>CM060366.1:70664223-71864223 GCA_030545235.1 Helianthus tuberosus
ATTTCAAGGTAGTTATCTAAAACCTGAACCGTTAAATCTCTTGAAACATGACTAAAGGAAGCCCCTCATCTTGCTTCCCTTTTTATATCAAAATCTTGAAACACCCAGTTTCCCTGTAGATAAATGTCAAAGACGCGCCTTCCAGTACTTCTCCAAGTGGCACCATCTTTAATCTCTAGTTCTGCAAACTGCAGGGTGATTGATGACTGTCGTGAGTGTTATACAAAAACTGAAGTAACCTAAATAGCTAAGGTAAGTCAGGTATTGAATCCAGAGGAGTATGGTGGAAAGCGTTCTGAATTAAGTAATAATGAACTAATGTCAAAAATGTAAATCTGTTGTTTGAGAGTTTGACTTAACGAAAAACTAATTAAAACGAATTTGTAACAATAGGAGAAAACAATGCTTCCTCCGGATTTCAGATTCAAAATAAACTTCAATAATGTGTTTGATTGTTACAATCACATAGACATGATTGCATAACTCAATTAATCGATTGTGATTATCTAAAGACTACTTACTTCGATTGCAAAACAACGAAAGGTTATCATATAAAAAATCAACTGAAATTACTAACCCTAAACCCTATCAAATATATCTCAATTACTAGAATTCTCGGGAATTGAATGAATTAGAAATAAGGTTAAATTAATTCAATCGTTTACAATCCAATCAACCAAATTAAATGGTATCAAGCATCGAATGCTTAGATTACCAAGTTCAAATACAATAAAAAACACATAAAATTGTCTACTTACAAGAATCCTCCACCCGGAGGAAACCACTAAGAAATTAGTCGCTCATCTCGGTGATTTGATCTTCAAACGCTTGAACAATGGGTGAATTCATCTTCGGCACAATTGATTTGATGGAAATTATGATGAAAACGGTGAAAGAATGTCCCAAAGATGTGTTCTTGATCCCCCAAAATTGTGTGGTGGCTGAATCCTATGTTAGGGTTTTAAAAACCCTTTAAATACAAGTCAACAAGTCAATGTGCAGATTTCCATACTAATCCCGACGTAGCCTACGGTGCTGAGCCGTAGGTTACGGCTCACCAGTTCTGCTTCTTTATTGCTTCATAGCCGTAATCTACGCCACATCAACCGTAACCTACGGTTGTGACCTGCTGTTGTTTCGCTAAAGCATATGGCTGTGAAAGGACCTGCAAAAATGTCCCAAAACGACTCGTAAGTAGAAACCCGGAACCCTAAAACCCTAATTCATATTAAAAACCAAGAAATTTGAATTTCCTCGCCGCTCGCGGGCCGCGTAAGACTTAAGGATAGTCTACGCGGGCCGCGACAGATCAAAGATCACCGGATAAGCGTTCAGGCCACGTGTCAGACACGTGGCGGACCTATGCGTGCCACGCTAGCCCTAATCGTAGACTAGGTGGCCCTCGCGGGCCGCCTAAGATCTTGAGAGGGTTTACGCAGGCCGTGTAAAACCCAAAATGTTGCTATAAATTGCTCGTGCATGGGGCTTTCATCTGTGTTCGAAAAATTTGTTTAAAAACGAAGTATACTGCTTAAATTCGAAAGTTCACTTAGGGAAACACTGCTACGAGTACAGGGTACTAACTCGATCACTGCTACGATACTGTAGGTCCCTCTCGAGGATGAGATAAAACCTTATCCTTGTTATATCAAACACACTAGCGAGTGCGGAATCCAAGCTAGCATGCAACCGAGACTTTATATGAGAACAAGCACAAACACAACAAACAACATTCAACGATTAACACCACTTGTATTAATGCGTATGAAAGGTTCGGTTACAAGCCCAATGTTCACAGATGTATTCTGCAAACTCTCAAAGTTCTCTCGTGTGTGTGCTCTCAACAGAAAGCTCTCTCTGTTTCTGTCTCTCTTGTCCTCACTATGTGTTCTCTTCTCTCTCTCTGTCTTCACACAACACACTACATGGGTATATATACCCGACACAGCAGGTCTGGTCGAAGGATCAGACAGATTGATCGAAAGATCATCTGTCGACCAGAAAGCCATCGAAAGATTCACAAATACCTCGAAGGATGATATCCTTCGAGATATCCTTCGAGTTCATCCATCGAAGGTTTATGTTTCGAACTCATCTATCGAATGTTCATCTTTCGAGCTCATCGAAGGATATAAAACAAACCTTCGATGACACATCCTTCGACACAACCAGCTTACAACATTTTTCTAACTGTTTGGTCAAGTCAAACCAGGAGGATGGTTGACTTGGTCAAACTTACATCAACCTTACATTAAAGACATCGTTTTGTATCATGACGAAATACAGACAAAGTACAGACACAAGTGCACCAACAAACTCCCCCTTGGCTGTAGCTTTGTCTCGATCTTCGTGTCTTCAAGTCTTCAAGGCCGAGTTGAACCGAGCCGAGTCGCGTCCACACAAAGTGTATCAACAAACTCCCCCTTGGACGCTACTCGTGATGGTTCGTCTTCTGTGACTTTTATGTCGGAGGATCTTC
Source organism: Helianthus tuberosus (assembly GCA_030545235.1). Classification (NCBI taxonomy): domain Eukaryota; kingdom Viridiplantae; phylum Streptophyta; class Magnoliopsida; order Asterales; family Asteraceae; genus Helianthus; species Helianthus tuberosus. The sequence continues at coordinate 70,666,703 of CM060366.1, forward strand.
AAAGTCTTCACGCGTCGTAAGTAGAAAGTGTATCAACAAACTCCCCATTTAACTTAGGTAGTGTGTCAATAAACTCCCCCTTAGATTGAACTCACCATTGAGTCATGCTCGTGAATCTTTTGACTTGTCAATTCTTCAGATCCTTGTGGTGTTGATGAAGGGACAGCGGCAACTCGATCATTTTATCCTTTGAGTGCCTCCACTTCGTGTCTTCATTCCAAAGCTTTTCATCGAACATGTTCTCCTCGCCTTTAGCATCTGCACATGCAAGAAAGCTAAACGCATAATGAGAACAACCGCTTGGAATATAGTTAACATTTAAACTAACGACACATATGAGATCAAATCTCAATCAAACACCAACCGACAGCAGTTTGAAAGTTTAGAAAAATATACATTTTAATCCTTTAACTTTCCAAACTCGTTAACTTCGACTGTTTATGAAGATGCAATTGTTTTCCAGATTACGATCAGGATTTTGGGTAGGATAGACTCGAGTTCCAACATCGGTCAATCAAAAATAAACTAGAAGAAAAATCTTTTTGGATTTTATAAAGTTTAAATTAAAACACACCTAAAATCTTTTTGAAATTTTCATTTTTCAAATGTAAAGACGGAAAGCAATAAATAAATATATACAAAGATGCATAAACAGGAAACATTAAATAAATATTTACAGACATTCCTTTTGCGAGTTTCGAGGGTAAGAGAATCATATCAGTGTACGGTCATGCCAAAACGCTCTTGTTGTTTAGTTAATTAACATTTAGATAAGCATCCTATAACAATTATCGGTATTGTTGTCCACTTAAGCTCAACTTATCATATGTAATCATGGCGAGGGGATACATTAAGGTATGATTTATACTTACCGACCGGTGTTCATCCACATCACGACACATTCCCGTATCAAGGTATGCACGAGGGTTCATCTTACCGGTGAGTATACCGATTATCATCTGTTTGACCGTATATGATGTGAGAAACTCACTTATTTTGATTTGAAAACAAGCCCTTTGTGATAGAATCACTTATTGATGAGGAACTTGATTTTCGATGCATGAAAGGCACAGGAGCAAGTCCGTGAACAGGTCAGTACTTTCGTACAGCAGAGAGACGAACTTGACTCCCGGAAAGAATTTGTGATATTTTATCACTTATTTGTTTGGACATGTGATTGTTGATCACTTATTGAGGTCGAATGCAATATGTACACGTATGTATGGTATCATGGAAGATCTAGACTTGCGTGCCCGTTATTTTTCGGTAAAAGATACAACCATGATACCCAGATGATAAGCAGCATAAAGACCGAATATCTCAGAACCTCGGCAATCTCTCAAACGAAATTTCGGTACTAAGACCATATGCCTATGAGTGGTTCCCACCTGGTCTTCAGTCGATTTAAGTTTATATCACCCTGCACACTTTAAAATGATTGTGAGCCTACCGATACATCTTATATAGAGTTGCTTATCGTTTTGCATTTAAGGTTTAAAGCGATTTGGACAGACCACTGATGTACTATCATATTCTCTTTTTCTCGCCAGGAAACTCATTTTTGCTTTTCTATTGTTTTTGGGTTTTTGAAATTTTTCGATGTTTTTGGATTTTTCAAAGTTGAATTTATTTACTCCCCCTAAAATCAAAAAACTAAGATAAATTTAAAACACAAAGGTAATTACAAAAATGATTTTCCGATGTTGGTTTTACTCTTGTTTTACCTCAATGCCGTTTACCAAAAATTAAATTGTTGTCAGAAATGATTTATCAAATTTTGGAAAAACCAGTTGGCATGTCGGTAGTCGGTGCGGACCATGACAACATTGTCTGGCCAAAGAGTGCTGTACGAGATAATAATTCACAAAGCAGCTTAAATATCGACAAGTATAGGAGAGTTTAGGAATTTAAAACCGTATCCTTCAACTGCTTCGTGCATTGTCAGGAATCTGAGCACTCTCCCAAACTGGATATCCACCCGGTGTGAATTTCAAAGTCGATTTTGTAGCTACTGAAAACCCTTCATAGCAACAAGATCAAAAACCTCTGGGTCCGGCTGGTCTTTCACATTGCACCAGCGAAGGTTTTTGTCTTTCTCTTTCAGAAGTAGTGTGCGGTTGTTCAACCCATGCCAAGGCATCCGCACACCCGGTTGGTTTGTTCAACAAACACATTTTCTTCAATCACACCACGAAGAAATGTACACTGCACGTTCATCTTGTAGATTGTTGAACTTCAGACGTGCTGCAGGTGCGTACATTTTGATTTGAATCTATCCCGGGGACCCGATCAAAGCCTTGAACATTCACATTTTGAAATGATTTTCATTTTGTCGAAGCTTTTCAATCTCTTTCAACAGACATTTCTGTTTCCCTTTACTTTTTCTCTCCATCAAAGGCAGCAATTTCTTCTGTTGCCTATTTTGTGCAAGGATGCTCCACTATCAACAATCTTACGACTATCGAAAGTTCCTCCTGGAATATCCTACACACTCACTCAAAAATTAGTTGGAGAGAGGGACCCAAGCCTTTGTGGACTTGGGTCGTCCTTGATCATCAAGAAAAGTGATTTCAATCACTTGATGATTAGGAAAAAGAACCTGTGGTGCTCCCCCTGACTGAATTACCTGTTTTTGTTTCCAAGCTGTTTGTCCTTTACCAGTATTTGTATTAATTGTCTTAGCATTTACTGGTTTTACAGTTTTAGGTTTTGCTTGAACAGGTTTTTCTTCTTTGACCTCTGATTTTAAGGCCTTTTCAATTACCTTTTGATTCTTTTGTTTTAACTTCTTTTCCCTTTCTTTCAAGACACGTGGGTCTTGTTTCGGGGAAAATGATCGTTTTTGGTAATTGGTTTCTTGGGGAGCACTTGTTTTTGCCTTCAACTTTTGCAGGTATGGGCAGTATCTTACAATATGCCCAATTGTGCCACACTCAAAACACATTCTCCGCTCTACAAACCTCGGAGAAACATGTTGATGATCAGACGGAGAACCAGACAATGAACTTTGTGATCTAGACGTGCTTGGACCTAAATCACCTCCGTTGGTGTGTTGGGTGTAGTTATTCTGATCATTTCGTTTTAAAATTCTAACTTGTTTTACAAAATCAATGTTAGATTTATCCTGAAATGTTTCAAGTTTATCTGAACCCGTGGATCCAACAAAGTTCACTTTCGGTTCTCTTTTCTTAACATGAGCTCTTTTGTTTTGCACCCATTGTTGTTGAACCTTAGGTGCTTGAACATTCTTGTTCTGAGCCTTCTTTCCCTGTACCTTACCTTTTCCGGAATTGACTTGTTGTTTTCGCTCAACTTGTAGTTTTTGGTTTCCGTATTGTTTTCTAATTTGTTCACACGGAATTGGATCACATTGAGTGACGGTAACTTTGCCACTTTTGTTCCCCAAAAACTTATCAGTGCATCCTTCAAAAATTTGCTCAATTAAATCTTGATTTACATTTTTAATTGGAAAATCTTTGTTAGAGTAGATTTTGCTATCTCCTTTGAGCGTGTACAACAAGTTACTCCCTTCAAAACTTGATACAATCGACTCCATTTCTTTTGACATTTCAGTCTTACTCGGTTTCACTGGTGGATCACACAGGATGTGATTCTCGATTGGAATATCTGTTGTAACCGAGTTAGACTGTTGGTTCACAATTTCATCAGATTCATCATCCGAAGAATCAGTATCCTCAACAACGGGAGGACTCTGTTCCTTAACACACGATGAATCTGTCACACTTTTCTCAGATTCTGATTGACCCGAGGATGATGTACCAGTTGTGAACCCGAGGCCTGCTGCAAAGTCATCTAGACCGAGTGGCACAGTAGGTTCAAAACGGGGCATATCCTCGTCATCAGGCAATTTGGAGTAATTGTGATTCATTGGGGGAGGACATGATTTGAATCCCATACACTTCTTATCCCCCTTTTTCTTTTGAACATCAATAATGTGATCCAATACATAGCGGGAATTGGAATAACTTTCCAATTTCTGCTTGATTGTTTCACATTCACATCGAGCGGTTGCCAACTCTACCATCTGCTTTTCAATTGTGTCTATAAGATCATTGTTAGCATGTTGTTTTCGCAAAACAGCTTTTTGTAATTCTGAAACATCATGTCTTAATGACGCAATTGTTGTTTTAAATTCCTTTTCATTTCTGGTTAAAAACACGTTAGCTTCAGTTGCTTTAGCAAGATCTACAATCAATTGTTGATTGTGTTTGTGTGTGATTTCAAACTGACTTTCCTTTTCTGCATATTTAACATTTAAACTATCACACTTTTCACAGCTAACTACAGTGGGTTCATCGACACATACCTGACCTGATGAACTGTCGACATTAGCCATAAAGGCTGAATGGAGAGAAGACGAAGAGTAAGCAGCTTGATCCATCAAATTAGACCTTCTTTCAGTTCCTGCTGCAGCTTCTTCCAAAAGCTCATCAATATTTGCATCGACTGACGCACTTGATGTCTCATCCACATGATCATTTCCTGAAGTGGAGGATTCTTCATCTGAGCTTCCACTATAACCAGAACTGTCTTCATCTTCAGAAGATGCAACACCATTGGTGGAAGATTCTCCACCACTGGCGTGCTTTAAATCCTTTACGACTTCAGCAAAACATGCTGTTCCACCATTTCCTCCTTCTCCAAGCTGAAGCGACCAATCACAACCCTCATCTATTTGAACCACCAGCCCCCGGTTAGCATTTGATGACCCTGCTTGGCCTTGGTTGTTGACAGGTATCAACGTACGAACATTGTTCCCGTTCTGGTTCTGCTGGTTGCCTTGATTTCTGAACGGATTTTGATTTCCATGCTGAGCTGGTCTTGTGCATTCCCTTTTGAAATGACCCCGTTCGCCACAATTAAAGCACTTGACAGCTTGCTTGTCGAACCCATACTTGGTGTCTTTCTTGTTTTCCAAGTTGGTTCTCCCCGTCCTTTCCATAAACTCCTTTGCTCTTCGAATTGCACTAGCAAGAGCCCATTTGATATCCATCATTTCAAACTCTTCTTTATCCACTTGCTGATAATCTTCATTGGTTAGATTGATATTCCCAATCTGACCTGCGATCAATCCACTATAAGCACTAACCAAGGTATTCAACATCTCCATATGCTCCTTGGCTACTTCGACACTGACTTTGGAAAAGTTGGAAGTGTCTAATCTGACTGTGTTAGGATTGGAAGTGGCTTGAAAGTTTGAAGAGCTTCCATAAAACCCTTGCTGTTGCGGTTGTTGCTGCTGAGCTTTCGGTTGCACATCTGGTCTTGAATACATCATCGTGTATGTTGAAGGATCAAACTGATCTGTTGTGGAAGGTCCGGTGCTTGAGATGAAAGCTGTTTGAAGCTTCGCGTGTTGAGAAGCTGGTTTTTCTCCACTGATACCTCCTGCAATCCCAAAGTACATTTCTGGATTTTGAGGAGTTTGTGTTCTTTTTGCTTTAAGCTTTTCTTCTACATCCTTATTCTCCAATCTTTGAATTAATTCATAAACGGTGATTGTGTCTAGAACACCATTTTCTTTGAGAATTTCAAGATAACTGCTCCACTTTGCTGGTAAGCTATCAGCGAATCTCTTCACCAATTCTTGTGGAGTGGCAGTGACTTTAAAAGCAAACATCTCGCTCAACAAGTGATGGAACCTTGTAGATAACTCTGCCAAAGTCTCATTCTCCAAACACGTGAATCCTTCAAACTCTTTCTTCAGTAATTCTTGCTTGATCTTTCTAGATTGAGCATTTCCTTCACAACGTAACGTGAGCATATCCCACAAGCTTTTAGTAGTCGTGCAGTAAACAAACTGGTGGTAAATGTCTTTGTGAAGAGCTTGTGTGAGAATCATGAATGCTTTCTTTTCTAACTCAAACTTCTTCTTATCTTCTTCAGACAAAGTGCTGTAAGTTTGTGGATTAGATCCTGCGACTTCCAACTCATTTTCAAAAGCTGTGAAGAAGCACATCCATAGATCTTGACCTTGTCCCTGAACATAAGTTCTCAGCCTTTCTTTCCACCATCCCCAATCATTGATGTGATTTAACTTTGGCGGTTTTGTGCTTGTACCAGTTTCACTGTCGTTCTGCATCATAGATTGAATGCTGTTGCTTTGATTTGTGACCAAAGCCCATTGATTTGCAGTTATCATTGCAGCTTGAGGTGGGGCAATAGCTCGCATCCATGCAGTTTTGTCGAAATCTGACGTAGATTGCGTAGATTGCATAGCTGATGATTGTGGAGTCGAAGTTATTTGAGTCCACGCGGTTGGATCCCACTGACCGTTTGTTCCCATTTTATGAAAATTAATATATTAAGTGAAAATTGATTTAAAAATTGAAAAATAAGTTTTCTCCTTTTAAAAATTTAATTTTCACAAACTATGTTAAAATCTCGAAGGATAACAACCAGCCGAAGGATCAAGAATCAAAAGACCTGAAAAGCACAACCTGTTAAACTTAAACAGACAAGGATCGAAAGATCAACACCTGTTCGAAAGATAGACACTTGTTCGAAGGATCAACAGTGTTCGAAAGATCACTGTTGAATTTCGAACAATGACTTCGAAAGATTTACCAAGACGAAGGATCCTTATCTTTCGAAATGTAACAGTAGCTCGAACAATATATCCTTCGAAAAGATTCCTTGGCTCGAAAGGTAACTCACTGACTTCGAAAGATGTTCGAAGGATGGGTATCTGTCGAACCTCCTTGATCGAAAGATGATCTTTCGACTTCGAAGGATATCTTTCGATGAGTACTGACACAGCAGACAAACAGGTGACGGGTTGGTGAAAAAGGTGACGGGTTGGTAAATCTTTCGGCAGAAAGTATGGTTCAGACCATCATTTTCTGCAAAAACAGTTTTTGTTTGATTATTTTAATCAGTTCACCCTTTCCAATACACCAACAACTTTCGAAAATAACTAAACAAGATCAAAAGATGTAAACTTTGAAGAACACTTGAAGATACTATGAACACAATGGGTTTTCCGGTAAAACTACAAACTTCGGAAACCCGGTTTTGCTTGAAACTTCACTAAAAATCAACTTCTAAAATGTGAACATGAAAGAAAAAGTGATTTTTATAAGAACTTCCAGCAAAACATCAAGATTTAAACCCGATTAACAATGTTTTTCAGAAAAATATAACTTTTCAAAACCCGAAAAACAGCAAGAACACTTCGGTTTTAACAAGGAGAAGAGCCAAAGCTCTGATACCACTTGTAGGTCACTCTCGAGGATGAGATAAAACCTTATCCTTGTTATATCAAACACACTAGCGAGTGCGGAATCCAAGCTAGCATGCAACCGAGACTTTATATGAGAACAAGCACAAACACAACAAACAACATTCAACGATTAACACCACTTGTATTAATGCGTATGAAAGGTTCGGTTACAAGCCCAATGTTCACAGATGTATTCTGCAAACTCTCAAAGTTCTCTCGTGTGTGTGCTCTCAACAGAAAGCTCTCTCTGTTTCTGTCTCTCTTGTCCTCACTATGTGTTCTCTTCTCTCTCTCTGTCTTCACACAACACACTACATGGGTATATATACCCGACACAGCAGGTCTGGTCGAAGGATCAGACAGATTGATCGAAAGATCATCTGTCGACCAGAAAGCCATCGAAAGATTCACAAATACCTCGAAGGATGATATCCTTCGAGATATCCTTCGAGTTCATCCATCGAAGGTTTATGTTTCGAACTCATCTATCGAATGTTCATCTTTCGAGCTCATCGAAGGATATAAAACAAACCTTCGATGACACATCCTTCGACACAACCAGCTTACAACATTTTTCTAACTGTTTGGTCAAGTCAAACCAGGAGGATGGTTGACTTGGTCAAACTTACATCAACCTTACATTAAAGACATCGTTTTGTATCATGACGAAATACAGACAAAGTACAGACACAAGTGCACCAACAAACTCCCCCTTGGCTGTAGCTTTGTCTCGATCTTCGTGTCTTCAAGTCTTCAAGGCCGAGTCGAACCGAGCCGAGTCGCGTCCACACAAAGTGTATCAACAGATACACTGTCCGATCGATTGAAACCGATCCGATGGATGTTTAAGTGCTGCCCGAAATCGGGCTATACTTTGTCATTCGTCGTGAGGGTTTTGATTTCGTGAGTTTATCGTATATGTTGTATTAAGTTACTGACCTAGTTTCGTGTGCATTGTTATTTAACTAGGTTACAAGGCTAAATCAGTAGGCAAGGTTCTGTCCAATTAAAGTTACAATGTGAGTCATTCTCTTTTTATCAATAATGTTTTACAATACTCAAATTATTTTCAAAAGTTATAGTTACAGGGATTAAGTCTTGGTTATCTTGAATCACTTGCAAGTGGGGTATTGTGCACATTACTAATTTCTCACGGTTAGGTTCACCAACCTAACAGTGATAATCATCACTACTTGGGTGAAAGGACCCAATAGTGGTATGACCATCGTTACCAGGGTGTGACACGGCGCTAGATAAAAATAAGATAGTAGCCATTGTAATCGCTCTTATGCTGTAATCTATAACTCAGGTGTCATTTTATATAACCTGAATGACTCGCCAGTATTTCCCTGCTGATAAAATCTTTTTAAAACATGTTTCAGGTGACTTACTGTGAACCAAGGAAAAGTGCCGCGTAGCACTAAAGCTTGAAGAGGTGGCTCAGTAAAATAAATAAACATGTTTTGTAAAACAGGGAATTTCCTCGTGAAATTCCTTTATTGTAAATAATGGGGTTTGTCCCAATTTGTGAAATAAAATAATTGGTCATTTTCAGTTGAAATGATCCTGTCGACATTTCCGCTGACAAATTAAATAATAAATACCACGGGTTTCTGTCCCGCGGCTTCTGGACTGGGTAACACCGGGCCGGGGGCCGTGACAGAAAAAGGTGGTATCAGATCCACTGATTTAAGTCAATTAAGTATTTAGAAATACTTAATTTTTCTGATTGCCATTCTGTGATTCTGTGAAAATCTAATTTACAATAAACAAAATTTTAACTTAAGTTTGTGTGTGTTTCTTCATGTGTGTTATCGGCATGAATGAACTGTCGGAGACACTCTGAAACTTTACTATCCATATCACCGATATGGATACCACAGGAAACCCATCTGGCTACCAAGCTGATACTGAAGAACCAATAGTATTCCAGGCCCAGCCGCATGAGAAACCAAAGCCGAAAAAGAGAAGAGAATCTTAGACTGGAAACGTGGGCGTAGGAAGAAGCCAGTTGCACAGAAGGTTAAAAAGACTGAGGATCCGAAGGATAAAGGGAAAGGAAAAGAAATCGGGGAAAGTTCCGGGCAAGCTCAAGAAATGCCACCATGGGAGGAGCTGGATCGCAAACTGGCAAATTGTGACCTCATCGGACCTGCCAATGAAAACCTCTTCAATTACCCCGCTGAATCCCAACTTCCAGTTAACTTAGAACCAGCTATCCCAGATCCTATTGTCAACTCCCAACCTGTTATCGGCCAACTGGAGGAATGGTGGACAAACGACTGGCAGTTTCAGAATTTTATGAATAATCCCAACGTCTATTTTCCCCAATTTGACCCTGAGCCTGCACCAAACCCACCTATGAGCGCAGAAAACTTGGCTGAACTCCGTCATTATGGCGAGGAGCTGGTGGAGGCAGGAAATAGAATTAGGGATGTGGGGGAGAAAATCACATGGAAATACGACGAGAGGGAGGGTCGTTTCTGAGAGGCCAGTCATATGTGGTTATGTGTTTAATAATAATAAAATAATAATAATAAAAAATATAATCATGTAAAATAACTTAAAATAAAACTTTTGTAATATATCTGGTGTGTATCGATGCATACTAATATATATATATAATATGAAAGTCGCAAGTCGACAATTTTGGCTATACGTGCCGACGTGATTATGTGTGATCGCTTTATTGCGTTTGGTTGTTATTTATTTTGTGCCAATAACTTATATATATTGTTAATTATCAGATGGGACACACCGTTAATGAACCAGTTAACGAAGTTAACCAATCCGAGCAAAACAATGTGGATCACTTTCTTAATAGGCAATATATAGAAAATATCGTTACCCAGGGAATAGCAAATGCTATCCCAGCAATCGTCGTTGCTGTTAAAAGCCCTGTTGAGCCCTCACAAGCCAACCCTAGTAAACGCACGCGCGACGATGATTTCAGTAACAGTGTTAACGGAGACGGCAATAATAATGACAACGTGATCCAAGCCCCAATACTTAAGAAAATGAAAGTTGCAACACATGGTTGCACTTATAAAGAATTTCTTGCCTGTAAACCTGTTGAATTTGCAGGAAATGAAGGGGCGACTGCTGCACTGCGTTGGTTGGAAAAGACCGATGCAGTAATTAAAATAAGTAAATGTGCCGAGGAGGATAAGGTCATGTATGCTTCTCACCATTTCAAGAAAGAGGCATTAGAATGGTGGAATACGGTATTATAGGCCAAAGGAAGTGACATGGCTTACACTATGAATTGGGAGGAATTTAAGCAATTGGTGGAAAGGAAATTCTGTCCGAATATGAAAAAGAACAAATGGCCAATAAGTTCCTGAGCCACCGAATGGTGGATGTTGACTGTCGAGGGTATACTTCGAAGTTCTTTGAATATGCTTGAATTGAACCAACTCTGGCTTCACCAGAACCGGTACTTATTTCTCGCAACATTTGGGGTTTAATTAGCGAAATTCGTGATATTGTTAAAGCTGCAAGACACCGCACAATCGACGATACGGTGGAATTAGCCAACACCTTGACTGACGGACTGGTGCGTACGCGAGAAGAAACCCAGAAGAAAGAATTAGCCCAAAAGATTACTGTGGGGGTAATACTAGTGGCAACTTCAAGAAAAGAGGAATTGGGCAATCCTCCACTGCTCCATTTTGCAGTACCTGTAAAAGAAAGCATTTTGGAAAATGTAAAGGGTAGTGTAATTTCTGCAAAATTCCGGGGCACCAAGAAGAAGATTCCAGAAGAAAGAAATCAACAATTTGCTTCAATTGTGGAGAAGCTGAACATTTTAGACCAGATTTCCCTAAACTGGTCAAACCAGCTGACAACAAGGCCAAACCTGCTGAAGGAACTAATAAGAAGAACGTAAAAGCCTTTCAGCTGACAACCCAAGATGCAGATCTGATTCCGGATGTAATAGCGGGTACGTTCCTAGTTCACAACGTTTATGCGAAAGTATTATTTGACTCTGGTGCAAACCAAAGTTTTATAAATACTTCATTCTGCCAAGCTCTTAAGTTACCCTTAACCACACTTAGGCAGATTTATACGGTAGAAACGGCGGACGAAAATTCTGTTAACATAAATAAGGTTCTTCAAGAAGGAAAGATAGAACTTTTAGGCCATAAATTTTCCGCCAACCTCTTGCCTATGAATTTAGCTGGATTCGATGTCGTGTTAGGAATGGATTGGTTAGTAGCCAACCATGCTCGAATCCTCTGTGACAAGAATTCCATAGAAATTCATACACCCGCAGGAGAAGTAATTATGATTACAGGAGATAAGTCGCGCAAACCATTAAAGTTCATTTCGATAATGAAACTAGTTATGAGCGAAAACAAGGAATATTGTATATGATTTCGGTAATCATTAACACTAAAAGTAAGGAACTTAAGGAAATTCAGGTAGTATCAGAATACCCGGATATATTCCCGGAAGAACTACCAGGATTACCACCAGATAGGGAAGTAGAGTTTAGAATTCATCTAATTCCTGGAACCACACCAATAGCTAAGGCACCCTATCGGTTAGCACCCACCTAAATGTTAGAACTGAAAAAGCAATTAGATGAATTGCTAAATAAAGGATTTATACAAGCTAGTTCATCCCCTTGGGGAGCACCAGTTTTGTTCGTGAAAAAGAAAGATGGTTCGATGCGAATGTGTATCGATTATAGAGAATTGAATAAGGGTTACAATTAAGAATCGATACCCATTACCTAAGATTGATGATCTTTTTGATCAACTCTAGTGAGCTAAATATTTTTCTAAGATAGACTTACGCTCCGGATACCATCAGTTGAAGGTACAAGAACAAGACATACCTAAAACTGCCTTCAGAACTAGGTATGGTCATTACGAGTTTACAGTCATGCCCTTTGGACTAACAAATGCTCCTGCAGCATTCATGGACATGATGAATAGAATCTGTAAACCGTATTTGGATAAATTTGTAATTGTCTTCATCGACGATATACTTATTTATTCCAAAAGCCAGGACGAGCATTGTGAGCATCTACGAGCACTCTTAACTCTATTAAGGAAAGAGAAGCTTTACGCCAAATTCTCAAAGTGTGAATTTTGGCTACAGGAAGTGCAATTTTTAGGACATATGGTGAATCACGAAGGTATTCACGTCAGTGTTGTAAAAGTCGCTAGGCGGTCCCTAGTCGGCCGACTGGGGAGTTGGGAGTAATCGGAGTACTCGGAGAGTACTCGGGGAGTACGCGGACATGGTAAATATAAAGAAAATTAATTGTTATATATTATTTATGTGTTAAAATAAGCATAATTCATGTCAACTGGGTATAATTTAAAATGAAACATGTTTAAAGTTCAAATATTCTGAATACAAGTCCGACTAGTCTGAGTACAAGGCCGAGTAGTCCGAGTACAAGGCCGAGTAGTCCGAGTACAAGGCCGAGTAGGCCGATTTTGACCGAGTTTGACCGATTAAAAGTCAACAAACCATGTTGACCGCCTAGACCGACTAGGCCGACTAGGCTCCGACTAGGCCGACTAGGCGCCGACTAGGACCGAGTACTCCCGAGGCCGACTAGTTGAGACCGCCTAGGAGGAAGTCGCCAAGGTGGAGGTCCGAGGACCGAGTACTCGCCGAGTACTCGGCCGAGGAATCCGACTTTTGCAACACTGATTCACGTAGATCCCTCCAAAATAGAAGCGATCACCCAATGGAAGGTCCCGCAATCAGCCACGGAAGTTAGAAGTTTTCTAGGATTGGCTGGGTACTATAGACGCTTCATTAAAGATTTCTCTAAGATAGCAGTACCATTAACTAAGCTAACCTGTAAAACAGTTAAGTTTGAATGGGGACCTAGGCAAGAAGAGGCTTTTAAGATTTTAAAGCAAAGGTTAACAAACGCCCCAATTCTTGCCTTACCAGAAGGAACAGAAGATTTTGAAGTTTATTGTGATGCTTCTAAGCTAGGATTAGGATGTGTGTTGATGCAACGCAAAAAAAGTAATTGCGTATGCCTCAAGGCAATTGAAAAAGCATGAAGAAAATTATACGACTCATGACTTAGAATTAGGAGCAAAAATTTTTGCCCTTAAGATTTGAAGACACTATCTGTATGGAAGTAAGTTTACAGTCTATACAGATCATAAGAGTTTAAGATACATATTTGGGCAAAAAGAATTAAACATGAGGTAAAGAGGATGGATGGAAATTCTAAGTGACTACGACTGTGATATTCAATATCACGAAGGAAAAGCAAATGTAGTAGCAGACGCCTTAAGTCGTAAGTATCATGAAAGACGAGTTCGTGCTTTTAGATTAAATCTTCAAGTAGATTTAATGGAACAACTGAAGAACGTTCAAGAAACATCAATCAAGGATGATGCTAAAGGAATGAAAGGAAGAATAAAATGTAACACCCCGTGTTTTCGCAAGTGAAAGTCAAAGTCAAGGTCAAAGTCAACGACCGTTTTCGCGCAACTTGACTCGTAGAAATGTTTTTATTTTGTTTATATTATGTGGAGTAAGTGTCGTACATTATAATAATCGAATCGTGTTAACCGTATTTCAATCGATCTACGACTGTGAATGATAGGAAGTAACAATGCGATAAAGTTAATCGACTAATAATCAAGCTATACTAATCGAATCGACATCAAATCGTAACTCGAGCTATGTATTTTTACTTATTGTATATACGTGTGTGTGTGCCTTATGTGTTACCTGTGCATGTTTTATTATGTTTTGTTGTGGTAATCAAGCGAACTCAATCGAACTCGAAGTCTAACTCGAAGTCTAACTCGAATGTAATCGAACCCGAACCCGAATTCCGAATTGAACCATGTTATAGTTGGGACTAAAAGTAACTTGACTAGGAAACCCTATCGAATCGCTCGCAATCGAAACCGAAGCGTTATCGCACCCGAACGCACCATTCAGTCGACATCCGGACGGATGGTCCATCCGCACGGATTGCCAATCCGCACGGATTACCAGCCCGCACGGATGACCAGTCCGCACGGATAACCCATCCGGGTGACCTGCAATCCGCATGGATCACCCTTTCCCCTTTTAGCATCCTATAAATACCTGGGTCACTCTCCCAACTTTCCACTTTTGGCAAGTGACGTCCGACCAGCACACTCTCTTCACCTTTTCTTCAATTTATCTCAATCCAGGTAAGATCTCGCCCTAAATCTTGTACATCCTTGATCTATGCACACTTCTACACCTTTCTATCTTTCAAATCTCAACTTTTAACCATGAAATCATCAAGATTTGAGGTATTCTAGGGTGACGTCATCATGAAGTTCTCATGGACTTCAAGTGTGACCTCATTCCACCAAGAATAACTCAGATCTGAACGATTTCCACAAGATTTTACAACAACTTCACCTAAATCTAAACTTTTCTAAGGATAAAAGAGTTGAAAGAAACAAACTCAAGTTTTCTCCTTCTTTTACCCTCTAAAACGGTACGAATCGGAACAGTTCTAGTCTTCCACTCAAGATTAGTGATGCACTAGTCCTAGATCTGGATTCTACCAGCAAGACACCTGATTTCGGGTTAGATCGGAATGACCATTCTAAACCGCCGACAGGCCGAGTTAGGGTGATTCCTGGCCGGCTTAGTCATTCGGGTAAGAACGCGATTCCAAATGGTTGCTACGAAGTCAGAACGTCTCGATCGAACGACAAAGGCGACCAAGGGTAGCCGGACGGAACAACCAGGACGAGGAAGTTGTCCGCACGAGTAAGTTGTCCGCACGGACAAGCTGCCCGCACGGACAGACGATCCGGACGGGTTGTCACCCGGACGAACTACACTTGGGACCCACATTCAAAACGAGGTTTGAGTATCGACGAATGAATAATCCGGACGGACGACCTCTGAATGGATTACTCTTCGGATCATGAGATACTAAGACCTTAAACAATTTCAAACAATGTTCATCCGCACGGACAAGTTGTCCGCACAGACAGACTATCCGGACGGATTGTCTTTGTCCGCACGAACAAACTATCCGGACGGATTACCACTGTCCGCACGGATTACCATCCGGACGGATCCCACCAATTTCATCAAGTGACTCAGCCTTAGAGACGTGCCCGCACGGATCACCATCCGGACGGATTGTTGTCCGCGCGACCGGCTTGAAAGGTAAAGATACTTAAATGTTTTCTAAATGCTACAACGAAAACTTCAAAGCACAAGCCATCATACATAAACACATCTCACCCATAGGAAGAAACAATCCACTCGAATAGTTATCCGCACGAACATGTTATCCGCACGAGTGACTCGTCCGGACGAATTGCTAATCCGCACGGACTACTTGTCCGCACGAATAACTTGTCCGCACGGATAACAATCCGCACGAGTGACTAATTCGCAAGGATGACTAATTCGCACGGATTACTAATTCGCACGGATTACTGATCCCCACGGATTGCCAGTCCGCACGGATAGCCAACCCGCACGGATGACCCATCCGCACGATCAGTCATCCTACCCACTCTCACTAAGTACTGTTTTACGCGCCACTTATCGTTACGTTATCGAATCTATTCAGGCTAACCGTACTCGCTGAAAAGCGCTCCCTTCAATCCATAATCGCTGTGAGTATACTCGTACCCAATGTTGTAGAAGGCGCTAGGCGCTAGTCGGGCGGTGAGGTACAGCCTAGGGATTAATCGGGATTAATCGGAATGGGATTTTTATATGTATTTTTTCAAAATTATATTTATATACCCAATAATATAAAAATAATACTTCAAAATTCACATAAATACTTCAAGTTTCAGATAGTATGGTTCGATTTTGACTGATTTTGACCAATTCTGACCGCCTAGGACCGCCTAGGGCCGCCTAGGACCGATTTTATCCGATTTTGACCGATTAATATAGGCCGATTAATCCGATTTTTGACCGCCTAGGACCGATTTTCACCGATTACAACCGACTTTGACCGATTACCGATTAATTGGACCGACTAGGTTAAAATTAGTCAGTAGACTACCGACTAGCGCCTAGGCGGCGATTAATCGGCCGCCTAGGCCGATTTCTACAACCATGCTCGTACCCGTTTTGCTTTTAGCACTTTTGGGTGTTACATACGTTACGAATATTCAAACTACAACTATCACACTACTCAAGCTATTGTAACGCTAAACCATTAATGCATGTTATACGTGGCTTATGAATGCTTGTTTGTTATGTTTACACATGGAATGCTGTCTACCTGCCTTAGCAACGATAGTACTATAGTTTGGACTCAGCACCCGTTCACACGGGGGTTGTTAAGGATCTTTTACTTGCATGGATTACGGTGGTAATCATGTATTGCGAACTGCCTCGGGCAGTCAACCCGCAGTCATTGGTATCGATGGATCTGTGTCGATAACTAACGTGCTTCATTTCACTATGTGTACGTGCTGGTTATGCGTAAACGAATTCGAACTCTATATGCTATTATCAAACTTGTATGCTCACCTTTACATTTTATGTATTGACTTTATTTTAACGTATGTGACAGGTGCTTAGGTTGCTTGTATGCTCTTTGTGCTGTGATGAAATCGAAGCTAGGAACTGGAGTCCTAGAAACCAACGAATAATCTAGTTATGTTAAATCTGAGTTGTCGGAACAGAATACTTGTCTTGATGTTTGTCTGTAATAATTATTTAACTATTTGAGATACGGTATGGGACGTATCATTTAAATTGAATGGTAATGGTAGTTGTTATGGAAACTTCTGGACAATCTGTTTCGCTCAGTGCCATGCCCCGATGATTCTGCCATCGGTTGGGGTGTGACAGATTGGTATCAGAGCCATAACTATAGGGAATTAGGCAAGACTTGACCTAGTCTGGGTCAAAGTCTTAGATACCTAGACTATAGTCAAGAACCAACAGACCGACTTGTGCATAACCAGTAGGGATTATGTATGAGCTTACATCTCACTATTCTCGCTTATTCTACACTATCCTTGCACTCGAAGTTTTAAGCAAGCACGGAGGCCGAGAATAGGTGTGAAAACCGTGAACTCTCGGCTAAAGTCGCTTATCAACTTGCAATTTTAACTACAAGCGAGGAGAATTATGCCAAATTAGGAGTGAAATCCATATTTTGATGAATAATCTCCTCCATTTTATCAAAATATGGACGAAGTTGTTAAGCCAGGGGTGAAACCCTAACCTTGATAACTTGTACCGCGCATTCTACAAAACTCCCACCAAGGTCTCAACAGACTATCTGTAGAGGCCGTAAAACTAACGGGATTAACGCCAAACGCCCAAGAATCGAGGCCAAGGCACGATCCTGAAGGTTGATGGTGCATAACAGATCCCCTGTGAATAATTGAACCACCTTGGTTAGTCGAACTCTACTAGCCACAGACAATCTATTCTCGATTTTGTGCGTTTCAAGCTTTGAGCCAAGACTATTGACTCTGACGATTCGTCGATTTTATGTGAATTATGCGTTTTATGTTTATTTGATAGCGTTTTGAGTTACTTCCGGTTTCAATCTAATGCTTTTGGCCTTGCTACCCACACACCACACTACACATCGTTAACAAATCGTTAAATTATGGGTGACTTACGCTGCGATACACGCTTGTACCACGCTATTCTCGAACGATCGCAGACTTGAATGATAGGTTTCTGTTTTCTGAATGCCTCTAGTGATTAAGGCGTATGTGTTTCTTGCTATTGTGCTTACGTGTTTAGGAAATTTTGTGACTATGTGCCCTACCTGCTTATGTGATTTTGCATAATTCTGTGATTTTGTGACTATATGCGTTTACATGGTACGTGCTACTAAGCTTTAGTAGTAGTAGACATGTGAGGTGAGATTCGAATACATGTGTTGAGTTCCGTGGCGATGTCTATTGCAGACAATGTCGTCTGGATCTCGTCATCCGCTCTCTCGTCAGGAAAAGAGGGACAGACGCCTTGCTTCCATCATCGCGAAGAGTGTGGCCAAAGCCGTGAGTGATGTTTATGAGAATGCTAGCAAATCATCTGAGGAGTCTAGAATCGAAGCTCCCAAAGCTAACACAAGGCCTTTCAGTTTTAAACAATTCAAGTCGTGTGGGCCAAAAGAATTCACTGGCGAAGGAGGTCCTACTGCACTATTTCACTGGTTTGACTCTATCGAGGTTACTCTACGACAGAGTGGTTGCCCTAATGACCTCCGAACTCTGAACGCTACCGGCGTCTTTCAGTCCCGTGCTCTAGACTGGTGGACGGCCGAGAGGAACAAGCGAGGGAATGATGCAGCCTACGGACTGTCGTGGGATGAGCTCAAGGAAGTCATGCTAGAGGAATTCTGCCCTCCTCACGAACGTCAAAAGCTTGAAGATGAATTTTGGCACATACATCAGAAGGATGGAGACAATGCTGGTCTCACTGCTCGTTTCAAACAGCTCAGCATTATCTGTCCCGACCAGGTCAAGACTCCCGAGATGACCATCAAGAAGTACATCCGAGCTTTGCCCGACTGCGTTGCTGATTTCGTGCAAGCGGTTAAGACTACGACGATCGAGGAAACCTATCTGCTAGCCGCTGAAATCAATGACAAAAGGGTTAAGGCTGGGGTATGGGATAAGACCTCCAAGCATCTGCATCAAGCTACCGCTACTGCACCAACTGTTGAACCCACCTCATCAAGCAACAAGAGAAAGAACAAGAGAAAGAACAACTCCACCAACAAGAACTGTGCGATCACTGCTGCACCAATCCAAGCTGTACCTGCTCAACAGCGTCAAGTAGCGGCGCCTGTGGCCAATGCACTGCCTGCGAAGCGTGCATATACTGGGCCGCACCCACTCTGCCCTACTTGCACCTACCACCACCCGACTGCTATTCAATGCCGCTTCTGTGCTCATTGCAATGTCTACGGCCACTTTACTGCCAACTGCCGTATTCGTCAAGCTCCTGCCAATCAAGCTCTGCTCACCGCCCCACAGGGTCAACAAGCTCCTCTGGCACCCGCAGTAAAAGCCAGAGCCTGCTTCACGTGTGGCAACCCGAATCATTTCGCCAACATGTGCCCAAACAGGGTAGTGAAACAAGAACCGCAACAGCAGCAGCCACAACAGCAACAACAACAAAACAGCAACAGGCCGCACGCGCCCGAACTTTCAATCTCAACGTGCGTCAAGCCCAGGCCGACAACAACGTGGTCAATGGTACGTTCCTTGTGAATGGTATTTATGCTTCATGTTTGTTTGATACTGGAGCCGATAATTGCTTTGTGTCGCTCGAATTTGAGAAACTCCTTAGTCGTAAACGTTCCTGACTCTCCTCTGCATTCGATGTTGAAGTCGCTACCGGAAGAACCGTCGCTGTTAATTCTGTTATCCGTGATTGTACTCTCGAGCTCAACAATCACATCTTTCTGATTGACCTTATTCCGATGCAACTCGGAAGCTTCGATGTCATAGTAGGCATGGACTTTCTTCGAGAAAACCATGCCGAAGTTGTGTGCTTCGATAAGATGATTCGTTTTTCGCTCGCAAACGGTGATTCATTGCGCGTTTATGGTGATACTACTTCGAAGGGTCTCAAACTTATGTCATGCCTCCAAGCTAGCAAGTATCTCCGCAAGGAATACAGGGCTTTCTTGGCTAACGTTGTAGCCGCGGAGAAGGAAAAGAAAGAGAAGAAGGAAGTGAAAGACATACCTGTGGTTCGAGAATTTCCTAATGTTTTTCTAGAGGATCTTCCCGGACTACCGCCAAGTCGTAATATCGACTTTCGTATTGACCTCATTCCAGGAGCTAATCCGATCGCCAAAGCTCCTTATCGACTCGTGCCGTCCGAGATGCGCGAACTCTCAACCCAACTCCAGGATTTACTTGAAAAAGGCTTTATTCGCCCGAGCACATCTCCTTGGGGCGCACCAGTCCTTTTCGTCAAAAAGAAGGATGGGTCGTTCCGGATGTGCATCGACTACCGAGAATTGAATAAGTTGACTATCAAGAACCGCTACCCTCTGCCCCGAATCGACGATTTGTTCGATCAGCTACAAGGCGCTACGTGTTTCTCAAAGATCGATCTACGCTCAGGCTACCACCAGCTACGCATTCAGGTAGAGGATATACCCAAAACCGCGTTTCGAACTCGATACGGCCACTACGAATTCGTTGTCATGCCTTTTGGCCTAACAAACGCACCGGCAGTTTTCATGGATCTGATGAATCGCGTGTGTAAACCATATCTCGACCGTTTCGTCATCGTATTCATCGACGATGTCTTGATCTATTCCAAGTCGAGAGCCGAACACGCGCAACATCTACGTTTGGTTCTCGAGTTACTCCAGGGGAACCAACTCTACGCCAAATTCTCCAAGTGCGAATTTTGGTTGGGGGAGGTTCAGTTTCTGGGTCACATTGTAAATAGTCAGGGTATCCACGTTGATCTTGCGAAGATTGAAGCTGTTAAGAGCTGGGTTACGCCCAAGAACCCGTCTGAAGTCCGCTCCTTTCTCGGGCTGGCGGGCTATTATCGACGATTTATCGAGGGGTTCTCGAAGATTGCTGTACCACTTACCTCTCTCACGCATAAGGACCAGCCTTTTGTCTGGGGAACCAAACAAGAGTCTGCCTTTCGAACCCTCAAACACATGCTTTGCAATGCTCCTGTTCTAACACTACCCGACGGAAACAATGATTTCATTGTCTACTGTGATGCTTCCAACCTTGGTCTTGGTTGTGTCCTCATGCAACGGGACAAGGTCATAGCTTACGCATCTCGACAGCTCAAAATCCACGAGAAGAACTATACAACCCATGATCTCGAGCTAGGCGCGGTTGTTTTTGCATTAAAGATTTGGCGACACTACCTGTATGGTACAAAGTGTACGATCTTCACCGATCATAGGAGCCTACAACACATCTTTAATCAGAGGGAACTAAATATGCGTCAACGCCGATGGGTAGAACTTCTCAACGATTACGACTGTGAGATTCGTTATCACCCAGGCAAAGCAAATGTTGTTGCCGACGCACTTAGCAGACGGAGCTATCTGCTTAGCACTCGTAATGTTCAAGCCCAGCACAACCTCGAAACTCTCATCCGCGACGCCCAGCATGCGTGTTTCAACGAACGCACTTTGAAGAAGGAACGAATCTACCACGATGGAGCCCAGCTTGTGAGCAAATCGAACGGGATATTCCACTTTTTAGACCGAATTTGGATTCCCAAGCGAACCGATTTGCGAGAAATTATCATGGACGAAGCCCATAAATCCCGCTATTCTATTCATCCCGGAGCTGACAAGATGTACCAGGATCTTCGCTATAGGTACTGGTGGCCGGGTATGAAAAGGGATATCGCCCTCTACGTCGGAAAATGCCTAACCTGTGCTAGAATCAAGGCTGAACATCAAAGACCCTCTGGCTTGCTCGAACAACCACCAATTCCTATGTGGAAATGGGAGAGTATAGCCATGGATTTCGTAACCAAGCTTCCAACCACGTCATCAGGTCACGACAGC
This sequence comes from Helianthus tuberosus, assembly GCA_030545235.1. NCBI lineage: Eukaryota > Viridiplantae > Streptophyta > Magnoliopsida > Asterales > Asteraceae > Helianthus > Helianthus tuberosus. The sequence goes on from CM060366.1 coordinate 70,688,443, forward strand.
ATTTGGGTTGTAGTTGACCGTTTGACTAAATCAGCTCATTTTCTGCCAATACGAGAAGACTACAAGGTGGAACGATTAGCCCGAATCTACACCGACGAGATCATTTGTAATCATGGGACGCCTCGTGACATTATCTCTGATCGTGATGCTCGGTTTACTTCACGATTGTGGGAAACGTTTCAAACGGCACTGGGTACAACGCTTAATCTAAGTACTGCGTTCCACCCACAAACCGACGGTCAGACTGAAAGAACGATCCGAACTCTTGAAGACATGCTTCGTGCGTGTGTACTAGACTTCGGCGGTAATTGGGGTAAACACCTGCCATTGGTCGAATTCTCGTATAACAACAGCTACCAGGCTAGCATCCAGATGGCACCTTTCGAGGCGTTATATGGAAGAAGATGTCGATCACCTATTGTGTGGCACGAGATCGGTCACTCGCAATTAACCGGTCCGGAGCTGCTACAAGAAACGACAGACAAAATTTTCCAAATTCGAGACAATCTAGCTAAAGCTCGGGATCGACAGAAAGTTTACGCCGATAAAAAGCGCAAGCCCCGTGAATTTGGCGTTGGTGACTACGTACTCCTAAAGGTATCGCCTTGGAAGGGTGTAGTCCGATTCGGCAAGAAAGGGAAACTCGCGCCTCGATATGTTGGACCTTTTAAGATTCTGGAAAGGATCGGAAAAGTCGCCTACAGACTCGAATTACCGGAGGAACTTAGCAATGTCCACCCGACTTTCCACGTGTCAAACCTCCGAAAGTGCATCGCCGACCACGATTTACATGTCTCTCTAGACGATCTATAAGTGAACGAAACATTACACTTCGTGGAGAAGACTGTCGAAATCATGGATCGCCAAACCAAGCAGCTCAGGCGCTCACGCATTCCTATTGTGAAAGTCCGATGGGAAGGCAAACGCGGCGCAGAGTTCACTTGGGAACTCGAAAGCGACATGAAGACAAAGTATCCACATTTGTTTAATTAGGGAGTAACATCTAGTTAAGAAAGGCAAGGTGGCATAATTGTAAATAAGGAAAGATTCCTTATTCCCTTGGCCTATAAATAAGAGCCTTAGGGTTTCATTTAGGGACTTTTGCTCATTTTTTTGGCATTTAGGAACTTTGGAGATCTAGAGCTAGAGAGAGAAAGTTCTAGAGGGAGAAAGTACTCCACGTGATTCAGGTTCTTGTACGATTTCAGATCTGATTAATAGAATCACGTTTATATTACTGTTCGTACATTCGGTCACGATCGTGTACGGATTCCGCACGTCGGACGATCATTACGCAATCGTATGGTGTCAAAACCAATCCTACAATGATCACGATCGTGAACGGATCCCGCACGTTACACGAGTCAAATCGGTCTAAGCGAATACTTCTCACATGTGATCCACGGCTTTATTACGGCTCTCAGCTTAATTTCGGGACGAAATTCCCTAAACAAGGGGAGGCTGTAACACCCCGTGTTTTCGCAAGTGAAAGTCAAAGTCAAGGTCAAAGTCAAAGACCGTTTTCGCGCAACTTGACTCGTAGAAATGTTTTTATGTTGTTTATATTATGTGGAGTAAGTGTCGTACATTATAATAATCGAATCGTGTTAACCGTATTTCAATCGATCTACGACTAACAATGCGATAAAGTTAATCGACTAATAATCAAGCTATACTAATCGAATCGACATCAAATCGTAACTCGAGCTATGTATTTTTACTTATTGTATATACGTGTGTGTGTGCCTTACCTGTTACCTGTGCATGTTTTATTATGTTTTGTTGTGGTAATCAAGCGAACTCAATCGAACTCGAAGTCTAACTCGAAGTCTAACTCGAATGTAATCGAATCCGAACCCGAATTCCGAATCGAACCATGTTATATACGAAGTAGTTGGGACTAAAAGTAATTTGACTAGGAAACCCTATCGAATCGCTCGCAATCGAAACCGAAGCGTCATCGCACCCGAACGCACCATTCAGTCGACATCCGGATGGATGGTCCATCCGCACGGATTGCCAATCCGCACGGATTACCAGCCCGCACGGATAACCCATCCGGGTGACCTGCAATCCGCACGGATCACCCTTTCCTCTTTTAGCATCCTATAAATACCTGGGTTACTCTCCCAACTTTCCACTTTTGGCAAGTGACGTCCGACCAGCACACTCTCTTCACCTTTTTCTTCGATTTATCTCAATCCAGGTAAGATCTCGCCCTAAATCTTGTACATTCTTGATCTATGCACACTTCTACACCTTTCTATCTTTCAAATCTCAACTTTTAACCATGAAATCATTAAGATTTGAGGTATTCTAGGGTGACGTCATCATGAAGTTCTCATGGACTTCAAGTGTGACCTCATTCCACCAAGAATAACTCGGATCTGAACGATTTCCATAAGATTTTACAACAACTTCACCTAAATCTAAACTTTTCTAAGGATAAAAGAGTTGAAAGAAACAAACTCAAGTTTTCTCCTTCTTTTACCCCCTAAAACGGTACGAATCGGATCAGTTCTAGTCTTCCACTCAAGATTAGTGATGCACTAGTCCTAGATCTGGATTCTACCCGCAAGACACCTGATTTCGGGTTAGACCGGAATGACCATTCTAAACCGCCGACAGGCCGAGTTAGGGTGATTCCTGGCCGGCTTAGTCATTCAGGTAAGAACGCGATTCCAAATGGTTGTCACGAAGTCAGAACGTCTCGATAGAACGACAAAGGAGACCAAGGGTAGCCGGACGGAACAACCAGGACGAGGAAGTTGTCCGCACGAGTAAATTGTCAGCACGGACAAGCTGCCCGCACGGACAGACGATCCGGACGGGTTGTCACCCGGATGAACTACACTTGGGACCCACATTCAAAACGAGATTTGAGTATCGACGAATGAATAATCCGGACGGACGACCTCTGAATGGATTACTCTTCGGATCATGAGATACTAAGACCTTAAACAAATTCAAACAATGTTCATCCGCACGGACAAGTTGTCCGCACGGACAGACTATCCGGACGGATTGTCTTTGTCCGCACGAACACACTATCCGGACGGATTACCACTGTCCGCACGGATTACCATCCGGACGGATCCCACCAATTTCATCAAGTGACTCAGCCTTAGAGACGTGCCCGCACGGATCACCATCCGGACGGATTGTTGTCCGCGCGACCGACTTGAAAGGTAAAGATACTTAAATGTTTTCTAAATGCTACAACGAGAACTTCAAAGCACAAGCCATCATACACAAACACATCTCACCCATAGGAAGAAACAATCCACTCGAATAGTTATCCGCACGAACATGTTATCCGCACGAGTGACTCGTCCGGACAAATTGCTAATCCGCACGGACTACTTGTCCGCACGAATAACTTGTCCGCACGGATAACAATCCACACGAGTGACTAATTCGCATGGATGACTAATTCGCACGGATTACTTATTCGCACGGATTACTGATCCGCACGGATTGCCAGTCCGCACGGATAGCCAACCCGCACGGATGACCAATCCGCACGATCAGTCATCCTACCCACTCTCACTAAGTACTGTTTTACGCGCCACTTATCGTTACGTTATCGAATCTATTCAGGCTAACCGTACTCGCTGAAAAGCGCTCCATTCAATCCATAATCACTGTGAGTATACTCGAACCCGTTTTGCTTTTAGCACTTTTGGGTGTTACATACGTTACGAATATTCAAACTACAACTATCACACTACTCAAGCTATTGTAACGCTAAACCATTAATGCATGTTATACGTGGCTTATGAATGCTTGTTTGTTATGTTTACACATGGAATGTTGTCTACCTGCCTTAGCAACGATAGTACTATAGTTTGGACTCAGCACCCGTTCACACGGGGGTTGTTAAGGATCTTTTACTTGCATGGATTACGGTGGTAATCATGTATTGCGAACTGCCTCGGGCAGTCAACCCGCAGTCATTGGTATCGATGGATCTGTGTCGATAACTAACGTGCTTCATTTCACTATGTATACGTGCTGGTTATGCGTAAACGAATTCGAACTCTATATGCTATTATCAAACTTGTATGCTCACCTTTACATTTTATGTAGTGGCTTTATTTTAACGTATGTGACAGGTGCTTAGGTTGCTTGTATGCTCTTTGTGCTGTGATGAAATCGAAGCTAGGAACTGGAGTCCTAGAAACCAACGAATAATCTAGTTATGTTAAATCTGAATTGTCGGAACAGAATACTTGTCTTGATGTTTGTCTGTAATAATTATTTAACTATTTGAGATACGGTATGGGACGTATCATTTAAATTGAATGGTAATGGTAGTTGTTATGGAAACTTCTGGACAATCTGTTTCGCTCAGTGCCATGCCCCGATGATTCCGCCATCGATTGGGGTGTGACATCAAAGAATTAGAACAAGGGGCTGATGGAATATGGAGATTCCACAAGAAAAGAAATTGGGTACCTAAGCAAGGAGAATTAAGAAATAAGATTTTAGAGGAAGCCCATAAATCTAGATATACCATGCATCCTGGAAATAATAAGATGTACCAAGATTTAAGAAATAATTTCTGGTGGATAGGAATGAAAAAGGACATAGCTAAATACGTATCTAAGTGTCTAACTTGTTCGCAAGTTAAGGCAGAACACTAGAAACCTTCAGGGTTACTCCAACAACCAGAAATGCCTGTATGGAAATGGGAACTAATAACAATGAACTTTGTTACTAAGTTACCCAAAACCAGAAAAGGTAACGACACGATTTGGGTAATTGTGGATCGATTAACCAAATCAGCTCATTTTCTGCCCATGAAAGAAACCTTTAGCATGGAAAGATTAGCAAAGTTATACGTAGAAGAGATAGTATCCTTACATGGAGTCCCACTCTCCATTGTATCGGATAGAGATAGTCGGTTCACTTCACATTTCTGGACAAGTTTCCAAGAAGCAATGGGGACCCGACTGAATTTAAGTACTGCATATCATCCCCAAACAGACGGACAAAGTGAAAGGACGATCCAAAACCTGGAAGACATGCTCAGGGCATGTGTGTGATAGATTTTGGTGGAAACTGGGATGATCACCTACCTTTAATTGAATTCTCCTATAACAATAGTTACCATACCAGCATTGAAGCTGCCCCAATTGAAGCACTGTATGGGCGGAAGTGTAGAACTCCAGTTTGTTGGGCAGAAATAGGAGAAAGTCAATTATCAGGTCCCGAAATTGTGCAAGAAACCACCGACAAGATCACTCAAATCAAGGAAAGACTAAAGACGGCTGGAGATCGCCAGGAAAGTTATGCAGACAATCGACGTAAGCCGTTAGAATTTCAAGTTGGAGACAAGGTACTCTTGAAAGTTTCTCATTGGAAAAGAGTAGTTCGGTTCGGAAAGAAAAGAAAATTAAGTCCAAGATACATAGGACCATTTCCAGTGACCCAGCGGATAGGACCAGTTGCCTATCGCTTACCACTACCAGAAGAGCTCGCGGGAGTACATGACGTGTTTCATGTATCTAATCTCAAGAAATGTTTATCTGACGAATCACTGGTAGTACCTCTTCAAGATTTAGAGGTAAATGAAAAATTGAAATTTGTTGAGAAACCGCTCCAAATAGAAGACAGGAAGATCAAATTCCTCAAACACAAAAGATTGGTACTAGTCAAGGTCAAGTGGGATTCAAAAAGAGGACCTGAGTACACCTAGGAGCTGGAATCAGAAATGAAGCGAAAGTATCCTCACTTATTTCAGTAAATCTCGAGGACGAGATTTTAAATAATGTGGGGAGGATGTAAGGACCTGCAAAAATGTCCCAAAACGACTCGTAAGTAGAAACTCGGAGCCCTAAAACCCTAATTCATACTAAAAACCAAGAAATTTGAATTTTTTGGTCGCTCGCGGGCCGCCTAAGACTTAAGGATAGTCTACGCGGGCCGCGACAGATCAAAGATCACCGGATAAGCGTTCAGGCCACGTGTCAGACACGTGGCGGACCTATGCGTGACACGCTAGCCCTAATCGTAGACTAGGTGGCCCTTGCGGGCCGCGTAAGATCTTGAGAGGGTTTACGCGGGCCGCGTAAAACCCAAAATGTTGATATAAATTGCTCGTGCATGGGGCTTTCATCTGTGTTAAAAAATTTTGTTTAAAAACGAAGTGTACTGCTTAAATTCGAAAGTTCACTTAGGGAAACGCTGCTACGAGTACAGGGTACTAACTCGATCACTGCTACGATACAATGTCCGATCGATTGAAACCGATCCGATGGATGTTTAAGTGCTGCCCGAAATCGGGCTATACTTTGTCATTCATCGTGAGGGTTTTGATTTCGTGAGTTTATCGTATATGTTGTATTAAGTTACTGACCTAGTTTCGTGTGCATTGTTATTTAACTAGGTTACAAGGCTAAATCAGTAGGCAAGGTTCTGTCCAATTAAAGTTACAATGTGAGTCATTCTCTTTTTATCAACAATGTTTTACAATACTCAAATTATTTTCAAAAGTTATAGTTACAGGGATTAAGTCTTGGTTATCTTGAATCACTGGCAAGTGGGGTATCGTGCACATTACTAATTTCTCACGGTTAGGTTCACCAACCTAACAGTGATAATCATCACTACTTGGGTGAAAGGACCCAATAGTGGTATGACCATCGTCACCAGGGTGTGATACGGCGCCAGATAAAAATAAGATGGTAGCCATTGTAATCGCTCTTATCCTGTAATCTATAACTCAGGTGTCATTTTATACAACCTGAATGACTCGCCAGTATTTTCTCGCTGATAAAATCTTTTTAAAACTTGTTTCAGGTGACTTACTGTGAACCAAGGAAAAGTGCCGCGTAGCACTAAACCTTGAAGAGGTGGCTCAGTAAAATAAATAAACATGTTTTGTAAAACAGAGAATTTCTCCGTGAAATTCCTTTTATTGTAAATAATGGGGTTTGTCCCAATTTTTGAAATAAAATAATTGGGCATTTTCAGTTGAAAAGATGATGTCGACATTTCCGCTACCAAATTAAATAATAAATACCACGGGTTTCTGTCCCGCGGCTTCTTGTCTGGGTTACACCGGGCCGGGGGCCGTGACAGGCTGGCCGTAAGCTACGGGACTCCCACCGTAGCTTATGGCGGGATCCCTCAAGTCTATTTTCTTCAAATGTTAACTTTCACTAAATGACCAAGAGGCCCTCAGACTTTAGTCTTTCGCATTTCTTGTGCTTCCAAACTGTTTTTCAACCCGAAACGACTCCTCCGAATAATTCCTTATGATATTCTTATCATCTTCGGGTGTTCCGCTTCATCTCCGAGCACTCTAACTTCACTGATTTAAGCGATTAACCCGCAAAACCACAATTTCTCGTAGTTATCACATTCAAAACGCATAATCGCCTAAAACGCAATAAAAACACATAAGATAAGGACATTAACGTTCGGGTTTCACCCTCTCCATCAGTGACCGTGTAGTTACCGTTTTCCAAACCTAAACCATAGTATCTTAATGATGCAGCAGAGAGTCGTGCAGTTTGGAAAAGTTCTGAATCTAACGTATTTGTGAACTTGCGTGAACTGGAGGCCGTGTATTTTGCGTTGTCCCTTTGTCCAACATTACTAACACCCCACTCTTATTGAATTGGAGAATTGAGGGGTATTGATTTCCAAACCTAAACCATAGTATCTTAATGATGCAGCAGAGAGTCGTGCAGTTTGGAAAAGTTCTGAATCCAACGTATTTGTGAACTTGCGTGAACTGGAGGCCGTGTATTTTGGGTTGTCCCTTTGTCCAACATTACTAACACCCCACTCTTATTGAAGTGGAGAATTGAGGGGTATTGATAATTACCACCACTCTTATTCATTTGGTTTTTTTTTTTTTTTTTTTTAAATGAGAATTTGAGGGATGGTGTTATGATGAAGAAGGCTAAGACAAAAGGAGGAAAACATGGTGCCAAGAGAATGGAAATTGGAAATTGTGGCGGTGATCATATGTAGATGAGAGAGATAGCGAAACAGAGAGAGAGAGAGAGAGTGAGAGTGGAGGGGGTATTTATTAAATAATTAAATGTAGGGCTGTAAACGAACCGAACGAACACGAATAAGGCTATGTTCGTGTTCGTTCGTTAAGGAAATTAACATGTTCGCGAACTGTTCACGAACGCATACCGAACATAAGTTTATGTTCGTGTTCGTTCGTTAAGGAAATTCAGTTGTTCACGAACAGTTCGTGAACTCTGGTCTAACACAAACGAATGCAAGCAAATAAAAACAAACGCAAACAAACATTTAACTTGAAAATAAAAAAAATAAAAACATCGTTATCCTTAAACATTGAATATAAGTATTTAAATACAACCATAAAATGATAAATCAAAACACAAGAAGTCTACTAGACCACCAAACGATGAATCAAGTTTAACTAATTTAGACATAATTATCTCAAAAAATGTCTTAGAATGTCCAAATTTTAGCTACTTAGGAAAAAAAAGGGTTTTAAGTTTTCAATATGTTTAGATAAAAGGTTTATTATTATTATTTATTATTATTATTTTTTTATATAATCAAACAAACACGAACGAACGTAAACGAACATATTACCGAACGTTCACGAACGTAGTCGAACGAACGAGACTTGTGTTCGTGTTCGTTCGCTAAGCTAACCGAACGAAATTTTTTGTTCGTGTTCGTTCGTTAAGCTAATCGAACGAACATAAACGAACTTCCCGCCGAACGGTTCACGAACTGTTCGCTGAACGTTCGGTTTGTTTACAGCCCTAATTAAATGCTAATTTCTTTTATTTATTAAATAATTAAAATAATTAGGTATAAAGACTAAACTACCCTTATGTGACTAGACAACCGAATATTTTAACCAGGTTAGGGTCAAAGGACGTAGGGTGTACTGAGTTTTCTAAATAAAAGATTACGACTGTAATCATTAAAGTTAAATGTCATCTATTACAACCCGCAACAAACATAAAAGGGCGAAAAATGTAATTTACCCGAAAAACAAAACAAAAGGAGGAAGAACAAATTCCCTCCAAATGATGAGCCACGAGAAACAGCTTTTCACAAAAAGGCGATCCCAATTCCCACCAAAAAAACTTGCGTATCAACACCAAATGGAATTCATCCTACTCCTCTAATATGCTTTGCTACAAAACCCTACACCATCCATCCTTCATTTCACTCTCAGATTCCTTCTCAATCCACAACGAAACTTTGAAGGAGCCGTGCATCTGATTGTAATCAATAAACAAACAGGTTTGTTTTTTATTACTCTATCTTGAGTTAATATCTACGATTATTCGTTACGTGCATTGGTTTGTAACTGCGTTCGATAATTTACAATGGTTTAGATTGATATATGAACGTTTGTTTTAAGGAATCTGAAATTGGGTGAGTTTAGAATTGGATTTGGTTGATGATATTTATATGTGTTTATTTTGTGTTTTTAGTTTACTAAGGTTTAGTAGCATTTTGAAGAAATAGTGTTTGTATGTAGGGGTTTTAGGACTTAAATCGATATTGTAAAAAAAAAAAAAAATTGAGATGATGCCATATGACAAGATTATTCCTGGTGAATTAGGAAGATAGGTTAGTGTTATACTTTAAGCTGTGGATATTATTACCGGTTTTTAGAATCGGACCAGCCGGTTGGATTGGAAACTTTATATAACTAGTCTGGTTGAGTCCATTTGAACAAGCATTTACATTGGAGTCTCCATCTATATAAAAACACATTTTTCTCTAAACTTTTTTAATTTTTCGAAAACATCTTACATCCAACTCTTTATCTCTATCTCTCTCTATATATATATCTTCCTTTCAATCTTATAAACACTATTTTATTATTATTTTTTTCTTTCTTACACACTCACATAAAAATATAGAGGGTTGAATATAAACCTTTAAATATAGAGGTGTACTTTACTTTTTTTTTTATATATATTTTTCTCTATTATAGAGATTCTATTGTGATTTTGTTGTTTCCTCTATTCTTTTCTTTATATTATATATATAATAGAGGCTCCAATGTGAATGCTCTAAACCTCTAAATATAGAGGTGTACTTTACTTTCTATATATTTTTCTCTATTAATAGAGATTTTAATTCAACATGGTGGTGTTTTTGTTGTTTCCTTTATATTACGTAGAATAAAGGTTCCAATGCGAATGCTCTTATATTTGAAGTGCCAGACAATGGTTTGGCAAATTCAACCGAATTTATTTAATATTATTTTCCTTCTACCATCTCATTTATTGATTTGTTTACCACTTCATACTTCATGTTTTTTCTTATTCAGGTCTTCATATTTTGTTAAAGATAAATAAACATTATTTACGACGAAATCTAGTTTTTTAAAACTAATCCGACTGATGGACTGATAAAACGGTAGGTTTAATGACTAATCCAATTATCAATTTTCATAGAACAACTTCTAATTTTAATCACTGCCTATCAGTCACGTATATTTACATCTTGTAGGATTTAAACCATCTAACAATTCGATAGAGAGAAAACATCTTATCACCTATATCCGGTTATCAGATCATTGAATACAGGCTACAATATCTTGTTGGTTCTTTTTTGTTTTTCCAAGCTGTCCTACTTTCTAGAAAAGGAATATCTAACAGTGGTTTCTAGCTATAAACAATAATTAAGCTTTATTGATATAATGATGTCATTAGAGGTTGGAGATATGTGCTTTCTTGTTTCCATAACTAGTAATGGGTGGAGGATGTGGGGGTGAGTGTGGAAGTAGGAATACACTAAATCAGTTCTCCTACCTATTTTTAATCCTGCACAAAATTACTTTAAAGAAACAAAATTGTAATATGTCTCCTTTTTATCATTTATTGTTTTATTATTATTATTATTATTATTATTATTATTATTATTATTATTATTACCATGGTTATGGATCGTAAATATTTGTTTTGTTTTTTACTTTATAATTTTAAAATAGGATATTTTACAAAGTTATGAATATATTGTTGCGAAGTTCACATTGTTATATACGTTTCGGTGTGAATTCTGTTTAAAATGGAGTTGTTGCGTAATAATGTACAAGTTATCAAAGCACAAATATAAAAACCCTTAAAGTTGCTTCATAATTTAGAATTTTTTTAAAAGTTTTTTTTTTCTTCTACAATGTGAATTTTATTCTAAACCGTGTGACATGCTTATTTTATTTAAATCTTTGATGTAAGTTTAATTCAAAATTCAAATATATTATTGCGACGTGCTTATTTTTATCTACATTTCAACCTAAATTATATTGAAAACCGAGCCTTATAGGTTTTTCAACACATCAACGCCCCGCAGCAACACGTAGATCCACTACTGATTATCAAGGTTTATAATTTATGCAATTTGTTTAAGATTAACATTTATATTTTGAACACAAGATGATTTATAATAATGCAATTACTAAGACACTTCTACTTTAAGTGGCCAAAATTTAAACATGTTTTTAAATGAGTTCCCAGGTCAATCCTTTCTATATTTGGTTGTGTTAAACGTATTCCACTCACTCATCTTATCTTTTCTTTTATTAATACCCTTTACCATATCACATCAGTAATATTTTCTTCTTTCACACTAAAACACAAAAAGTTCACTTTCATTTGGTCTCATGAGGAAATGATCCTATAAACTTCTTTAGAAGAATGGGTCCCTTTAAATGCACCATAACTATTTTTTTCTTAGAACACATGGTGTGGGTGTGAATTCAGCGTGACAACCAGTTCAGACGTGTAGCTCGGCGTCGTGGTTGGGGTTTGAGGATTTCCATCGCCATGGGAGCAAGTGTGGGTGAGGTTGGTTTTGATTTGTTAATGTTTTTTTTTTTTTTTTTTTTTTTTTTTGTAAAATGCTACTTTTCACGTCCGTTCCCCTCCTCTCTTTTTTACACCACGCCACTTTTTTGACGCGTACTGACGTGGCTGTCACATATCACTAGGGTGTAAACGAGCCGGGCCGAGCCCAAGCTCGACTGGGCTCGAGCTCGGCTCGTCATGTTTTTATGAAGCTCGAGCTCGGCTCGGTTCGAGCCTACTTATTTGAGCTCGAGGTCGGCTCGCGAGTTTAAATCAAAGCTCGAGCTCGCAGGGGCGGACCTAGGTTATGCCCAAGGTGGGCGGACGCACCCCTTGAAAAAAAAAATTTAGTGTATATTTTAGGCAAAAAACCCGACCGCACCCCTTGAAAATATGCTTGAGCCACTCATCCGCACCCCCAGCAAATAATTCTTGGGTCCGCCACAGCGAGCTCGGCTCGACTTGGCTCGAGCTATTTTGAGAACAAAGCTAAAAGCTCGGCTCGAGCTCACTTCAATATCGCTTAAACGAGCCAAAGCTCGGCTCGAGTTCAACTCGCCAATGTTATCATCATTATTATTATATTATATAAAAAATAAATAAAATTTTTGTTTGGGCTCGTTTAGGCTCGAGAGCCTAAACGAGCTTGGCTCGAGCTCGGGCTCGATAACTAAACGAGCTCTAATTCAGGCTTGAGCTCGGACTCGGCCTCGTTAAAGCTCGGCTCGTTCGAGCTTTTAACCGAGCCGATAATGAGTAGCTCTCGAGTTTCTAGGCTTGTTTACACCCCTACATATCACATAACGTCATATTCTCATACCCATCCACACCGAATGGTCTTCTATATATCCAGATTTTATTTAAGATGACTTGATTACCTTTCTTTTTTCGGGGACCTAATCATGAGCCCTTTAAAAGTATTGCTACTCTTTCATCTGCAAAACAACAAAAGAAGATTTTGAATAGCAAATCGTACAATAATTAGGTAAGATTGACAATTGACATCGGAGCACATCACTTCCATTGAAAATTTTCCTGCCGGCGGCTTACCGGAAAATGGGAATGGTTCTTATCTTCTTTTAGGAAAAAAAAAATATATATATTATATATATCAACGTGTCCATCTTTAGGTAGTAGGTGATGTGTATTTCAACTTACGTAAGCACTCATTAAATATCCTTTGTTCTGTTTTTTCTTTCAAATAATACGCAAAGCTTGATATTTTGGAAGAGAGGTGGAAAATGTATATACCAAAAAAAATTTATAGAACCAAGGGGTCGAAATATATACCTAAAATTGCTATACAAAAACCATATATATTACACTACTGGGCGAAAAGTTCGGGAAGTCGGGCACCCCCAGGGGCGCAGCTTAGAAGGCTTCCGAGAGGGCGCCCGACCCCTCGAACTTTTCGATGCGTAGTGTTATGAATAGTACTTTCGTATAGAAAATTTTTAGGTATATACGTTTCCACCCCCGGTTTCGGAAAAATTGGCGGGGGGGGGGGGGGGGGGAAGCTTCGCCAATGGCACCCCCGACCCCTTAATAGCTGCGCCACTGCTAGCATTTACGTATCACAATTATACAAGCATAATATTATTTTTTTCGTTTCCCTTTATAACTTAAATATTTACTTTTACGTAATTTCAATCATATTTTATCATAAAATATCATTTTGTAAGGTTGTACATTATGGGGTGGTGCTTCATGTCACCTCACCTTAATTAGGCGCGGGATTGTGAAAGCTAGACGCCAAAATTGGTTTCCCCGACTCATCAATGGGCGTAAAGGGTTACGAGATGGGGTCCATTCCCAATTAACCGATCACACCTTTTTTTTTTATTTTTCGTTTTATTTTATTTTTAGTTAAAACCATTGTTATAAAAGTCCCGTCTAGGCTCCAAGTACTCCCTGTGTAGTCGCTACAAGTTAGGTTGCCAAGACCCGAGTACTGTTCTCCTAGGCCAATTACTCCCCGAGTAATCTCCACCTAGGCCAAGTACTCTCAAATCTGATTAGGGAACGCCTAACGACTTTTACAACCATAATTAAAAAAATAAGTGAATAAATATAACCCTTGATCATATCTCCAATTAAAGATAGGTGGAAAATATATATAAGTTGCTGAGGATACCTATCTCCAATTATTGATGATCTTAGCTAGCTGCATGGGGGTTGAGATATAGACCTTGTAAAGCTTACACGAGGATCCAACTGTTCCCTCTTCTTTCTCCCATCATGCCTTTTCTCTGCCACCCAAACGGTCCCTCTGTCTCTTTAATCCTTCATTTCTCTCTCTCTAACCCCAATTCAACGGCTGGGATTGGAAATCCTGCTTCCGGTGATCTAACCAATCTTTCACTTCAACAAAATGACTCAACTTTGGTGAGTCTCTGTTTGTTTGTTTCTATGTTTCTTGAAGGCTCAAACTATCTACACACTTGGTGTGTAGATAACCACCCCATAATGTTGATTTTTGTCCTATATGCACATCCTTTAGTGTCAACCAGACACCCGGTCAGTCTTTTGTCTGGTTGACAAGACCAAAACGCGGCCAAAGCTCGGTGTTTTGGTCCGATCAACAGACTCGTCAGACACCCGTCAGTCTTTGTCTGGTTGACCGGACCAAAACGCCACGCTTTGGCCACAGCTCGACACTGCAGATTGTGCATATATAAGACAAAAAACCCCTTTTTGGTATGCATATAGGCACATTAGTGTGCCAATAGGTACACCCTTCTTGAATCCATATGAACTGGGCTTTGTTTAATTTCCTCAAACTTAACTCCCTTATTCAGTACTCACATGCAATGTTATTGTTCTTTTAATAACTCTTGAAACTGATATGATTTTTTTTTTTTTTTTGCAAAATTCTTGGAAGTTTGTTGTTATGGATTTATGGGTATTAATTGGATTAATGAAATAAGATGAATTTTAAATGTGGGGTTCTGAAATCTTGGACTGAAACAGTATGGACCCATTTGTATTCTGGTTAAATTATGTGGATCCCATTCATTCTCCTTATTATGTATTATCTCCATTAGTTTATCTAGTTTTATTATTTGTTTACTGAAGATGGTGAAGAATTTGTATAGTTATTATTCATGTTTTCGACTGTTTAGAGGTTAATGGAAATAATTTCTTGTTTATTGGTTTAAAATTTAATCATAATGTAGAACAACTGCTTTGGGAATATTGTCCACTTCTGTTGAAGTTGGTTAGAAAAACAAACATGCCCGGAAATAAGTACAACAACAACAACAACAACGCCAACTCATCGTCGGTTCCATCAAGTCGAATAGAGAGACTTTTAAGAGAAAGAGAGCTGAGAAAGAACAGCAGAGCTTCATATGCTAATGAGTCAAGCGCTAATGACGGCTTTGATTCTAGTGATAACTTGTTGGAACAGTATCTAGAGGGAGCATCCGCTGCACGTGACGGTTGGGAGAAACCGGATGGTGGACTTTTTACGCAACGGCTATTGGTTGTTGCTAATAGATTGCCGGTTTCTGCTGTCAGAAGAGGTGAAGAAAGTTGGTCGCTTGAAGTTAGCGCTGGCGGTCTAGTCAGCGCGCTCCTCGGTATGCATTTAAATCTATTTGTGCTAAACATATAAAAATTAATCTAAATCTGCTGATTCTGTTTCGTTTCAACGTATTCTAGGTGTTAAGGAGGTTGAAGCAAAATGGATCGGATGGGCAGGTGTAAATGTGCCTGATGAGCCTGGGCAACGAGCACTGACTAAAGCATTGGCGGAAAAGGTACATTTTTTCTTAACCTCGAGCATTCACAACAGGTTTTGTATATATTTGTGAGTGAGTTCTGCATATTTTAGGAATGTGGTTGTGAGTGGTGGAAAGAGAAAAAGTTACTGTTCATCTGCATATTTGAGGAGACACTGTTTCTCAGCATTTATTTTTAATTTTTTTTAAGTTGTTGTGAGTGAAGGAGAGAGAAAATGTTACTGTTCATCTGTATATTTGGGGAAACACTGTTCGCTCGCATTTATTTTTTTAACATTTTGTGAAAATGGTTTGGCGTGAAGGAGAGATAAAGGTTACTGTTCAGCTGTATATTTGGGAAGACACTATTCCCTCGCATTTATTTTTTAATATTTATTAAAAGTGGTTGTGAGTGGATGAGAGAGAAAATTTAATGATGATAGAGAAGCTGATGTGAATGCTTTGAAATTGAAATTTTCAGTAAAGGGCATTGAACTATTGATTAATAGTCATTATCATTTTGTAGAGGTGTATACCGGTGTTTCTTGATGAAGAAGTGGTGCATCAATATTACAACGGTTACTGTAACAACATATTGTGGCCACTTTTTCATTACCTCGGTCTTCCACAAGAAGACCGTTTGGCCACAACAAGAAGCTTCCAATCACAATTTGCAGCGTACAAGAAAGCAAATCAAATGTTTGCAGATGTGGTAAATGAACATTACGAAGAAGGTGACGTTGTTTGGTGCCATGATTACCATCTTATGTTTCTTCCAAAATGTCTGAAAGATCACAATAGTAACATGAAAGTCGGTTGGTTTCTTCATACACCGTTTCCGTCTTCTGAAATTCATAGGACGTTACCTTCTCGTTCTGAGCTTTTACGTGCTGTTCTTGCTGCGGATTTGGTTGGGTAAGTTTGTTATATCAAAAATACGTATTTCATAAGTTGAAACATATATTAAATTATTAATTTAATTGAATGTTTTTTTTAGTTTCCATACGTATGATTATGCAAGACACTTTGTTAGTGCTTGTACGCGTATCCTTGGACTTGAAGGTACTCCTGAAGGTGTAGAGGATCAAGGGAGACTCACTCGTGTTGCTGCGGTAATTTTAAAATAAATTTGTTACAATGTTAAATATTTAGTGATGATTATATTTTCTAATGTTGGTTCTTTAATTTGTGGAATTACAGTTTCCAATTGGTATAGATTCAGATCGCTTTATTCGTGCACTCGAAAATCCGCAAGTTCAAGAACACATGAAAGAACTGAAAGAGAGATTTTCCGGTAGAAAGGTGATGTCACCTTTTTTTTCCAGATCACTTGTAAAAATGTGCTTTTTTTTTAAGATTCAAAACATGTTATTTTTCTTACAAAATTGTTCTTGTTACAGGTAATGTTAGGTGTTGATCGGCTAGATATGATCAAAGGAATTCCGCAAAAGATACTAGCATTCGAGAAGTTTCTAGAAGAGAATCAATATTGGCGTGATAAAGTGGTTTTGTTACAGATTGCCGTACCAACAAGAACAGATGTTCCCGAGTGTAAGTTTATAAGATAATTAATAAGATAATCGACTTTTCAGTTTTTAATATTTGTTTTATCTTTGGTTTTCAATAATGCAATGTTGCAGATCAGAAACTCACAAGTCAAGTCCATGAAATTGTGGGCCGGATAAATGGAAGATTCGGGTCACTCACAACTGTTCCAATTCATCATCTGGTTAGCCTTTTGTTTTTTTTTTCTTATTCAATATTGTTGTGTATATAGTTATACACACACACCGTAGTTCATGCTAATCATATTTTTATATCATTCTATTATGTATGCAGGACCGATCTCTGGATTTTCAGGCTTTATGTGCGCTATATGCCGTCACTGGTACGATTAGATATCTTGATTGTTTTTTTCTTTATAGTTCATATAACCGAATACGTGATTACATGATGTAAGATTTTATGCGCTTTTGCAATACAAAAATTTAACACTAGAGTGTGAGCTTTACTATTATGCGCGAATTTAACTTTGTCAGATATAGCAATTGTCACATCTTTGAGGGACGGAATGAATCTTGTCAGTTACGAGTTTGTTGCATGCCAAGATGCCAAAAGGGGGGTGCTCATTTTAAGTGAGGTACTTATTGATACCGTAAACTTTGTTTGTAATAGCCATTATAATTTGTAAACGACATATAGTGCAAACTTAGCATTTAGAAAGAAGGAAATACTGAATTCCCTATAGCATGTTGAAGATATTTGTCTTACATAAATATATACACACATGATTTATTGATGTATATATAATTCTTCTTGTGTACCTGTAGTTCGCGGGTGCGGCACAGTCCCTTGGTGCAGGGGCTATTCTTGTAAACCCATGGAACATAACTGAAGTTGCAGCTTCAATAGGCCAAGCGTTGAATATGAGTGCTGAAGAAAGAGAAAAACGTCATCGCCACAACTTCTTACATGTCACAACCCATACTGCTCAAGAATGGGCCGAAACTTTTGTAAGGTACAAAATGGGGAGTCAGGTCGCGTGATAGTCAAAACCGGTTCGGGTCAACACACGTATTTAGCACATGTCAGATCCATTTGACCCACAAACATGTTTTTGTGAGTTTTTTTATGAATACTAACACATTAGATCTGATTATGAAAACTATAAATACACTTTTGGTGACTTTCTATCCACCCGAAAGTAAGAGTTGACTTTTGAGTTTTGACTTCAGCTAAGTTATGACTTATTTCATTGTTGTCTATTGTAGTGAACTGAACGACACCGTAGTTGAAGCACAACAAAGGACTAGACAAGTTCCACCACCACTGCCCATTGAAGAGGCTATCGAGCGTTATTTGCAGTCAAGTAATCGGTTAATCATACTGGTAATACATCCATATCTAATCATCCATATAAAAAACAAATGAAGCCCTTTAATCATCTCGTATTAATTATTTTCTCTGATCTTTCACACTATTAAAAAAACCACAGGGATTCAGCGCTACATTAACCGAACCGGTTGATACTCCCGATAGGCGTGGAGGTGATCAGATTAGAGAAATGGATCTTAAATTGCACCCAGAGTTAAAAGAATCACTGACGAAGCTTTGCGATGATCCACAAACAACCGTTGTTGTCCTCAGTGGAAGTGACCGAAGCATATTGGATGATGTGTTTATCTAAATCTACTTTTATTGAGTTTTTTTTAATCATTTTGTTATTTTGTTTTGACAATGGTACGGTGTTCATTAATTTCCCAGAACTTTGGTGAGTTTAACATGTGGTTGGCGGCTGAAAATGGAATGTTCCTGCGGTCCACTAAAGGAACATGGATGACAACTATGCCCGAGCATTCGAATATGGAATGGGTCGATAGCGTAAAGGTTGTATTTCTATTCAAACATTTAGATTAGAGTAAAATGCCATTTTCGTCCCTGAGGTTTGGCCAGTTTTGCGACTTTCGTCCAAAGGTTTGTTTTTTCGCATCTGGATCCAAAAGGTGTTAAATCTTGCCATTTTCATCCGGCTCGTTAACTCCATCTATTTTTCTCCGTTAAGTCAGGTATTTTCGTCTTTTTTGTTAACTTAAAAGGCAATTCGGTCTTTTTCACCTTATGTAAAAGCATTTAGCATAATGTACAAATGTTCAAAAACGACGAAAAAGACAAAAATACCCCCGACTTAACAGAGAAAAAGTGGATGAAGATAACGAGCCGGATGAAAATGGCAAGATTTCAGACCTTTTGGATCCAGATGAGGAAAAACAAACCTTTGGACGAAAGTCGCAAAACTGGCCAAAACTCAGGGACGAAAAATGGCATTTTACTCTTTAGATTATTATTTTGTAGTACTGCTTTTGTAATCATAAATATTACGTTAGTTACCTAATTCTTGCTAACGTTGTAATCTTTATGACAGCATGTCTTTGAGTACTTCACCGAACGAACACCTCGATCGCATTTCGAGCTCCGGGAGACATCACTCGTTTGGAACTACAAGTATGCAGGTATATTTCAACTTTCTTTATTCACTTTTTATGATCCTTTATTATTATGTTCGTTTTTGGGTCACGAAAATGGGAATGCAGATGTTGAATTTGGGAGGCTTCAAGCCAGAGACATGCTGCAGCATTTGTGGACGGGCCCGATATCCAATGCATCCGTTGATGTTGTACAAGGAAGCCGCTCTGTTGAGGTTCGAGCAGCTGGTGTAACTAAGGTTTTTGCCTCACTTTGTTAATTACAATCTGTATTATGATCTTATATAGTTTATTATGATTAATTAGTTGTTAAGTGGGCGAGTCGCGAGGTTCGGTGGGTTGGGTAACAGGTCAAAATCACACATTTTTTGCTATATTCAGACGGGGTTGAGCCAAAACACATTTTGTATAAATTTTTTTCTTACAATTAGTTTTATATCGTATATGATAACGATTTTTTAAAACTATTTTGGTGATAATCCATTTTTATCTAATTAAATTATTTATAGTAGGTTTTATAGAGTTGAATGAAAAATCACATGATGAGAAACTTTCAACATAGTTAATTCTTTGATGTTATTAGTTTGACCGATTAAAGATAAAACATAACCCGAACTGACCCATCCATAAGTAAACGGTTTGAAATATAATATACTGAAACATTGTTTTACAGGGTATCACAATCGTTCGTATATTAGGGGAGATAGTTCATAGCAAATCCATTTCATCCCCGATTGATTATGTCCTATGCATCGGCCATTTTCTAGGGAAGGTATGTACTCCAAAAAGTTTGGACCCGATCTCTAAATATTTATAACTAAGAGGGTGTTTGGGATTACGTTTTGAAGTGATTATTCGATTATTGCGTTTGTAAAACATAAATAATCTAAAAAAGTGTTTGGATGAAAAAGTGATTATCTGCCTTCAAAACGCAGTTTTGGAGAAGCATGTACCTACATGCTTTTTCAAAACGCAGTTTTGAAAACGCAAAATCTATTTTGAAAACGCATAATCTATTTTGAAAACGCAACACCAAACACCTCCTAAAACACAAATGTTTCATTTGATTTAAGATTTTATATATTTTTAGGATGAAGATATTTACACCTTTTTCGAGCCCGAGCTTCCCTATAACGGCATGGGTATTCCACGACCCAAACTAAATGATACTGCAAAGGGTCCCGGAGACAAAAAGCCCGGTAAAAGCGGGTCAAAAACATTGCAAAAGCAACGGGCACCTCAAAGTTTAGATAATAAGCGAACAACTAACAATAACAGAAATAACAGTTTTGAAAATGGTGGAAAACGGTCATCTGTGTCTGCGGACAAGGTATCGTGGAATGTTTTAGATCTGAAAGCAGATAACTATTTCTCGTGTGCTGTCGGAAGGACACGCACAAACGCGCGCTACCTTTTACAGTCATCGGATGATGTGGTTGCGTTTTTGAAAGATCTTACTCAAGCTTCTTGAATACATGTAGGAGTATAGCTTGTTATAAGTCCTTTATTGTAGGAGTATTATATAAAGCTTCAATGGTATTATTTGTTTTGTTACTAATATCATGTGTTCAAATTCTAACTGTGGAATGCCAGCTATTTTGTTGAATAATATGCATGTGAAAGATTGATGTGATCTGTTTTTAGATATGTTAGGAACACATACATGTTCTTTAGTGCTAGATCTGTTTTATTGTCATCAATATTTGTTGATACTAGAATATTATGTTAAAATTAGTTAATGTATTAAACATGATGTTTTAATCAGTTTTATTAAATATATGAGTAAACTACCAAATGGTCCCTGAGGTTTGGTCACTTTTTCCACTTTAATCCAAAACTCAAATCTTTTGAATCTGGTCCCTGTGGTTTCAATTTTGTTGCCATTTTCATTCAAAATTAAAATTTGGTCAGATTTTTCAGTTAATATCCAGTTTTTTGTCTTTTTCCTTCCTTTTAATGAAGGGCAAAATGGTCAGAGTTTTTTAATTTGTTATAATAAAATGTGATGTTAACTGAAAAATCTTACCAAATTTTGATTTTGGATGAAAGTGTCAACAAAATTGAAACCACATGTACCGAGATTCAAAAGGTTTGAGTTTTGGACAAAAGTGACCAAACCTCAAGGACCATTTTGACAGTTTACTCTAAACATGTTGTTAGAACGTGTATTTATTCTAGTTTAATCAATAAAATACTATTGAGCAACATAGATCTTGTTTGGCCATTCCTTCCCTTTTTTATTATGTTTGTTTAATATAATTGTTGAGTGTAGACATTGCATTAGCCAATGTGAGAGTAGCACACAGACACATGTCGTAGGTTCAAACCTGGGCATGGAAGTCGTCTAGGTTTATTGTTGTAGAGTAGGATTAAAAACCGCTGTTCAAACAAAAAAAATATTTGCATTAATTTTTTAAAAAGTGTATTTAATAAAATTTCCAGTCAAAGTTTTTTAGTTAGCACATCAATTTTAATAGTTTGCCAACACAAAATTAGTCTACACAATAATTTAGTTTCTTGTTATTATTTACTATTTTAACTATTTATCAAATGGTTAGTCATATTTTTTAACAACACTTTTTTTCCTTTTAAATTACAGGTGTTCGAATAACGAATTTACGAATTATTCGAATTTCTATTTTTTTACATGAATTCGTATTCGATTCGATTAGTATTTGAAACTCGAATTCGAATCGAATTCGAACCAAATTCAAATAAATTCGATTTAATTCAAATTCACCCTAAACAATAAATTATTTTACTTTCATTTTTTAAAACTACTACAAATAATTGTATTCAACATAAAATATAATAATTTCTCAAATTAATTAACTATCAATATGTCAAAACACCAAAATTTAGAAGATTGGTTGGCTACTAGTAGCGATTTAAGTTAGGTAAAAATTTGGAAATAAGTAGTATGGACTATTTGTCAGAAGCTTTGGTAATGTTATGAATAATAGACTATCACTTACGAAGGTGGTTCATACTTCGGCCAAGTTTAGAAGTTATATGTGTGTATATATATGTTTGTGTGTGTATATACATATATTAATATATATATATATATATATATATATATATATATATATATTGTAAGATTAAATATATTATGTTTAATATTTAATCTAGTAGCCATTATAATCATTTACATAATATAGATCAAAATATATAATAACCTATTAAATAATTAGTTGGTAATTGTTGATGGACCATATTACCCTTATTAACTAATTAGGTTTCCTCCTGGGTGCTTATATAAAGGAGTCTTATGTAGAGGTTGAGGGGTTACACAGTTAGACACAAAAAACCCATAAGCATAACATCATCATCATCGACCTCCTCTCCATACCGATTCCCTTATCGGTTTTCTTAGTCCCCATCATTAGATTGCACCCTAAGGAGGAACCAGATCAAGCTGACAATCATGTCAAACACTACTGCTGGCCTGTCTGATGCAATCAAAGGTATGTTTTCATGTTTTACATTATGTTCAAAACAGAACTGAACCAACATGTGGTATCAGAGCGTATGTTGATTAGTCAGTTCTGTTTTGTATCCGAAATCTGGTATAAAACTGGAAAAACAGCTTTGAAAAAACCCAATAAAATTCCATTTTTGCCATCCGAAATCCTTATTACGGATGATTACGGATCTGGGTTTCATCATCTCGAATGCATCTCGGATCATTACGGATCATCTCTGATCATTACGGATCATTTCGGATCATTACAGATCATTACGGATGATCTCGGATCTGGGGTTTCATCATTACGGATGCATTTCGGATTTTGAACCTTATCAATTAATGACTGCTTAAATTAAGGATTTTTTGTGGCTTGAAGAACACATCTCGGATGAATCCGAAATCATCAAGGACTGATCATTACGGATGAACTTATGCTCGTCCATCACGGATCAATAACTGCTTGAACATTTCGGACTTAGCATCACGGATCATTTCGGACTAAGCATCACCATTTCGGATGAATCTCGGACTAAGCATCATCATCCGAAATCATCCGAAATATATCCGAAATCATCCGAAATGACTCGACTTAGGCGTCTTGGACACATCCGAGATCATTCGAAATAATCCATTTCGGATAGTCCGAAATGATTCGAAATCATCATCTCGGATGAATCCAAGACATTCATGATTCATCCGAAATCATGAGTGTTCATAAAATTTCAAGACTTATTCGAAATCCTGTTACTTTATTGAGCAGTTAATGTGAACTAAATTTTAGCTCGGGGCTCCACCCCGAACCACGTGCGGGGGCACGCTGTCCCCCTGCACCCCCCAGCGAACTCACCGCGGAGTTCGATCCGCGCTAACAGGTAGTTTGCTATTAAATGATTGGTTTTGTAAATACTTAGTTAATTAGTAAGGATCAAATAATGTTTTACAAAACCAAAATGGCTTTACTTGAATGAGCTTCTGATGTATCATTTCTGCCCAAAGCTGATTTGATACATCTACTTATCGTTCAAGTATTACGAAAGCCATGTTAAGTGTGCATCATAAACATGAATGTCTTAATATCTGGCCAAAGCTGATTTAATTCTTTCATAGATGGCATACTTAACAAGTGCATAACTAAAGTGATTGCCTCAATTTCTGGCCAAAGCTGATTTGTTACAACCACTTTGCACACATGCTTAAATGATTACACTTCTGGCCAAAGCTGATTTGTCTTCGTTTAAGTAGAACTTTAAATAAGTCTATTATTTTGATGTTAGTAATAGACATATCACAACCTCTTCAAATAATGATCCTTATATTTATGATCCTTAATTAATTTTATGATCATTTCGTCTGCCCTATTCTTAGTACCCATAATTTTACTCACTATAATTTTCTTCTATAAGCCTATATCTCATCCACTCTAATTCCTAAATCTAATATGTTTTGCTTAAAGTTTCTATAAGAAGTAACTCTTAAATTAAATCCTTGATTATCTTTTAAGACACGATAATCATATTGCTCTCTTCTGATAATGATTACTACAGAATAAAAGTAGAGCATGATTAATAGGACAAATCGAACATGATGTCTCTTATGATAATCAAGAATAAGTGCTGTCACTAAAAGGTTATTCCAGATTAAGTCTTTCCTAAGACTAATATATAATTGTGGAATAATCACAAGAACTCCTAAGGTGCATGCCTTCATTTAAATTCTAAACTATAAAGTTAAGTGGTATATGTGAATACATTATAATGTACAATACCATGACCCATAAAGTTAAGGGCTTACGCATGGAAATAAGTACATTTTCCAGTACATTACATACTAAGATTTTCACTTGTACAATTTGATGCCTTATAAGTCAACTATAACACTCAAAAGTACCAAAGTATAATGAGTGTGTTGATAAGCAACATATGTACAAAGAAATAAATGTTTGAAGCTGGAAAATAAGTTGTTACTCACCTTAGAACCATTTAAAACTTTAAAAGAGGATTGTTCTAAGGTCCATAGACAAATTACAAGTAAAAATTCCAACTTTAAGGTTCTTCAAGGGAAAATCTCAGTGCATAATTATGCCATTAGACTAGACATAAGCAACGAGACTATCCATTATTCAGAAGAACAGTTGGATAAATTAATTAGGTAGTCACTTACTAATGATATTTAAGTCTGTTAATTTTAATATTCCTATTAACACATGATTAGTTGACTCTAGTTCCATACGTTTCCATACCAGAACTCGACAAATAACTAACATGAGAGTTAGTGACAAAATTAAATGTTAAGCTATAAGAACCATAATAAGCAGTCTTGTAACAACGTCTTTTGATACCTTATATATATTCTGAAGATTAGTCAGAATATGGTATCATAATTAAACAATGTTATGAAGGTTGTGAGGTTTGCATAGTCAACATAAAGTCACACTTACCGTAAACTCTCATTTTATTTGTTCTAAATATCTGGATAGAAACATTACTAAGATGAAACTAGATGATACCTTATATTTTCACAACTTTTGTTATCATGCAAATGAGAATTTGACAAAAGGAAAATGAGACTTATAAATTTCATCCATTATAACTGAAATTCATGAGAAATCATGACATGGTTAATGAGGATGATTTTTATCCAATCCCATTCTAAGTGATTTTAAATCATGACGTTACAGCCCTAAATATTACTTGGCTTAAGGAATAAGTATGGGTCCATCATAAGTCATTCATTGACATTCGTGGAACTTATTCCAAATGGAATATTCAGACATAATTCATTTATCATTTGAAAGACTATCAACTTGTATCTAAATTTTGTCGCATATGGCCTACGGTCTTAGAAGAAATCTATTCATATAGCGGCGCAGCTTGTTGCCCGCTTACCGGCTATCTTGGTGTAATTTGTTTGACCTTATATATATATAAAAGTATAATCTGGATGTTTTATTCATATATATACTTAACAAGATTTCTATTAGATATGTCTCTGAAGTTTCTTATGATATCTGGACATTAAAGAAATCAAATAAAGTCTAACGTATATGTGACAGGTTCCCACGTCACGTACCTCATTGAAACTTCTCTTGTAGCATTTTGAGATATCACAGATCAGTGGGAGCATTAAGTGTCTTAAGAATAACTTGCAATAGTTGCAAGAGGTGGGGGAGTGAAAATTTCACATTACCTCAATTTGCACCTCTTGTACAAGACACCGCTCCATCACGACACTATTCTATCAAAACTTATCTCCTTAAATCAAATGCTACTCTTACAAAAGTTTCATTGTTGCTTAATTGTGGGCACACTTAGATTTCTTACCTGAACTAACATAATCCTCAACAAGAGAAATCACAACGACTAACGTCATTAATTTGTGTTTCTCTATTAGAATTTGTTGGTCGTTAAATATTGACCCTAAGCATGCCGAGTTTCTAAAGATTTCTAAGGTCGGTTGGAGCAGTCAAAGTCCTTATCATGATTTGCAAGGAATACAAGAGGCGGGGGGAAGAGTGTCATTAAATTTCACTCCGAATTTAACTCCGATTACACCTCTTGTACACCATACTGCACCAACTCTTACAAACTTAGAATGAAAATGATAGCAACCTAACCAAGAGCTAATCCATAAAACTGAAACTTTTGAAACCCAATAATCAACTCAAGAGGTCATCTAGGTTTAAAAGCCTACTAACTTTGATGATTACATAACCTCCCTAACTGAAGTTGAAATGGATTTGGAAATGTTTACTGATCCTATCTCTTCAAATTAAGCCATTAGTGTCAATTAATCTTTTAAATGGAATAAAACAGTTTTCTAGTAAAACTGATTTTATGTGTTCGTATAACGTTTGGGATTTGATTGAATTACCTAAGAGTGTTCATAACAAAACCAAATCCTAATATAAGCGTTAAGACACTCACAAGCATGATTGATTGTCAAAGGTTGTACTTAGGAAGAGATTAATTATTAAAGAATCTTTATTACATATCTAACAAAGTTTTCTTTGAGGATCGTCACTGTTCTAGTAGCTTATAATAGTTTAAAGCTACATTAGATAAACAGTAAACAATTTTTCCCTAACAATTGGCTGACACATTTACATGTTCATAAAACAACCCGAAAGTTCCAAACTGAAGGTTAAAGAACACTTTATTTGTAAGCCAATAAAATCCATGTACGGGTTAATACAAACATCATAATGTGATGAAAAGCTAACGTAATTATTTTCATCAAGAATCAAGTGGATTAATGTACCTACCTCAAAATGAGTGGGAGCAACTAAGATAAACTTGTCTATATAGATGATATTCTTTTGACAAGTATATGTTACATAAGTCAAAGCATTGTTAACACAAACTTTGATATAATAGATCTCAGAGATATCTCTTATGTAATAGATATCATAACATATTGAGATAGACCCAATGGGATATTAGTTCCGTTCCATAAGTTTAACATTAAACGGGTCCTTACATATGTAACAATCAATACTGCTCTCCTTCAGAGGATAGTATGGTAAATGAGATTATTTTTTACGCTTCATTAATTGGAAGCCTTATGAAAGTTCAAGTCTATACTCGTTTAGATATTACTCACATTGCAACACACTAGATATGTCTAGATTAATGTGAAGCATCTAATGGAGTACTACAATATCTTTAAAGGAAACGAGAGACTATACCTTAAAGAAGAAGTGAGAATTAAAACCGGTCTATTACTCTAACTTTGAGATATTTAAAGATGACAAAATGTAATTTCGGGTATATCTTTATGTCAGCAGACAAAACCTATTTCATGGAGGAGTCATAATGCACTGATATTAACAACCTAAGTTATAACGACATAATATAGTCACTAAATGTTGTTAGAAATTTATCAGTGGACTCATAAGTTTATTAACTCCATATAATTAATGTTTTGAAGACTTAGTGTGATAAAGTCAGCTACCATGACTCCTTGAACAGTAACAGTTCAAGAGGTGCTGCATTAAATTTCAATACGCAATTAATTATTCGTTTGTGAACGAATTGAGGAAACTAAGTTTGTATCGAATACATTCATGATATGCTTAAGGATCCTATAACTGAAGGGCTATTACCCATAAGTCTTATTAAGAGAGCTCAGAGACGGGTATTAATTAATGGCCATGCGCAACTGCATATCGTACTATGAATGACTAAGTATTAGTTAATCTTCCTCATCAGTTTGATTTTGTATGTCTCTAAGAATATGTCAAGCTAGCATAATGGCATATAGACAAATATAGTTACAAATCAAACAAAGGGCTTATGCGTATTTTGATCATAACTATTAGGTTTTAAATTAAGGCTATAGTATGATTAATGGGGGTCCTGAGTCGCATAATGATTCAACGGCTGTATTTCTCTGCTATAGTACTTGTTTAAGGCTAAAATGAGTGTTAACTCCTGATCAGGCTTATCTAATACTCATAGTAAATGATTACTCGGCTAAGTGGAAGAATGTAAGATTAAATATATTATGTTTAATATTTAATCTAGTAGCCATTATAATCATTTACATAATATAGATCAAAATATATAATAACCTATTAAATAATTAGTTGGTAATTGTTGATGGACCATATTACCCTTATTAACTAATTAGGTTTCCTCCTGGGTGCTTATATAAAGGAGTCTTATGTAGAGGTTGAGGGGTTACACAGTTAGACACAAAAAACCCATAAGCATAACATCATCATCATCGACCTCCTCTCCATACCGATTCCCTTATCGGTTTTCTTAGTCCCCATCATTAGATTGCACCCTAAGGAGGAACCAGATCAAGCTGACAATCATGTCAAACACTACTGCTGGCCTGTCTGATGCAATCAAAGGTATGTTTTCATGTTTTACATTATGTTCAAAACAGAACTGAACCAATATATATATAGGGCAAGGATAAATCGAAAACCCACTCCAGTTGACTAAACCCTGAAAACCCATTAATCACCATTGATCAAACTAAATGAATGGGTGAGATTAAGTTTGGGCCATGTCTTTCTTTAATTCCACTTTTCAGTATATTTTAATACATTTATTGTACATTAAGGGTAATATGGGAAACATATTTTCATCTCTTACAAGAAAGACAAAAGCCTGCATATGCACAGAACTCTCAAATCGGCGCTATTTACTCTTCATCATTTCAAAACATCAAAACAAGTTCTCTCTCTTCAAAAAAATCTTCATCAAACACTCTTCATCTATACCCAAATCACCGAAGATGTTCAACTATACCCACAATCACCGGCCAAAAAAAGCTTAAAATCTTCAAAATCGTCGTAGAATATCAACGATCGCCGGATATATTCAACAATCACCGGAGAATTTCAACGGTCAACGCCGGAAATAATCACGCTAAAAACGAGGGGATTTCAGTTTATATTAATACATCACCGGAGAATTTTGTACGGCAATCTGTTCCTGGTATTTGCTCTTCACCCTCATCTGAATAGTTTTATTTAGTAGCAAAAGTTGTAGATAGCATCGGTCCTATACAAAAGAAGAAAGGTGAATGGGGTTATTTAAATAGAGTGAAAACAAGGAGTATGCATAGTAATTATATGTTTCCCTAAAATGTTCAGTTTATATTAAACTGATTATCTAAAACTGATGTTTGGCAATAATCTGATAAACAAAAAAACACTAGAATAAAAACTGATGCTTTGTTTCAACGGTCACCGCCGGAAAACCCATTATCAACTTTGTTTAGGGAGTTTTAAAATAGAGATTATAGGGTTTTTCAAGACTTTTCAAAATGCTCGATTCCTTTATACCCATTTGGGTTTTCTTAAGACTTTTCAAAAACATAAACATATTAGATAATATACAAGCAGCTCTGTGTTTTTTTTTGTTTGAAAAGGTATGGTTAAGTCTTGGAGAAGATGATCTTTGAGGAAGATAAGAGGTGTATATATTAAATTTACATTTTTACCCCCCTAAAAATGATTATCACGAAAGATGAAAAGAGGTAACTTTTGTCTTTATATGGTATAGATTTTTAATATATGTGTCATTTTATAAATTTTATTACATAACAATTTATATAAATTCATGATCTATTATACTAGATAGAAATTTTATTATAAATTAAGTATTTTTAACAGCTATTATACATTTTTGTATTATAAATTAAGTATTTTTAAAACAACTATTATAAAACTTGTATTCACTATCGTGTAATATATCTTTTGGTCTAGAGAATATATGTTTATTTTTAACAACTATTATTAAAGTTGAATAACAGATGTTTTTAGGATTTAAAGGTGTTAACTATATTCTTATAAAAACAATACTTTTACCCCAAAAAACTTTCCAACTAAGAAAACTTTATATTTTAAACAAATTTAATCAGAAAGGTTGTAGTTGGTTTTGTTTTGTTTATACAAATAATTATGATGAACAAATGTCTTTTGGTTTTGTTTTTAGGGGTTTTGGTTTTTAATAATGTTACATGGTTGGTTACATTTGTGTTCTATTGGAAAAAAATGTTACTTTTTTATGTCGCATATTTCAGCAAAGTGTATAATAAAGAAATTACATTTAAAGGGAAAAATGTAAAAAAAAGGGTTACATGTTGGTTTTAAAACAAAACAAAAGTTACATTTTTTGTTCTTTGGTTTTTTAGTTGAATTCATTTTTACATAAAAAAGTTGCATTCATATTTGATTCGTATAAAAAAATGTACATGTGTGTTGCATTTTGAGATAATCCAAAAATAATGTACATTGTACATGAATACTTTACATTGTTGGATCCCTGGAAAAAAGTGTAACTTGTTATTAATCTTCGTGCTTGTAGATAGTGAAGATAAGCAACAAAACAGATAAAAATGACCACATGTGTTTATACATTCAAACATTTTTTTTTTTTGCTTGGGTGTTCCCCATCTTCAAAAACGTTTTGTATTGCGAGGAATATTGATGTTTTTTTTAATTGAAATGCAGGGGGGAAAAGGCATCTGCCACCAAATTAGAAAAAAGTGTTAAAGGGAAACTAATAAGTATTTAATCTCAAATTATTATTATATTAATTTGTATAGTTTGTGTTTACGGATTTCTTTGTAACATTGTGGAAATGTTTTGTTTTATGTATGGTGCTATGGGGCTGGTGCTATGATTGAAGCCTAATTAAGTAATGTTGATATGACTCGGTTTGTGTAACATATGAAAAAAATGATCTTTGTGGATATAAATTAAAAAAAGTTAGATAAATGGATGTTATAATTAATATATAGTCTTTTAAAAGGCTTTGTGTAAAAGTTTACACATTTTTACATAAAAAAGTCAACCTACAAAGAGGTAAAAAACTAATACCTAAATCTATAAATTATATGGTATGGAATGTGATATTTTCTTGGAGATTTATGTATTTCTACTTTTTCATTGTAAATAACTAAGATATGTAACATGGGGCCCTTGTAACATATTTGTTAATAATTTATGTTTTTTGATTTATGGTTTTGATTTTTACTGTATAATTTAGTAAGAACTAAATTTCACTCATTAGTTTTATGTAAACAAATATTATATAAGTTGTGTGTACTTGAACAAAGGTAAAATGTACAACACTTTTTAATCTAAAAAGTCAACCTACCTATAGAGCTAAAAAGTAAAAACTTGCACCTCACTTGGAAACATGTGACCTGCAAAAAATCCATCAAATCCATTCTCTTTCTTCATTTTCTCTCTCATCTTTCATCATTTTGTATATTAAAAATACTTTTATTTGGTCGTGTAACATTGACTGTATGTTACATCTTTTTAGGTATTAAAAAAAATGTAACAGTCTCTTTCTTGCAACTCTATAAAAAAACGTAAACATGAAAACATGTAAATGTTACATAAACATGAAAATGTAACATAGAAATGTTATACACAAAAATGTAACATGTAATACGTTACATAAATATGAAAACATACCATGTGTCAGGGGCGGAGACAGCTTGTTAGCAGCCGTAGCACGGGCTACGGCTCAAAGTCGTGTTCGCAGTGTTTCGCAGTGTTAATTTTTTGTTTTTTTTTCGATTTTATATAAAGGATACCCCTAAAAAAATACGAGGATACCCCTATAAAGGATTTTATATGAATACACCGTAATTTTTTTTTTGGGATACCCCTGGTGTTAAAGTCTAGCTCCGCCACTACCATGTGTAACAATAACAAAAACCACTTTATGTAACACATTGTTTCTGTAAACATGTGTAACAAATAACACTTTGTTTCTATAACATGATAAGTAGATGTGTAACAACAACAAAACCCACTTTTTACATGATCAAAAAATGTAACATGCACCTTCACCACCATCTCCAACCACCTACAAAAACCCTTTTCTACTTCACTATGGCGGCGACATATGTATTGGTGTAATGAAACTAGTATAACATGTGGGTTTTGTATTATGTACTCATGTTAAACGTTTTGTTTTTTGTTACCTTAATGAACATGTATCATACTATAAAATTGTTATAACATATTAAGAAGTCCTAGTAAGTAAAAAAAAGGTAGCTTGTTAAAATCGTACAAAAAAAAAAAAAAATACCTTGACATTGCATAGTTATATAATGTACCACTTCTATGTACATGGTGTGAGGATTTTGTGTAACATGAGAAAAAGATATAATTTTGTATGATGTAACCACATAGAAAAAGTAGACAGTAACATAAACTATCTTTTCCCAAATAAAAAGTGACTACATGATTATATCCAATATTTTTTTAATTGCAAAACTATTAAGAGTAAGTCTCTTGAATAAAACAAGAAAAAAAAAAAAAAAAAACAATCTAGCCAGTAAAAAGATAAAACTACGTACAAGCATGAGGGATTGTATGCATTTAACTATAGGATGGTTTTAACTAGGGTTGATATAGGACAAATGTTGTCAGGAAAAGAAATATTAAATAAGAAAGTGGGCATCTAAAAGTGTGTAGTAAAGATATGTGAGATGAGAGATATGAATATTTAAATAGAAGAAGATATTAGAAAGATGTGAGAGATACACAAGTACAAATGTATTTAATGAAAAGCATGACAAGAAGAAGCAATGTTGAAAAGTCTGCGTGTGCAGACTTACACATGAAAAGGATTACAAAAATCTCAAAAGGTAAAGAAAGAAAATGACGGTTATGCCCTTGCCTCCTCTCAATCTAAATTCAAGCGTGGATCAATCCTAGTCACATGTGTGAGTTTTCAGGGTTTAGTCAACTGGAGTGAGTTTTCTCCTTATAATTAGCCTATATATATATATATATATATATATATATATATAAAATGAATTCGAATTTCAAATCGAATCGAATTGAAAATCATAAATTTGTATTCGATTCTAATTCGATTACTGGACTCGAATACGAATCAACTCGAATTCAAACATTTTTAATCGAATTCGAATCGAGTCGAATTTCGAATTTTTCAAATCCGAATCAAATTCTAAACACCCTAATTTAAATACCACCCAGTCAACTTGCATTTACAGTTTACAAGAATCTGAATCCATATCATATTTGTGAGGGCAATACCATGCGACAATACCATAAGACTAAGACTATGGGCTAATCGTAACTTTTTGAACACTTTCCATCTAATCAATAATATTCAAAAATCAGTTATGATAAGTTGGTCAAGTGGTTACTCACTTGGTTTCTCTCTTGAGGTACCAAGTTCAACTCCCACTAACATCATTTTGAAGGACATTGGTGGTGGCAATGAAGTTTAGAACTAGGCCTCTAGGAGGTCGCCAGTTCGAAACCGAGTTTTACCATAGTGTGCTTTCGGGCGGGCGGGCTTTCCCTGGAACTGGTGGCTTGATGGCTCGGGTATGCATTCAACTCTGGCCGTTATGGAGGAAGGGATGCATTGCTACTCGATTGAGAGCATCAGGATGCTTATCCGGTGATTTAGTTGGTCGTTCAAAAAAATTGTTTCAAAAATCAATAAAATTAATAACTTTCATCATTGGGGGAATGGGGACCAATCCCTGGTCTGGTTTTGGTCAGGTCATTTGTCCCACTTGAATTCATAAAAGAATATTAGGCTACAAAAATCATGAACCAAAGGAGATTCGATTGCCTGTAAAATGGACCACATGAAGAACCTACTAGTCCCCTATTTTATAAACCAACACTTCCCACGTCAAAGAAAAGCCTGTTTGAGCTAGGGTTATTCACAAGCTAGAACCGAGCCGAGTTAGGGTCTGCTCATCAAGCTCGGCCCAAAATCATCAACCGAGCCGAAACTTTGAGCTCAAACTGGGCTTGTATGAATTTCAAGCCAGTTCAAGCCAATTTTGAAAAAACCTCGGCTTGAGCTCGGCTCATTTACAAACAGAGTTAATTTCGACCAATCTTTTCTGAACAGTTTTGAGCCACTGCTGTTTGAAAACTTCTAGTTTGGCAATAAATTCTCAAACATGTCATGAAGAAATAAAAAAAAATTATACACAAACACATACACAAACAAACATTATACCAAGAAATAACAAATCTTATAAAAATCCAATAGTACAAGCCTGCGGTTTTTAACAAATTAAAAAGTAAAAATATTCAACTAATCTCTGTGTAGACGAGAAAATTGATAATGAATCTAAAATTTAAATCCGAATGTGACACCACAGACTGACTTTAAACATTACAGATGTATAATCCAAATCATACAGTAGGACGAATGAGAAACCAACCAAACATAACTGCCTCTTCAGTTTTACAAACTCTAAAAAAGAATCAAACATTATCAATGCTTTTTGTTCGGTTCAAACACGTACTTGATCAACGACTCCTTAATCGACATCAACTCAGGGAACTCCTTTTTCAACTTCGACGCATCCAACTCGTTATTGCTTCGTGGGGCCACTATCACTTTCGCTTGTTCTTCCAGCGTGAAATTCACCCACTTGAACTCCGGGTTTATATACTTCTTGTACATTTCGAGAATCTCATTGTGACTCACCACCCCGGGATTTGTAAAGTTCCAGATTCCCCGTAGATTCCTCTTTGCCATCTCGATTGATATCGGTAAAAGCTCATCCAATATCGTCATGCTGTTTGGTATGTTCACAACTTTATTGTAACGCGCTATTTTGGTGATAAAATTGCGCGGGTTGTTCAGATCTGATGATATCGGCATTCGAACTCGTAGAGTGCAGACGTTATCATATTCTTTCAAAAGCTCCTCCACCTGTGAATAAATGATATATGATTAACTATAAATTTCAACTCTGATATATCACATATGCATGAAGAAATAATAATTAAAAAAGAAGAGTAAATTGTCATTTTCGTCGCTGTGGTTTGGCCAGTTTTGCGACTTACGTCCAAAGGTTGGTTTTTCCGCATGTGGATCCAAAAGGTTTCATCCAGCTCGTTAACTCCATCCATCTTTCTCCGTTAAGTCAGGGGTATTTTCGTCTTTCTTGTTAACTTAAAGGGCAATTCGGTCTTTTGAAAACTTGTACATTAGGTTAAATGTATATGTACAAAAAGACAGAAATACCCCTAGGTTAGCAAAAAATAACAGAAATACCCCCGACTTAACGGAGAAAAATGGATTGAGTTAACGAGCTGGATGAAAATAGCAAGCTTTCAAACCTTTTGGATCTAGATGCGGAAAATCAAACCTTTAAACAAAAGTCGCAAAACCGGCCAAACCTCAGGAACTAAAATGGCATTTTACTCAAAAAAAAAAAAAAGAAATATCGATTACTAATTACCATAGCTTTGGTCTTCGAATAAAACGACCCGATGAAATTGGGTGTGTCTTCTTCCTTAAACCCGATTCCAGAACCTTCAGGATGTTTAGCATCGTACTCGAAAATGCATCCGGTTGCGAAATTGATCATTAAGAGCCCGTGTTCTCTACACACATCTGCTAAATTAAGCGTGCCCGAAACATTGGTACGAATGGTTTCCGTTTTGTGCGATTCACACCAATCAACATTCGGTCTGCCAGTAACACCAGCAGCATTGAAAACATGAGTCGGCTTAATCGTTTGAATATCAGCCAAAAGTTGCGAACGGTCTTCCAAACGACCTTTTCCATACTCGTATTGAATCTGTTGTTTTTCGCATAATTTCCCGAGTAACCCACCGGTCCAACCCGTTTTCCCGTAAATCAGGAACTTCAAAGCGGGTTTCTTAGATGAAACGCTAGTTTTCGAACTGGGAACCTGTACGCCGATCTGTGAAGTATTGATCGCCAAATTAGATGAATCGAATTCAGCATTTTCCGGTCCGTCAACGAGTCTGTCAACGCCACCTGGCATCATTAACATTCTCGGATGCGGAAGAAGTGCTCCGGAAACATCGCCCCACCAGTTAGGATTACTCGTGTACCACTCGATCGTCTTTTTCAAACCTTCTTCCCATATAGTCCGTTCGGACCAACCCAAGCTCTTCAATTTCTCGTCGTCCAAGAAATAACGTTGATCGTTAAACGGTCGGTTTTCGACAAACTTGATGCTTGAATCAGGATCCATGTTGAAAAGCTTGCACATATCCTTTGCGACATCGATAACGCGTCTTTCTCTTTTCGTCCCTATGTTGTAAACATGACCGACTTCTCCTTTGTGAAGAATTACTTCAAACGCTTCGGCAACGTCTTCGCAGTAAAGGTAGCTTCTAACGTTAGAACCGTCACCGTGAATCGGAAGCGGTTGTCCTCTCATAGCTAAAAGAATGAACTTCGGGATTAGTTTTTCAGGGAACTGGTTCGGGCCGTAAACGTTGTTGCCTCTCGTGGTAATCACGGGCAGCCCGTACGACCTAGCGTAAGCCATAACAAGCATTTCCGCACCGGCTTTTGTGGCGGAATACGGGTTTGTCGGAAGAAGTTGTGACGCTTCGTGGTTACCGACAACCGCATCCTCATCGGTTTCACCGTAAACCTCGTCGGTACTCACATGAATAAACCTTCTGATCTGGCCGGTGACTTTGCAGGCTTCTAGAAGCACATGGGTGCCGTAGATGTTGTTTTTTGTGAACTCGAAGCTGTTGCCGAATGAGTTATCGACGTGAGTTTGTGCAGCAAAGTGCATAATGGTATCGATAGATTCGGTGATCAGGAGGTAGTTAACGAGATCAGCACTACCGATGTCGCCCTTCACGAATTTGAAGTTTGGAGATGATCTGGATGGGTTCAGGTTCTTGAGATTTGAACAGTAATCTAGCTTGTCGAGCACGACAATCTTGTAATCAGGGTAGCTTCTGATTAGCCGGTTAGCAACGTGAGAGGCGATGAAGCCTGCAGCCCCTGTGATAAGGATGTTCTTTGGCGTGTAATTAGCCATACCGGATCTGTCCACATATAAACAAATCAAAAATTAACTAAAAAGTCAGATGATGAAAACCTATATCAATTTTGAAGTCGTTATGTATTTAATGACACAAAGAACACATAATTGCCAAACAACATGCATGTGTGACAAATTTAAACAATGTTCAACAGGAATGCCGGATCAATAAGCTAATTAATCACTAATCCACAAGTTAATCCAATTTACACTGGAAAAATAGATGATATTTAATTTAAGTATTTAACAACACAAAGAACACATGATTGCCAAGCAGCATCACATATTCAACAAATCTAAACAACGTTCTACATGAATGCAGGATCAATAAGCGAATTGGATCACTAATCCACAAGTTATCCTATTTACACTGCAAAAATAGATTTTATTAAAGTATTTACAGCACAAAGAACATATAATTGCCAAACAACATCACATGTTTGACAAATCTAAACAATGATATACAGAAATGCATAATTCAATAAGCTAAATGATCACTAATCCACTAATCCACAAGTTATCCTATTTACCCTGGAAAAATAGATAATATTTAAGTATTTAACACCACAAAGAATACATAATTGCCAAACAACATGACATTTTAGACAAAACTAAACAATATTCTACAGAAATGCAAGATCAATAACCTAAATGATCACTAATCCACAATACACAAGTTATCCTAATTTCCTAAAACCACAAAATACGAAATTGAACAAAAAATAGGGTTTATAAACACCTAATCTAACAAGAACACAATCAGCACCCTAAAATCAAATGTTGAACTAACCTAACTCTTATAAGATTGAAATTCTAACAAATTATGAATTAAAACTAACCAGATCTAGATCAAATTACGCATTTTCTCATATCAAATTGAGGTTTAAACAAGCTCGATTCAGCAAATCAAACAGTGAACCAGATCTAAGAAAAACAATGAGTTATATCGAGATCGTTGAGTGGATAAGGAGATCGAAGTTTTAGGAATAATAAAGAGTAATGTGTAGGTACAGATTAAGATATAGAAAAGAAAAATGTGAACTTACATAAGATGTTAATCAGGAAACAGAGATCTGGACCAGAAAGGTGATGGAGAAGAAATCACGAAATTAGTCGCGAGAGTCACGGAGTAGCAACCGACGCCGTGGTTGATGAATGCATACAGGTAT
Source organism: Helianthus tuberosus (assembly GCA_030545235.1). Classification (NCBI taxonomy): domain Eukaryota; kingdom Viridiplantae; phylum Streptophyta; class Magnoliopsida; order Asterales; family Asteraceae; genus Helianthus; species Helianthus tuberosus. The sequence goes on from CM060366.1 coordinate 70,726,906, forward strand.
ATATACATGTGTATGGTTGTTCTCAACATCATGATTCTATGTATGGATAGATGGATGTGTGGTTTTTTATTTTTGTATGGTAAAGTTATGAATATTTAATGTGGACATTTTTACCTTGTAATTTTTTACGGGGTAAGTTACATTTTTTCGTCATTTATATTTATGTTTGTATCGAATTGTAACGGATAACCTTTAACTTCAATAATTATAGTCACAATCTTTTATTTGGAAAACTCGTTACATCTTTCATCTTTTAACACTTACTAGGTTAAAAATTTTAGTTAAGTATATTTATATAAGAGCACTTTGGTCTTTTTACCAATCTAAATAAAATACAAAATTCAAAAAATAATAATTTATCAACCCCTTCACTCCTAACTCTCTCACCCTCATCTCTCTCTCTCTTTCTAAAGCCACACACATTCATGTGGGGAAAATTACGAAAATGTCGGTTGACCAAGCAAGTTTTCAAATTTGTCACGCTCCTGCGTCCTTGGAAGGACCTCTGAGCACGGGAGTGGTCAGCGACGCAAGGGAGTGGTCCGTCAAGCACGCATCCGTGCTTGAAGGACGCATCCCGTGGCCACGTGTCCATTTTTTATTGGGTTTTGATCTAAGGACGCATCTCGTGCATGAAGGACGCATCTCGCGCATAATGTGCCCCTCCAAGGACGCAGGAGCGTGATAAATTTGAAAACATGCTTGGTCAACCGACATTTTCGTAATTTTCCCCATTCATGTGACTTCTACCAGACTACCACCACCACAAATCAGAACCACAACCTACCATCGTCATCGCCACCCTAAAACCTCATTTTCAGATTGATGAGGTTTTACAACAGTCCTATAACCTTTTTTCCGTTCCCACCATAAGAAATCCAAACGTTGATTGATAAGACAACTTCCATTCATCGATTTATCTGAAAATCAACACAACTAATAACAACACTATACTTCCTGCAAATCGCTGCAAATCACCCCATCTCTTCTCCGATTCAACAAAAATATCAGCTGCAACTCAAGAATCTCTATTCACTATCAGACCTGCAAATCTTAATTCGTTCTAAATCGTTTTAGATCCAGTCATAAAATAACAAATAATCCGACTTCGACTCGAGAAAACAACGATTTTTTTTCATTCGTAACTTTCAAATCAACTTCTTATTCAATATCTTCAGTCTTTTTTTAATCACAGATCAATCTTCATATAACCTGCAACTCAGATCTAGTCGTATTCACTTCAATTCGCTGAACACACTTATAATTTTGATTCCAATTCAGATCTGAAACTAAAACTTGAAGATATATGCCTTTCTTCTCCTTTAAACACAAAAACCTGCACTTTTACTTCTTTCTTCGATAATCAACAAACAATTTTTTTTCTCGATTATCACAATACAAAAAATCAGATTTTGAATTCTAATTCAGATTCAGTAATACCACTGATGTCAGTTATGCGTAATACCTACTTTGATTAAAACATTATCACTTTTCTCGTATTTTTATTAAGTTCGACTAATAACAAACAAAATACTGAGTTTTTAGTTCAAATTTGTTAGTAAAATCAGTATGAAAATGATGACAATGAGGGTGAGAGAGTGAGGGGTGAAGGGGTTGTTAATTTTTTTTTTAATTTTGTATTTTAATTAGATTGGTAAAAAGACCAAAATGCTCTTATGTAAATAGACTTGACTAAAATTTTTAACCTAGTTAGCGCTAAAGGACGAAAGATGTAACGATTTTTCCAAATAAAGGATTGTGACTGTAATTATTGAAGTTAAAGGCTAACCGTTGCAATCCGGTACAAACATAAAAAACGAAAAGTGTAATTTACCCATTTTTATAAAAGAATTCACATTGCTAAAGGATAAAAACATTTACAAATGCCCTTACAGACGAACATCTTCACTACGCATTGGGCGGTCCACTCCAACTGCGCCCTTTCGGGGACGGCCCCATCTCTACTATTGGTGTTGGGCGCCCCCCACATGCGCTAATATGGGGAGTCTTACTTTGGATTTGAAATTGTAATAGATAATAATCTTATAAATATGTTAAAATAATAGAAATTGACCAGTAGACTTTAAAGATCAACGTATCTTTTTTTTCATCATACAATTCCCACATGAAATCCTTAGATTGATCCCGATCACTTGCTTTTAGACTGCAGGGAGTGGGGGCTTGGGTTGGGAGCTTTGCTCGACACGTGGCGATAGTGAGGCCTACCGGACCACCCTAAAAAGTGGGGTGTGGATCGCTTGAATTTAGGAGAGATTACATTATTTGAAACATATAAAAAGACACTATTAACCTGCAACTCAGATCTAGTCGTTTTTTTAATCACAGATCTATCTTCATATAACCTGCAACTCAGATCTAGTCGTATTCACTTCAATTCGCTGAACACACTTATAATTTTGATTCCAATTCAGATCTGAAACTAAAACTTGAAGATATATGCCTTTCTTCTCCTTTAAACACAAAAACCTGCACTTTTACTTCTTTCTTCGATAATCAACAAACAATTTTTTTTCTCGATTATCACAATACAAAAAATCAGATTTTGAATTCTAATTCAGATTCAGTAACACCACTGATGTCAGTTATGCGTAATACCTACTTTGATTAAAACATTATCACTTTTCTCATATTTTTATTAAGTTCGACTAATAACAAACAAAATACTGAGTTTTTAGTTCAAATTTGTTAGTAAAATCAGTATGAAAATGATGACAATGAGGGTGAGAGAGTGAGGGGTGAAGGGGTTGTTAATTTTTTTTTAAATTTTGTATTTTAATTAGATTGGTAAAAAGACCAAAATGCTCTTATGTAAATAGACTTGACTAAAATTTTTAACCTAGTTAGCGCTAAAGGACGAAAGATGTAACGATTTTTCCAAATAAAGGATTGTGACTGTAATTATTGAAGTTAAAGGCTATCCGTTGCAATCCGGTACAAACATAAAAGACGAAAAGTGTAATTTACCCATTTTTATAAAAGAATTCACATTGCTAAAGGATAAAAACATTTACAAATGCCCTTACAGACGAACATCTTCACTACGGATTGGGCGGTCCACTCCAACTGCGCCCTTTCGGGGACGGCCCCATCTCTACTATTGGTGTTGGGGCCCCCCACATGCGCTAATATGGGGAGTCTTACTTTGGATTTGAAATTGTAATAGATAATAATCTTATAAATATGTTAAAATAATAGAAATTGACCAGTAGACTTTAAAGATCAACGTATCTTTTTTTCATCATCCAATTCCCACATGAACTCCTTAGATTGATCCCGATCACTTGCTTTTAGACTGCGGGGAGTGGGGGCTTGGGTTGGGAGCTTTGCTCGACACATGGCGATAGTGAGGCCTACCGGACCACCCTAAAAAGTGGGGTGTGGATCGCTTGAATTTAGGAGAGATTACATTATTTGAAACATATAAAAAGACACTATTAACCTGCAACTCAGATCTAGTCGTTTTTTTTAATCACAGATCTATCTTCATATAACCTGCAACTCAGATCTAGTCGTATTCACTTCAATTCGCTGAACACACATATAATTTTGATTCCAATTCAGATCTGAAACTAAAACTTGAAGATATATGCCTTTCTTCTCCTTTAAACACAAAAACCTGCACTTTTACTTCTTTCTTCGATAATCAACAAACAATTTTTTTTCTCGATTATCACAATACAAAAAATCAGATTTTGAATTCTAATTCAGATTCAGTAACACCACTGATGTCAGTTATGCGTAATACCTACTTTGATTAAAACATTATCACTTTTCTCATATTTTTATTAAGTTCGACTAATAACAAACAAAATACTGAGTTTTTAGTTCAAATTTGTTAGTAAAATCAGTATGAAAATGATGACAATGAGGGTGAGAGAGTGAGGGGTGAAGGGGTTGTTAATTTTTTTTTAAATTTTGTATTTTAATTAGATTGGTAAAAAGACCAAAATGCTCTTATGTAAATAGACTTGACTAAAATTTTTAACCTAGTTAGCGCTAAAGGACGAAAGATGTAACGATTTTTCCAAATAAAGGATTGTGACTGTAATTATTGAAGTTAAAGGCTAACCGTTGCAATCCGGTACAAACATAAAAGACGAAAAGTGTAATTTACCCATTTTTATAAAAGAATTCACATTGCTAAAGGATAAAAACATTTACAAATGCCCTTACAGACGAACATCTTCACTACGGATTGGGCGGTCCACTCCAACTGCGCCCTTTCGGGGACGGCCCCATCTCTACTATTGGTGTTGGGCGCCCCCCACATGCGCTAATATGGGGAGTCTTACTTTGGATTTGAAATTGTAATAGATAATAATCTTATAAATATGTTAAAATAATAGAAATTGACCAGTAGACTTTAAAGATCAACGTATCTTTTTTTCATCATACAATTCCCACATGAACTCCTTAGATTGATCCCGATCACTTGCTTTTAGACTGCGGGGAGTGGGGGCTTGGGTTGGGAGCTTTGCTCGACACGTGGCGATAGTGAGGCCTATCGGACCACCCTAAAAAGTGGGGTGTGGATCGCTTGAATTTAGGAGAGATTACATTATTTGAAACATATAAAAAGACACTATTAACCTGCAACTCAGATCTAGTCGTTTTTTTAATCACAGATCTATCTTCATATAACCTGCAACTCAGATCTAGTCGTATTCACTTCAATTCGCTGAACACACTTATAATTTTGATTCCAATTCAGATCTGAAACTAAAACTTGAAGATATATGCCTTTCTTCTCCTTTAAACACAAAAACCTGCACTTTTACTTCTTTCTTCGATAATCAACAAACAATTTTTTTTCTCGATTATCACAATACAAAAAATCAGATTTTGAATTCTAATTCAGATTCAGTAACACCACTGATGTCAGTTATGCGTAATACCTACTTTGATTAAAACATTATCACTTTTCTCATATTTTTTGAAAATGATGACAATGAGGGTGAGAGAGTGAGGGGTGAAGGGGTTGTTAATTTTTTTTTAATTTTGTATTTTAATTAGATTGGTAAAAAGACCAAAATGCTCTTATGTAAATAGACTTGACTAAAATTTTTAACCTAGTTAGCGCTAAAGGACGAAAGATGTAACGATTTTTCCAAATAAAGGATTGTGACTGTAATTATTGAAGTTAAAGGCTATCCGTTGCAATCCGGTACAAACATAAAAGACGAAAAATGTAATTTACCCATTTTTATAAAAGAATTCACATTGCTAAAGGATAAAAACATTTACAAATGCCCTTACAGACGAAGATCTTCACTACGGATTGGGCGGTCCACTCCAACTGCGCCCTTTCGGGGACGGCCCCATCTCTACTATTGGTGTTGGGCGCCCCCCACATGCGCTAATATGGGGAGTCTTACTTTGGATTTGAAATTGTAATAGATAATAATCTTATAAATATGTTAAAATAATAGAAATTGACCAGTAGACTTTAAAGATCAACGTATCTTTTTTTTCATCATACAATTCCCACATGAACTCCTTAGATTGATCCCGATCACTTGCTTTTAGACTGCGGGGAGTGGGGGCTTGGGTTGGGAGCTTTGCTCGACACGTGGCGATAGTGAGGCCTACCGGACCACCCTAAAAAGTGGGGTGTGGATCGCTTGAATTTAGGAGAGATTACATTATTTGAAACATATAAAAAGACACTATTAACGCTACAATTTTCAAATCAGTCCAAATAATTAAAACATAGGATTAGGATCAAATACAAAGGATCCTAATTGTAAGAAGGATTTATAGAGTGACAAGTGTCCAATAAACTAAAAAAACTCAATACACAAAAAAACCCCACTACAAAAAAAAAAACCTTAAACATCCACCACCACAAAAAACCTAAACCCCCACCCAAAAAAAAAATTATTTTTTTTATTTTTTTTTGCCGAGGGGGTGGGGGTTTAGTATTTTGGGTGGTGATGGGTGTTTAGTTTTTTTTAGATTTTTTTTTTAGGTTTTTGGGGGGTGGGGGGGGGGGGGGGGGCTAGGTTTTTTGAGGGTTTTTTTTGGTGAGGTATAGTTTTTTTTTGTTTTTTTTGCCGGGGTGGGGGGGGGGGGGGTTAGGTTTTTGGGTGGTGGTGCGGTGGGGTGGGTGTTTAGGTTTTTGGTGGTGATGTAGTGGGTTTAGTTTTAGGTTATTGGACACTTGTCACTCTATAAATCCTTCTTACACTTCTTACAATTAGAAGCCTTTGTAGAATAACTTGACCCTTAAAACATAATTTACAATTTGATCCTTATTGATCTCAACCATTAGATATTTGATCTAATGGTTTAAAACACTTCTTAGTACACTTCTGACACTTTAGACCCTTTTTACACTATGCTTACCCTATTTAGTATATGCATTCATTTATTATGCAAAAAAAAAGTGTTGGTAATAGAGTGTGAAAACCATCTTAAAATATTGTTGAGATCTTAAGTTCAAGTTTTGGCTCCATCACCAAGGTTTAATTTTTTTTTTAATTTATTTCCCCTTAACCATAATTTTGGACCAAATTCTTTTTTTCTTCCGGAGCATAAATTTTTAAAAAAATTTCAAGTACTGCTCTGATTCCAAGAATACCCAAACTCAAACCGTTTTTTCCACCCAAGATTCTTACAATTTCATCAATTCTCATAATCATTTACCACTAAATTAACCACTTAAATATAAGAAGTCTTTAAGAAAACATCCTGGTATAAGTAACTTATTCAATAATAAAAGGTTGCGAATTCAAATTTTATAAATTTTATATGACACATATCTTATATATGTAGGCTTGGAAATATTGGAATTGTTGTTAGAAAAAAAAAAACTTAAATATAAGGTAAGTAAATATACTTTATTAAATGATAAAGATGGATGTATTAATGACCATCACATGCATGAATTTGAGCACACAATAATTCATGTGTGTAGATCTTTCCACGTCTCCACCGTCCCACTAAAATTTATTTAAAACAAGTGAAACCACCCACCTCTTAATCATTACTTCAAAAACATAGTATGAAAACAATGGTGTCCCTGTTTCACTACTGTCACACATGATGTTTCGAAGTTTGTTATCTTGTACACTTTTTTTTTTTGGTTAGGGTCTAGTAAAAAGATTGAGTAAAGTAAACTTTCGTTTTTGTGGTTTCATCATTCTAACGTACATACTCTATTTGTCAATTTCAACCATTCCAATCTCGATGGTTGTCAGTTGCAATCAATAACATCCCTGCTCTTAAATGGTCGTTTAAATTCGTGTGAAAAGACTAAAATACCCCCAAAACTTTAGTTACCATTTTGTCCCTACAGCTATACTTGATATATTCCCTCCAATTTTAAAACTACTACCCAAATCTAGTAATTAAAGACCGAAGGCAATTAATCTCCCTAATCTAATTCCTAATGATGTTACTATTAACAAGTGATTACCAGCTGAATCCAAATTTAGCTTTTATAACTTGAACTGGCTTTGACTTTTTTAAAGTTGGGATAGGTTTGACTATTAGAGGTAAAAGTAGGTTTGACCTTTAAAACTTGAATTGGGTTGGGTTTGACTAACAACAACTGATTATCAATGCCGCATACAAAATTAATTAAATCCTAGTCAAAATACCATGATCAAAGCCTAATCAAAGTAACTTAATCCTAGTCAAAATCCTTGTACCCTAATCAAATCATCAATATGAACCAACAATATTGCTTTAAGTGTCTGATTAGGGTGAGCAAAAACCGAACCACAACCGAAAACCGAATCGTTAACCGAAAAATTAACCGAAACCGTCCAAAATGAACGTTTATGGTTAGGTGAATATGATTAACCGACCTTTCGGTTACGGTCAAGGTATCTTCATTAACCGAATTTAACTGAACAAAATCTTGTTTTTTATATTTATTTAGAGTTAATTGTCAAAATCGTCCCTGAGATTTGGGCATGTTTGCTATTTTCGTCCAAAATGACACTTTTGTACCAAATTGCCCCCAACGTTTGTAACTTTTTGCCATTTTCATCCAAACCACTAACTTAGTTTATTTTTTCTATTAAGTTGAAGATATTTGGATGAAACTAGCAAATATAAAACCACAGGGACGATTTTGGCAATTTACTCAAACCCTTTTTAATTTCTTTTATTTAATTATTTTTGTTACTTATATAATAAAAAAGAATATACATGGAGTTTTTAGAAAAAAAATTAATAGTTTTGTCACATTATTTTTATAAATTTTCATCCAAATCACTAACTCAGTTTATTTTTTCTGTTAAGGTGAATGATGTTTTAAATTTTATAAATTAAGACAGAAATTAATTTACAGCTTCTTTATATCAATCAGTTTTATAAAGAGAAAACCGCATTGGTGTGCAACACATAACAATCGATTACAACTTTTAGTATTTATCAGTTGTAGAGATAGAAAAAAATTGTTAAACGTTACATATTTTTTAAATGTGTTAAGCACCTAGGAATATGTTGGTAGAAATAAAATATTTATTTAATTAAGATTATGAGGGTAACTAACTAATACTTATTTTGAGTGGCCTGAGTAAAGAAACTTTTGGTTCATAGCATTATAATTACAATTTGGTGGGAAATTTTAAGGTTTGGTAACGATACGTTGTTTGATAGGGGGCACTTGCTTCTGTTTTTCCTTAGGAGCGAATTTAAAAGATTAGAAAATGAATTACAAACTTGGTACAAATGATAAGATTTTTTTATTTGACATTTTTCAATAAGGCCACCAACATTTTAGTTTTATAAAATTTAGAGATTTAAGTAGATTTTATTTTTATAAAACTGATCTATATAAAAAATTAGAAATTAATTTATGTCTTAGTTTATAAACATCTTTCGCCTTAATAGAAATATTAACTTAGTTAGTGGTTGGATGAAAATTTATAAAAATTATGTGACAAAGCTATTATTTTTTTCATATAAAAATTGCATGTGTATTCTTTTTTATTATATATGTAACAAAATTAATTAAATAAAAGAAATTTAAAAGAGTTTGAGTAAATTGCCAAAATCGTCCCTGTGGTTTTATATTTGCCAGTTTCATCCAAAAATCCTCAACTTAACAGAAAAAATAAACTAAGTTAGTGGTTTGGATGAGAATGACAAAAAGTTACAAACGTTAGGGGCAAATTGGTACAAAAGTGTCATTTTAGACGAAAATTACAAACATGCCAAAACCTCAGGGACGATTTTGACAATTAACTCATTTAGTTATGATTCTTTTTTGTATTTACGATTGAAGTTATATGTTTAGTAAGCATTAGAGTTATTTTTTTTATCATCTTCCTGTTAGTTTCTTGTCGCTGTTTATTTGTGTCCCTTTTTTATTAATTGCCTTAGCAAACTAAATATCTATATCCAAAATATGGTTATATTAATTGCTTATGAACCAAGTAATTCATTGTTCAGTATACGGTATATGCTCTGTAAGCTAAAATAGCTCGTATAAGAACATGATAAGGTTTTATTTATTGAAACATCAAGAAACTACATACAAGAATACAACCATATTTTTATCTAAAAACACCAAAATAAAATATCGGTTAATAACCGAAATAACCATAATCGCCGATTAATCGAACCATGGTTAACCGTCTATCGGTTATGATTACGGATAACACTTTTAGATTAACCGAATCGACGGTTAACCTACCTTTGGTTAACCAAACCGACGGTTAACCGACTTTGCACACCCCCAGATCAAAGTACCCTGATTTGTAGCAGTAAATTGAACTAGTAAAAGCCTTGTCTGCAAACAATATGAACCAACCAATTTCATCTCAAAACCTAACTTGCAACAGTCATTGAAGTATAAACCAACAAACATTTCACGGTCAAAGTGCAACAGTCATTTAGTAAGCAGTATTCATTACAACAAACATTCCTAGTTCATTTAATCCTAACCACACCAAACTTTATAAATCCAACTATGCATACTAAAACCAACCCAGCATACTAAATCCTACTCTGCACACTACATATTCTTAGTCATTATCATCCACTTGATCCTAAGCACATCAAACTTTATAAATCTAATTCTCCATACTTAAACCTATTATGCCTACTACAAATGATCTTACAATTGATCCTAACCACATCAATGTCACTATTAGTCCCAGTGGCGGATCTAGAAAATCCGCCAAGCCGTAACGTTTTATAAAAAAACGGTAGAAAATCCGCAAAGCCGTAACGTTTTATAAAAAAACGGTAACGAAATCAAAAAAACGTTATATTTTTCCAAAATTTACAGTAATTTTACACTACTGCCGGAGCGCCAAGCCGTAGCGGGGGTTGCCCCTTGTTATATGTTGGATCCGCCCCTGATTAGTCCACTGTTAAATTAAAGTCATTATCACCCACTATTAAAACAAAGGCATTACAATTGATCCTAACCATATCAAAGTCATTATCAAAACATAACAGTTAAATGAAAGTCATTATTATCCACTATAACCAAAGATCAAACAAACTCAATTAAAACATAATAGTTAAATCTAAGCATCATTAACACTTAAATATCACCATTAAAGACCACCATTCATACACAAGAGTTTACTATCATCCAAATGACCATACGTACATAACAGTTAGATAACAATACAAGGGTAATCCTGATCAATAACTTCAAAAACCCAAAACATGATCAATAGCTAAAATAACCCTTTAACACTGCTACAATAGCTAATAGTTAGGCATCATATGTACAACCAACCAAGCACCACCGTTTTCATGCTCGAAAACTAAAATAGAGCTCCACCCTGAAGCCCCCTCCCGTCCTCAGCAACACCTAGTATTGGATCCTGATATGATGCCTGGTCACCTAGACCCTAATTCCAGCTAGAATTCCATGAAAAACAAACCACATTTCAGATTTTACACAAGACACAAATCACGAAATCCAAGATTTTAACTATAATTGACACAATGTCGTACCGGTAACATGGAAAATAATCAGAATGACCACGTATTACCTCATGTTAACGATGATAGGACTTGATTTTTGGTTGGATGGCCGGAGCAGTGAGGTCGGCAGTGGTGTTATTCAAGGCAGGAGGGTTTTGGGGAAACAAGTAGTGAAATGATTCTTAGGGTGTCCGGGGCACCAAGCGGTGAGTGCTTCGGTGACCCCATTCCCCGATCGGGAACACCGCCGCCATCACCGCGGGGACCCGAATCGGGGAGGGGTTTGGGTGGTTGTTCACCGAAGAAGGGGAGGGTAGTTGGTGGGGCCAGCCTCACTTTCAACCAATCATTGATTTTCTTTTTATTTTATTTTATTTTTTTTTAAATAAAAAAATAAGTCACCTAAGAGGGGAGTGGCGCCATCAAATTGGGGTGTGAGGGGAGTTTAAGAGGGGAGTTGACGTGGCATAACTTGATTGGGTGTGCGTAAGAGAGGGGACTCCCCTCTTAGGGGAGTGCCCCCCTCACCCTTATGAGAGAAGATTGAGGATTAAAAAGATGTGGAAGGGTCACCTTTGGGTGAAATGATAAAACTGCCCTTCACACTGTTAATTAAATGGACGGTCAACTAATGGTCCATTGTAGTCGGGATATTATTGATTGCAATTGATAACCACGGGGATTGGAATGTTCAAAATTGAAAAATATGGTATGTATGTGAGAACGAATGTAAACCACATGGTCGGAAATTGTACTTTACTCAAAAACATTTTTTAGGGTCCTAATAAAGATACACCGTAAATTTAATTTTGACACTCTCTGTAGGGTCGTATAATTAGTATTCTGACCCATCTGCGATGCAGTGCGACTCCCACAACTGTAAAAAATAGGTTTACAAATGTCACTCATAAAAGAAAGAGGCCGTTAAGAACTATGAAGCTCGCACAAATAAAAATAGGAAAAGACAAACAATAACACGTAAAACTTGTTTGAATGAATATCAACAGGCATTGTACTCGATGATATATCAAACCATCTTGTATAAGAATTCAGAAACATGCATATGAAGATATATAACACATATTATTAAACTAATTGGTAGGTAAATCAATACAAAACTTTCAATGTGTATACAAAAACTTCAACTAACTTATAACCTATGTTAACATTCGGTAAGACTTACAAAACTTTGAATGTCCATACAAAATCTTCAGCTAACTAATAACTTATGTTAACACTCGATAATACTTAACCTACACCAGTTACCTAGTCTTAAAACACACTTTCTTTTTTTAATAAATTCAAAGAACCCTAGCCGGATTTTTGTGTACCATCACTATATCCCAACTAGGTTTTTTGGTGTAACCACCAAAAGGCGGCTTGCGGTACATAAAAAATCGGTTGGGGATCTTCAGTTCCATTAGCTTTCTTGTTACATCTTTTTGCCTTGAAAAGTTGAGTTCTTCATCGCATGATTTCTCCCTTTAGCCAAATTTGTTGTTCATTGTAGGGCTTCTCAGTCAATCCAGTTACCTCGTTGATTCCAAACCCAATCCAGTTACCTCGTTGATTCCAAACCCAAACATATAGTTTCTTTGGTGCAAACTTTGCTTGACCAAATACAAAATTAACATACCTTCAACATTATCATTTTTTTAGACTAACATTGTTGGTAGCTTTTCAAATAGTGGGTATGAATTTATCAACTTTACCATTGTCAAAGTTTGAACACAACTGCAACCAAAACAATAAGTAAACGTTAGATCAACATAGCTAAACTTACAATTGTCAACGCACAATAATCCCCCGTAAAGTTAAAAGGTAGTCATAAAAAAACTCATAGTATACAAAAAAGAAAGTACTGAAAAGAAACAAACAAAACATATGACCAAGAACGAACAACAACGTTGCTCATTAACACAATATAGACTTATAGACTTAGCTTATTGGGTGCAATAGGCGGCTTCTATGTAGCCACCTTCATTGCTGTTCCAAGATAAAGAAGTCTTCATAGCCTTTCGATAGTAACCAAAATATGCTACTTATTGTAAACATAAAATTTTATACTAAGTAAAACACAATGAATTAGAAAAGGGTCTCAAATGAGCATCGACCACGTATGTCCGCAAAACCAAACAAACCAAAATTGTCACACCCTGACCCGCAAGGGATTATTGATTGGGGCATGATGATTTTCAAAAGCTTATTGCACAATTATAAGTTTAAATATTTAATCATGTCAAAATTAAAATGTCACATAACATATAAGCTTCACATAATTCATACAAAATTCAAAGTCATGAAACATAACATAAAATCCAATTTATTTGTCTAAGGCATCTCCTACGTGTCATCATCCTCATTTTGTCACACCTGATTTCCTGTATCATGCGTAAAGTAATTTTGGGTCAATATAATGTTGGTGAGTGAATCTATCTTTAAATAAAATAATTTGTTTTATTATTTTTAAATCGCTAACATGTAATTCAAGTGTTCGAATAATGATAACAATATATAAATAACAACAATAATCCAAACATTCCAAATGAGATAATGCGATCATGAGAATATGTGAATAAAGCGATAATGTGACTATGCGAGAATCAAGCCCCAAAGAGTGAATCTAATGATGGTGGCGATACTAGGTTACAACCCATGGCCGTGGAAAACCGGTCAACTAGTGGATCCACAAGACGTGGTAGAATACAATTGACTATGACTTCACATAAATAAAAAAACCAACCATAACTACACAAACACATTATTTACACATTGACTTTGCATGTTATGGTTAAAGTGAAAAAGTATGCGGATATATGACACATGATACACCTCAAAAGTTTAAATGTAAAAAGGGGAAAGATTTAGATCTACTCACAGTTTTGAGTTTATTTGATCTTTGAATTAACCACACGAATTTAAGGGGAAAACTCCAAAAGACACTGTTTATAACAACCCTCCTAGAACCCTTAAACGTGACCCTAGATATCCTAAAATATATCCCGTACGCGAGAAACAGACCCGAGACAACCCTATACTTAGAAAAATCAACAAAAACAAAATTCAGAAGTCGATCGCGGGGCGCGACTGCCTTAAGCTTAGGCTGTCGCGGGCCGCGACTGCCTTTGATTGACGGACAAGTCATAGTGCCATGTGGCACGTGACTCACCAAAGCTAGACGGATGACTGGTCAAAGCTATAGCCGACACGCGGTTCCTCGCGGGCCGCGAAGGCCTTCTTTGCCTTCCTCGCGGGGCGCGAGCCGCCCTATTCCAGCCCTATAAATAGGAGATCGAAGTTCAGTTGCAACTTGTTCAAAATTCAGAATTCTCTCTCAATTTCTATATAGTAGAAGTAATACCCGGGCATAATACCTACTATAAAGCGAAGCTCTGCCTCGTTGTAAGTACTATAACCCTGCTATTACCCTACACGATCGATTTAGGATTCCGTAACGCATGTCGGCTCTGCCCGACTCAGTCGTTGGAATCCTGTCTCGTGTTACACCCGATTGATCTAGGACTCCGTAATGCATGTCAAGGCTCTGCCTGACTCAGTCATTGTCTCGAGTTGTACGGTTAATGTGATTTGGGTTATTTTACTAACACGTGTGCATTGTTTAATTCTAATAGATAATAACAAGGAGATTCCCAGGAAGCTTTAGTTTTACTTAAATCTACAATGTGAGTCATTCCACTTTTATAAACTCTTTTTTGTAAACTGTTTTTACAAAACCTCAAATGTTTTAAGATATAATTAATAGTGATTGAGTCTATGTATTGATGCGTGTCGAGTGCGATATATTTTTATTGATATTTTAAGCCCATTTTACACATTAGTCAAGTTTTAAATTTATAAAACACGATATTCTACGAACACTAAACACACACTTGGGCAAGTGCACCCATCGTGAGCGTAGTATAGCGTTGGTAAGATACCGAGGTCGTCCAAGAACACAAGAGCTTTTAGTACCGGTTTATCCTCAACATCTAATCAATCTAAAATTTTTGGGAAATGGTTTTAAACAAGAAAATAAAAACGAAAAATGCAGAAATAAAAATAAAGTAAAAACAGATAGACAAGATGAATCACTTGGATCCGACTCGTCTTTTAAGTATCCTTTGATGATTTTTGCACTTTCGGACTTTTTAAGAGATTATCTTAGTTATAGTAGTAGGCCTCTCTTTTGAAGGTGACGTTATCCTCAACCCAGTGATCTGAGTCAGCAAGGATACAA
The DNA here is from genome assembly GCA_030545235.1 of Helianthus tuberosus. Lineage (NCBI taxonomy): Eukaryota > Viridiplantae > Streptophyta > Magnoliopsida > Asterales > Asteraceae > Helianthus > Helianthus tuberosus. Next base: position 70,742,063 of record CM060366.1, read on the forward strand.
TCCCAAAGGGTCGGAATATTGAAAGATAATTAATTAAGTTATTAATGCGAAAAGTGGTAGGCCCCTCTTTTGAAGGTGACGTTACCCCCAGCTAAGTGGTTTGAGTCAACAGGGATACAATCCCAAGTAGCCGGTTTAATGTATTAATAGTAGTTTACATATGAGGGGGTCAAGCCATTCGCACCCCCGCCATCCAATACCAGTGGGTATTGAAGGAGGTCCTAGTAAGCTTGACCCAGGTCCTTGCAGGATCTATACGCTGAACAAGGCAAGAACCTTACTAAACCATTTCCTTAACCCCCAACCAGGTAGCCAACATATCTCTATATAGACCGTAGAGATATGAATGGTGTAAATCTTTTACTTTATATAGACAGTAAAGTAATGCCAAGACACCACAGACAAATGATAAAGAAAATTCACCTTCAACATAAGAAACTAGTTATTAAAGTCATTAACACAAAACCAAATAAAAAGTGCCGAAAGATTAAAAATCAAAAGTAATACATAAAAGACTTGTCTTCACCAAGTGATGTAAGAGGCTTTGCCAAACATGGCCTTTGATTGGCAAGAACTCTTACTATCAATCTTGGATCCCGAGACTACTACACACTCTAAAGGTGGATGATGGATGAGGGTGGTGGGTGTTGGTGGTGTAGTGGTGGCGGAGTGGTGGCAAAGTGGGAGAGTAGTGGTTTATCAAGGGATGCCTTTGAAGTGAGCCAAGCACCCCTATTTATAGCCTGAACAAAAGCCCGGCCATGGCCCCGTGTCCAGCGGACACGCCCCCGTGGCCATCCTTTTCTCTTCGTTCATTAAATGCATTTGTCAGCATAGGGCTCCACACGGCTCGTGTTCAGCAGAAACGGCCCCGTGGGCAGAAGCTTATCTGTACTATCAAGATTTTGCAAGATTCTGCGTATCTTAGCGTTGCCACGCCCCGTGCTGAGCTGGGCACGCCCCCGTGGTGGGCGTAGAAGCTTCCACAACTTTGTCTTTTCTGCAGGCGCCTGACCACGCCCCCGTGTCCAGTGGGCACGACCCCGTGGTCAGTCTTCTGTTTCTTATTTTTGATTTTGAGGATGCTGCCGAGAGGTCGGGCATGTCACGTTTATCATTTTCTTTGTATTTAGGTTGGTTTTGGCTGTATATTTGTTCCTTTTGCTCGTTTAAGCTCATTTGGTCCTGTAAATTCAAAAGGAAGACAAAAACACATTTTTTCCAACATTAGTACTAAAAAATGGTTAGTTTTATGCCTCATTTGATTTAATTTATATGTTGCATTTTGCACACATCAAATACCCCCACACTTGAATCTTTGCTTGTCCTCAAGCAAAACTCTTTAATATGTGACTTACACACCCAAATAGAATAGGTAGAGGAGAAGTTTTGGCTTGTCTTTGAGTGTCGGGAATCCAAGATCTTTATTGGGTTTTATTTTTATTTTTATTCACAATCCTATTCGTTATGATTTATTTAGAACTTTTCATAAGAGAAATTACTTATTTGGGCATAACATGCCTCTTTAAAATTCCATTTATATACAAGTTCACATACCTCACGTGAGATCACTCAAAACTCGGCCGAAGATGTATTTTTGTGAAACACTCGAGACCGGCATGGAACTTACTTCTACCATATGCTTGCCAAGCAATCAAACCTCCCCCTTTTTAACTATAAACCTTCGTAAATATCAAGAGGACTTTGGAAAGGGTTAGGCTTGGGCTAAGGGTAGGTGGTTTTGGTTAGTGGTTAGTAAAAAAGGCTAAAAGCGTAAAAAGCGTCGGTCGTCGTAAAACTTTTTGTTTTTGTGACTTTTATTCAAACTACGCATATTCAAACAAAGTTTCTTTGAGGAACTTGTTTGTTTATTGCTAGACTTTCATATTTTTTTTTATAGAGAAATGTCACAAGATAACCGAGCTTTTTACTAAAATAAAGGGGTTGAAAGGAAAAAAGGTTTTTGGTGGGTAAATGGTGTTTGTTTTGTGGATTTTGAAATGAAAAGGTTTAGGCTCAAAGGGGCTAAGTAGGGGGATTTTGGGTAGGTGATAAAAAAAAAATAATGGTGTTGAAAGGAAAATGGGTTAGTCCTAATGCCTCAATCATTTACTTACTTGGGTTTAAGTTGGTAAGGACCGGGAATGTATTGTCGTGGCAAGTTCTAGAGTTGTAAGAACCAAGCGGCTATTCACACAAGAAACAAAAAATGAGCATTTAGTTTAAAGATATATGCTTGTATGCTCAATAAAGGCTCAAAATTCATTTGTTGTGGGAATGAGTTTATAATGTGATCAAATATATATAATCAAATTTTAACTAGATATGTCATGCCTTTTCATAATTTCCTTATGTTGGTTCTTTTTATCACGACGCTATCGGTTGTAAATTTGTAAAAATATAATCTTTTTAGAACTTGTTATTCCCAAATTAAACCAAGACAAGTAAAAAAAATGAAATTTTTTGAAAAAAATTGGGGTCGGGCATGTCTTCTGTTTCTTGTTTTTGCTTTTCGGGATGTTGCCAAGGGGTCGGGCATGTCATGTTTATTCCTTTTCTTTGTATTTATGCTGGTTTTGGCTGTATATTTGTTCCTTTTGCTCGTTTAAGCTCATTTGGTCCTGTAAATTCAAAAGGAAGACAAAAACACACTGTTTCCAACATTAGTACTAAAAAAGGGTTAGTTTTATGCCTCATTTGATGTAATTTATATGTTGCATTTTGCACACATCAGTATTCTACAATTACTGCCAGTATGTTGGGGTTTTGTATACAAAATGTGAAAGTCGTTACCATTGGACAACGAGTTAGCCAATGAGTAATATGACCCACAAGTCTGGTGTGGATAGTCTTGAATGAGTAATTGTGTAGATATAAACATTGTAATCGCTCTCAGTACTGTGAAATTATAAAAGCTGTTTGGATTAAACTGGGATGCACTCGCCAGTATTTCTTGCTGATAAAATGTTTTTAAAACGCGTTTCAGGTAACAAATGTGAAAGCCAATAGAAGCCAGCTGGAGAGCACCGAAGGCTTGGAAAAGTGGCTATAAAAGTTACCTAAATAAAAAGGAGTTTTTGTTTTCCATAATTAGGGTTTACCCCTACAAATGTATTGTCAAATGAACTTGGGTTTTATCCCAAAGAGTTATTATTATAAAAGTTTGGTGTTTTACTTTGATCAAAATATTTCCTAACTATGGTCTTGATGTATTCCGCTGCCAAATTAATAAACACCGATACCACCCATCTAGATGTTCGCGGCGCCCGCTCCCGGGATAGGGGCCGGGGGCTGCGACAGAGAGTGGTATCAGAGTTACAGCCACTGGTTTAAGCCAAAGAAGTGTTCTGCTGACACTTAAATTTTAATTCTATGTTAGGAAATAATTTATGTGTAAATATTATTTTGTGTTATTTAACTATTTGTTAGCTTACAATATGAGTGAGCAAGGAAGTTCGGACGCTTATCATCATTTAGATAGTTCACCAAAAGATGAGGGAACATTATCTCAACCTGATCCCTCAGGATACTCAGCCGATACTGAAGATGGGATATTTATATTTAAGGCACAGTCTGAGGAGCCTTTTACTACTAAAAAGAGAGGTTGGTTTAATAGAGGAGCACATGAGAGAAGAAAGAGAATGAAGAAGTTACAACAACAGAGAGCGACAGTCAGAGCTAATAGGGAAGTGAATGCACAGACTCAGGAGACAGTCATTAGGCCACCTTGGGAAGAAGAGCTAGATAGACAGTTGGCTGATTTCCATATGATAGCTACCACAGCTGTAGACGCTAACCAAAACCAAATAGCTGAACCGCCACTGTTACCTTTATTTCCAGACCAACAAATGCTAGAACCCGACCAGGAAGACTAGTATCTAATTCCCGATGTAGATCCCTACGTGATTCCCAGAATTCCCCCACCAAACCCCATAGCCCAGTACACCGACCTTAACCCTTTGGATCCCTTTTGGAGTAGCGAATGGTGGACGCAGAGTGTAATAAGAAACCCATACCCTTATGGACAACCCATCCCTCAACACCCTGATCCTGTACCAGCACCCATGCCACCTATGAGCCAGGAAAATTTGGAGGAACTTCGCTCATTGGGTGACGAATTAGTAGAGGAAGGAGATAGAATTCGGCTAATAGGAGAAAAGCTTATGTGGAAACATGTCGAGCGTGATATACATGATTGGATATATGATACTTAGAAAATACCTAGATATATGTGTAATTTTGTATTTTGATAAAAAAATCTATAGATAGACTAAAATAGATACAGATGCATAACTACTAGTATATTTGATTTCCAGTTGTAGCTTGTAATTGACGCATATATATAGAAAAGTGTAAAAGTCGCAATGATTGACGTTTTTGACCAAATTGTTTATGTGATTGTGTATAAGTAATTGTATTAAATTCATTTTGTGATAATTAATACTTGCTAAATATTCAGATGGACAACAAAGTAAATCAGGAAAATCAGAATAATGAGAATAACGGAAACCAAATAGATAACAGTGCCATCCAACATATAGTAGAACAAGGAATTATAGATGCTATGTCTTATATTATCAAGACTGTTAAAGAAGCAGAAAATAATAAATCTGCAAATGGAAGTAAACGCCAACACACTGAACCAAGTCACAGTGTGAACGATAACGGACCTATCGTCCAAGCTCCAATTCCTAAAAGAAGAAGAACAATCTCTTAGGGTTGTTCTTATAAAGAATTCTTGGCCTGTAAACCAATAGAATTCTTAGGTAATGAAGGAGCCATTGCAGCCTTACGTTGGATAGAAAAGACAGAAGCATTCATAAAAATAAGTAAATGTGCAGATGAAGATAAGATTATATTTGCTTCTAATATTTTCAAAAATGCATCCTTAGAATGGTGGAATACTATTCTCCAGTTTAGGGGAAGTGACATAGTTTATAATATAGAATGGATCAACTTTAAGGAAATGGTTGAAAGAAAATTTTGTCCTCCTAATGAAAAGCAACTGTCACACCCTAACCGAATGACAGAAACATCGGGGCATGCCACTGAGCGAAACAGATTGTCAAGAGAAATTCCATAACAACTAAATTACTGGATAGTTAATATTATGTCCCATACCATAACCCATCAAGTAACCAATTATTACAGACATAGATATCTCAAAACAAAACATGTTCTGACAACTCAGATTTAAATAAGTAAATTGTTTGTTTGTTTCTAGACTCTCATTCCTACTTGATTCCACAAAGCAGGTAAAGCACAACTTCCTAAGCATTCAAACACCTGTCACATACGTTAAAATAGCGGTCAATACACATAGTGTAAAGGTGAGCATACAAGTTTAATAGTAATAATAGAGTTCGAAAGCGTTTACGCATAACCAGCATGTATCATGTATAACGCGAAGCTAGTAGGTTATCGACAATGAAATATGCACAGACTAAACCGCGAGTTGTAGAATGCGCAACACATATCACCACTGTGACATGTGAAGAGGTAACCTTAACAACCCCTATCAACGATAGGTGCTGAGTCCAAACAAATAGTACTATCGTTGCTAAGGCATCAGGCAACAATCACTGTGTTAACATAACATACAAGCATTCATCGAGTAACACGTAACATGCAATAACGGTCAGCGTATAAATAGTGTTTGCATTGTGTGATTGATGTGATTTAGAATAAGTAACGTATGTAACACCCAAAAGTGCATAAAGCAAAAAGGGATCGAGTATACCCACGGTGATGGAAGTAATGGATTGAAGGGAGCGCTAGAGCGATTAGCCTGAACAGTTAATGGTAACATAAGTGAATGAACAGTGCGTAAGACGGTGCAAGTGAACCAAGTGTCGAATGGTACCCCGATCGGGTGGCAATCCGATCAGATGGTCATTCGATTGGATGTCAATCTGTTCGGCTGGTCATCCGATCGGATGGCCATTCGGTTGGATTGACATTCGTTTGGGAAGGATGTGTTTGTGTATGATGGCTTTGAAGTTTTCGTTGTAACATTTTGAAAACAGAGAAGTATCTCTACCCTTCAGGTCGATCAATCGAACGGTCGTTCGATCGAATAGCGATCCGATTGGTAGGACACTTAGCGAGAACAAGTTCACAGTGGGATGGTCACTCGATCGAATAGCAATCCGATCGGATGGCAATCCGTTGGAACTGATAGTCTTTGAAAATTATGAAAATGATTAAGTGTTGAAGTCCAAGTGCAATCCGATCGGATTGCGGTTCGATCGAATGGCAATCCGATTGGACGGCAGTCCGTCCCACAATCTGATCGTCTTTGAACTTGAGAAATTTGCTAAGTTCTGAAAAGTTTTGCGGTTTTCTCGAGACGGTATGACAACGTGTCAAACAACGGAAACTCCATCAGACCCAGGCTATCCGATCGAAAGGGAACCACCCCAATCCGATCAGTTAACTGTTCATGACGGGTGGTTTCATGTTCAACCAGAAATCAGTTGTTTCGTTGATAGGATTCAGATCTCAACCCGACACATCACTAGAGAAGAGTAGAAGGCATGAATGAGCTCCGATTCTATCGGTTTTGAGTGCATTGGGTGTAAAAGAGTTGAAAGAAAGTTGGAAAACATCTTTCAATCCTTTTAACTTTGAAAATGCTTAGATCTATGTGAAACCGTTGTGAAATCATGTGGAAATCCTTCAGATCTGAGTTGTTCTTGGCGGAATGAAGCCAAACCTTGAAGTTCCAAAGATCCATGATGACGTCACCCTAAAACACCTAAAATCCATTGATTTCACGGTTAAAAGTTAAGATTCAAAGGTGAAAAAGATGAAGAAGTGCGTGTAGATCATAGAAGTACAAGATTTGAGTTGAAAACTTACAAGAATCGTGAGAAAGCAAGAGAAAGAAGGCTTGAGTGTGCTGGTCGAGTGAGAGGGAGCTGTCACATCACAAGTGATGTGACAGGAGGGGTATTTATAGGTTGCCAAAAATAGAAAGGAGGGGCAAGGGTCGGATGGTGCACCGATCGGATGGCAATCCGATCGGATGACCATTCGATCCATCGTCCATTCGATCGAAGTGGTCTGACAAGTTGAGTTTGGTGATTCGTTTTGCGTGTTGAGCATTGTGATGCGATTCGAGTGAGCGATGCGATAGTATTTACCATTAGTTACACAAATATCCTAACTACTATATCTAACATACAAACACTATAAATAACTTGCGTTTAGCGTTTGCGATTAGATTGTGATGCGATAGAATTGCGATTGCGATTAAACACCTCAACAAAAACATAACATGCACAAGTAACACATAATAGCACACACACGTAAAACAATATCCAGATCACATAATTCGAGTTGCGATGCCATAGCGATGCGATTAGCGATAATTCGATTAGCGATAAATAGCGATTAAACCTCGATTATTAATAAATACTCCACATAATACAACTAAAGCAAATAAATAATAGAATTTGATTACAAGTCAAGAAGCACAGTCAGTAGTTGAGCAAGGAGTGACAGATCGTAATTAGCAATCTTTTCTTCCTTTGACTTTGACTTTAACTTTGACTTGTACTTTGACTTCCCAAAAGTGGGTTGTTACAGCCTCCCCTACTTTAGGAAATTTCGTCCCGAAATTTAAGAAGTAGGTGTAATAAACAGTTGCGGGTACTTCGCCTTCATGTCACTTTCGAGTTCCCAGGTGGTAAACTCGGCGCCGCGTTTGCCTTCCCAGCGAACCTTCACAATTGGAATGCGTGAGTGTCTGAGCACCTTGGTCTCTCGTCCCATGATCTCGACAGGCTTCTCCACAAAGTGTAATGTTTCATCCACTTGTAAATCTTCGAGAGGGACACGTAATTCCTGGTCGGCCAAGCACTTTCTGAGGTTCGAAACGTGGAAAGTCGGGTGGACATTACTAAGTTCCTCTGGTAGTTCGAGTCTGTTGGCCACTTTTCCAATCCTTTCCAAAATTTTAAAGGGTCCAACATATCGAGGCGCGAGCTTTCCTTTCTTGCCGAATCTGATCACGCCCTTCCAAGGTGCAACCTTTAGGAGTACGTGATCGCCAACGTCAAATTCAAGGGGCTTGCGGCATCTATCGGTGTAACTTTTCAGATGACTCCGAGCTTTCAGCAGATTGTCTTGAATTGGAGGATTTTGTTAGTCATTTCTTGTAACAGCTCTGGACCGGTAATTTGCGCGTCTCCGATCTCGTGCCACACAATAGGCGATCGACATTTCCTTCTAAGATATATCAGCTCCTGTACAGGAGGATAAACTGGTTAAGACACTTCGGTTATAACGTATAGGTCTCGAGTTCGATCCCAGGCACACACCGATCCAGGGGGAATTTCCCCTTTTTGGCTGATTTTTTTCCGTAGGAATTGTGTAAGAAAATTAAAATATATAAATATTATATAAGAAAATTAAAATAAATATTCCGTAGGAAATGCGTCGGAAAGTTAAGAAAATTAATTCCGTGAGAAATAAGTAGGAGAATTCTAACGAAACATTTGTGTGGGAAAGGAGTAGGAAATTCCGTAGGAAATGCGTCAGAAAAAAATTACCCACGAGCAAAATTCCCACAGCCCATTTTCGTGGGAAATCCGTGGGTAAACGCAGTTACCCACGGATTTCCTACGGAAATTGACGTGGGAAAAGTAGCAGTTTTCTAGTAGTGATATGCTAGAATGATAACTGTTATTGTACGAGAATTCGACCAAAGGTAAGTGCGCGTCCCAATTACCACCGAAATCTATGACACACTAGCGAAACATGTCTTCAAGGGTGAGAATCGTTCTTTCAATCTGACCGTCGGTTTGGGGATGAAAAGCGGTACTTAGATTAAGAGTAGTACCGAGAGCAGATTGAAACGTTTCCCAAAGACGCGAGGTAAACCGACCATCGCGGTCAGAGATGATGTCACGAGGCGTCCCGTGTCGACAAATGATCTCATCGGTGTAGATTCGGGCTAATTTTTCTACCTTAAAGTCTTCTCGTATCGGCAGGAAATGAGCTGATTTAGTCAGACGGTCAACGAGAACCCAGATGTTGTCATGACGTGATTGAGTTCGCGGGAGTTTCGTTATGAAGTCCATAGCTATACTCTCCCATTTCCACATAGGGATCTCGGGTTGCACGAGTAAGCCAGAGGGGCGTTGGTGCTCAGCCTTAACCTTCGAGCAAGTAAGGCACTTCGAAACATAGAGAGCAATATCCTTCTTCATGCCTGGCCACCAGTACTTGTAGCGCATGTCCTGGTACATTTTGTCAGCACCGGGATGAATAGAATACCAGGATTTATGGGCTTCGTCCATCAAAAGTTGTCGCAAATTAGTATGCTTGGGAATCCAAATTCAATCTAGGTAATGGAAGATCCCATTTGATTTATTTTCGAGTTAGGAGCCATCGTTGAGAATTCTTTCCTTCTTCAAAGTACGTTCGGTAAACCAAGCATGCTGTGCGTCATGGATAAGAGCTTCGAGATTATGCTGGGCTTGAGAATTACGAACGCTATGCAAATAGCTTCGTCGACTGAGAGCATCGGCAACGACGTTTGCTTTGCCTGGATGGTAACAAATCTCACAGTCGTAATCATTGAGGAGTTCTACCCACCGACGTTGATGCATATTCAGTTCTTTCTAGTCAAAGATGTGTTGTAGGCTCCTATGGTCGGTGAAGACCGTACACTTGGTACCGTAAAGGTAGTGTCGCCAAATCTTAAACGCAAAAACAACTACGCCAAGCTCGAGGTCGTGTGTGGTATAGTTCTTCTCGTGGATCTTGAGCTGTCGAGAAGCTTACGCGATAACCTTGTCTCGTTGCATGAGGACACAACCAAGACCAAGGTTCGAGGCATCGCAATAGACTACGAAATCGTCGTTTCCGTCGGGCAGTGAGAGCATGAGAGCATTGCAAAGCATAGCCTTGAGAGTTTGAAAGGCCTCCTCTTGTTTAGTTCCCCAAACAAAAGGTTTGTCCTTATGCGTAAGCGAGGTAAGCGGCACAACGATTTTAGAGAAACCTTCGATAAATCGGCGATAATAGCCCGCTAGTCCGAGAAAAGAGCGGACTTCAGACGGATTCTTGGGTGTAACCCAACTCTTAACAGCTTCGATCTTCGAGGGGTCGACGTGAATACCTTGACTATTGACAATGTGACCCAGGAATTGGACCTCCTCTAGCCAAAATTCACACTTGGAGAACCTGGCATAGATACGGTTTCCCTGGAGTAACTCAAGAACTAAACGTAGATGCTGCGAGTGTTCGACTTTTGACTTGGAATAGATCAGGATATCATCGATGAACACTATGACGAAGCGGTCAAGGAAGGGTTTGCACACGCGATTCATTAGATTCATGAAAACTGCGGGAGGGTTGGTCAAACCAAAAGGCATGACAACAAACTCGTAGTGACCGTATCGGGTTCGGAATGCGGTTTTGGGTATATCTTCCTCTTGAATGCGTAGTTGGTGGTAGCCTGAGCGTAGATCGATCTTCGAGAAACACGTAGCACCTTGTAACTGATCAAACAAATCATCGATTCGAGGCAAAGGATAGCGATTCTTAATAGTCAGCTTATTCAATTCCCTGTAGTCGATGCACATCCAGAACGATCCATCCTTCTTTTTGACGAAAAGGACAGGCGTGCCCCATGGAGAGGTGCTAGGGCAAATAAAACCTTTATCAAGAAGTTCCTGGAGCTGACTCGAGAGTTCGCACATTTCCAAAGGAGCGAGACGATAAGGCGCTTTAGCAACAGGATTTGCTCCAGGAATGAGGTCGATTTGGAAATCGATATCACGAGTAGGAGGTAAACCAGGTAAATCATCAGGAAATACGTTAGGGAATTCGCAAACAACGGGAACGTCCTTCACTTCTGGGTTTCCTTTCTTTTCCTTCTCCACTACTACAATGTTAGCCAAGAAAGTTCTGTATTCCTCACGGAGATACTTGCTCGCTTGGACACATGACATGAGTTTGAGACTTTTCGAAGGAGTTTCACCATACACACAAAGTAGATCACCATTAGCGAGCGAGAAATGAATCATCTTATCGAAGCAAACAAGTTCAGCACGATTTTCACGAAGAAAATCCATGCCTACTATGATGTCAAAACTACCGAGCTGCATCGGAATAAGGTCGGTAGGGAAGACGTGATTGTTGAGTTCAAGCATACAATCACGTAGAACAGAATTGATAGCGACGGTTCTTCCGGTGGCAACTTCAACATCGAACATTGAGGGGAGATGGGTGCGCTTACGATTAAGGAGCTTTTCAAATTCAAACGATACAAAACAGTTATCTACTCCAGTATTAAACAAACACGAAGCATATATACCATTCACAAGGAACATACCATTGACCACATTGTTGTCTGCTTGAGCCTGGCGGGCGTTAATGTTGAAGGCACGCCCGCGGGCTGCTGGCTGCTGCTGTTGCTGTTGTTGCCGTTGGTGTTGCTGCGGCTGTTGCTGGGGCTCTTGTTTCACTACTCTGTTGAGGCACATGTTTGCAAAGTGGTTGGGATCACCACATGCAAAGCAAGCTCGAGCGTGAGCTGCGGGTGCAGGAGCTGCTTGATGGCCTTGAGGAGCAGGAAGTAGAGCTTGTTGAGCAGGAGCTTGATCTTGAGCTGGAGCTTGTCGAGGACCAGTACGGCAGTTTGCGGTGAAGTGGCCGTACATGTTGCAATGAACGCAGAACCGGCATGGGAGACCAATCGGGTGATGATAAGTACAAGTATGGCAAAACGGGTATGGTCCAGTGTATGCACGCTTGGCAGGCGGTGAATTGACCACAGGGGCCGCTACTTGGCGGTGTTGAGGCTGCGGTTGGGCAGGTACTGTTTGTAGCGGGGCAACAGTAACTGCACAGTTCTTGTTGCTGGAGCTGCTTTTGTTCTTCCTTTTGCTGCGTGAGAGCTTCGAAGATTGCGGTGCGGCGGTGGTTTCAACGGTGGGAGCAGCGGTGACTTGATGCAGATTCTTGGAGGCTTTGTTGAAATAACCAGCCCTGACTCGCTTATCGTTGATCTCAGTGGCGAGCAGGTAGGTTTCCTCAATTGTTGTCGTCTTTGCAGCCTGAACAAAGTCTGCAACGCAATCCGTAAGAGCACGGATATACTACTTGATTGTAATATCTGGGGTAGTAACCTGACCAGGGCAGATAATTGATGGAGAGGGTGAAACCCGAGCTTTAGAGTGTCTAAATATGATGTTTTATGTATATTTGATGTGTTTACTTGCTTAGAATGAAGTAACCAGGAGAATTTGGTGATTTGCAGGTTAAGCACGTAATTCGGTGTGTTTATAATGGATAAAGATGGAGTTGCAAGCTTTAGATGGGATATTGTAGTTCGAGGATGAATATTGAAGTTTGTTCGGGCGATATGAAGGCCCACGAGTGAAAGGAGTATGAAAGAACAAAGTTCAGGGACCATTCGCTACTTAACTGGAAGTTGCTTTGTGCCTAAATGTGCAAGAAACAAGATTCTACAAAGTATAGGGGCCGTTTGGTAATTAATTGGAAGTTAATTATAGTTGAAATATTGAAGAAATAAGAGATATTGAAGTTTGAGGGGTCTTCGGGTCATTAAATGAAAGATATTTGACAGTTATATGTGAAGAGAAGTGAAAGTATAAAGTAGTGGGGTCAATGTTGACATTTGCTGAAAGTCATATATGGGTGTCTATGGTGAGACATGGATTCACGTTATCACCCATGGTTCATAAACCATGGGTCATGGTTTAGGATGGTAGAGATATGTTTCTAGACCATCACCCACATTTTACACCTTCACCCAAGGTTCAGGTATGCAAGAATAAAAAAACAAGCAGGGACTTTACACCTTGACCCACACTTCAGGCCTTTACCCATGGTGGAGGAATATTGCCAGCTCTGTGTGAACTGTGACCCACGGTTCTGAACTGTGGGTGAAGCTGGGCAATAGGGGGGGGGGGCATGAATTTAAGGATTTTTATGGGCTTTTATAAGATAAAAAACCCTAGTTTCTCATTATCCATCATTCACAATCGATCCAAGGCATCAAGATACTCAAAGTTGAAGAGTTTTTCACCTCAATTCCATCAAGATTCTCAATTCCAGCACCGAATCAACCATGATTTCTTCATCAATTCAAGCTTTTGAAGATTCTTCGTGCGAGATGAGTGGCTAAACTTTTTGTGGTGTCCTCCGGATGGAGGGTTTGTGTAATTAGGTACTTTTATGTGTTTTTAATCATTGTAACTTGGTGATCTAAGCATCCGATGCTTTTCACCATGGATTTAATTTACTGATTGTAACTGGTTGCATTTATTTAAACCTTGATTTCTAAGCATTCAGTTCCCGAGAGTTCTAGTAATTGGGATATATTTGACATGGGATTAGGGTTTGTAATTGTAATTGATAATCATTCGATAACCTCCCTTTATGTATTGACCGGAGTACTTAGTCGTTATTTATCACAATTGGTTAATTAGGTTAAACATTTCTATGTGAATGTTTTGATTAAACACATAACTGAACTTGTTTGCAAACCTGAAATCTAGAGGAACCATCTTTTCTCCCATTAAATTAAATCACAATTTTTACTCGTTAATTTAGTTTTTTTTACATAATCAAACAACCCGATTTCTCAATTCAGTAACAGTTAATCAATACTTAGCATAAAAACGCTTTCCACGGTCCTCCCTTGGTTCGATACCCTGCTTATTCTATACTAATAGTTTAAATAGGTTTTTGCATGTCCATTACGACAGACATCAAAATGGCGCCGTTGCCGGGGAGGTGTGCGCAAAGTGCTTAGTGTTAAGTTCTAGTTTTAGTTAAATATACAAAAATCCAAAAATAGTGTCTTTTTAGTTTGTTCTGTTTTGTTTGGATTTACGCGAGGTTTTCTTGTTTTTGTTTGTGCAGGTGATCTAGTAAGTGTATGCATCATACTCGAATTTCGGGAAGTCATCACCATTAGTGTTCGACCCAAAGATCGAGAGAACAGTAAAGCATACAAAGCGAGTACTACATCATGAGAACAAGATCCTACAATCACCTATACCAACATCTAAGACAATGGAGAACTCAGCAACTACGGAGAAACATCCGCAAGACCCACTCCCACAGCAACAATTCTCACCAACACCTACCCACCCTTCACCAAATACTACCATACCAGTTTCATCACCACCACCACAGTCTACACAACCTACTTCTACATCTCCAGTACCATCATTCTCAACCTTTTTCCCAAACCTTGATAACATTCAACCAACTTCTACCCAAGCAACATCTCTTTAACACCCAACTACGACCCAGACTGTTAATTTACAGCAGTCGTCTCCTTACGTTAGGATCATTCCTGATGACACTCCATTACCGAGTCAAACTCAAGCACCTAATGCAACATCAATTCCGCCAGCCACCCGACCAGTTATTTCACAGCAAAGTCAGCCAATGCCAAATCTTTATAGATCGACCATTTATGATCAAGGAAATAATTCAGGGGAATTCGACGATGGCTATGAGGAATATGATAACTACGTGGGTCAAAACGAGAGACAGGTGGTCAATACGGGTATCTACGAGAGGCAAACAGTTGGGGCAGGTGGATTCGAAAGAGTCAATCAAGGGAATGTGGGGTATCAACAATATGTTCAACCAACGCCAATACAACAACAGATACCACAACAATATCACCAACCTGACCCACTCAATCAGCAGCCTGCTCCGAGAAGGCCGGTGGTGGATATTCCATTACCACCGCCGGTACCTCAGATGCAGGGTCAGGCAAGACCGCTGCCACGAAACCTACACCGACCGGTGATTTTACCGGAAGGAATTCCACGACGAAATAATCAAGGTCCAGTTCGAGGCATAGAGAGCCACTTCAGGCCTGCTATAGTTAACAACCCATCACCGGTTGTGATCCCGCAATTACAAGGAGGGCGGTCATTCGAAGTACGAACACAATCAATATCCAGTCTGCCTAAGTTTCATGGTCACGCACATGAAGAACCATATCTACACATTGCTGCATATGATGCACATTGCAACACAATCAGCAACCAAGGGTTCTCAGTTGATGATGTGAAATTGGTACTTTTCCAATTCACACTTGAAGACAAAGCACAGCAATGGTTTCATTCGCTACCGTCAGCTTCGATCTTCACATGGGGCGAAATGCAGCAACAATTTTTAGATGAGTTCTATACTCATTTGCGTACTAACAATGCAAGGAAGGATATTCTAGGGTTTCGACAACAGCCCGGTGAGTTATTTCACGAAGCGTTCAATCGTTTCAAAATGATGCTCAAGAACTGTCCACATCATGAGATATATTTGTGGGAGCTTATTAATACATTCCACAAAGGCCTAACAGATGAAGATGCCAGGGATGTAAATTCAATATCCAATGGTACTTTTGGAATGAATTACGAAGAAGATGATTGGGAATATTTGGAAAGAACCGCAAGGGCATCAAAACGCAAGGCTCAATCTTCTAGAAGTGCACGACAGTCAACAGTGAGAGCAGTAGAGAATCCACCGGAGGGAAGTGGGAACAGGTATTCGGGTTTCCAAGGAAACAACCAATATTACCAGCCCCGGAACCAAAATAATTATCAAGGGGGTAATAATTTGGGTTTCCAACGAAATTACCAGCATAGTAATGGTCAGGTGAATAATGATATGATGGAGATGTTGAAAGCAATTCAACTTGATTTACAAAACCAAAGGCTTGAGCTGCAAAATCGTGCTCAAAAGGATGAGATGCGAGATAAAGCCGTTCAGTCATTAACCACAGAAATGGCCCAACTTGCAACCGATGTGAAGGAGTTGAAACAACAAAATGGGAAGCTTCCCAGTGACACTCAAATGAACCCCAAGCACGGGAAGAATATACCAGTCAGCGGGGTAAGTTTCGTTCCTAAAACAATTTGAATGATAAATTTTTAACTTCTTCTGTTTCCCATGTGATTGCAGGTTTAAGTGGCGCAAATGAGGATGGAGATGGGTGTGACTCAGGAGAGCCGGTCGTCCCGATTCGAGTGGGAAAGTTCAAAATCCACAAGGCATTGTTGGATTATGGAGATGGGATGAGTGTTCTTCCCGGTAGCCTTTATGACCAGTACGACTTTGGTCCGTTACACGCAATTGATCAAATGGCCATGTTTGCGGATGCGAGTTTAAAGCAACCTTGAGGGGTTGTAAAGGATGTGGTAATTCAGCTCGGTGAGTTCTACTACTCGGTCGATTTTATGGTGGTTGATTATGCACCCGCACCGACCTACGCACAACCGAAGGTAATTTTGCGTCGCCCGTTTCTGTATACAGCAAATGCACAAATCGACTGCAGGAATGGGATGGTAATTTTAAGTTACAAGAATCGTAAGCTGTATTTCAATGTATTTTTAAAATCTATTGCTTATGATCTTCTGAATGATGTGAGTCCCACTGGTGCTACTAATGAGATTGGTTCGAGTGGAGGTAATTTTTGCAGGTCTGAGTTAACGAATGATGGAAGGCAGGTGAACAAGACAGCTGTGAGAGGAAGAGCAATTGCAGGAAAACCACCCGATGGTAGGAGTGAGTGGGGCAACAAGGCTGAGGTTGAACTCAACTGGCGTGGAACTGCGAACCTTCCACAAGATTGGACGATGATGTATGGAGAGAAATGGGGAGGCAAGCGTTCAGATGAACCTCCCTGAGTACATCAGGTACGGTCTGGCTGAAGACCTAAAACTTAGCGCTCTCGGGAGGCAGCCCGAGGATGTAGAGCAGTGTACCTTGTTTTGTGTCGTTTTGTTTTGGTGTTGTGTTTGTGTTTTGACAAGTTCTTGATTCAATCATCACGGATGCAACAATTCAAGTGTGGGGATGTTCTGCAACATCCCCGGTGAGATATCAAAGAATCTATGGAATGCATCTATTCCGGTTAAAGCACAACAGCCACATCACTACATACACATGATCAGGTGCATGTGTTTATCTATCTTACTTTGTTTTTGGTGTGTTTTGTTGTTTTTGGTGGTGTGAACCTTTGTTTTGTTTAGGGGATGCGTTTGGTTTGTTTTGTGATGAGTTAGCCGCTCATTTAGGATAGTTGGTTTGTTTTCCCGGGCTTATATTTTAAAAGCACCATACATTGGGGACAATGTATCCCAAGTGTGGGGATGTGGGAGCCCAGGAAGGGATTTGTGGATAAAGCTTGAAGAGATTGAAATGTGATTGAAATCGATGAAATTTGAAAAAATTGAAAATTTTGAAAATTTTAAAATTTTTCATCCGCCTTAAACAAGCTAATTGGATACGAAAACCTAAAGTTTCAACCACTAATAGGTTTCTTACCGGTAGTAGACTAGATTAGTCCCTTGTCATGGTTGTCCCTTTAAGTTTCATGAGAGTAGGTTTGACAAGTGTTTTTTTTAGAAAATGAGTTGAAAAGAGATGTCTATCTAGGGGTAACATGTTCTAATTGCATATGCTACATGTCATCAACCTTTTTACCTTTTCTTGGTGAGATCTTGAGCCTGTAGACGGATAGGATACATTATATAATGAATTCATTTGTTGAGTGCAGGCTACGTGTTATTCTGTGTTAGAACTTGTGTGATTCGATGCATGTTGAGACTGTGGGTTTGACATGTGCACATAGATGATAAAGGCATTAGGGTTCTCTGTTACACCTTTTTGTGTTTGTGTTTCGTACGTGTTATTCACCAATTTCCCTTAGTAGCCCTGTTGAGCCTAACTACCTTCGTTTGTTCGCCCATTATCTACTGTGAAAAACCGACCGTGATAATATTGCTATAAAAAAGTTGAAAAAGAAAGAAAAAAAAAAGAAAAAGAAAAAATAGAAAAATATGTGAAGGAAAATGAAAAAGAAAAGAACAAAAATATAAGTATTGTGAATATTGTCTATGTTCTTGGGTAGAAACCAACCCAATAGTATAAGATGTGTTTGAATAAAGTATCACGGTTTGGTTATTGTTTGTGAGCCAATTAGAAAAGAAAAAAAGAACCTAAAAATATATTCCTACCTTTACCCTAAGCCCAAAACCCGAAAGTCCTTTTGATATGTGCCATGTTAGATGATACAGTAGAGGTGTGATTGTCATACAAGCATATGATTACAGGATTTCATGTTTGCTTATTGAGTGTTTATATACTAGCACATTACACGCTAGTCCAGATATTAACCCGAGAGGAGAGTACATTGTGAGGGGTGTGTAGCATGTGTCTAATTGTAAACATGTTAGTTTTAGATAGGCAAGTCTTAAGTTTTTGAAATTGCATTATTTACTTGTCAGACTGTCAATCTCGATTGTGTCAGTCTATGGGATGGGTATGACTTGGGACTGAACAGGTTGAATCGGTTAAGAGGTTTAGAGGTGTTGTTGCCATGGTGACTAGTTCTAGTTGGTTTGCTTGGGGACAAGCAAAGGAAAGTGTGGGAATGTGATGGAGAGGTTGAAACCCGAGCTTTAGAGTGTCTAAATATGATGTTTTATGTATATTTGATGTGTTTACTTGCTTAGAATGAAGTAACTAGGAGAATTTGGTGATTTGCAGGTTAAGCACGTAATTTGGGGTGTTTATAATGGATAAAGATGGAGTTGCAAGCTTTGGATGGGATATTGTAGTTCGAGGATGAATATTGAAGTTTGTTTGGGTGATATGAAGGCCCACGAGTGAAAGGAGTATGAAAGAACAAAGTTCAGGGACCATTCGGTACTTAATTGGAAGTTGCTTTGTGCCTAAATGTGCAAGAAACAAGATTCTATAAAGTATAGGGGCCGTTTGGTAATTAATTGGAAGTTAATTATAGTTGAAATATTGAAGAAATAAGAGATATTGAAGTTTGAGGGGTCTTCGGGTCATTAAATGAAAGATATGTGACATTTATATGTGAAGAGAAGTGAAAGTATAAAGTAGAGGGGTCAATGTTGACATTTGCTAAAAGTCATATACGGGTGTCTATGGTGAGGCATGGATTCACGTTATCACCCATGGTTCATAAACCATGGGTCATGGTTTAGGATGGTAGAGATATGTTTCTAGACCATCACCCACATTTTACACCTTCACCCAAGGTTCAGGTATGCAAGAATAAAAAAACAAGCAGGGACTTTACACCTTGACCCACACTTCAGACCTTCACCCATGGTGGAGGAATATTGCCAGCTCTGTGTGAACTGTGACCCACGGTTCTGAACTGTGGGTGAAGCTGGGCAATAGGGGGGGGGGGGCGCAGATTTAATGATTTTTATGGGCTTTTATAAGATAAAAAACCCTAGTTTCTCATTATCCATCATTCACAATCGATCCAAGGCATCAAGATACTCAAAGTTGAAGAGTTTTTCACCTCAATTCCATCAAGATTCTCAATTCCAGCACCGAATCAACCATGATTTCTTCATCAATTCAAGCTTTTGAAGATTCTTTGTGCGAGATGAGCGGCTAAACTTTTTGTGGTTTCCTCCGGATGGAGGGTTTGTGTAATTAGGTACTTTTATGTGTTTTTAATCATTGTAACTTGGTGATCTAAGCATCCGATGCTTTTCACCATGGATTTAATTAACTGATTGTAACTGGTTGCATTTATTTAAACCTTGATTTCTAAGCATTCAGTTCCCGAGAGTTCTAGTAATTGGGATATATTTGACATGGTATTAGGGTTTGTAATTGTAATTGATAATCATTCGATAACCTTCCGTTATGTATTGACCGGAGTACGTAGTCGTTATTTATCACAATTGGTTAATTAGGTTAAACATTTATGTCTATGTGAATGTTTTGATTAAACACATAACTGAACTTGTTTGCAAACCTGAAATCTGGAGGAACCATCTTTTCTCCCATTAAATTAAATCACAATTTTTACTCGTTAATTTAGTTTTTTTTACATAATCAAACAACCCGATTTCTCAATTCAGTAACAGTTAATCAATACTTAGCATAAAAACGCTTTCCACAGTCCTCCCTTGGTTCGATACCCTGCTTATTCTATACTAATAGTTTAAATAGGTTTTTGCATGTCCATTACGACAGACATCAATAATACTCAACTGTTTGAAGCGAGCAGTTAAACCAGCGTTATCTCCGCCATCCTGCTTAATGTGCCAGAATTCATCCTCTAGCTTTTGGAGTTCATGGGGAGGGCAGAAATCTTGCATCATGATGTTCTTCAACTCGTCCCACGACAGTCCGAAAGCTGCATCGTTTCCTAGTTTGTTCCTCTCGGCCGTCCACCAATCAAGAGCGCGGGATTGGAAGACGCCGGTAGCATTGACAATGCGTAGGTTTTCTGGACAGCCACTCTGGCGCATGGTGACTTCGATAGAATCAAACCATTGAAACATGGCCATGGGCCCATCCTCGCCGGTAAATTCTTTTGGTTCGCAGGCTTTGAGCTGCTTGAAGCTAAAAGCGACCTTGGGAGTATCGGTCATGGACTCTTCCGAGGACTTGCTAGCATTCTCATTCAGTTAACTGACGATTTGTGGGATGAATTTCGCCATTTTCTTAGAGACGAGGGCGGCGATTCATTTGTCATCATGGTTTCAGCGAGCTGAGCGAGAGTGGAATGATCCAAACGACGACATTGTCTGCAACAGACATCGTCATTGGACTCAAACACAATTTCAAGCAACCTTAGTCTAGCGATCTCATTATAAAGCTTAGGAACACAGCCATTCACAAAATTCACGTAGGCACATAAATCGCAGAAACACATAAGCACATAGTCCACGTAAGCACAGAAACACATAGGCACATAGCTACCCTAGACACATATTTTGCACGTATTCACCTATCCTTCACAGCAGTGTATAGCAATTAAGTACAGTGATTGCGATTAGCGAGCAACGATTGCGAATAACACAAGCGATTTGTTAACGTGTTGTGTGTTGTGTGTGATTGGGCGGAGTGAGAAATACGAAATCAAACCATCGGTACCACCGTACTGTTTATCTCAAAACGCTAACAAATAAACACATAAAACACTTAGATTTCACATAAAATCGATCATAAAAGCGATAACCACAGAGTTGGCGGCGACAAAAACCAGAATCAAACGCATAAAATCGAAGAGAGATTGTCTTGGGTGTGAGACTTCGACTACCCGAAGTGATTCGACTATTCACAAGGACCTTAAGTGCACACTTTGGCCTTCTTGATTGTGCTCTCGCCTCAATTTGGGTGATCGGCACGCATCCTTCCAGTTACAGCGTGACCCAAGTCGTTGGAGTCTGTCGAGACTTTCGTGAGAGTTTTGCAAAACCAAAAGTATAGAGCGGAACGTGTCATCAAGGTTAGGGTTTCACCGCTGACTTAACGACTACATCCCTGTTTGTATGATGAAATCAAGAGATAAGTAAGGAGATTTGCGTCAAAGTATGGATTTCACTCTTGGTTCAATGCAAATTCTCTTGTTTATAGTAAAAATAGCGAGTTAAACGAGTGAATTGGTCGAGAGTTTGCGGTTTTCACACCTAATCTCAACCAAATCATCCGTTTGTGTGTGTATGTCCAGCCTTAGGAAAGGCTGGTCTTGCGCGGAACTGTAGTATGCGATGTTTGCGCAAGAGTGGAGTGTACAGCGAGTTCGAGCGAGATATAGCGAGTAAGCTCGTACAAAGACCCATACGGGGTACGCACAAGTCAGTCTGTTGGTACTTAGACTATAGACTAGGTCGTTTCTAAGACATCGACCCGGACTAGGTCGAGTCTTGCCTAATTCCCTATAGTTATGGCTCTGATACCAATCTGTCACACCCCAACCGATGACGGAAACATCGGGGCATGGCACTGAGCGAAACAGATTGTCAAGAGAAATTCCATAACAACTAAATTACCGGATAGTTAATATTATGTCCCATACCATAACCCATTAAGTAACCAATTATTACAGACATAGATATCTCAAAACAAAACATGTTCCGACAACTCATATTTAAATAAGTAAATTGTTTGTTTGTTTCTAGACTCTCATTCCTACTTGATTCCACAAAGCAGGTAAAGCAGAGCTTCCTAAGCATTCAAACACCTGTCACATACGTTAAAATAGCGGTCAATACACATAGTGTAAAGGTGAGCATACAAGTTTAATAGTAATAATAGAGTTCGAAAGCGTTTACGTATAACAAACATGTATCATGTATAATGCGAAGCTAGTAGGTTATCGACAATGAAATATGCACAGACTAGACTGCGAGTTGTAGAATGCGCAACACATATCACCACTGTGACATGTGAAGAGGTAACCTTAACAACCCCTATCCACGACAGGTGCTGAGTCCAAACAAATAGTACTATCGTTGCTAAGGCGTCAGGCAACAATCACTGTGTTAACATAACATACAAGCATTCATCGAGTAACACGTAACATGCAATAACGGTCAGTGTATAAATAGTGTTTGCTTTGTGTGATTGATGTGATTCAGAATAAGTAACGTATGTAACACCCAAAAGTGCGTAAAGCAAAAAGGGATCGAGTATACTCACAGCGATGGAAGTAATGGATTGAAGGGAGCGCTAGAGTGAGAACAGTTAACGGTAGCATAAGCGAATGAACAACGCGTAAGACGGTGCAAGTGAACCAAGTGTCGAATGGTAACCCGATCGGGTGGCAATCCGATCGGATGGTCATTCGATCGGATGTCAATTCATTCGGATGGTCATCCGATCGGATGGCCAGGCCATTCGGTCGGATTGACATTCGTTTGGGAAGGATGTGTTTGTGTATGATGGCTTTGAAGTTTTCGTTATAGCATTTTGAAAACAGAGAAGTATCTCTACCCTTCAGGTCGATCGATCGAACGGTCGTTCGATCGGATAGCGATCCGATTGGCAGGACACTTAGCGAGAACAAGTTCACAGCGGGATGGTCACTCGATCGGATAACAATCCGATTGAATGGCAATCCGTTGGAACTGATAGTCTTTGAAAATTATGAAAATGATTAAGTGTTGAAGTCCAAGTGTAATCCGATCAGATTGCGGTTCGATCGGATGGCAATCGGATCGGATGGCAATCGGATCGGACGGCTGTCTGTCCCACAATCAGATCGTCTTTGAACTTCAGAAATTTGCTAAGTTCTGAAAATTTTTGCGGTTTGCTCGAGACGGTATGACAACGTGTCAAACAACGGAAACTCCATCAGACCCAGGCTATCCGATCGAACGGGAATCACCCCAATCCGATCAGTTAACTGTTCGTGACGGGTGGTTTCTTGTTCAACCAGAAATCAGTTGTCTCATTGATAGGATTCAGATCTCAACCCGGCACATCACTAGAGAAGAGTAAAAGGCATGAATGAGCTCCGATTCTATCGGTTTTGAGTGCATTGGGTGTAAAAGAGTTGAAAGAAAGTTGGCAAACATCTTTCAATCCTTTTAACTTTGAAAATGCTTAGATCTATGCGAAACCGTTGTGAAATCATGTGGAAATCCTTCAGATCTGAGTTGTTCTTGGCGGAATGAAGCCAAACCTTGAAGTTCCTAAGAACTCCATGATAACGTCACCCTAAAACACCTCAAATCCGTTGATTTCACGGTTAAAAGTTAAGATTCAAAGGTGAAAAAGATAAAGAAGTGCGTGTAGATCATAGAAGTACAAGATTTGAGTTGGAAACTTACAAGAATCGCGAGAAATAGAGAGAAAGAAGGCTTGAGCGTGCTGGTCGAGTGAAAGGGAGCTGTCACTTCACAAGTGATGTGACAGGAAGGGTATTTATAGGTTGCCAAAAATAGAAAGGAGGGGAAGGGTGTCGGATGGTTCCGATCGGATGGCCATTCGATCCATCGTCCATTCGATCGAAGTGGTCCGACAAGTTGAGTTTGGCGTTTCGTTTTGCGTGTTGAGCGTTGCGATGCGATTCGAGTGAGCGATGCGATAGTATTTACCAGTAGTTACACAAATATCCTAACTACTATATCTAACATACAAACACTATAAATAAATTGCGTTTAGCGTTTGCGATTAGATTGCGATGCGATAGAATTGCGATTGCGATTGCGATTAAACACCTCAACATAAACATAACATGCACAAGTAACACATAATAGCATACACACGTAAAACAATATCCAGAGCACATAATTCGAGTTGCGATGCGATAGTGATGCGATTAGCGATAAGTAGATTAGCGATAAGTCGATTAGCGATAAACAACGATTAAACCTCGATTATTAATAAATACTCCACATAATACAACTAAAGCAAATAAATAATAGAATTCGATTACAAGTCAAGAAGCACAGTCAGTAGTTAAGCAAGGAGTGACAGATCGTAATTAGCAATCTTTTCTTCCTTTGAATTTGACTTTGACTTGTACTTTGACTTCCCAAAAGCGGGTTGTTACAGCAACAAATCGTCAATCGGTTCCTAAATCTTAGAATGACTGGAATAGACTGCAAAGGTTACACTACCATATTCTTCGAATATGCTAGGATCGTGCCAACCTTAGCCTCACCTGAACCAGTGTTAATCTCTCGTTATATTTGGGGATTAATTAGTGAGATTAGACACATAGTCAAGGCAGCTAGACCACAAACCATAGAAGAAGCAGTAGAACTAGCCGATACCTTGACTGACGAACTGGTACGTACACAAGAGGAAAACCAAAGGAAGAACTTAGCACAAAAACTTACCCAAGAATTTCGTTCTAGTAATTCCTATCGAGGAAAAGGAACCGGTTCTTCAGCACCCTACTGTAGGTATTGCAAAAGAATGCATTCTGGAAGATGCTCTATATACTGCAACTTTTGCAAAATATCTGGACACAAGGAAGAAGACTGTAGGAAGAAACCTAGTAATAAGATATGCTTCAATTGTGGAGAGACTGGGCACATCAAACCGAACTGTCCGAAACTAGCTCTAGCCACAACCAACAAGGATAAGACAACTGAAGCGCCTAAGAAAAATGCCAGAGCTTTTGTTCTGACAGATGGGGAAGCCAAGATGATTCCAGATGTGATTGCCGGTACGTTCTTAGTTAATAACATAGTTGCCAAAGTATTATTTGACTCTGGTGCAAACCAAAGTTTTATCAATACTTCCTTCTACAAATTTCTTGACCAACCCTTAGCCAAACTTCAACAAGAATGTCTGGTAGAGACGGCAAACGGAGAATCCATTAAGATAAGTGAAATCTTGTAGGGAGCAAGAATAGAAATCCTAAACCATCAATTCTTTGCTAACCTTTACCTAATGCATCTGACTGGATTCGATGTTGTATTAGGAATGCATTGGTTGGTAGCCAATCGTGCTAGTATTTTATGTGATCAAAAGTCAGTACAAGTAAGTACATCAAATGGTAAAAAGATCACAATTAAGGGAGATAAGCCAACCAGATTGATAAAGTTCATCTCTATGATGAACGCTGCAAGTTATGAAAGGAAGGGAGGAATAGTATATATGATTTCTGTAATCATTAATACTAAAGGAAAATAATTAAAAGATATTCCTATAATATCTAAATTCTCAGACGTTTTTCCAGAAAAGTTACCTAGATTACCGCCTGATGGAGAGGTTGAATTTAGAATTCACTTAATACTAGGAGCGGCACCGATTGCCAAAGCGCCATATCGATTAGCACCAACGGAGATGCAGGAACTGAAGAAACAATTGGACGAACTTCTTGACAAAGGTTTTATACAACCAAGTTCATCACCGTGGGGAGCACCAGTGTTGTTCGTTAAGAAGAAAGACGGACCGATGTGTATGTGCATTGATTACCGAGATTTGAACAAAGTCACGATTAAGAATTGGTACCCACTACCGAGAATCGATGATCTGTTCGATCAAATTCAAGGAGCTCGATTCTTTTCTAAGATCGACTTACGCTCAGGATATCATCAACTGAAAGTACAGGAAGAGGATATTCCTAAATCTGCTTTCAGAACTAGGTACGGTCATTATGAATTTACCGTCATGTCATTTGGTTTAACCAATGCCCCAGCCACATTTATGGACATGATGAACAGGATATGTAAACCATACCTGGATAAATTCATAATTGTCTTTATAGATGAAATTCTAATTTATTCTAAGAGTAAAGAGGAACATGCAGCGCATCTGCATACACTTTTGACATTATTGAGAAAAGAAAAGCTTTATGCTAAATTCTCAAACTGTGAATTTTGGTTACAAGAAGTGCAATTCCTTGGACATCTAGTTAATCATGAAGGAATTCATGTGGATCCCACAAAAATCGAGGCGATTACTAAGTGGAAAGTCCCTGAATCACCAACAGAAGTACGAAGTTTTCTTGGACTGGCAGGATATTATAGACGATTTATCCAAGATTTCTCTAGAGTAGCCATTCCACTAACTAAACTGACCTGCAAATCAGTTAAGTTTAAATGGGGACCAAAACAGGAAGAAGCTTTTAGGATTCTTAAGCAAAGGTTAACCAACACACCCATACTCGCATTACCAGAAGGAACTGAAGACTTTATAGTCTATTGTGATGCGTCTAAGTTAGGATATGGATGTGTGTTGATCCAACGTCAAAAGGTTATAAGTTATGCCTCTAGACAACTTAAGAAACATGAAGAGAATTACACAACCCATGATCTAGAGATAGGAGCCATAGTTTTTGCCCTTAAGATTTGGAGACACTATTTATATGGAAATAAATTTGTTATCTTCACCGATCATAAGAGTTTAAGGTATATTTTTGGGAAAAAAGAATTAAATATGAGACAGAGACGCTGGATGGAAGTTCTTAGTGATTATGAATGTGATATTCAGTATCATGCTGGGAAAGCTAATGTAGTAGCTGAGGCTTTAAGTCGAAAGTATCATGAAAAACCAAAACAGGTACGTTCTCTCAGAATAAATCTACAAGTAGATTTAAATGATCAAATTAGAGAAGTACAGGAAACAACAATCAAGGATGATGCTGAAAGATTAAAAGGAATGATTAAGGAATTAGAAGAAGGAACCGATGGAATTTGGAAGTTTCCTAAGAAAAGGATGTGGATACCTAAACAAGGAAACCTATGCCACAAAATTCTAGAAGAAGCTCATAAGTCTAAGTATACGATACACCCCGGAAGTGATAAGATGTATCAAGATCTAAGAAAGAATTTCTGGTGGATAGGAATGAAAAAGGATATAGCAAACTTTGTTGCCAAATGCCTAACTTGTTCACAAGTTAAAGCTGAGCATCAGAAACCCTCAGGATTATTGCAATAGTTAGAAATGCTAATATGGAAATGGGAATTGATAACAATGGACGTTGTTACCAAATTACCCAAAACAAGAAAAGGAAATGACACAATCTGGGTGATTGTAGACAGATTAACCAAATCTGCTCATTTCTTACCAATGAAGAAAACTTTCAGTATGGAACAGTTAGCTAAGCTATATGTAAATGAAATAGTTTGATTACATGGAATTCCTTTATCTATCGTTTCTGATAGAGATAGCCGTTTTACTTCTCATTTTTGGACAAGTTTCCAAAAAGCAATGGGAACTAGGTTAAATCTAAGCACAACTTATCATCCACAAATGGACGGACAAAGCGAAAGGACAATTCAGACGATGGAAGATATGCTTAGAGCCTGTGTAATTGATTTCGGAGGAAACTGGGATGACCATTTACCATTAATAGAAATTTCCTACAATAACAACTATCATACTAGCATTAATGCTGCACCATTTGAAGCACTTTATGGACGAAAGTGCAGAACTCCAGTCTGTTGGGCAGAAATTGGAAAAAAACAATTATCTGGACCAGAGATAGTGCAAGAAACGACGGATAAGATAATTCAGGTTAAGAAAAGACTAAAAGCAGCACGAGATCGTCAAAAGAGTTATGCAGACAACAGACAAAAACCTTTAGAATTTCAAGTAGGAGATAAAGTATTACTAAAAGTTTCTCCATGGAAATGAGTAGTCAGATTCATTAAGAGGGGAAAGCTACGCCCCATGTATGTTGGACCTTTTGAGATTATTAGAAGAATAGGACCTGTAGCCTATCAGCTACAACTGACAGAGGAAATGGCAGGAATACATAACGTGTTTCATGTATGTAATCTCAAAAAGTGCTTAGCAGACGAATCACTAGTGATACCTCTCGAAGACATAGAGGTAAATGAGAAACTTAAGTTTATCGAGAAACCCGTTCAGATTGAAGATAGAAAGATCAAGAACCTCAAACATAAGAGACTAGTTAT
Organism: Helianthus tuberosus; assembly: GCA_030545235.1. NCBI lineage: Eukaryota > Viridiplantae > Streptophyta > Magnoliopsida > Asterales > Asteraceae > Helianthus > Helianthus tuberosus. The sequence goes on from CM060366.1 coordinate 70,770,232, forward strand.
GGTCAAAGTGAAATGGGATTCCAAGAGAGGACCAGAATACACTTGGGAACTCGAATCAGAAATGCAAAGGAAATACCCACACCTGTTCTAGTAGACCTCGAGGACGAGATCTAAAACAAGGTGGGGAGGATATAAAAACCCTCCTAGAACCCTTAAACGTGACCCTAGACATCCTAAAATATATCCCGTACACGAGAAACGGACCCGAGACAACCCTATACTTAGAAAAATCAACAAAAACAAAATTCTGGAGTCGCTCACAGGGCGCGACTGCCTTAAGCTTAGGCTATCGCACGCTGCGACTACCTTTGATTGACGGACAAGTCATAGTGCCACGTGGCACGTGACTCACCATTGTTATACCGATGACTGGTCAAAGCTATAGTCGACACGCGGTTGCTCGCGGGCCGCGAAGGCCTTCTTTGCCTTCCTATTCCAGCCCTATAAATAGGAGATCGAGGTTCAGTTGCAACTTGTTCAAAATTCAGAATTCTCTCTCAATTTCTATATAGTAGAAGTAATACCGGGGCATAATACCTACTATAAAGCGAAGCTCTACTTCATTGTAAGTACTATAACCCTGCTATTAACCTACATGATCGATTTAGGATTCCGTAACGCATGTCGGCTCTGCCTGACTCAGTCGTTGGAATTCTGTCTCGTGTTACACCCGATTGATCTAGAACTCCGTAATGCATGTCAAGGCTCTTCCTGACTCAGTCATTGGAGTTCTGTCTCGAGTTGTACGGTTAATGTGATTTGGGTTATTTTACTAACACGTGTGCATTGTTTAATTTTAATAGATAATAACCAGGAGATTCCCAAGAAGCTTTAGTTTTACTTAAATCTACAATGTGAGTCATTCCCCTTTTATAAACTCTTTTTGTAAACTGTTTTTACAAAACCTCAAATGTTTTAAGATGTAATTAACAATGACTGAGTCTATGTATTCTACAATTACTGCCGGTATGTTGGGGTTTTGTATACAAAATGTGAAAGACGTTACCATTGGACAACGAGTTAGCCAATGAGTAATATGACCCACACGTTTGGTGTGGATAGTACTGAATGAGTAATTGTGTAGATATAAACATTGTAATCGCTCTCAGTACTATGAAATTATAAAAGTTGTTTTGATTAAATTGGGATGCACTCTCCAGTATTTCTTGCTGATAAAATGTTTTTAAAACACGTTTCAGGTAACAAAATATGAAAGCCAATAGAAGCCAGCTGGAGAGCACTGAAGGCTTGGAAAAGTGGCTATAAAATTTACCTAAATAAAAAAGGAGTTTTTGTTTCCAATAATTAGGGTTTACCCCTACAAATGTATTGTCAAATGAACTTGGGTTTTTATCCCAAAGAGTTATGATTATAAAAGTTTGGTGTTTTACTCTGATCAAAATATTTTCTAACTACGTTCCTGATGTATTCCGCTGCCAAATTATAAACACCAATACCACCCATCTGGATGTTCGCGGTGCCCACTCCCGGGATAGGGGTCGGGGGCTGCGACATTGTTATCCTAAAATATAAATAACAAAAGTACTAAACAACGATGTCCATAAACACTATAAAATAAACCCTATGATTTGGGAGCTTTTGTATATCCCAAAATTATATATAATAATTCCAACATAAATACTAAATTAATATTTGAAAGTAAATGAATAAATGTGACAAGTTTGTAACAATATCATAAAAATGTTTGGGTCAGGATTTACAGAAAACGGTGAAAAGTGTGAGAACGGTGAGGACGCTTATGGATCGTTAGATCAAAACAATCTATGGACTAGATTGGTGCGGTGGCGTTTTCGTAAATAACATCAATTTTATTACTAGAACGTGCTTCATTAAGGGTAAAAAGGGTAAACATCTTTTTTTTTTTTACATAAAAACGCTATTAAATATAAAACGCCAACTAAATACAAAAGACCAATTTTATTACTGCGTAGTTTTTTCTGTGTTTTAGTTAACGTCTTGGCCTACAAAAACGCCACAAAATATAAAACACCATAAAAATATAAACGCCAAGCTTGAAAGATAGGACGTGTTACAGACTTAACAGATAAAGCTGAGCAAAATCGGATACTTTATTAATTACATTTACTATTATAATAATATCCCGCCTAAACTACGCGCCAAAAACATCCTATAAAGAGAAACATATTAGCACCTTCCATTGATCACACCAAAAAAAACATACACCATGGTTCCTAATACCACTCACTGTAAAACGCCAAAAAGTTAAAAAAAATCAATGATGGCAAACATCGTTTCTTGGATATTCAGTATTTTTCTGCGTGAAGTTTTACTAAATGGTTTGTTACATGAGGGGAGTAAGATTTTGCTGCATGAGATGGACAAATCTTCAAGAAAAAGTGACTGATGACAGTCATATGTCATTTTGTCTTCTTTGTTCTTGAAGAAGGCTTGGATGAGCATAAGAGACCGATCCCAGTATAAATGCTATTTTGGACTCCATGATGATAATGAAGATGACGGACAAATGGCATCCACCGACACGGCGTCGATCTATGTCTCCAACATCCACAAAGCCACTTCAACACGCAAACAACAAAAAACCACACCAAAACCAAAACGCCATTTATTTGTGATAGTTCTTGTAGTTTCAAAAGAAGAAAGAGAGTGATGATAGGAAGATTGGGAAGATAAATTGGATTCAGATTTTTAATTTATTTTTTTTCCTTTTATTTTTTTAATTTTTTTTCTGTGGTTTGTTATGTAATTTTCAGCTAAGAAAAAATACATTAATTCTCTAAAAAATGCTTGTGAAAAGTATATTAGGTCCGTTTTTCGTATACATGGTGTATTTTAGGACATGTGGGACATGTTTAAGGATTTTGGGAGAGTTGTTATATCCTCCCTACCTTGTTTTAGATCTCGTCCTCGAGGTCTACTGGAACATGTGTGGATATTTCCTCTGCATCTCTGACTCGAGCTCCCAAGTGTACTCTGGTCCTCTCTTGGAATCCCATTTCACTTTGACTAGAACTAATCTCTTATGTTTGAGATTCTTGATTTTTCTGTCTTCAATCCGTAGGGGTTTCTCTATAAACTTAAGTTTCTCATTTACCTCTATGTCCTTAAGAGGTACCATTAAGGATTCATCTGCTAAGCACTTCTTGAGATTACATACATGAAATACATCATGTATTTCTGCCATTTCTTCTGGCAGTTGTAGCTGGTAAGCTATTGGTCCTATTCTTCTAATAATCTCAAAGGGTCCAACATACCTGGGGCTTAGCTTTCCCCTATTTATGAATCTAACCACTCCTTTCCATGGAGAAACTTTTAATAATACCTTATCTCCTACTTGAAATTCCAACGGTTTTCGCCTGTTATCAGCATAACTCTTTTGACGATCTCGTGCTGCTTTCAGTCTTTCCTTGACTTGAATAATCTTGTCCATCATTTCTTGTACTATCTCTGGTCCAGACAATTGTTTTTCTCCAATTTCTGCCCAACAGACTAGAGTTCGGCACTTTCGTCCATAAAGTGCTTCAAATGGTGCAGCATCGATACTAGTATGATAGCTATTATTGTAGGAAAATTCTATTAATGGTAAATGATCGTCCCAATTTTCTCCGAAATCAATTACACAAGCTCTAAGCATATCTTCCATTGTCTGAATTGTCCTTTCGCTTTGTCCACCCGTTTGAGGATGATAAGCTGTGCTTAGATTAAACTTGGTTCTCATCGCTTTTTGGAAACTAGTCCAAAAATGAGAAGTAAAACGGCTATCTCTATCAGAAACAATAGATAAAGGAATTCCATGTAATGAAACTATTTCATTTACATATAACTTGGCTAATTGTTCCATACTGAAGGTTTCCTTCGTTGGTAAGAAATGAGTTGACTTGGTTAATCTGTCTACAATCACCCAGATTGTATCATTACCTTTTCGTGTCTTGGGTAATTTGGTAACAAAGTCCATTGTTATCAATTTCCATTTCCATATCGGTATTTCTAGTTGCTGCAATAAACCCGAGGGTTTCTGATGTTCGTATTTAACCTGTGAACAGGTTAGACACTTGGCAACATAGGCTGCTATATCCTTTTTCATTCCTATCCCCCAGAAATTCTTTCTTAAGTCTTGATACATTTTATTATTACTAGGATGTATCGTATACTTAGACTTATGGGCTTCTTCTAAAATTCGGTGGCGTAGGTTTCCTTGTTTGGGTATCCTGATTCTTTTCTTATGGAACCTCCAAATTCCATCTGTTCCTTGCTCTAATTCCTTAATCATTCTTTTAATTTTTCAGTATCGTCCTTGATTACTAATTTCTGTATTTCTCTAATTTTCTCATTTAAGTCTATATGCAGATTTAATTTGAGAGAACTTACTCTTTTTGGCTTTTCATGATACTTTCGACTTAAAGTATCAGCTACTACATTAGCTTTTCCTGCATGATACTAGATATTACAATCATAATCACTGAGAATTTCCATCCAGCGTCTCTGTCTCATATTTAACTCCTTTTGCCTGAAAAAATATCTTAGACTCTTATGATCGGTGAAAATAGTAAACTTGCTACCATAAAGATAGTGTCTCCAAATTTTAAGGGAAAAAATTATTGCTCCTAATTCTAGATCATGGGTCGTATAATTCTCTTCATGATTCTTAAGTTTTCTAGAGGCATAGGCTATAACCTTTTGACTTTGCATCAACACACATCCATAACCTAACTTAGAAGCATCACAATAAACTATAAAGTCTGCAGTTCCTTCTGGTAACACGAGTATGGGTGGGTTGGTTAATCTTTGCTTAAGAATTCTAAAAGCTTCTTCTTGTTTTGGTCCCCATTCAAATTTAACTGATTTGCAAGTCAGTGTCGTTAAGGGAATGGCTATTCTAGAAAAATCTCGGATAAACCGTCTATAATATCCTGCCAGTCTAAGAAAACTTCTTACTTCTGTTGGTGGTTCAGGGATTTTCCGTTTAGTAATTGCCTCAATTTTTGTGGGATCCACATGAATTCCTTCATGATTAACCATGTGTCCAAGGAATTGCACTTCTTGTAACCAAAATTCACATTTTGAGAATCTCTTTTCTCAGTAAAGTCAGAAGTGTATGCAGATGCGTTACATGTTCCTCTTTACTCTTGCAGTAAATTAGAATATCATCTATAAAGATAATTATGAATTTATCCAGATATGGTTTACATATTCTGTTCATCATGTCCATAAATGCAGCTGGGGCATTAGTTAAAACAAATGGCATGACTGTAAATTCATAATGACCGTACCTTGTTCGGAAAGCAGTTTTAGGAATGTACTCTTCATGTACTTTCAGTTGATGATATCCTGAGCATAAATCGATCTTAGAAAAGAATCGAGCTCCTTGAAGTTGATCGAACAGATCATCGATTCTCGGTAGTGGATACCGATTTTTAATCATGACCTTGTTCAGTTCTCGGTAATCAATGCACATACGTATTGATCCGTCCTTTTTCTTGACAAACACGATTGGTGCTCCCCATGGCGATGAACTAGGCTGTATAAAACCTTTTTCCAGAAGTTCATCCAATTGTTTCTTCAGTTCTTGCATCGCTGCTGGTGCTAGATGGTAAGGTGCCTTAGCAATCGCTGCTGTCCCTGGTAGTAGGTGAATTCTGAATTTAACATCTCTATCCGGCGGTAGTCCCGGTAGCTCTTCTGGGAAAAGATCTGAGAATTTAGATACTACAGAAATATCTTTCAATTCTTTTCCTTTAGTGTTAATGATTATAGAAATCATATACACTAGTGATGATTTCCTTGCATAACTTGCTGTTTTCATCACAGAGATGAATTTTGTGGACCTAGTTGGCTTATCTCCTTTAATTGTGATCTTTTCACCCTTTGGTGAACTTACTTGTATTGACTTTTGATCACATAGAATGCTAGCATGATTGGCTACTAACCAATCCATTCCTAGCACGATATCAAATCCAACCAGATTCATTGGGTAAAGGTTAGCAACAAAATTATGGTTTAAAATTTCTATTCTTGCTTCCTGCAAGATTTCAGTGTTCTTAATGGATTCTCCATTTTCCGTTTCTACCAGACATTCTTGTTGAAGTTTAGTTAATGGTTGATTGAGAAATTCGCAGAACGAAGTATTAATAAAACCTTAGTTTGCACCAGAGTCAAATAATACTTTAGCAAAAATATCATTAACTAAAAACGTACCGGCAATCACATCCGGAATCATCTTGGCTTCTTCAGCTGACAGACCAAATGCTCGGGCATTCTTAGTAGTTTTGCTATTTGTTGCTGGAGCTAGTTTTGGACAGTTTGGTTTGATATGCCCAGTCTCTCCACAGTTGAAGCATAGCTTATTGCTGGGTTTCTTCCTGCATTTTTCTTCCTTGTGTCCCGATATTTTGTAGAAGTTGCAGTATATGGAACATCTTCCCGAATGCTTCTTCTTGTAGTGCTTACAGTAAGGTGCAGAAGTAGAACCTGTATTTTTCCCACGGTTGGAATTACCGTAGCGAAATTGCTGGGTGAGCTTTTGGGCTAGGTTCTTTCTCTGGTTATCTTCTTGCGTAGGTACCAATTCATCAGTCAACGTATTGGCTAGTTCTATGGCTTCTTATATGGTTTGTGGTCTAGCTGCCTTGACTACGTGTCTGATTTCACTAATTAATCCCCAGATGTAACGGGAGATTAATACTGGTTCTGGTGAGGCTAGGGTTGGCACTATCCTAGCATATTCGAAGAATATGGTAGTGTAACCCTTGCAGTCTATTCCAGTTATTCTAAGATTTAAGAACTTATTAGCAATTTGTTCTTTTTCATGAGGAGGACAAAATTTTCTTTCAACCATTTCTTTAAAGTTGGTCCATTCCATATTATAAACTTTGTCACTTTCCCTAGACTGGAGAATAGTATTCCACCATTCTAAGGCTGCATTTTTGAAAAGATTAGAAGCAAACAAAATTTTATCTTCCTCTGCACATTTGCTTATTTTAAGACTGCCTCCATCTTTTCTATCCAGCGCAGAGCTGCAATGGCTCCTTCATTGCCAGAGAATTCTATAGGTTTGCAAGACCATAATTCTTTGTAAGAACAACCATACGACATGGTTCTTCTTCTTTTTGGAATAGGTAATTGAAGTAGCGGTCCATTATTCACGCTGTGACTGGGTTCAGTAGGTGGTCGTTTACTTCCACTGTTAGTTTTATTATTTTCTGCTTCTTTAACAGTCTTGATAATATATGGCCTAGCGTCTATGATTCCTTGTGCTACTATGTGTTGGATGACACTGTTATCTATTTGGTTCCCATTATTATCATTATTCTGGTTTTCCTGATTTACTTCGTTGTCCAACTAGATTATAAACATTTATCAGGTATTAATATCACAGAATAAGATTTCATGCAAACAATCACGCAAACAATTTGATTAAAATCGTCGAGCATTGCGAGTTTTACTCTTTTTCATATATATATTACAATCTACAACAGAAATTTAAACACACTACTAGTTATGCATCGATAGATATTAGGTTATCTATTTTAGTGGGTTTTTTTCTTCATATATATATATATATGTCTATATATTATTATTATTATTACTAGTCGTTCCTCTAGAATTACATTTCTCGCTCGTCGTATTTTCATACGAGCTTTTCCCCTATTTGTTTTATCCTCTCTCCTTCCTCCACTAATTCCTCACCAAATGTGCGGAGTTCCTGCACATTTTCTTCACTCATGGATGGCAGTGGTGTGGGTACTAGGTCAGGGTACTGAGGTATAGGTTCTCCATATGGGTACGGGTTGTTTAATATTTCTTGAACATACTGATCGGCATTCCAATATGGATCTAAAGGATTAAGGTTGGTATACTGTGCTATGGGATTTGGTATCGGTTCTCACTGTGGATAGAGTTCCTGATATTCTCTATTGTCATCTTCCCATGGATCATAAGCTAAAGGATTAGGTGCTGGGATTCTAGGTATCTCATTAGGGTCAAATGTTGGTATGGGAATTTGGTTTCCTTGGGTAAGTTCTATCTCCATTGGTTGGGTTGGGAATAGTGGCAATGGTTGTGGTGCCATTATCTAATCTAGGTTTGGATCTGCTGCAGTGGTGGCTAGTATATGAAAGTTTGCCAACTGTCTATCAAGTGCTTCTTGGGTCTGGGTATTTTCTTCCCTATTGGCTGCTGCTAACGCTCTTTGTTGTTGTAACTTTCTCATTCATTTTCGCCTCACATGTGCTCCCCGACTGAACCATCCTCTCTTTTCGAAGGGAATGGTTCTTCAGATTGCGCCTTAAAAATGAAGATTCCTTCTTCGGTGTCAGCAGAATACCCCGAAGGAGTAGGCTGTGATGAAGTTCCTTCACTTTTGGGGAACTAACTAGGTGACGATAGGCGTCAGACGTACCTTGCTCACTCATACTGTAAACTAACAGATTGTTAAATAACACAAAACAAATATATACAGATATACACATAATCACATAGATTATTTCCTAACATAATTGACAAAATCTTGGTGTCAGCAGAACACTTCTGTGGCTTAAATCAGTGGTTGTAGCTCTGATACTACTCTCCGTCGCAGCCCCCGACCCCTACCCCGGGAGTGGGCGGCCGCGAGGATAGTATCAGTGGTATTGGTGTTTATTAATTTGCCAGTGAAAATTAACATCAGGACCGTAGTTAGGAAATAGTTTATCAGAGTTAAAACACCACATTTTTATAAATAATAAATACATGGGAAAAACCCAAGTTTCCATTACAATATGTTTATAGGGATAAACCCTAGTTTATTGAAATAAAACTTCTTTCTTGTTTAGGTAACTTTTATAGCCACTTTTCCAAGCCTTAAATGCTCTCCAGCTGGCTTCTATTTGGCTTTCACATTTTGTTACCTGAAACACTTTTTAAAAGTTTTATCAGCAAGAAATACTGGCGAGTGCATCCTAGTTTAATCAAAACATGATTTTATCAATTTACAGTATTGAGAGCGATTACAATGTTTTTATCTACCCAATTACCACCCACGGCACTGTCAATCCTGACTTGTGGTCATGCTACTACTCACAGTGTAGTAACAAGTAATGTATACAAAACCACAACATATCGACAGTAATTGTAGAACACATAGACTCAATCACTGTTAATTATAATTTAAAACAATTGAGGTTTTGTAAAAACAGTTTACAAAAATAAGATGTACTCACATTGCTATTTTAGATAATACTACTGCTTTCTGGTGATTTCCTGGTTGTAAGCTATTAAATTAAACAATGCACACGTGTTAGTAAGATAACCCAATTTACATTAGCTGTACCCCCGAGACAAAACTTCAACGATTGAGTCAGGCAGAGCCTTGACATGCGTTACGGAGCTCTAGATCAATCGGACAGAGTAACTAATACGTAACCGGGGGTTACAATACTTACAACGAGGCATAGCTTCGGTTTTTAGGGGTGTTATTCCTGGGAGTTTTAGCTATTAATAATTGAGAGAGAAAGAAAGATTTTGAACGATTTGTGAACTGAGGCAGAGGCCTCCTTATATAGGCTGGTCGACGGGCAGCTCGCGGCCCGCGACCCCCCCCTTGTTCTTCTCTCGCGGCCCGCGAGGGACCTAGACTAGGTGTTAGCTTTGGTCAGTCACGAGTGTAGGTTGTCTGGGTGTCGTGCCACGTGGCACGCTGTGGTTTTGCCAGGTTATACTTGGTCGCACCCCGCGAAGCCTAGGGTGAACCCTGTCGCGGCCCGCGAGCGACCATATAATTTGTTTTATTTGTTATTTAATAATATAAAAGTATATTAGGTCCGTTTTTCGTATACGGGGTGTTTATAGGACGTGTGGGGCATGTTTAACGATTTTGGGAGAGTTGTTATACGCAATGACTAAAAACACTTCAAAAATGTGTTTTTCTAAAATGCAATGGCCAGAAAGTGTTCTCTCTGTCTACGAAAATGAGGCAATTTCCAGAAAGTGTTCGACCCCAGCCAGGGGCTCTGCCCCTTGGACCCCGCCAGGGGCGCTGCCCCCTGACCCCCGCCAAGATCGTAAAACGCAATGACTCAATTCAAAAACCCAGATCGTAAAAATGCAATTCAAAAAATTCTTACATAGATTGAAGCCGATTTCTTCACCGATTGACGAATTTTGAATGTTAGAAACACTTATCAGCGATCAAATCGAACGAATCGAGTGATTCGCTTCAAAATCACAGGAAAAAAATGAGATATTGTAAGAAATTAAACTGAGTTTCTTCAAAAAAAGTTGAAGAACACGTTGATTGGTGTTTGAATCATTGATTGGTGATGAAAATCGCACTATAATGTAGTGATTATTGAGATAGTAAGTGAAGAAAATGTTGAAGATGGTGGGTTTTGAAGTGACAGAGAGAAGAAGAAGGGAGAAGATTGGGTAACATTGACTAAAATACCCTTTCTCTTTATTTTAAATTTTGCCACATGTCATAATCATATTGCTTCATATCCTTCCTAGCCAAAATAAACTTCCTATTTGATCCTCACCCTTAATTTCAATAGAAATTTATATTGTGTTTGGTTTGAAAAGTTGTGAATGGAATTGTAAAGTAAAAAAATAGATTTACTAAATTACCCCTTAAAATCTATCGCATCTCCTTGAGGGGTGTCTCCTTTAAAAAATGATCAGAAGTTACATCTACTTCCTCGAACTCACATCTCCCACCCCGAACTCGACCTTGATTTCATTGTGGTTGTTCGATTGTTTTTTTTAAAACTCGACTTGGATTACATCATCGCTACTCGATTCATTGTTCGGGGTCTTGATTCAATGTTTGGGGTATTTGAAGGGGTATGGTCCCGAATCTCGCACCAGATTTGGGCGCGAGTGACCATCACCCGGCGTATTGTCCCGATCAACAAAGAACTTGCCTCAGTTCGTGCGGGCATGCGCGAACCCGGTTTGCTTTCCCTCTCGAGGAAAGATGAGAAACTCACCTTGTATATGAAAATGGTTGTTTTCAGCAACATACACGGAATGCGGTGGTTGCTTCTAAAGATGATAGCAGTTACTACATTCACTTTCTGTCAAATACATTTCCATGCTGCGGTCCGACGCGGGGCAGCGAAGGAAATGTAGAGTGATATACAAATGTGTTGACCTATATGTGCACAATTTACCGCACATGGCGGAGCTGCGCAAGCCCGCATCCAATTGTTATACAAGTGGAACTGTCACTTTGACTTCTGCGACCAACCAGCAAGTGGTATGCCTGGGCACTGACAACAGCGGTCAGCTGACCACCCAATACGCAGCTGCCCAGCCCACTTGCATAAAAGCTGATGAACAGACTGACAACCCCAGCAAGCCACATGGCGGGTGTTTCTTCGTGCAATTGGTACATCAGGACATGTGCCAACACTTCCGCGTGTGCCCAACACTCCCGTGACCTGCGCTCCTGTCAAGTCTATGAAAAGCTGCAAGTTGTTAGTCGGGCCCTAGGCCCATCAAGCGGCCCATTGGTTTTTTCTCCTTCACTCTTCAGCTATAAATACTTCACTTTGAACCGGGTTTGAGGTAATGCTAATCTGCTCACTCATAATTACTACTTAACACTTATCTTGCTTCCAAAGCAAAGACTTATCCTCACGCCAGAGGGTGGTAACAAGGAGCAACCCCCACCCCATTCTCCTTGTTGCAAGTCACGGTGTGTTTTCACTGTGCATGTGACAAATTAGAGAGCGGTCCAGCCATCGATCGAGGAAAGGAGGGATTAACCCTACTTGATAAGACTTGACCCGTGGACTGTGTAAATCAATGGCCATGATTTGATGATGAAATACACTAGTGTATTGCTAGGATATGATGATGAAATACACTAGTATATTTTACGATTTGATAATAAAATGCTAGACATACACGTGTGTAAATCAATGGTCAGGATTTGTTCACTCAGTTCGCAAATACACTAGTGTTCACTCTAGAATATGGATGGGATTTTTTACCGAAATACCGGTACCGTACCAATACCGTACCGGTATCGGTAATAGATTTTTTGAATTTCGGTATCGGTAAATAACGGTATCAGTACCAGTATTTTTCGGTAAAAAACGGTATTCATACTGAATTTCAATAAGGAATGCTAAGGGGTATTTTGGCAAATATAAATTCAACATAAATCATAATCTCCCAGTATTATTAGAAAAATATATTCCAAATATACTACTATTAAATTGAAAGAGTTATGAGTAATAATACCCTTATAAAAAAGTCTAGTTGTCTCAACATTCCAACAATATTATTAGAAGAAAGATATCCAAATACTATTAAATAAATATAATTAATTCAATATTAGTCATAATCTCCCAGATATATTATGATGGATTAGAAAGAGGTTTATGCATTCCTTTAAAATCTTGAACTAATTTGTAATATAAACTCAACCTAAAATCTTTTATCAACAATTCTATAGTGATAGTACGACCAATCAAGAATTCAAAGACATCTTCATTAAATTTAAGGTATTCAAATAGTGCTTTCTTAGTTTCTTTGCTCTCCTTTAAGTTGTTGCAGTTATGAATTATGATGATTTTTTTAGACATGTTGGAATTTGGATGTTAAAAGTCGAACCCATGTATGTTTCCTTTTTGATTTTTTAGTTTTTACTACATACATTTGTCTAGTTTTCCCACTATATATTATGCCAATTCAGTTAATAACGGATGGATGGATTTACATGATATTTTTTTAGGTAAATCAATGGAACTAGGGCTGTAAACGAACCAAACGTTCGGTGAACAGTCCGTGAACCGTTCGGCGGGAATTTCATTTGTGTTCGTTCCTTTATTAAACAAACAAACACAAACAAGAAATTTCGTTTGTTTAGTTAAATGAACGAACATGAACAAAGTTTGGGTTTGTTCATTTATGTTCGTGAACGTTTGGTAACGTGTTTGTTTGTGTTCGACAGTTCATTAGTGTTTTTAGTTTTTATATTTTATTTAAATACTTCAACATTCGACAATGGTAACGTGTTTGTTTGTGTTTGATAGTTCGTTAGTGTTTTTAGTTTTTATATTTTATTTAAATACTTCAACATTTGACAAATAAAATATTTAATAGAGTTAAATGTCATTTTAGTCCCTGTGGTTTGTGTCATTTTGTCAGTTTAGTCTAAAGGTTTAAAACATTGCCATTTTAGTCCAAATAGTTTTAAACGTTGCCATTTTAGTCCACTGGGCTAGTTTCATCCCTTTATTCTGCTAACTAGAAGGGCATTTCGGTCATTTTATATGTAATTCAGTTAACTAGAAGGGCAATTCGACCATATAAAATGATCGAATTACCTTTCTAGCTAACATAAAAAATGGACGGAGTTAACCCAGTGGACTAAAATGGCAATGCTTGAAATTATTAGAACTAAAATGACAACGTTTCAAACCTTTGGACTAAACTGGCAAAATGACCCAAAACCACAGGGACTAAAATGACATTTAACTCTATTTAATAAGTGTCAAGGTATTATACATTCTGTTCATGAATGTTTGTTTGTGTTCGTTTATTTCCATTTGTGTTCATGAACATTAGTTTATGCTTATTTGTATTCATCAATGTTCGTTTCCGTTAGTTGCCTAAAATTAACAAATAAACATAAACGGACACGAATAAGTTTATTTACTTAACAAACGAACACGAACATAAAATCTCGTTCGGTAAGCGTTCATGAACACATATATTTCTTAACAAACGAACACAAACAATGTCTTGTTCGTGTTCATTCGGTTCGTTTGCAGCCCTAAATGGAACACACCAAACCGGTACCAATGCGGTAAAATACCGAAATACCGGTACCGTTATCGAACTGAGAAATTCGGTACGGTATTCGGTATCCACTTTTACTCAATACTGTTACGGTATTCTCGGTATCGATACTGGTACGGTACCAGTATGATACCGATCTTATCCCTATCCATTTCAATCAAAATGGCCGTCTGCTTCAGTGGTGGCGTTGTCAAACGTGGTCTCGGACCCTGTCCGATCCTCCTGTCGGTGTTGGCACAAGATTTTGGTCCAATTCCAACAAGAATTTTTAATTCCTGGTTGGTGATGCCTGGCATATTGGAATTCGCTAAACAATCCTTGAGGAGCTTCTCATTTGATGGGCCTGCCGACTTAGGTCTGGCTGTTAAATTGAAATGGATAAAATTCAAATTAAAGGAAAGGGTGCATGCGATTAAGGCGGACAAAGAGGTGGTATATAAACAAAAAATTGAATGGTTGGAGGCTTTGGAAGTACTAGCCGAGGAAAGGGTACTCTCCCAAAATGAATTGTTAGAATAGAGCTGAATGTAAGAAAGTTATCATGGAAATGGATCGGGTAAAAATTATGGACTTGAAACAATGGTCTAGGGTGAAGTGGGCGGTGGAGGGGGATGAGAACACATCCTTTTTTTCACAATATTGTCAATGCTAATCAGAGCTCCAACAGGATAAATGGCCTTATGATCAATGGACTATGGGAGACAGTACCACCAATTATTAAGGATTCCATCTGTTCATTCTTTGCTCAGAAGTTTCAGGAGCCGGTATCCGTTCGTCCTAGCTTGATGTGTCCGAATTTAAATCAGATCTCCGAGGCTGATGCTGAGTTGTTGATCGCCCCTTTCTCACTTCGAGAAATCAAGGATGCGGTTTGGGATTGTGAGGGGGATAAAGCACCGGGACTAGACGGTATTAATTTTCGGTTTATCAGATGGTGTTGGGATTCTTTGCAAGCTGATTTTAGTAAAGTGTTTGAGGAGTTTACGCGGAATGCAACCATCTCCCAGGGGTGTACCTCTTCGTTTATAGCTCTCATACCAAAATGCAACGACCCGGATGGTATGGGGGACTATAGACCAATTAGTCTCATTGGGTGCATTAACAAGGTTATCTCCAAAGCTATGGCGAATCGTATGAAATTAGTTATAAACAAACTTATTTCCGAGGAACAAACAACATTTTTGGCGAATAGAAGCATTTTGGACGGGCCTTTGATTCTGAACGAGTTGATCCCATGGCTGAGGTCAAATAAGAAGGAGGGGTTCATTATCAAAGTGGATATTGAAAAGGCTTATGATTCGTTGGTTCCGCGCGAGGCGCACATAATTTATACAGTTATTTACAGTGAACTTCGCACTCACGTGGGTTTTAATATTTATAAAAAAAGGTTTATACCTTAAGATTAAAACACACACAACAAAGGACAAGTGTATCCAGTCATATATGTAGCAAAGTATTGGTAAGAGCCAGATATCGATCCATGGAACACAGGCGTTATAATGTACTAAATCTTTGTCATTAATTTACCAGATAAAAATATAGGTGAATGATTGTTTAACTAATTTAACTAAATTATAACTAAAACATAAATATACTATTATCTTGTTTCACAAACAACCCTAACATGTTATCTATCAGATATGTTACAAAAGCACTTAATCAATTTTCCAATTTCGAGACAGCTAGTTACGGGGTCTGGATTTCTAGCATTATGATTCTTCGGAAAGTTAACGCGATGGTCAAACGTTAACCACCTAAAATCATTCATTAGCGAGCTATTGATATTCATTCATGCGAACCTTTAAAGATAGGTTATTTACCGGGTCTGGATTCCTAACCTCAGTTATCAAAGAAAGCAATACCTATGGTCACAATACAGCCACGAGGATAAGCAATTATGTAGATCATATATCAAACAATTTCACCTTTACAAGTCTTAAACACAAATCTACCATGTTAGCAATTTCAGACCAAAACTACTAAACAAGGATCATAAACCGCATTCAAGAACATGTAATCAACACCATATAATTCGTTAGAACCCTTACGTGCAAGAAAGTATTCCTAATCACAATAAGATATATCTTGTATAAAACCAATACCCTGGTGTCACACCCTGATATTTCCACGTATTACCGGTGGGCCCGGTGGGGAGTATCGTGACGTAGTTGATATCATCATAGACAATTTATCACAGTATAATACACAGCGGAAGTCGAAAGATAAAATCATCACAAACCGAATGGAAGTAATGTCATTTATTACAAAAACGGTTGCAAAGGGATCCACAGGCGGATCAGAAGTTAAAAGATCATTGTTCAACAGATTTATAAACATCTAAGCTTGCAAGACTCTTTATTGATGCTAGGAGTAGCCAACCTATTCCGGCTAGTACCTGCATTTAGCGTTTTTGGAAAATACGTCAGTTCACACTGGTAAATACAATTAACCGACTCATTTTGAAAATGTTTAAGAAAATTGATTTGGATGCACGAGGCACAAAATAATCTTTTATAACTTGGGACAATTATTTAAAAATAATATTGTATACAGATTTAAATGTTTGCCGTCTGTCAGGGCCGGTTAGAAGAGCCGGACAAGATTAACTGACACACCACAGGTATAATACCCACAAGGAATTTTCCTTATTGTGGGATAACTTTTATACATACGCAACTGTCAAGTGTATGCCTACACCCCGCGCTTAAGTCGTGGCCATTTCAATGAATGAGCCGAGGATATCCAGGACATGGTCATTAACCCCCCAAAAGCCATATACCAAACAAAACAGATTAAAACGGGTTATACCTTATCATTTTTATCTCAAAATCTAGAATGTGTTTAGTTTACCCATATTATACAAGTCTTCAAACTTGTCGGGTCTAAATCACATTCTAATCCGGTCTTCGCTTAATCTTGCGTTTTGAACCGTATACCTTTCTTTAAAACTAACCGGTCTAAGTTTAAACTTAAGTAAGACCCGTTAGGAATCTAATAGGTTATTTAAAACCTTCGTTCCAGATTTAGGAGCCCAGTAAAAGATAACTGCATTTGCTGATTTGTACAATTTTCTCAGGTAAATACTTTTAACTTATTTTCCGTTATACGGGCTTGGGATATGGTATTATAATAATACCGCTTGGTCGGGTATGTAACTGTTTTAAAACGGATTGTGAGTAATATATTTGCATAACCCGTTTTAATCTGTTTTGTTTGGTATATGGCTTTTGGGGGGGTTAATGACCATGTCCTGGATATCATCGGCTCATTCATTGAAATGGCCACGACTTAAGCACGGGGTGTAGGCATACACTTGACAGTTACGTATGTATAAAAGGTATCCCACAATAAGGAAAATTCCTTGTGGGTATTATACCTGTGGTGTGTCAGTTAATCTTGTCCGGCTCTTCTAACCGGCCCTGACAGACGGCAAACATTTAAATCTGTATACAAGATTATTTTTAAATAATTGTCCCAAGTTATAAAAGATTATTTTGTGCCTCGTGCATCCAAATCAATTTTCTTAAACATTTTCAAAACGAGTCGGTTAATTGTATTTACCAGTGTGAACTGACGTATTTTCCAAAAAGGCTAAATGCAGGTACTAGACGGAATAGGCTGGCTACTCCTAGCATCAATAAAGTGTCTTGCAAGCTTAGATGTTTATAAATCTGTTGAACAATGATATTTTAACTTTTGATCCACCTGTGGATCCCTTTGCAACCGTTTTTGTAATAAATGACATTACTTCCCTTCGGTTTGTGATGATTTTTTTCGACTTCCGCTGTGTATTATACTATGATAAATTGTCTATGATGATATCAACTACGTCACGATACTCCCCACCGGGCCCACCGGTAATACGTGGAAATATCACGGTGTGACAGGTTGGTATCAGAGCCAACATTGAGTGAATTAAACACTAGCCTTTTGTGTTTAATCTCAATGACACAGTTTGCACATTCCTCGACTTCCAAGTCTAGACAAAGAACTTAGGACTAATCCTAATTCATTTTATTTTATCCTTTGTTTTCCTTGTTTGTGATTGACAGGAACAGAAGATGCCGCCACGAAGGAGAGGAGGACGAGGAAAGGCGCCATTCGCCAGCCATGATCATGAAGCAGGGCCTTCTCACCGGCGAACTACCTCAAAGACAATGAGCACGAGTCCCCAAGAGGATTGGAGGACATATTTGGAGCCTGCGAGGCGATCAGTCTCGCTAAGTTCATCACCCTCATACCTACATTCTTTCGGGCCGCAATCGGAGAACGAGCCCGAAGATTCGCACCACTCCTTCTTGCCGTTGCGGCAGTCAACCCCGCATCGGGCCTCTCAGGACCCGACACCTTATTTTCAAAGCTGGTTCAACCCGGCAAACCAGGTTGAAGAACCAATGGGTCAAAACCCATTGGGCCCTGAATACCATTTCCCTGAAGCTCAGGGAATGGACATGGATGATGACCCGGACCCCGCAGAGCCACCATCTGGGACACCTACTCACCCCATCGAGATTTCGGATGGGTCTTCATATCCTGGATCACCTTATCGTGGTCCAGACAGTTATGAGGCAAGGTTTGCCCAATACGACTGGGTGTTTACTCCTAGTTACCACTCATCGCAGCAGCAGGATCCCTCGGAGGATTCGCGTTTTGTAGCGGTTACTCCACCGCCACCACCACCAGTGCAATGACCGCCTCCGGAGCCACCGAGGCGTAGGAGATCAGGAGCGCGGATGCCCGTGCGAGGGGGAATCCGTATCAGCACCCCTCAGCATTCAAGTGGCAGTCATTACCCGCCACTATACGAAGACCCACAGATGGGTGGGCCTTCGAACCCTGTTTCTGAGGTGGAGTCTGCGCCAGTCGCACCGCCACCAGTGGGTTATGATAACCCAATTCCTACATACGCCGAAGTAGCGGCGTATAACCCTTTCGAGCAGCTAGCCCATACTAACTACAACTACGCCGAGGCTGACCCATACCTGGTAGCAGCAAACTACAATGCTCTCCATCCTGAAGGACCCTATGGAGGTCCCTGGCAGACTGGATACCCGATCTATGGGTACCAATACCCGCCACCTCCTCAACCTCCACAGCAACAACCGCCACAACCACCACTGATTCCGCCCCAACAGCAACAGGAGATTCTACAAAGGTTGAGCCAGGTGGAACGGGAAGTTCGAGAGGAGCGTAGAAGCCACCGGGGATTTCTTAAGGGTTTGGCAAGCTTAATCAAAGGGAAGAGCAAAAAGGATCATTGAGATTCTTTGTTTGTTTGTTTTGTATTTCTTTAATTTTCAATCAAGTCCCTGCGTGGACATCTATTTCTGTATCCGGTCCCTGCGAGGACTTGTAGTTTCAGTTTAGCCCCTGCGTGGGCAAGTTATTTCTGTTAAAGTCCCGTTTTGGGCAAAATGTACTCTTTTAAAATTAGTGGCATGTTATAATTTAAATTTCAATCTTGTCATTATATGCATAAATGTAATATATATGAAATAAATAAATCCAAAAATATGTCATTCCTTTTATAAGATCTGCCTTTAAATATTAAATAAGAATCTTAAAGGGTATAACCTAGCCTGCATGTCATTATAAGACCTGGCCATGATGGTAAAACCTGTTTAAAAAGATTCAAATCCTTGTTAACATCTGAAAACATGTTAACAGTCCTGGCAGATGTGATTCGTAAAATCACGCATGTCACCCTTATATTGGATTCTTCCAATTCCTTCTTTATTATTTAAACATCCATTTGTGATGTAATGCCTTCGGGCCATAATCATTGTCATATAAGACAAAAGACAGTTGTAGCCTATAACTCCCTGTCAAGAAAGGTAATGAACTATAATTCAAGCCTCAATGCCTCGATCATATAAGATCATGGCTTACAGTTTAAATTGTCCCTGTGACCTGGCCTTATGTGCCAATATAATATATTAATAAATTATGACTGAGGACAATTACAATCCTGAATGAATATGCCTAATTAAATTAACCAATATGGCCTATGATTACCATGGTTAATGAATTACCATAAAAGACAATTCCATAATGGACTTTTGAATAAATCTTGTCAATATTTTATGTAGCAAACAAGCTACATGGCTGGGTCGGATGAAGTCAACAGTCACCCAAGGTAGAATCATGACACTTCCAGAGTTAATGTAGCAGGCGCGGAATTGCAAGCATTAATAGATAATGCTGTTACTCGAGCTCTTAACAGATAATTTGATGAATCAAGTGAAACTCACGTTAGAACTCAGTCAGTACCTCATTCAAAACCACCCTCCAAGATTCATACAGCTCGCAAGAGTGATTCTCATCACTCATCAAATCAGAGGAGTGTTCCATCTAGGAAAGTTGTGCTCAATCAAGAGCCACGTGTAAAGGGCTATTCTTATAAGTATTTTGTCTCATGTAAGCCTGGAGACTTTATAGGGGAGAAGGGAGTCGTCGACTGTATGACCTGGCTCGATGAGATGGATACAGTGGTTGACATTAGTGGTTGTGCAGAGCAGGACATTGTGAAGTTTGTATCACAATCGTTTAAGGGAGAAGCTCTAGCTTGGTGGAGGTCACTGATTCAAGCTACAGGAAAGGTCCACTTGTATAGCATGTATTGGGAGCAGTTTGTTGCTCTAATCAAGGAAAATTACTGTCCTCAACACGAAGTTGAGAAGATCGAGGCTGACTTCTTGACCCTAGTCATGAAGAACTTAGACTGTCAGACTTACCTCACCAGTTTCAATACCATGTCTCGATTGGTTCCATACTTGGTTACACCAGAACCAAAACGTATTGCTCGTTTTATTGGGGGTTTAGCCCTGGAGATCAAAGCTAGTGTGAAGGCATCTCGACCTACTACTTTTAGGTCAGCAGCTGATTTGTCTTTATCCCTTACTCTGGACGCGATCAGGCTGAGATCGCTTAAGATTTCTGAAGAAGGAAAAATGAAATGTGAGGATGATAACTCACGTCGTTCTGACAAGAAGCATAAGGGGAACTTAGACCACAAGAAGAATTCTGGGTCTAACAAGGGTAACCAGCAAGTGGATGAGAAGCCTAAATGCAAAACCTGCCAGAAACATCATTTCGGGAAATGCAGGTTTGAATCAAAGTCGCAGTCGAAGCCGATTGGTTGTGGGATCTGCAAGTCCAAAGAACACAAGACTTTGGATTGCAAGAAGTTGAAGGATGCGACCTGTTATGGTTGCAATGAGAAAGGGCATATTAAGACCAACTGCCCAAAGTATGCGAAGAAGCCTGAAGAAGGCAAGAAGACCAATGCTAGGGTCTTTCAGATGAATGCACGGGAAGCAGTGCAGGATGATAACGTGATAACAGGTACTTTCCTTATTAATGATGTGTATGCAAGGGTATTATTTGATTCGGGTGCGGATAAGTCATTTGTCGATGATAAGTTTTGTAAATTGCTAAATCTGTCTGTTAAAACCCTAAGCATGAAATATGAAGTAGAGTTGGCCGATGGTACCATAAAGACTGCCTCAACAGTGTTAGATGGATGCTTTATATCCATTAGGAACCACTCCTTTCCGTTATCCTTGCTTCCTTTGAAATTAGCTGGTTTCGACATAGTGATAGGCATGGATTGGTTATCTCATAACCAAGCCCAGATTGTTTGTGACAAGAAACAAGTGGTGATCAAGACTCCGTATGGTGAGCCAGTTACCATACAGGGAGACACTCAGTATGGGTTGCCTAAGCAAGTGTCTATGCTTAAGGCATCAAAGTGTATGAAGAAAGGATGTGTCATCTATATGGCACAAGTGACTATTGATGAAACAAAGCTCAAGATTGAAGATATCCCCGTCATTTCCGAATATCCAGAAGTATTCCCTGAAGAGTTACCTGGTTTAACCCCAGATAGGCAAGTGGAGTTTAGAATTGACATTGAGCAGCACCTATTGCAAGAGCACCTTACAGGTTAGCACCGACTGAGATGAAAGAGTTAAGAACCCAACTGGATGATTTATTGGCAAAGGGATTTATTAGACCTAGCTCATC
This sequence comes from Helianthus tuberosus, assembly GCA_030545235.1. Classification (NCBI taxonomy): domain Eukaryota; kingdom Viridiplantae; phylum Streptophyta; class Magnoliopsida; order Asterales; family Asteraceae; genus Helianthus; species Helianthus tuberosus. The sequence goes on from CM060366.1 coordinate 70,792,042, forward strand.
TCCCTGGGGAGCACCGATCCTGTTTGTAAAGAAGAAAGATGGATCGATGCGTCTATGCATCGACTATCATGAGCTAAACAAGGTCACAATCAAGAACAGATATCCATTGCCCAGGATCGACAATCTGTTCGATCAGCTTCAAGGAGCAAGCTACTTCTCCAAGATTGATTTAAGGTCAGGCTACCATCAACTGAAGGTGAGAGATGAAGATGTGCACAAGACTGCATTTAGAACTCGCTATGGTCACTACGAGTTCTTAGTGATGCCGTTCGGGCTCACTAATGCACCAGCAACGTTCATGGATCTCATGAATCGCGTTTGTAAACCTTACCTGGACAAGTTTGTCATCGTCTTCATTGATAACATTCTTATTTATTCAAAGAATCAGGCTGACCATGAGAAGCACCTTCGTTGTATTCTTAAACTTCTTCAGCACGAGAAGCTCTACGCCAAGTTTTCAAAATGTGAGTTTTGGCTTCGTGAAGTCCAATTTCTTGGACATGTGGTTAGTGAGCATGGTATCCAGGTGGATCCCGCTTAGATTGAAGCTATCATGAATTGGTAAGAACCGAAGACGCCTACAGAAATTCGTAGCTTTTTGGGTCTGGCAGGATATTACAGGCGTTTTATTGAAAACTTCTCAAGACTTGCAGCACCCCTAACTTCACTAACCCGCAAGAATATCAAGTTTGACTGGGGTCCTAAGAAGCAAGAATCCTTTGATATTCTTAAGCAGAAGTTGAGCAATGCACCTGTGTTAACATTGCCTGATGGAATAGAGGAATTTGTAGTATACTGCGACGCATCACACACTGGTATGGGATGTGTGCTCATGCAGAAAGGCAAGGTCATTGCCTATGCTTCCCGACAACTAAAGGTGCACGAGAAGAATTACACCACCCACGATTTGGAGTTGGGTGCCGTTGTGTTTGCACTCAAACTGTGGAGGCATTATTTGTATGGTACCAAGTGTGTGATCTATTCTGATCACAAGAGCCTTCAACATCTGTTTAATCAAAAGGATTTGAATATGAGACAGCGTCGATAAATGGAGACACTAAATGATTATGATTGTGAAATCCGATACCATCCAGGTAAGGCGAATGTGGTTGCCGATGCTTTGAGCAGGAAGGAAAGGGTTAAACCCATTAGAATCAACGCCAAGAGCATTGAATTGAAGAACAACTTGAATGAAAGATTATTGGCCGCTCAGAAAGAGGCTGTATTAGAAGCCAACTATTCGAATGAAAAGTTGGAAGTAACTGCTGAACAATTATCATATAGCAAGGATGGAATCCTAAGATTGAATGGACGAATATGGGTTCCAATTCATGGAGGACTTAGGGATGTAATTCTTCAAGAAGCCCATAACTCCAAATATTCTGTTCATCCTGGCTGTGATAAGATGTACCAGGATTTGAAGGCAAATTATTGGTGGATAGGCTTGAAGAAGTCTATAGCCACTTATGTGGCCAAATGTCTGACGTGTGCTCAAGTTAAGGCAGAACACAAGAAGCCGTCAGGATTGCTGCAACAGCCTGAACTTCCCACCTGGAAGTGGGAAATGGTGACTATGGATTTTATCACCAAGTTACCAAAGACAAAGCGAGAAAATGATACTATTTGGGTTATAGTGGATAGACTGACCAAGTCAGCTCACTTCTGACCTATTAAGGAAACACACAACTCAGATAAGTTAGCTCAGCTGTACGTGGATAAGATTGTATCTCTCCATGGAGTGCCAGTATCTATCATCTCTGATAGGGATACGAGATATACATCGCATTTATGGAAAAGCTTCCAGCTATCCCTAGGCATTCGATTAAATTTCAGCACTGCATATCATCCTCAGACGGATGGTCAAAGTGAACGTACTATACAAACACTTGAGGATATGCTACGAGCTTGTGTTATTGACTTACGAGGAAGTTGGGATGATCATCTTCCATTGATCGAATTCTCTTACAACAATAGCTATCATTCCAGTATTCAAGCTGCACCATTTGAAGCTTTGTACGGAAGAAAGTGCAGGACGCCCGTTTGTTGGGCAGAAGTTGGAGATGTCCAACTAACAGGACCTGATATAGTCCTGGAGATGACAGATAAGATTGTACAGATACGAGATCGTCTCAAAGCTGCCAGGGATAGGCAGAAAAGCTACGCAGATAAAAGGCGTAAACCTCTAAAATTTGAGGTAGGTGACAAAGTTCTACTTAAGGTATCACCCTGGAAAGGGGTAATGCGTTTTGGCAAGAAAGGCAAGTTAAGCCCAAGATACATAGGACCATTCGAGATCATCGAATGTGTCGGGACAGTGGCTTATAAATTAAACCTGCCTGAAGAGCTCAGTGGAATTCATAATGTATTCCACATCTGCAATCTGAAGAAGTGCCTAGCCGATGAATCGCTAGCCATGTCGCATAAAGATGTGCATATAAATGAGAGCTTAAAATTTGTTGAAAAACCTTTGTCGATCGAGGATCGACAGGTTAAGAAACTTCGAAAGAAGCATGCACCGATTGTAAAGGTTAAATGGGATGCCCGTAGAGGTCCCGAGTATAAGTGGGAGGTAGAGTCTACAATGAAAGAGAAGTACCCTCATTTGTTCCAGTAAATCTCGAGGTCGAGATTTCTTTTAAGGGGGTGAGGATGTAACACCTCGTAAAATCACGACCAATATTATAAAGACACGTGTCATGGAAGGTAAACGTGTTATAAACCCGGATCAAGTTGAAAGATGCATGGTAGGATTAAAAAGTGTCAACATGTTAATTAATACCTCCGAGTGACCTTGTTATAAATCCCAAACCTTAATATGTTTATAAAACATCTGATGTATATTCAAACCCGGTTAATTAAATGTGATGATATAACTCATTTTGCAAAGAATGGATCCTATGTGAAATTTCGATGATTCTCATTCAAAAACCTTCATCAATAAAGTCCAAGAACTTACAAATGCATGGCAACACATGCAAGGGCATGCAAGACCTGATTATATGGTCCCACTACTGGAAAAAGGACATAAAGTCCGAAGTTATAAAAGTTGCATGGTCAAAGCCTAAAAGTTTACAAGTTTTTGGTCTTCTGACAAGGCTTACGGACCGCAAGGTATATGCCTTATGGACCGTAAGGCAGCTTAACTGGGCGATAATTTTTGAAAAGCGGATACGGACCGCAAAGCCAAAGGCTTACGGTCCGTAAGACCTGTAACTGGGCAGATTTTGGACAGTTGCCTGTTATAGCAAGTTACACCGCCTTAGAAGGCTGGTTTTCGAAATTCAGGAGCTTGGCCAGTGGTTTTTCATGCATAGGGACATCTGGGATCATCAGGGAACACTTGTAGACTAATGTGGAATGATCTTGGAAGATTAAAAATCCTATATAAAGAGCATCATGTTGCAACATTTCATTTGCTCATTTCAAGACCTTCTCTGGAGCTTTCTGAACTTCTCACAAGTTTCCTTAAGTTCCAAAATCGTGCTTAGGACCATTGTAAGTGTCCTTAACCTCCTAATTTCAGTTTTAATTAGTTTAATGACCAAAAGTCAAACTTATCATAATTAAGGTTTGACTTAGTGATTAATCACTAATGGTCCAGTCATTAGTTAAATTAAAAGTAGCTATAAGTTGGTAATTAGGTAGGTAATAAACCCCTAAGAGGGCACCTACTGATTATCACTCCAACTAGGTCAAATGTCGGGTCAAACTTAATTATAAAAAGCCAACAGAAAGCAAATTTTCGAATAAACACATAATTAACAATGTAGAAGCCATGAAACCTGTTTTATCACTTGGATAAACTTGGTAATTAATGTAAGAACATGTCTAAGCATGTTCAACCCGACAATTTTGAGTTTAGGCTCGGTTCGGAACCGAAAGTCGCAAAAGTAGACTTTTGCTTTGACTTTCAATTCTGACCCGATTTAGATTGTTTTAGAAATGCCTTAAGCTTCCATTAGGTACATGATTCATATTAGTATAACTCTCTGAGAATATACAACTTGGATCCTAATTTATCCGATTCATTTGCATGTTTCCGTTATATGCCTAAATGTTGACCATTATGCCCTTTTGACCTTAAAACGAGATTTTTGAAAATGTGAGAGGACAATAATATTTGTTGCTGATTTATAAATTTGTCCTAAAAATTTGACATCAGTTTGAGATCTAGATTAGGAGTTATGATCAGTATCGTAATTTAGAATCTTTTTATTAATTAAACGGCATAATTAGCATAAGGCCTATCTAAACCCAAATTTTGACACCAAACCTTTTACCCACTGATGTAATATAATATTTTGGGATTTTTGAAGATTTTTATTTATTTTTTAAGCTAAGCATAACATAGGGTTCTTGCTTTAATTCGGTAATTGTCGGTTATACCCTTTTATCAATAAAATGAGTTTCTACATAACCTTTTGATACCAAACTTTCTGCTACTGATTTTATATGATAAATAAAATATTTTAAGCCTTCTGGAATGATAAAAATATTAGCTTTACTTATAAAACCCAAAAATCGGTTAAAACCGCCTTTTTACGCGTTTTAAACGCATAGAATGAGTTAAAACTATTTTTAACATATAGGACTTAATACCTACTGAAGTTTTAAGTAAATTTTTATATCTTAACAGTAAGCAAAATTTTTGAACTCAGATTTCCAAATTTGACCTTTAAAAGCTTATGTGAAATTACCAAAATGCCCCTACGGTGCATAGTTTGTTATAAAAGATAAATTTCACATATAGGCAATACCCTACTGATATGACCTGCAAAAATAATTATTTTTATTGATCATATCAGACCTGAACCTTAGATTAATATTTAATCTCTTTTATAACATTTAAAATGACCAAAATACCCCTACGGGGCTTAATTTGAGTTTAAATCCATTTTGGGCATAATGGAAGGTATCCTACTGATATCACAACATATTTAAGGCATATTAACTTAGGAAACCTGTTCATGACTCATTTGTTTACCCGTTATGCATTTTTCGCGTTCGATGCGGTTTATGCAACTAGTTTGCATAAATTAATCGAAACGTGTTAAACCTCATCATTTTTATCTCAAAATCCAGAATGTGTTTAGTTTACCCATATTATACAAGTCTTCAAACTTATCGGGTCTAAATCACATTCTAATCCGGTCTTCGCTTAATCCTGCGTTTTGAACCGTATACCTTTCTTTAAAACTAACCGGTCTAAGTTTAAACTTAAGTAAGACCCGTTAGGAATCTAATAGGTTATTAAAACCTTCGTTCCAGATTTAGGAGCCCAGTAAAAGATAACTGCATTTGCTGATTTGTACAATTTGCTCAGGTAAATACTTTTAATTTATTTTCCGTTATACGGGCTTGGGATACGGTATTATAATAATACCGCTTGGTCGGGTATGTAACTGTTTTAAATCGGATTGTGATTAATATATTTGCATAACCCGTTTTAATCTGTTTTGTTTGGTATATGGCTTTTGGGGGGTTAATGACCATATCCTGGATATCCTCGGCTCATTCATTGAAATGGCCACGACTTAAGCACGGGGTGTAGGCATACACTTGACAGTTGGGTATGTATAAAAGGTATCCCACAATAAGGAAAATTCCTTGTGGGTATTATACCTGTGGTGTGTTAGTTAATCTTGTCCGGCTCTTCTAACCGGCCCTGACAGACGGCAAACATTTAAATCTGTATACAAGATTATTTTTAAATAATTGTCCCAAGTTATAAAAGATTATTTTGTGCCTCGTGCATCCAAATCAATTTTCTTAAACATTTTCAAAATGAGTCGGTTAATTGTATTTACCAGTGTGAACTGACGTATTTTCCAAAAAGGCTAAATGCAGGTACTAGACGGAAGAGGCTGGCTACTCCTAGCATCAATAAAGAGTCTTGCAAGCTTAGATGTTTATAAATCTGTTGAACAATGATCTTTTAACTTTTGATCCGCCTGTGGATCCCTTTGCAACCATTTTTGTAATAAATGACATTACTTCCATTCGGTTTGTGATGATTTTATCTATGATGATATCAACTACGTCACGATACTCCCCACCGGGCCCACCGGTAATACGTGGAAATATCGGGGTGTGACACCTGGTCTGGTTTCATGGAGTAATCGAAGTTTACAAATAAGTGATTAATCAAGAAATAGTTACCATCCCACTAACCACAGATTCATTATCCAAGATAATCAAACATAATCAGGAACTCAACATCAATGAAACGTTCATTATATAATCATGCAGATTCAACAAGAAAAAGTACTAAGTTTCATATAAACAAGATTACAACATAAAGATTATTCAAGAAACAAGTTCATTACTAGTATTAAATAATACTACATTAAACATAAACTAACATCAGCTCATAACTTGCAAAATGATCAGAATACATGTTCAAGAACAAGGAATCGAACCATAAACAAGCAAGAAATTGATGGGTTGGATCGGTTATGCTTCCACTCAATCTTTAAGCTTCAAATGGGTCTGATCAGGACTGCTTTGGAACCCAGAAATCGCCCAGAAACATGGAGAAAAACCCAACACTTGAACCAGTAGCGAATGGCTGTATTTATAGGAGATTTCTTCATCGGCACGGTCGTGCCATTGGTGGCACGGTTGTGCGGTGACGGGTGGTCCGTAGGACAACCCTTAAATGAGCTAAATACGTGCATATCCCATATTTTAAACGGTTATGCATAGTGAATGTGATAACTACGAGTGTTTGTGTGTTTTACAGGTAAATCGCTTAATTTGGTTAAATTGGAACCGTAGGCTATGGTTAAGGAAGTCTGGCAGCAAGTGATTTAATTGTCAAGGACTTGGCTTGGATGTTATCATAGGAGCTATTATTGTTTTAATAGAATATCATCATCATTACACATATCATACACCATCGAAAATTGGGAGGCACATGTGCAAACTAGTCAACATCATAAAACCTCCTACATCTTCACAGCTATGCACGTGACTTGAGGGAAGGAGTTGATTGAAAGTCAATAACATAATCATCATCTTTTGTTGACAACATTAAGGAGCCAAACAACTCACGTGACATTGGGGTTGAACAATAATCATCGTCACATGGGCTCGCTGACATGTGGGCTTGATTGGTTGGCTGCTATTGGACTTCATTGGGCAGCCGCACAAGACTTCACGTGAACCTTGGCAACATCAAAAGAAAAAAGAATATAAAAATCATCATCATCACATGCTGGACAAGGAATTGGGCCGCCACATACATCACGTGGACTTCTCATGTTGGGCCGATCTTGGGAGCAACAACAACATGTGGCGGCTGGTTTCTCGTGGGCTTGTGGAAGGTTTGGACTCCATACACGCTTGTAAAAGGGCCGACAACAGGAGGAATTTTATTTGGCCGCACATGTTAGCTGACATCTTGGTTTCATTGGGAAGCCAAACGAGACTTGGCGGTTGACTAAGAAGTCACGTGGACTTCTGTTTCAGTGTTTTGGGCCGCCATATATGATACAAACATCGTAAGTCAACAACACAAATATATTATATTTGATAGTGGGCCGCATATGGATTTGGGCGGCACATCTTGGGCAGACAACACATACACCTTGGAGGCACACAAGTCAACATTACATCACCGTAACTCAGACTGTCTCCACCGTAACAATTTGAAGATCACCGTAAATTACGGTGATACCGTAATTTACGGTGGACATGACGTAAAAACCGTAACTGCCATCATTAAGTGAGTTTATATGATGTCTTTTCATGTATTCTCAGGATTGGTCGGTTATTGGAGACACTAGGGGCGATTTTGGGCTATCTTGCTTGGTTCTAGACAATATCTATCATTCGGTTTGTGATTTTGATTCGTATGAACATTGAACTTATTGTTATGATGATTCACCAAGCTATGTGTGGCTAAAACTTTCGGTGATCATCTTAGGTGAAGGTTTCTCTTGAACTTTTGTGTGTTTATTTCTGAATTTCTAGAATGATAACTTGCGTTGCTTGAATATCATGGTGTATGCATAATTGTTTGTAGCTTGTTAATCGATAGTGCAATTTCTAGTCTTAATCGTACGTTCTTGGTGCCGTTGGCAATCGAGATATCACGGGAAGGGTTAGGGTTGGTTATTGATTAATTGATCATCGGGAAACAACCTTGCGTTTATAAATCTGAGTACTTTGTTCCCTTTTATCACTTCGATTATTTATGCACGAGTTATGTCTATGTAACTCTTTCTAGTTGGAATTTCACACAATTGTTTAAAGAAACTGAATCCTAAGATGGTCATTGTTCTCTCCTAATCTGTTTTACAACAAACATTTGATTTGCAATTAGTTATTAATTTAGTTTTCTAAAACAACAATCCAATTCATTGATCTTTGTTTTCTGCAAATTAGGTTAATTGTAGTTTAATTGCAAAGCTATAAAATCAACACACTTTCCACATACTCCCTGAGTTCGATACCCTCTTACCACTATCTATAGTTGTTATTGGGATTAAATTTGCGTGTACCTACGACAACACGTCAAATTTTGGCGCCGTTGCCGGGGAGTAGTGCGCAACGTGTGTTATTTTCTTTCTTTTTAAGTTTGTTATTTTTCTGGTTTACGCTGGGTGTGTTAGTGTGCAGGTATTGACAGGTGCATGCGTACTAGGAGCTCTCACAAGCTATCACCTTTGGCATTTGATCCGGAAATGAGTTACCAAGAGGAGTACGATTATGGTGATTATTATGATGAATATTCTCAACTTTCATATGAAGGCCCTCAGATGTACGATCAAGACTATTATCATGCTCAGTATACATTTGATCAGTATGGTTATGAATGTGTAACTCAACAACCTACTTTGCACAATCAGTCACATAAATCTGAAAGTCTTGACGAGATGATGAGAAAGAGACACATGGTTCATGTTGAAAAAGAATTAACAAAACCTCATTTGTCAATGGAAGAACGAGTAGAACTTTTGGAATGGAAATATGATTTGTTACCAAAAGAGGTGAAAGAGATGAGGCCAGGGACGTCGGTATTGGAAAAACGTCAAGCAAAACAACACTGGATATATGTGCAGATTGAACAAATGACACCTATGGGTGATGTAGAAGAAAAGGTTGTGAGTCCTCCCGAACTTGAAACTGAATTATTAGGGCCAAATGAGGAATATACAATTGGAATTATTGTGGAGGAACCACCTATGGAGAGCAAAGCTGAGGGCCTTTTACTTGATGAACCAATCAAAGTTGATTACAACTCTCCGGCTGTGGTGGTTATGGAAACCAAGAGTGTTAAGGATGCATGTTTAGAAACTAGGAAGGTGGCACTTCATGATGTGGGAGATTTCATTCATAAGTTATGTTTATGGGAGAGTTTGGATTTGTTGGGCACAGAAAACGAAGTAGTGAAGTGGAGAGTAAACTACCGAGCATTTGTTGGAAATTCGGTAGGAAAATGTGGATTTAAAGAATTTTGCAAAGAAAGATGGGACGTGACAAAGCACACACACAATAGAAGAATCAAACACCGTGCTTACATCAGCAACGAAAAAGGTAAATGTGCATTGAGACCACCTTGAGACATATCAGGTACGGTCGGGCTGAAGACCTAAACTTTAGCGCTGCTTGGGAGGCAACCTAAGATGTTTTTAGATAAGTGTGGGGAAGATGTGCGGAGAGTTATGTGAAGGTGATGATAGGAAGTCGGATTATCTACAACATCTGTTGTGTCAAACTTCACCAGGTCAATGTACTCTTTCCTTAGTCTTGTTATGTTCTTTAGTATTAAAATATTGGTATTAGTTGTTAAAAAAAAAAAAATTTGGGGTTTGAGATTTAAAGCTTTTGTTGATGTTGAAGGGTTTTAGCGATCAACTCTTCCCAAAACCATACATTGGGGTCAATGTATCCCAAGTGTGGGGATGGGAGGAATTTTTGAAGATTTTGAATTTTTTTTTAAATCAAGCAAAACAGTGTGAGAATTTGAACACCTTGGATTACACCCGAATGATGCACCGGCAACCCTTGATACCCTTTTATTCTTGGTGAGAGTTGAAGCCACACATGTAAATAAATAATACTTGTCTTTGATGAGAGTGGCAACGAGTGGGGGTGCATTAGAACTTGTGCCTTAATACGGTTTGAGTCCTTAGTTGAATGTGAATGCGAAAAGGATAAGGGCATTTAGGTAGCCTCGTCATTAGTGTGTGCGAGTGTGGGATTTGGGGGGTTGGACCTCATAAGTTATATATATGAGCATGGTAGTGAGAGGGGCGGGGGTTTGGACATTTAGTTGCCCATTTTGTGCCTTAAGCCTATCATTTGTTACCCCTTAGCTAGTTACCTAAAAATTCACCCGACTTGACCCGGTCTTATAGTGTTAGTAGTTTTAGTAGTGTGTAAATTTGTTCGATGTTATATTGAAGGTTTGCTTTGATATCTTTGAATGCTTTGAAAAAAGAGAGAAAAAATAATGAAAAAAAAAATCAGAAAAGAAAAAAAAAAGAAAAAAAAAGAAATGATGTTTAGTTATCTTGTATGTAGTAGTTTACTTTGGTAGTTGTTAGTTTGTTTTATGGTGTAATAAAAAGACCGGGTTAAATTTTCGCTACTTCATATATATTCCATTTCCTACCCATACACCTAGCCACGTTACAACCTTGAAAGTCCCTTTGATTTGCATTCATGTTTGACATGTTTTAGGAGAAGGATCGATTTAGGTACAAGCCTATAGTTGTGCAACCGCCCGTTAGCCTTTGTGTGTCTAGCTCATATTGCTAGTGCTTACTTGTAACCGAGAGGAGAGACATAGTGAGGGGTGCATTAGTTGGGTGTTAAAAAGGGGTTAGTAAAAGGATTGCTTGTTTTTGCTTGGTTTACATTGATCACTTGTTGAGCAATTGATTTGATGAGTTGCTTGGGACAAGCAACGGTTAAGTGTGGGGATGTGACGGGTGGTCCGTAGGACAACCCTTAAATGAGCTAAATACGTGCATATCCCATATTTTACACGGTTATGTATAGTGAATGTGATAACTACGAGTGTTTGTGTGTTTTACAGGTAAATCGCTTAATTTGGTTAAATTGGAACCGTAGGCTATGGTTAAGGAAGTCTGGCAACAAGTGATTTAATTGTCAAGGACTTGGCTTGGATGTTATCATAGGAGCTATTATTGTTTTAATAGAATATCATCATCATTACACATATCATACACCATCGAAAATTGGGAGGCACATGTGCAAACTAGTCAACATCATAAAACCTCCTACATCTTCACAGCTATGCACGTGACTTGAGGGAATGAGTTGATTGAAAGTCAATAACATAATCATCATCTTTTGTTGACAACATTAAGGAGCCAAACAACTCACGTGACATTGGGGTTGAACAATAATCATCATCACATGGGCTCGCTGACATGTGGGCTTGATTGGTTGGCTGCTATTGGACTTCATTGGGCAGCCGCACAAGACTTCACGTGAACCTTGGCAACATCAAAAGAGAAAAGAATATAAAAATCATCATCATCACATGCTGGACAAGGAATTGGGCCGCCACATACATCACGTGGACTTCTCATGTTGGGCCAATCTTGGGAGCAACAACAACATGTGGCGGCTGGTTTCTCGTGGGCTTGTGGAAGGTTTGGACTCCATACACGCTTGTAAAAGGGCCGACAACAGGAGGAATTTTATTTGGCCGCACATGTTAGCTGACATCTTGGTTTCATTGGGAAGCCAAACGAGACTTGGCGGTTGACTAAGAAGTCACGTGGACTTCTGTTTCAGTGTTTTGGGCCGCCGTATATGATACAAACATCGTAAGTCAACAACACAAATATATTATATTTGATAGTGGGCCGCATATGGATTTGGGCGGCACATCTTGGGCAGACAACACATACACCTTGGAGGCACACAAGTCAACGTTACATCACCGTAACTCAGACTGTCTCCACCGTAACAATTTGAAGATCACCGTAAATTACGGTGATACCGTAATTTACGGTGGACATGACGTAAAAACCGTAACTGCCATCATTAAGTGAGTTTATATGATGTCTTTTCATGTATTCTCAGGATTGGTCGGTTATTGGAGACACTAGGGGCGATTTTGGGCTATCTTGCTTGGTTCTAGACAATATCTATCATTCGGTTTGTGATTTTGATTCGTATGAACATTGAACTTATTGTTATGATGATTCACCAAGCTATGTGTGGCTAAAACTTTCGGTGATCATCTTAGGTGAAGGTTTCTCTTGAACTTTTGTGTGTTTATTTCTGAATTTCTAGAATGATAACTTGCGTTGCTTGAATATCATGGTGTATGCATAATTGTTTGTAGCTTGTTAATCGATAGTGCAATTTCTAGTCTTAATCGTACGTTCTTGATGCCGTTGGCAATCGAGATATCACGGGAAGGGTTAGGGTTGGTTATTGATTAATTGATCATCGGGAAACAACCTTGCGTTTATAAATCCGAGTACTTTGTTCCCTTTTATCACTTCGATTATTTATGCACGAGTTATGTCTATGTAACTCTTTCTAGTTGGAATTTCACACAATTGTTTAAAGAAACTGAATCCTAAGATGGTCATTGTTCTCTCCTAATCTGTTTTACAACAAACATTTGATTTGCAATTAGTTATTAATTTAGTTTTCTAAAACAACAATCCAATTCATTGATCTTTGTTTTCTGCAAATTAGGTTAATTGTAGTTTAATTGCAAAGCTATAAAATCAACACACTTTCCACATACTCCCTGAGTTCGATACCCTCTTACCACTATCTATAGTTGTTATTGGGATTAAATTTGCGTGTACCTACGACAGCACGTCAAATATAAAAGTACCGGATTTGGCACCTAAACGTTGTGTTTTCGGTCAAAAATGCTTAAAACGGAAGTGTTTTGGGGTATAAAAACATGTATAATTTAACGTATATCAAACATCCCCACACTTAAACTTTGCTTGTCCTCAAGCAAACTTAAAATAAAATACGGAAACAACTCTGAATTTTTAAAAGGTTTACTAATTTGTTTGGTGGTCCAATTTGTTTTCAAAAAGTCATCATCAAAGATTTAAAACAAACAAGCTTTGTTAGATGTTATGAAAGGATAAACAAATAAGCAATGACTTAACATTTGATTGACTTAGCATGTAAATCTTTACATTTCTCACAATGTTCATACACACTCGGTTATATTTCTGAATCATACATATAATGTGTATGTAAAACACTCGATGCCTAGTCAATGAATCATGCAATATCATAAGCTTGTCAAAAGATCTAATCTCCACCAATTAATATGTGAAAAGCATAAATCAAGAGGTCTTTGATGGGTTGTAACGATAGGCTAAGGTTTAGGGTATGGAGTGGATATTTGAAAGTGGCAAGAAAGATTAAAACTTGGCCAAAAACTTGGCGTTTTATTTTCTAGGACTCTGAACACGTTGCTAAGCTACTTGTGTAGGTCCTCAAAGTTTATTCTATTTATACATCAACTCTCTATTTTTCATTCTTGATAGTCTTTCCTTAATTTCCCTAGAGAGTTTTGACAAACGGTGGTTTATTTTTTTTTCAATGCATTTTATATCAAACTAGAAAGCTTTATGGCCAATTTTTTTTAACGAAAATAAGGGTAAATGAGAAAAGGTTATGTTTGGGTTTCGTAGGCTTTAATATTTGGGTAAAGAAAAATACGGAAAATAGGCTCAACATGGCGAACTAATGGATGATGTTGGGTGCGGAATATAAACAAAGAAAAGGGCTGACAAAGGGGTATCCTAAATGCCTCTATCATTTCTATGTAATTTCACACATTCATGGTTTTGAAAAGTATTCAAATGACAAGTTCTAAATTGGCTCACTCATTTCTCCGCAAAAACAAAGAAGCATTTGACGAGAAAGCTTTAAAGGCTCAAAAATATGCTCACGTAAACGGAAGGAATGGGTATGATTATAAAGATAAACATGCAAGTCTTTCGTTTTGTTTTATCATGCTTTTTAGTTATCTTTTTCAAAAATTAACTTGGCTTGTCGATTTTTATCAAATTTGATGCTTTTTAAAGAACACAAATTGACCATTTTTGTTTTATTTTTCGAAAATATATACAAAAAATGAGAACACTTAAGGACAAACAAAGTTTAAAACCTTTTAAACCCCTCCCCACACTTAAACTTCACATTGTCCCCAATGTGAAATGCATATTAGTTAAGCAATTATGAAGAGCTAAACTAATAATGTGAAAAGGGAAAGATGTACTCCCTCAGAGTTTGAGTTGACTCGTTTGAGTAGACTTTGATTTGAAGTCGTCTCAACTCTGTGTGCATTTCTTTATGAATCTGCCAATTATGTCACTCGCTAAAATAACCAACATTACCATTGATCAAAATGTTAGATAATTCAACCAAATCTGTTATTTAAACAAAGCAAACATACTACTTAAAACATTAAAAACAGACATAAAGTTTAAAAATCCCAAACAAAGTACTGAATAGAAATAACATAAAACATTAGTTTCTGAACTGTTTTACCCTACCTCCTCCTACTCCTCATCATCATCACCATCATGGTGGCGTGTTCCAGATGAACCCGCCCCATAGGTACCTGTGTCTCCAAACGGAAATTGTGGAGGGTTGCCGAAGTGGCTAGGATATACGCTTTGTAGCCCTCCGAAGATGTAGGAAAATCCTGCATACATTTCCTCCCGCATGGTGTGTTGAGATGCCCGCATAGCTAACTGGTCGGCCCTCATAGCGTCTTGAGTTGCTCGCATAGCCTCCTGCGCGGCTCTCATAGCTAACTGGTCGGCTCTCATAGTGTCTTGAGATACCTGCATATGCTGGAACTGTTGGTACAACTTAGGGTAGGAAGGTATACCTGGAGGCCAGTTTTGCTGGTGTTGATACTGATGCTGTTGCTCTTCATGATGTGGCTGATCGTGTGGTGGTGGTTCAAGTACCTGATGCTCCTCCATGTGGACATCTTCGTCCTGTGGTGGTAGTGGTAGCGGATCCCATATTTCCCCATTCAGACCCCTCAGTCGCGGGCCATTGTCTGTATCCACTACCCGACCCATCGCCCTCAAAGACTTCATATCCACATCTCCTCCTGCGTGAACCAACGTGAGACCACTGACTACATCATCTGTCATAATACCCAAGTTGTATGCCAACTGAGTCACATATTCACCACCATGGATTTCACTGCTTGTAGTTCTCCCCGCACTGTTTACGAAAAATTCAGCCATTCTAGCTGCGAGGTTGACATGCACTCCAGTCACTAAGGAATATAAGAAAAGAAGATCCGGAGTAGGACAGTTTCCTGCACTGTCCATGCGCCCACAGATGGTGTGACTCATGACCTGATGAATGACCCTCAGAAACGGGTCTCGTAGTCGTGAAGCTTTAGCTTTCCTAGCTTCATAAGGTGGTTCAATTGCCACTTGTGCCCAAAAGTCAGCCCGTTGCTGATCATTATCAAACTTGTAGATATTGGTGAAAAGTTCTGAATTGATGTCTTCAGCTGAGTATATGCCCAATCTTCTTCCAAGTTTAGCAACTGACCACTTATGCCATTTTCTTCCCAACCTGAACTGTATTGTCTCTCTATTTTTAAAGTCTGGATTCTCGCTTCTTGGTTTTTTATAAGTGTATGAAGCAAAGAATTCCAATGTTAGCTCAAGATAAACGGGTCGTGCAATGTTGAACAACCTTGACATCGGATGTGACATCATGTCGGATAGCCTTTCTTCTTGGTTCAGGGTTGTTAAAGTCTCCCAGTTGATCCTTCTTGGTTCACCGATTTGCCCTCGCCTATTCCATAAAGCTTGTAATCTTGCAATACAGGGATGTTCTTTCGCTTTGTTCTCGCTGAACTGAAGGAATCTGTAATTCATCTACACACAGGAATACAACAAAATAAGAGCAGAATATAAAAATTTCATTGCTGCCATCGGAACAGGCTGTTGACGAGCTTCTGTTTCTGTTTCAGCAGTCGCACTGTCGTGCGGCTGGTGGCACTGCCGTGCCAATCCTAATCGGTCAACAGCTTGTTTCCGGAAACCCGTGTGGCACTGCCGTGCCAAATCGACACTGCCATGCGACTCGGCGTCGCAACTTTGATTCGATGATCTATTTTGATTTCTGACCGGCACTGTCATGCCGTTTAAGTGGCGTGACCGTGCGACAGCAACTATCATCAGAAAATAGTCTAAATCACTGATTTTAACTTGTATCTTTCAAAATTTAACTTGTAATCAGTGAATAGATCTCGAATCAAGCATCAGAACCATCGATTTATCATTAATCACTCAAGAATAAGGGTTTATTTGAAATTTATGAAGAAAACCCTAAATTTCTTGGTTCAATCATCAGATCTACATCAGAAACTAAGTTTAATCTACAAAACAAGTAGGAAACATAACTTGGAAGATGATTGAAGCGAAAACTAGGCAAAAATTAGGTGATTTGTGGGTGTAGGCGACCTGGAACTCCCGTGCGGCGACTAGGGTTTCGTAAAAATGACATATTTTTACTGCAGAATCGCTTAAATACCCCTATTCTTACTGTTCGGTTTTTGAGTCGCACGGTCGTGCGACTTTGGCACGGTCGTGCCATTCCGGATCGCTTTCCTGGTTCGTCCTGTTTTATCGGGTAGCATGGTAGTGCAGTGGTCGCACGGTAGTGCGATCCGATGACTGCCTTGTGTATGAGCTACTGATCAGTTTTGACTAAGGATTGCATGATCGTGCTGATTTGGCATGGCCGTGCAACACCTGGGCCTTTTTGTGTAACTTTTCACAGTAAGCTTATAACTCCGAATTTTTACCCAATTTTTCCATTTTTGCACTATTTCATATATTTTAACAATTAATCTACTTCAAACCTCCAAAAATTAAGGATTAAGATTGTATGTACCTACGTTTAAAACCGAAAAATTAACCAATTACGAACTAAATATTAAAAACTAATATATACAAAATTACCCTTAGCGTGTGAAAACATGCCCGCTAAATTTGTCAGCGAGTCGATAGCTAGACTCATTCTCCCCACACTTATTTTAAGTGTGCGTGACGTGGAGTTCGAGAACTTCCTCCACCGGGTCAACCGGTCCGTTGATGTAAAGTTTTAAACGATGACCGTTGACTTTGAAACTTACCCCGCTTGGATCCTCGATAGTTACGGCCCCGTACATAAATATTTCCTTAACTCTGTATGGACCCATCCATCGGGATTTTAGCTTCCCGGGGAATAAAAGCAGTCTTGAGTTATATAACAAGACAAGATCCCCTATACGGAGATCCTTATGGTCTCTCAACCTTTTGTCATGAAATCTCTTGACTCGTTCCTTGTATCTGCTAGAAATTTCATAGGCATGGTTTCTTAGCTCCTCGAGCTCGTGAATTTGAAGAAAACGGGCTTCACCTCTGAGTTTTAAATCCATATTCGCCGTCTTCAAGGCCCAGAATGCCCTATGTTCTAGCTCGACAGGGAGATGACAAGCTTTTCCATAAACCAGCCTGAAGGGTGTGGTCCCAATAGGTGTCTTAAATGTTGTTCTAAAAGCCCACAAAGCGTCATCTAGCTTGTCTGACCAATCCTTGCGGTTGTTATTAATGGACCGCTCAAGGATTCTTTTCAAACCCCGATTTGTAACCTCTACTTGCCCGCTCGTTTGAGGGTGATATGGCGTAGCCAATCTGTGATGAACACCATAACGGGACAAGGCTCGTTCTAACTGCGCATTACAAAACTGCGTTCCTCGGTCACTGATTAGTGCTTTTGGAGCACCAAATCGGGCAAATAAACTTTTTAAGAACCTCGCGACCACCCTAGCATCGTTTGTAGGCAAAGCTTGAGCTTCGGCCCACTTTGAGACGTAGTCTACAGCAACTAGGATGTATTTGTTACCTCGTGAGGCTTGAAATGGTCCCATGAAGTCGATACCCCATATATCGAAGACTTCACAGACTTGCATTGGATGTTGAGGCATTTCATTACGTGCGGAGATATTCGTTGCCCTCTGGCAAGCATCACACGCTCTAGCCCATTTATGCGCATCACGAAAGATCGTGGGCCAGTAAAACCTAGAGTCTAACACTTTTTTTGCAGTGTAGTTTGCTCCATGATAACCTCCGGTTGGCCCTTCGTGACAGTGACGCAGAATGCTGACTGCCTCTTCTCCAAATCACATCTTTGGATCACCTGATCGGCTCCGATTCTAAACAAGTATGGTTCGTCCCAAATGTAATATTTCAAATCTGGAAAGAACTTCCTCTTTTGTTGATATGACAATCCTTTAATAAGGATTCCACATGCGAGGTAGTTTGCAAAGTCGGCGAACCATGGTGACTCGTCGTTCATCTCGATACTCAAGAGAAATTCGTGGGGGGAAATTGTCGTTTATTGGTTCCTCCAGCGAATTTTCAGAACTTCCATGCTTAAGTCTCGAGAGATGGTCGGCTGCAACATTTAGAGCTCCCTTTTTATCTTGGATCTCAATGTCAAATTCTTGTTGTAACAAGATCCATCTGATAAGACGCAGTTTTGCGTCCTGTTTGCTAAAAAGGTATTTGATCGCTGCATGATCCGTATACACAATTGTTTTGCACAACACAAGGTACGACCTTAATTTATCGAAAGCATATACTACTGCCAAAAGCTCTTTTTCTGTAGTCGTATAATTTTCTTGAGCATCATGTAGAGTCTTGCTGGCATAGTAAATAGGATGAAAATGCTTCTCCCTTCTTTGTCCTAAGACTGCTCCTATTACGTAATCACTGGCGTCGCACATTATCTCAAATGGCAACGCCCAATCTGGTGCAACTAAAATAGGGGCTTCGATAAGCCTTTGTTTAAGCTGCTTGAAAGCTTTCATGCATTCATCTGAAAACACAAATGGAGCATCTTTTTCTAATAAACGGGTCATAGGTCTTGCGATTCTTGAAAAGTCTTTTATGAATCGCCTATAGAACCCTGCATGACCCAGGAAACTTCTAATCGCTCTGACCGAGGTTGGGGGAGGAAGTTTAGAAATGATATCCACTTTTGCTGGATCAACTTCCAACCCGGCTTCAGAGATTTTGTGTCCAAGAACTACCCCTTCTTTCACCATGAAGTGGCATTTCTCCCAGTTAAGCACTAGATTAGTTTCCTCACATCTCATTAACATTCTTTTCAGATTTCCAAGACAATGATCGAAAGAACTCCCGAAAACAGAGAAATCATCCATGAATACCTCCATGGAGTCTTCAATCATGTCATGGAAAATAGCTACCATGCAACGCTGAAATGTGGCTGGTGCATTACACAGTCCAAAAGGCATACGCCTGTAGGCGAATGTGCCGAAAGGACATGTGAAAGTAGTCTTCTCCTGGTCTTCAGGAGCGATAGGAATTTGAAAGTATCCAGAGAACCCATCCAGAAAACAGAAAAATGACTTCCCCGACAGACGTTCCAACATCTGGTCGATGAATGGAAGCGGGAAGTGGTCCTTACGGGTGGCGTCGTTGAGTTTACGGTAATCGATGCAAACTCGCCATCCGATGACGGTACGAGTAGGAATAAGTTCATTCGTATCGTTTGGAACTACAATAATACCACCTTTCTTGGGTACTACTTGCACTGGACTTACCCAAACATAATCAGATATAGGATAAATCAGCCCTGCATCTAACAACTTAATTACTTCTTTCTTCACCTCGTCTTGCATATTAGGATTCAATCGCCTTTGATGTTGTGCACTAGGCTTGTAATTGTCTTCCATGAGAATCTTATGAGTACAAAAAGAAGGATTAATGCCTTTGATATCCATGATCTTCCATGCCATAGCTTTCTTGTGGAGCGTTAGAACTTCGAGAAGCTGTCTCTTTTCTTCTTTTAATAAAGATGCTGAAATGATAACTGGCAAGCGACACTCCTCGTCTAGAAATGCATACTCGAGATGCGGTGGTAGTTCTTTTAACTCCAACGACGGTGGGTCTTCAACCGAAGGTTTTGATTTTTCTTCAACTTCACGGTCAATCTCCACAAATTGATCTGGACTTTGAGAACCATCATCACCGATTTGAAAAATCGGCTGCTCAACTTCGTGGACTTCTTGCAAAATGCCGTCTTGGTTCTCACACAACAGATGTACGTCTGTATCAATTTCTTCAATAGTGCCTTGGAAATGAGAGCTTACACAAGTATCGACAATGTCGACATAGTAAAGCATGTCATCGTGACTTTGCGGATGCTGCATTGATCTTTTAATATCAAAAGTCACATGCTCGTCATTTACTCGGAGCATGATTTGGCCAGCTGCCACCTCAACAATCGTTCTCGCGGTATTGAGGAACGAGCGCCCAAGTATTAATGGCACTTTTGAGTCTTCGTCCATGTCGAGAATAACAAAATCCACGGGAAAACAAATTTATCAATTTTAACAAGCATGTTTTCAACGAATCCACGCGGATACTTGATTGAACGATCTGCAAGTCGAATGCTCATTCTAGTGGGTGAAGGTTCACCCAGATCTAATTTAGCAAAAACTTTATATGGCATAAGGTTTATGCTAGCTCCTAAATCGGCTAACGCGTGACTGACAGACATGCTGCCAATAAGACAGGGAAGAGTAAAACTGCCCGGATCTCCCATCTTTTCAGGTAGACGGTTTTGGAGAAGGGTTGAACAGTTTTCATTCATCAACACACAAGACAAGCTTTCGAGCTTCTGCTTGTTTGTGAGGATGACTTTTAAGAACCTGGAGTATTTAGGCATTTGAGCCAACGCCTTAACAAATGGTATGTTTATGTGTAATTGTTTAAACATTTCTAAAAACTTACCATGTTGTTCATCATTCTTTTGTTTCTTCAATCTGCTCGGATATGGAATAGGAGGAATGAAATCTTTAACTGGCTCCTGAAACTGTGCTGTACTTGCTGGGACTCGCCTAGCGTGCACCTTGTCTGAAGCGTCAGTTTGGACCGTATCAGTGATCGATGGTGAGTCTGATTTGTCAGGTCCCGTGGCTTTACCACTCCTCGTCATTACTACATTAACGTGACCTCTCGAGTTTGGTTCTGTGTTACCTGGAAGACTATCTTGTGGTCTTTCAGACAACATCTTGGCCAATTGGCCGACTTGATTCTCAATGGTTTGAATTGAAGCCTTCTGGCTCCGCATTTCCCCTTCTTGTGCCATGAAACGCTCCTCATGCTGCTGGTGTCGTTTTTCAGAAATTTGATTGGCATTGTTGGAGTTGTTTAACAGCTGCGTCATCATCTCTTCTAATTTTGAGTTGGTTTGAGAGGATTGAGGCTGGGAAGTGCTTCCTGAACCTAAATTTTTATAACGTGGCTGAAAGGTTTGCCCTGATGGCTGAAAAGATTGTCCTTGGGGCTGAAAGGATTGCCCCTGAGGTTGTTGTGGTGCGGGAGCGCGTTGAGCATATCCGAGTGGGTTTTGGTTATTGGAATTGGCTTTCCACCCAAAGTTTGGATGATTTCTCCAACCCGGATTGTATGTGTTGCTGTAGGGGTTATTTTGGGGCCTAATTTGATTGCCCAAATAGTCCACCTCTTCGTGGCCTGTAAACATAACACCCTGCTCACATGTACCTGGCTCGTGTGACACTCCACATAGCTCACATGATGATTGTACTTTTGAAACATTTTGAGCTTGATCAAACCTTGCTGCCAAAGCTCCAATCTGTGCTACAAGAGCCGTATATGTATCTACTTGATGAACTACAGGAATAGATAAAGCTTGACTTCGTACTCCACTATGACGCGAACTCGACTTCAAGGTAGCTTTCTCTATAATTGCATAGGCTTCGTTAGGAGTTTTTGTTCCAAGATCGCCTCCTGCATAAACATCTAAACGTTCTTGTGAGTTGTAGCTGAGTCCTTGGTAAAAGTTCAATACAAGTTGCCTTTTGGAAAACCCGTGATGTGGAACATCGATCAAAAGATCTTTAAACCTCTCCCAAGCTGCGTGTAGAGATTCTCCTTCATCCTGTTTGAATGTCATAATACGATTCTTAAGCTTAGCTGTCTTTTCCGGCGGAAAATATTTTTGCATAAAAAGATCTGCCATTTCGTTCCAAGTCGTGATGGAACCTGCTGGAAGTGACAAGAGCCAAGATCGGGATTTGTCTCGCAAAGAAAATGGGAAGAGTTGCAAACGAATTGCGTCTTCAGAAACGTCTCGAATTTTGAAAGTTGAGCACACCTCGAGAAATGAAGCGACGTGTCGACCCGGATCTTCATGAACCTTCCCATCAAACTGCACAGAATTTTGCAACATGTTAATTATACTAGATTTAATTTCAAAACTCGGTGCTGTTATCGTAGGTCGGGCAATGCTCGGTAGCAAGCCCTCTCCTCCTGGACGGCCGGTCTCATTCAAAGGTTGGTCGTCCTCTGCCATAATGCTTCCTGTGTCGTCCTCTGAACTTTCGCTGTCAGAAAGTATCACTGGTTCGTCGATTGCGGCCGCAATCCTTTGTGCAACGACAAGTGATCTTTCGCGAAGCCTCCTACTTCTTCTTAGGTTATTTTCTGGTTCGTTGGCTAGCTCAACGTTAGCGGGTGCAGGGGGCGTGGACATTAGCCTGCACGTGAAAAGGAAGGCATTATACAGAAAAAAGAACATAATAATAATATAAGAAATAAGTAATAATAATGATAATACAGAATATACAAACATATAAGTAACAAAACAAATCTAATTAAATATTTACTGGATTATTTACTTATTTACATCCGAAAGCTGTTTTTGTCTGTTTACCAGAAATTCTGATGACGAACATCAGAATTCTGAGGAAACTCTTTTTTTTAATCTGTCAAGGTTTGATAAATTTCTGATAAAAATCTGATGACAAAATTGGTTCCATCAGAATTTCTGATAAATCCATCAGAATTACCAGAAAACCTGGTAAGTTCATTAGAAATGAAAATTGTTGTTTTTAGAATGTCTAATGGGTTTATCAGAATCCATCAGAAAATCTGATAAATTCATTGGAATTCATCAAAAAATCTGATGATTTTATCAGAAAGTTATACTTTATTTTTGGAGTAAATAACTAAACAACTGAGTACAATAATTAAATAAATGAACGGTTAAAATAGATGGACAGAAATAAATAAATGAAGAACTGAACGTAAATAATTAAATGCAGAAATGAAATAAATATAAATAAGCGGTTCGACGTGCGAACTCGTACAAAAATATAAATGAAATAAACAGATTAAAATAACTGAATTGAAATAAATGAAATACTGAATTAGAAATACTGAAAGGAAATACATAAATAAATGAAGTACGGAAATAAAATGACTGAATTTAAAATAAATGAAATAAATGATTGCTAGTAAATGGTTCGATTCCGAACACATAACTGAATTAAATAAAAATGAAATAAATGTTAGTCGAATAATAAAATAAAAAGTTAGTATGTTAGTGAGTTAGTAAAGTTAGTTGGTTAGTAAAACAGAAAAAGAAAAGTTAGTAAAATAGTTAGTCCTAGTGGGCGTGCCAGGCTAGGTATTCACAAGTTAGTAAATAAAAGAAAATAAATAGATACAAAAATATACAAATATTAACAGTTTGTACACTGGTAAGATATTGACTCGGATTGTTCCATTAATTTCGCCGTGTCCCCGGCAACGGCGCCAAAAACTTGGTGACGCGCGAGGCGCACTTAATTTATACAGTTATAAATTCGCACTCACGTGGGTTTTAATATTTATAAAAATGGTTTATACCTTAATATTAAAACACACACAACAAAGGACAAGTGTATCCCGTCATATATGTAGCAAAGTATTGGTAAGAGCCAGATATCGATCCATGGAACACGGGCGTTATAATGTACTAAATCTTTGTCATTAATTTACCAGATAAAAAGATAGGTGAATGATTGTTTAACTAATTTAACTAAATTACAACTAAAACATAAATATACTATTATCTTGTTTCACAAATAACCCTAACATGTTATCTATCAGATATGTTACAAAAGCACTTAATCAATTTTCCAATTTCGAGACAGCTAGTTACCGGGTCTGGATTTCTAGGATTATGATTCTTCAGAAAGTTAACGCGATGGTCACACGTTAACCACCTAAAATCATTCGTTAGCGAGCTTTTGATATTCATTCATCCGAACCTTTAAAGATAGGTTATTTACCGGGTCTGGATTCCTAACCTCACTTATCAAAGAAAGCAATACCGATGGTCACAATACAACCACGAGGATAAGCAATTATGTAGATCATATAACAAACAATTTCACCTTTACAAGTCTTAAACATAAATCTACCATGTTAGCAATTTCAGACCAAAACTACTAAACAAGGATCATAAACCGCATTCAAGAACATGTAATCAACACCATATAATTCGTTAGAACCCTTACGTGCAAGAAAGTATTCCTAATCACAATAAGATATATCTTGTATAATACCAATACCCTGGTCTGGTTTCATGGTGTAAACAAAGTTTACAAATAAGTGAGTAATCAAGAAATAGTTACCATCCCACTAACCACAGATTCATTATCCAAGATAATCAAACATAATCAGGAACTCAACATCAATGAAACGTTCATTATATAAGCATGAAGATTCAACAAGAAAAAGTACTAAGTTTCATATAAACAAGATTACAACATAAAGATTATTCAAGAAATAAGTTCATTGCTACTATTAAATAATACTACATTAAACATAAACTAACATCAGCTCATAACTTGCAAAATGATCAAAATACATGTTCAAGAACAAGGAATCGAACCACAAACAAGCAAGGAATTGATGGGTTGGATCGGTTATGCTTCCACTCGATCTTTAAGCTTCAAATGGGTCTGATCAGGACTGCTTCAGAACCCAGAAATCGCCCAGAAACATGGAGAAAAACCCAACACTTGAACCAGTAGCGAATGGCTGTATTTATAGGAGATTTCTTCATCGGCACGGTCGTGCCATTGGTGGCACGGTCCTGCGGCAGGTGTTGTCGGGTGACGTCAGTTTCAGTGATCCCGAGTCAGCCAAGTGGACTAGTGGACAAGTTGCCTAGGTCATCAGATCTGCACGGTAGTGCGGCGGATGGCACGGTAGTGCCATGTCATCAGATTGTTGATCAGAAGCCTTGGTCAAGCCTTGGCACGGTCATGCTTCGGGTGGCACGGTAGTGCGGCCCGAGAAACAGTTGGCACCAGCCCTTGCACTGGCAGTGCTTCCGAGATCGGAGGATCGGCACGGTAGTGCCGATGGATGCCGATGGATGGCACGGCCGTGCCACACCCTGCAGTCATCAGATTTTTGCCATTTTCGTCAGAAATGCATCAGAATTTGTCCGTTTTCATCAGAATTTTCCTTTATGCTCTGTTTAAGACCTGAAAATACAAAAGTACCGGATCTGGCACCTAAACGTTGTGTTTTCGGTAAAAAATGCTTAAAACGGAAGTGTTTTGGGGTATAAAAACATGTATAATTTAACGTATATCACTCATTGAATTGGGGATTTTTGGAATCCATTATGAAGCAAATAAAGTTTCCAGCTGGGTTTATTAAGTGGGTTATGGCCACAGTTATTAGTGCTAGAGCCTCAGTTCTAGTGAATGGGTCACCAACACAGGAGTTTACGTGTTATAGGGGTTTGAGGCAGGGAGATCCTTTGTCGCCTTTTCTGTTCATCATCGCTATGGAGGCTTTAACTGGGGTAATGAAGAAAACATGTACTCTTGGAATCTATGAAGGTATTCGGCTTGTCAACCAAGGTTCGGTCATTTCCCATTTCTTGTATGCAGATGACGTGACTTTTATTGGCAAGTGGTCGACATATAGCGTGCACAACTTAAGGAGAATATTACGTTGTTTCTTCTTAGCATCTGGACTTTGGGTGAACCTTGCAAAAAGTAGTGTTTTTGGGGTAAACGTGAGTATCGATAATGTACAGAATATGGCAAATACATTGGGTTGTACGGTGGGATGTTTCCCTTTTAAACACTTGGGGCTCCAAGTGGGTGCAAACATGAATTTGGTAAAGAATTGGCAGCCGGTAGTTGATATTTAAAAAAAAACTTGCTATTTGGAAGGCAAAAACACTATCCTTCGGTGGTAGATTAACCTTAATTAAATCTGTGCTTAATGCACTTCCGACGTACTTCTTCTCTTTATATAAAGTCCCTTCATGTATTATTGACCAACTCGAGAGATTACGAAGGGAGTTCATGTGGGGTATAACACTTGAGAAAGGGAAGTTGAGTATGGTAGCATGGAACAATGTGATGACACCAAAAGAGTTGGGAGGGGTGGGTTTAGGCTCACTTAAGGACGCCAATTTAGCTATGCTAGCCAAATGGTGGTGAAGGTTTAAGACAGACCCTGACAGCTTGTGGCGTAAGGTTATATGGAGTATTCACCACAGTGAAAGATCATGGAATCCGATACCTGGGAAGATGTCGATACCTGGGCCGTGGAAGCAAGTGTTTAGAATACCAAAGGAGTTTGAAAAATATGAGATAAATCTGCCGGACTGTTTTCGGGCTATACCTGGCGCCGGTAACTCGGTACTTTTTTGGAAAGAACGATGGATTGAAGGTGGGACATTGCAAAGTAATTTCTCATCTCTGTTTGATTTGGAAAGATTCAAAAATGCATCAGTGGCGGATCGCGTAAAGGTCTTGAATGGGGTGACATTTCTGAATTTTGCTTAGGTGCGGCAGCCGGCGACGTCGGCTGAACTGGCGGATGTACAGAGATTATCTCAGCAGCTGTTCTCGGCGGCTGGGGGCCATGGAGCAGATCAGTGGAGGTGGGAGCTGGATACATCAGGTTTTTTTTTTCTATCAAAAGTCTTAAAAATCACTTACAGAATGCAAGGTTCACCAATCTAGGAAATGATTTTGTGTGGAACAATTGGATCCCATCAAAAGTGAACTTTTTGGCTTGGAGAATTTCTTTGGAAAGGCTGCCAACGTTGGATGCTTTAGCTCGAAGAAATGTTTGGTCCGGTCAAACAAACTGCAGAATATGCGATCAACAGGTAGAAGACATTGACCACTTGTTTGTGAGCTGCGAAGTGGCACAACACGTTTGGAATTTTGTCTCACTTTGGTGTAAGATGTCAAGTGTTTATGCATTCCGAGCAAAAGACTTATTGGCTCGGCACAAACATGTCCGTGGCAGGATGAAATGGAGGAAGCTATTCTATGCGGTAATGCAAGTGTCATTGTGGGTACTATGGCGGGGCAGGAACAACCTCATTTTCAACAACAAAGAAATACTATTGGATCGTATGACGAATGAAATTAAACAATTGGGCTTCTTGTGGATTGGTAGTCGGTCGAATCTAAAAGAAATCAAGTGGGAGGAATGGTGTAATTTTGATGTTTCAAGTTAATGTTTGTAGACGGTAGTTTAAATTGGTGTATGTAATTGGTGTGGGCTAACACGTTGTTGGCCCTTTGATAATAATAAAA
Source organism: Helianthus tuberosus (assembly GCA_030545235.1). Classification (NCBI taxonomy): domain Eukaryota; kingdom Viridiplantae; phylum Streptophyta; class Magnoliopsida; order Asterales; family Asteraceae; genus Helianthus; species Helianthus tuberosus. The sequence goes on from CM060366.1 coordinate 70,819,499, forward strand.
TTTTTGTTGGCCGTTCAAAAAAAAAATCCACTAAATTCCTTGAACCAAACACCTCATTAAAAGGTTCACACCCCAAGAGAAAGCAACAGAACACTAGAATAGCATCACATTTATTAAGGATATCGTTATATTTATATATAGTCTGTAAAAACTTAAAAAAGAAAGCTTTACTTGCCAGTGATGGTTATTGTAGAAACTAACTTCTAAATGTGTGTGTATATATATGATGGTACGAGATCAGGAGAAAACGCCCAAAAGCGTGAGAACGGATTCTGGCGTAACACGTGTCACGCGACATAGTGAAGGGCAGAGGGGCTTTTTTGTCCTTTTATATTCTTTTTTTAAACGCGTGTCACATCAACTTTCCATTTTTTGGCGTTTAACAAATACGCGGCATTTTTATTGTTTTTTTAGATCAGGAGCATAGTAAATATTTTGGCGTTTTAACTAAGTATGGCTTTGATTGTTGTGCTAAGTAGGATGCAGGCCTATAATGTAAAAAACATCAGTAATTTTCTTGATGTTTATTTTTTTCTATCAATTGTTTTGCCATGTAGGATGCGGGCCTATAATGTGACAGACAATTATGGCGTTTTGAAAAGACAAACAAATTCAATTTTCCATGTAGTGGCTTTTAATTAGGGGTGAGCATACAACCGAATTAACCGAACCGTAACCGAAATAACCGAAAAAACCGAACCGAAATAACCGAAGGGTTGGTTATTTATATTTTTAATAACCGATTTTTGCGGTTCGGTTATGGTTATTCTCATTTTTATAACCGCAAATAACCGAACCGAACCGAATATTTTAAACATAGCCAAATCCGTAGCACCATAAGTCTTTAAGTTTGAATTTAAATGCTTAACCATGGCCTAATCTATATGTAACTTTGGTGAAGTATTTGAATGTTTTAACTTTTAACCATGACCCAACCTTATTGGCCCATTATAGTTTACACTAATAAAAAAAGAATGGGTCCGACCCTAGTTTATTGTTTGGGCATTAATTTTGCACGACCCACACATTTAAAGTCCAGCATTAGAAACAATGAAAATAACCGACCTATAACCGAACCGAAACCGCATTAACCGCAATAACCGATTAACCGAAACCGCATTAATGTTACCGTCTCTTCATTTTAGTGTTTTGCAATTACTGTTTCGTTCAGTTTCATCTGTCAATTAGTGTTGCTTTTTCCAGTAATACTTTGTTTGGCACTTTTTGGCGTTTTATATAGCAACAACGTGCTTTGCTAACATCCGTTCTCACAGTTTTCCTACTATCAAACATTTTGGTGTTTGTAGTTTTTAGCGTTTTATACTCAATTTTTTTATTAGTTGAGAATTAGATAATAAACAACAGAGAATTAGATAACAAACAATAGAAAATGAAAAAAAAATAAAAATTCTAATCTAATTTCTCATCCAAATCTTCACTGTCATCAGCCTCTTCTACTTTAACATTTTTGGCGTTTTGAACCTGTTTTGAATACCTTATCTAGATCCTTATTTTCCTACATAATGCCCATCTTTAGAATATGCTTATTTTTAGTGGCATCCTGTATTGTGGTTTGATATATACTTGTTTGGTGACATGTTGAAGATCAACGCCTGCCCGAATGTATTGATCCCTTTGTGCCATCCATATATCCATCAAGAACAAAGTGACATGATGACATATCAGTGTCATCAGTGTCTTTTTCATGAATATTTTTCCATCTCATTCAGCAAAAGCTTATAGAGATACCCACCTCAGAGAAGAATCCATCAGTGAAACTTCATTCAGAACAATACTCAATATAGAAGAAACGAGGTTTCCTATGTGCGGCTTTTTTAACTATTTTTTGGCGTTTTAAAGTGAATGGTTTCTAGGAAACATGACGTTGTTTTTGGGTGTGATCAATTGATTGTGCAGAGACGTCTCTCTTATAGGATGTTTTTGGTGCGTAGTTTAGGCTGTATTTTATTTATAATGAATGATATCAATAAAGTAGCCGTCTTTTCAATTACTGTGTGTATTTTTACTGTTTTTGTTCAGCTTTTTATGAGTTTTTAGGGTGATAGACGTGCTATCTTCCAAGTTTGGCGTTTTTTAATGGCTTTAAGTTTTTTAGCGTTTTTTTTTTCATTTTTAGCTTTTAATAATACTTGTCCAAATTACTTTTATTATAGTTTGGGAGTTTTTGGCGTTTTATTGCATTATAGCGTTTCACAATCATTATGTCTGTTTAGCATTTCATTAAAATAATAGTTTTTTGTTCTTAGCTGAAAAATATATAACAAACATCAGAAAAAGAAAATTAAAAAAATAAAAATAGAAACAATTCATCTTCCAAATCTTCACCGTCATCAGTCTTTTTCTTCTTTGAAACATGTTCACTGGCGGTTTGACTTTGGCATGCGTGAGTTTTTGTTGTTGAAGTAGATTTTTTTGTGGCCGTTTGGAAAGACAAAATGACGTGGGTTTTTTTGTTTGAATATTTATCTTCAAACCACTCATCAGTGTCATTCGTCTCTTCATGCCATTATAATATCCATCAAGAACAAAACACAAAAAATGACATAAGTCTGACACCAGCATCTTTTTGTTGAAGATTTGTCCATCTCATGCAGCAAAATGTTATTGAGTCACAGCACCTCAGGGAAGAATGCATTCTGCGAAACTTCGCGTAGAACAATATTGAATATACAAGAAACGATGTTTGCCATTTTGGCGTTTTACTGAGGAAATAGTGTATCTAAAAGAAACGTCGATTTTTTGGAATTTTTGATGTTTGAGTGTTTTGGCGTTTTCTAAGATGATTGGTATATAGTAAAATATGGCATTTTGAGTTGGTGTGTTTGATGTTTTGGGGTTTTTGGCGTTTCTAAGATGAATGGTGTATAGTAGTAAATATGGCGTTTCCGGTTCGGGGGGTGTGTTTAATGAATGTCTTCGATGTTTTGTTTATATAGGGAAGTGTTTTGGCCAGTAATGACGTTTTATTCATTAGTTTGGTGTTTTTGGTAGAGAAGTCTAAAGACCCTTTTACCCTTAATGAAGCGCGTCCACTTAATAGAATTCATGTTATTTACGAAAACACCACCGCGCCAATCTAGTCCATAGATTGTTTTGATCGGACGATCCATAAGCGTTCTCACCGTTCTCACACTTTCCACCATTTTCTCTAAATCTTGACCCTATATATATGATATATCTATTAATTTCATACTTTATTACACCTTGAATTGGAGAAAAAAACTAAAAGACAAAAGTGAATGAAGACAAAAGGCGACAAGGACAAAGTAGATAAGTTGAGTTGATTAAGTAAGATTCGATTCGGTGAGTGGAGGTGTGTGGTGAGGGTGGTCGGTATCGTGCGGTGAACCATTCGGGGAATGGTCTTCACCGATCGGTGATTGGTTGCCACCTCCAATTCGGGGAGCGGGGAAGGAAACAATCGGTGTATACTCACCGATGCGGGAAGAGGAGGGAAGGAGGAGAGGGGGGGGGGGGTTTAATGGTGGGTCCCAAACTCTTTTAACCAATCACATTTTTTTAAATTCTTTATACCACTCTCCATGTGTTTGAACCATTGTCAGTGATTGAGTGCAAAATGAGGAGTCTAGTGTGGACTTGACATGGCATGATTTATTGGCTAGAGAATAACTCAAACACCCTAAAGTGATTGAACGACTCCTTCCACCCTGACAATCAAACGGTAAGAGGTGAAACTTGGTGGTTCGAGCCCAAAAATCTCCTGCTTATTAGACAAAGGTGGAGGCGGTGTCATGTAAGGGGCCTGTAAATGGCGGTGACTAAACTAAAGTGGTCGAAAGATAATTTTCAATGAAGGTGCATAACTACGGTCGTGATGATATTTGGTGGGAGGATGCGAAAACTAATGCGGACACAATGTAAGTTGTTTTGTTGTGAGGGAACATGTACCCTGAAACAGAGAGGGGGAAAAATTATTGAGTTGGTATTTTGCGTTTTCAATTACCTTTTTTCATCCATTTGTCTTGTCAAGATTCTACATGTGTTGGGCCAAAAGTTAACACACTTTGCCATATGCGTTTTGCTATTTCATTTATAAATTTTAATGTTTAAATTATAGCCGGTTGAAATTATAACCTGTGGGAAAATTATTAAAATAGATATGTTAAGCGACAAAATTTAACAAAATAGACAATGACTTTCAGCCTTTGCAGAAATAAACATATCCAAAGGTCAATCATGAGATGACAAATAGGAACCACCCGGCTAAGACGGCTAAGGCTTAGCTGGCACAAAAACTCATGGTAAAGTACAAACCGGTTCACATAATAGCCATTCAGATTGAAATACATGTAAAATGTAGGCTAATTTTAGCCGACAACTAGGATTTAGCCCCCACTTTTTAATTTGCCGGCTAATTTAGCCCCTGGTTTTTTATTTGCCGGCTAATTTAGCCCCTGCTTTTTCATCCGCCAACTAAATTTATGTATCATTTTAATGGTTTTTTTAGTACCAGCCGTGTTGTGGCTAGTGGATCCTTTTGTCATATCCTGAGTGGTTGATTTGAACATGTCCATTTCATCAAAGATTAGAAGTTGATATCTATTTTGTTAGTTTGTGATCGGCATGTCTATTTCCGTGATATTCCCACAATACGTTGCGATGAAACAGGAATAGTCAAAAATATTCTGACCATAATTTCATAATACAAGTTCTGAATATTATATTGCATACGTCATTTCATATTTTATTGAACATAAAACGACAATGATACATTAGTTTTAAGCCCCCCTTTATAAAATCCTATTTAAATTGAAACTTGAAATTTAGTCTTTGCTAAAGTCAGATTGTTATAATTCTTTTTCTTACAAAATGTCAAAATAATCCTTTTGTTACTTGAAAAGTATTAATGTTAAATACTTTTCTACTTGAAAAGCATAAATGTTAAATATCATCGTGCCCATGGCTTTATAGCCTAGTGGCATTCTGGAGGTGAGATAAGACTTTGGGACATATAGGTCTTGGGTTCGATTCCCACAAGGGGGGTTTTCCCATATTTATTGGGTTTCCTCCTGAATTGGTGTATAGGCATTATGCCTAATGGGGATGGATATGATCGGGTGGTTCTGCTGGTGGCACGATGATACTCCAGTGGTCCGTCAGTGATCCAAATTAGCCGTTAAAAAAAAAAAAAAAAAATACTTTTCTCATTACCAACAACCCTTTTATCTAGTGTTATTAAATTCATCAAACAAGGTGCTCATGTTTCTTTGAGAACATTTAAATTGTTCAAAATTCTACAATCTAGTTGTCTACCACTAGTTCCACTTTTTATTTTGTAAAAGTAATAAATATTAAATGATAATTTATGTTTGTGATATACATCTGTGTTTATAGTTTAACATGACCAAACAATTTATTTCAAAAACCTCCTAATTTACAATGGTTTTTCATCATCAAGAATCTTAAAACATAATTAACTAAAACAACAAAATATCAAACAAAAATTTATAAAAAGATATAGATCAAAACATAAAAACAACAAAAAACTTTTATAAAGATATTGATGAAAACATAAAAAGAATATTTAACTCATATTGAACTAGATGAACCTACATATAACAATTAACTTTAGTCTTAATTTCTTCTCATGCTAAAAATCTTGCTACAAGTAAAAAGCTATTATCTTTTTCATCCCAATCTTTTACACATATGGGCAACCTCCATAACCTGCAAATTAGTCAAATCTTTGAATTAAAAATCTAAATCCTAATGATGGACTGCTGGTTCAACTTCTACAAGAAAACCCTGAACTTTAACTGCAAATTTTAATGGGTCCACTCAACTTCTATTAAAAGATTAAATTGTGTTGTTTGAAGGGTGATTAGGTTGTATTAAAAATAAGTTGAAGCCTGGGGTCTCATTTCTCTAACTTTCTGTTGAAATTGTGTGAGTTTGTGACTTTTAAAAATCATGTGTGTCATCATATTCTCAAGTGTTAAGATCCTTAGCAAATATCATATATTTTTATCAAAAGGATCCCGATTTAAGAATCCGATTTAGGCCCATAAAAACGTCCCTTGTTGCCTGAGATCGATAGAAGGTAGATGAGCAACAAGCTGCGTGGCCCATTTTTGAATAGCAAAACTAAGTCTTTTAAATTTGATCACTTACTCGGGTCAGTGAGACTGATGAGACCAGTATTACCAAAATGACAATTCCATGGGTTTCTTCCCTTGCATTGGTAGTATATATTCATGGCTATGGAAGCATGGTTCATGAGATTATCCGGCGAATAGCACGCGCCATCTTTCTCCAGTATCCTGCAATCGACTTGCGAGCACGCAAAATTCACATTTTCTAACAGCTCCGCTTGACTCGAAGATGGTTTTGCCACACACCATGTTTTCTGCAACACGAATAGCCGAAAATTTATCCTTCTAAGACCAAATATCATAATCTTTAGGTTAAAAAGAAAGATCATGCAGCCTTACCTCAGCCCGAACCACGATCAAAGTACCAACTGCGAATTAAAACACCCAAGATAATTAGTTAAAAGATGTAAAGATTTGTTAAAGTGTTATTGTTGGTGGTGATGATGATTAAATACCTGAAAGAAGTAGAAAAAGATGTGCAAAATGTTTAGCAGCCATGATATCTTGTGATGATGATTTAATATTTGTGTTGTGGTGGTTTTAAAGGGAATGGTGAGGGGATATAACGGCTCTATTTGGAGATTTAAGATTAAGACGTTACGTTATTTGCAACAATCTGTGATTATAAGACCATAAAATATAAAATATAAAATACAGGCATTTAACCGTTGGTTATAAAATATAAAATACAGGCATATATTTTTTTATTATCATTTGAAAACTTTCTAATGTTAGGTAGTTTTATTATATAAATGTTTTTTTTAAAGTAAACTTGAATTCAATTTTCCACCAAAAAACTTGCCAAATTACATCAAAATAGAAGGTATTTACGTAAGTTTGAAGTCATTTATTGATGATCATGTCCGGGTTTATATACTCTCATAGATGGATTTAGCATTTGGTACCGGGTCAAGTGACTTTGAAGTATAATTTTATTAGTATGCGTTATGTAGTATTTAATACGTCATTTTTTATGAACAGTATACAAAGAGTAGTCCGATAAAAACTTGGGTCGGTTATTTCATATACAAAAAAACTTAAACCATAAATATTTGAATGATTAGAGTGACAAAATATATTTAACGTAAATGATCTAACTTTAGTATGTTAAGTAATAAATAATCAAGAAAAAGAGAGGGTTGGGTATCATATACCAATGTGAATTGAGATCTACAATAAAAAGAAGTGGTGACGTCCACCCCACTCCACTCCATGTGAATTAAGAACCCTAAAAAAGAGATTTATTCACCGCCTTTTATGCTTTTAATGTGTGATTTAGGAAATCCATGCCTTTTCATATGTGTTTGTTGTCACACACGCTCATAGGCGGAAACACGAGGTGTGATCTGATTGATTCTCATTGCATACAATATAAATGAACATACTAGATGAATAAAAACAAGCTCCAAATGCCATTGTCATAATCGTTCCAAAACGCAACATAAGTTAAACATATTGTTTACAACCATCAGATGAAAATAAGTTGTCAAAGTATTGTACATCAAAATGCAAGTTTTAAAATGTTAGGGCTTTGACCACTATATCACCGCAAGGAGGCGACATATAACGGACAAACCCATCAAAATGTGGCATGGAGTCTTGACACTTGCTTTCTTGACTGAAATCCCCGCATGGTCCACTAATTTCCTGAAATACATGTTAAGTTGAAATAACAGTTGGCGAGTTCATGTGTTTAGTTGTATGAGATAAATCTTGAAAATGTGAGATGTATATGTATAAAAACCGGTATGTAAAGCGTCTATGAAATCGTTGATCATTAATGTTTTGCAAGGACATTAATATGTGTGCCGACATAGGAAGCAATCCAACCCTTAACGAATTGTATGTCGATTACCCTCGAGTAGGACACAAAAACACTCTTCTGTGTGGGTCTAAAACCAAGAGTGGGGCTCACCAAAACCCGATAGATCTACCCTTTCGTTCCTCAGTCTAACATGATTAATGGTGTTTAAGTACCACCCTATTCGTACATGATCTAGTGTGTTTCATTCCCTAGCTTATCATACCATTGTACATGTATTTCCCCCGTAAGTTGTAAAGCTGAAAACGTTTAAAATGAAAAGGGGACATAAACTCACTGAATTGCGTTTCGTAAAATGCGTGTAAACTCACGTGCGGTTTCCTTGATTTGTATCATGACCTACAAACGTCCTAGATTCGTTAGACACTTCGGTCTTTGTAAAGACTTATGTACAAGTCTTCCATCTTGAATATTTATTAAGACTTGTATGGAGTTGTTATTTATTGAATTGTGTTTTAGATGAATTAATTGATAAACTGTTAACATATATATATATTTCACCAAATATATATATATTTTTGTATCTTGTGAGTTGTATCAACGGGCCTAGCCCTATTGACTTCGTGTCTCACACGAGTAAGATGTACGTGTCCACGGCACATGTAGGGCCGTGCCCTTCTTGTAGTCGGGTCTCACCCGTTTGACTCGATGGATGTTAAAAATAATATTTTAACTTATTCTTGTATATGTATACTTATACTTTTCTATGTATTCTTGTCTTTAATGTCTTTGATCAAGTTAAAGTAGATGTATAGTTGTATTTATTTTTTTCAAAATAAATATGAATACTTGGCCAAATAATATCTTTAATATATATTATTTTTAGTATAAGTATATTTGTATTGTTATTTGTATAACTTATCATTTTTACCCAAATGTATACTTAGGCAAGTATACATGTATTTGGGTATAAATACTCATGTATTTTTATATTTAGTGACAAGAATCGTTTCTTGTGATTTTCATATTTTTCCGGAAATTATATCTCTTAAAAATAATATATTTTTAAGACTTGCTTGTAATATATATACATTTTCACCATACTTGTTAAATATATATCTTTTATCATTTGTCCCATTTTGTATAATTTCCACTGCATGCGTGGTATATAAAAACTGTGCACTAGGGTTTTAGGTACCAGTCTAGAGAGAGAGAAAAAGTTGTAGTCGTTCAGAGTGAGAAAAGTGATTAAGAGATTATGTGGGAGAATACACAGAGATTGGCTGTGAGTCTCGTGTGACCTTGAGTGATTGTAAAGACTCTGTTTTGATAATCATTGAAGGTCAGTTTAATTGTATTTTGCATTGTGTTCTTCATCTTTCTTGTTTCCTGTGTCTTGTATGATCTGTCAAGGGGATTCCGCACCCTTGATTGATTGTCAGTCTCGTTACGATCTACGTGATAGGGATTCTGTTTGTTGGACCGTTTTATGACCCTGAAAAGTCAGTTGAGAACGTTCATCTTCATGTACAAAGGCGGAATCAATGTAAATGAAGTTACAACAGCTATTCCTTTCAATTTCCTCTCTATTAAAGCTTTCTGATTACAATTTGACAAAGTTTCAACTCCAAAAGCTCTCAACAGGTTCGCTCCAACGTACATCAACAACCCTATCAGGTTCGCTCATGTTGCCTATTTATAGTGTGATCAGGTCTCATATGGTCTGCCATATGAGCGGACCTACCTATATGACAAATAAGCGGACCACATGAAACCCTATGAGCGAACCTACAACTATGACCTTACAAACGAAATCACTTCTAATACTATGTACATTCAAACGAAATCACAACATTAAGACCTAATTTGACTTTTAACATCCTATGTTGTCTAACTTTGACCTAAGACTTGATGTATACGAAGTCAACAGACATTCTGTGTACCAACAGACTCCCCCTTGGATGTTGACGAAGTCTTCAGCTCCGAGTCTTCAATCTTGGTCTTTTCTCCAACTCTCTGTCTTTTCATCATAAGCACTCTATCTTCACAGGTTTACAATCTTGTCCTGGCTCCATCTTCAGCATTCCCTTTAATTATTGATCCAGACTCCCCCTTTCACAGACTCCCCCTCTCAATATGCTAGAATCTGAGATATTGATCTGGTTCAAGCTTTGACATTTAGCTTACGTGGGAATGATGAAGTCCAAAACCTGTGTCTCAAACATCAATCATTACAAACTATCTTTTCAACAATAAATCACAAACTCAATCAGTTATAGCAATCCACTCAAGTATTCAGGTCCAAGTTAATGACCCTGATTACTCAATTAATCTACCAAGTCCAATTTAATGACCTTGGTTGATCATTTGACGAATCAAACTGATTTTGAAAACATTTTCAAATATTTTCTGAAAATAACAAGTATCAAGTTAATGAACTTGTTTTTGACTTTTCCATAAATCAAACTCCATCAAGATAAGCTCTCCTCATTCTTCAGTCCAGAATCTCCTGCATCTGCTTCAAACAACTGAGAATCCAACAATCAATTCTCCACTTTGGTTTGTCGGAAAATAAAGCAGAAATAAAATCTTTTTGGATTTTATAAAGTGTTCTAAACTAAGAAATGAAATACAGAAAACTTAAATTGCAGAAAGTAAACAAAGTAAACTATTTACAAACATATTTTTGCGAGCGTGTCAAGGAATCATATCAGCTATCAAACAAATCACGAGTACCATTAAGCTTCATTTCATACTCAGAATTAAACAATTCACCTCGATTGTCGATATACTGATCCATCTTAAATTCCCACACATATTTCAATTTACTCAGGATACGAATTAGATGTATTATGAACTTAGCTCATTCATGTGTCCCACCTCTTGAATAAACTCCCGTATCCAGAATCCCAATTATCAGTCTTACAGGTGAGTATACTACAATGATATCTGTACATAAATTAGGTAATGCGAGGGCCGAGGGATCTCAGGTCGATACTTCCGTATACGCAGAGAGATATCAGCTTCGACTTTACGGTATGTCCCCTTTAGATGATCTTTTAGCTACAACAGCAGCGACTATCAATTTTATTGTTTCATCGGCATGCTGAGGGTTTATGCTATGTTTCAAGCATATGCGAAAAGTATTATCCAAGGACTAGGTCAGAACTTCCATTCAGCAGAAGTCCCGGAATAATACCCCAGACATCATTGAGTATAAAGACCTAGTATATCAGATTATGAGACCTTTCAAACGAGATTTCAGGGGTTACCTATATATCCAAGTAGTGTTCCCCACGAATTTCACAAGTTTGAAATTTAGGTTTATATCCCGAATAAATCTACTAATTGTGCGAAAACCTATCGACACATCATTAGTGAGACTGTTTAACTCATTTAAACTTTACAAATCTTTAGCATACTGTAATTGTCTAGCCGATGTACTATCATTTTCCCTATATACGCAAGCTCTTTTTCAGATTTTATCATGTTTTTGTATTTTTGCATTTTTTACTGTTTTTGTATTTTCTGAAAAAAAATCTATATACAACTATCTAAAGACTACAAGATTCTGAAGACTATGTTCACCTTTGCAAGCTATTGTCAAGGGGGAGTGTGTTGGTGCACATTATGTGACAACAGCTTCGGTTATGGTCTTTGGATATAATTATCATACTTGGATAACATTGAGGACTAAACATGTCCAAGTTTGATAGTTACTAAAGGAGTAAGGGTTTATGAGGAATCAGGGTTTGCAAGGCTTCAGGGAGGGTTTATGAAGTACGGGTTTATGGAGTCAGGGTTTACGAAAATACCATATGTCCGAGTTTCCTAAGAAGCCTTGGTCCGAGTTTATGAGACCTTCAGTGAATCCGAGTTTTTCAAGAGACTTGTCCGAGTTTACAAGCAAAGATCAAGCAGTCCGCGTTTGTTGCAGCACAAGGAAGTCCGAGTTTGTTTTGTCTTTGTAATAGTTCAGGTTATGTTATTATGCACGTGGGCTTAGCCTAGTCTGCATGTGTGGTATATAAACACAATGCACTAGGGTTTTAGGTAGTAGTCTAGAGAGAGAAAAAAAGCTGCAGTCATTCAGAGTGAGAAAAGTGATTGAGAGATTGTGTGAGAGAATACACAGAGATTGGTTGTGAGTCTGGTGTGACCTTGAGCGATTGTAAAGACTTTGTTTTGATAATCATAGAAGGTCAGTTTAATTGAATTTTGCATTGTGTTCTTCATCTTTCTTGTTTTCTGTGTTTTGTTTGATCTGTCAAGGGGATTCCGCACCCTTGATTGATTGTCAATCTCGTTACGATCCACGTGATAGGGATTCTATTGCTGACATAATTCGTGTTAAAGCTGACGTTATCCAAAGACCAAAGATTGCGAGATTCTGAAGACTATGTTCACCTTTGCAAGCTATTGTCAAGGGGGAGTTTGTTGGTGCACGTTATGTGACAACAACTTCGGTTATGGTCTTTGGATATAATTAGAAGTTGCATATCTTGAGCTTGCAATTTGGATTTGCTAATATGTTCTTCGGTTTATAATGTTGATGACGTTAGTAGGTAATTGACCATAGTAACTAACCAAAGCCCGACGAAGCTACATGCATCGATACAAAGGAAGATAGCGACAACATAAGCATCTTGAAAATCTCCTATAAATAAAGGCCTTAGCCATCCCAGTTATCGTCCCATTTTATCTTGTTCAATCTATGCGTGTACTCTTCTTATCTTTGTCCCCATCATCAAAGAACCGAGCTTATTCTCACCCTATGGGTTGGTAAAAGATAATATACAATCCCATTATTTTATCACTGAATCAATTAGTGATTGTGTAGATATTCTGTATTTATTTGTTTCCTTATTGTACATTGTAAATCAAGTATATAATGACATCAAATCTCTCTTGTTAAATCAGAGAGAATTAACCTTATTACATGGTATCAGCCTGATATCGATCCTCTTTCTCCCTCCCCTACCAGCCATTTTCGATCCTTCTTTCTTCCCCTTTACGATTTGATTAGATCTCCTTCCATGAACTACATAAATGCCAGTCTTGATGGTGGTAACATGATCCGTTTAATTTCAACAATATGCAAAATAGCATACGAATATGATTTGTGATGGTTATTTTCTTGACTGGGCATCTTCAGTGAAGAATTCAACCTCTTTTATTAGGCTTGTAAAAGAATCATGTTAAGTCACCACCATCTAGACATGCATAACTCATGGAAGATAACCTACACCAAATCATAAAAACGGAAATAAAATGGGAGATGTGAATAGAATCAAACTTGATTGTTTGAGGTTTGGTTTGTTATTATAGAATCACAAATTCATAATAAATATAGGTTTGTATGTGGGATAAGACGATTGTATTTGTCTAAAATTATTTGATTTATAAGTTGGGTTTAAAAATTAAATATTATTCTAGAATGAGAGAATCTATAACAAATAGCTTTAGATTCACATTTAGATGCAAATTTGTATGGAATATCCATCATCCAGGTATCTAATTACTTCAAATTTTATAAGTTTAATTTTTTAACAAGTGCCGTTCAAAAAAAAAAGTATTTGACAAGTAGCTTTAGGTTCACGTTTAAAAGCAAATTTGTATGAATATCCATTAATATATCATAATTTATATAAATCTACTCAAAATTCTATTTTTTATTAATATTTAATGTTCGAAATTATCGGATAATACAAATTAAAACGTGTTCAATAAATATCGATAATTTACCTGTATGCATATACTTCAAAGTTCGTAGCAATTGATTGAGGAAAACCGGTGATGTTTATATCTATGCATATACTTCAAAGTTCGTAGCAATTGATAGAGGAAAACCGGTGATGTTTATATCTCAAGTTATATAATTCAAAGATAACCGTTTTGAGTGATCTCATTGGTTTCGTGGGCAGCAACATGTTTTGTAGAATAGTCAATAAAATAGTCTTGGTCTTTAGGAGTAGTGGTTAGTGGGTGTCAATCGTGTCGGGTTAATGGGTTGGCGGGTTGACAGGTTGCGGTTTGGCGGGTTAGTGGGTTGAAATGTTTAACCCGAACCCAACCCATATTATTATTCCGGTCAAAAATTTCAACCCTAACCCGACCCATATAAATTCGGGTCAACCCAAACCCGATCAATTTAACCAGTATTTTTAAATGAGTCATACAAGTTGACGATTTATAATTAAGTTGTTGGATTTTAAACGGGTTATAGATAACATATTTAATGTTCAGTATAAGTGTGACAAATAAATAATATAATATAACAAAATTAACATTATTTTGACTAACAATGTAAAATAGAAACGGAAAAAACAAAAAAAAATATTAAAGTTTTTTTTTTCTAAACAGTTACACGGATTAATGGGTCAACCCGTTTTTATACGGGTCAACCTGAACCCGAACCGTTTTTAATATGGGTCAACCCTAACCCAACCCGTTTTTTTACGTGTTATTTTTTTACGTCGGATTCGGGTCGGGTTGACGGGTCGTATCAAGAATTGCCGCTCCTAGTTAGTGGTTAATAAAGAGATTGATTCAGCCCTAAATGTAGTCTTCTTGTGTTTTCACGATCCTGAAATTCCAAAACAAAGTCGTCATTGGTCTTTATAGCTAGATGGAGATCAGATTCCATGTAATATTCAGTGAAAAAATTCAACCTCTTTTGTATCATAATTCTGCATTAATATAATAAGAAAACTCTATAAAACTTGTCGCACTTGATAGAGAAAAAAGTTCAAAAACCATGATGTTTATGTTTGTCAAGTAATCATTGGCCTTCATGGCTTGATGAAGATCTGACTCCATGAGTTCACGTACTCTGTCAAGATGATGATAACATGATGTGTTTTAAATATTTAAACATTATCAGAATGCCATAACAATTGCATGTTCAAAAACGTCAGGTATCCTGAATTGTTGAAACTATACAGACCATGTTACCACCATCTAGACGGGCTTTATGTACTATCTGAACTTATGGAATCAGATCTACATCAAGTCATGGAGGCAGAAATAAAATATTGGAGATAAAAGAGTCATCTAAATCAATTGTTTTCGTATCTCATTCACACACGCCTCTATATATAACAAGAGTGGACTAACTAACATTCCTATAATTTAGCCACTGATCAAGCTTTCCTAAACTAACAAAAGGAAATACAATTAATATGGGATATAATACAACTAATATAATATACACTTTCAAAAAAAAAAAAATAATAATAATAATAGTATACGCTAATAGCCCCCGTAGTCGGAGTAGGTGGAGAACCAAGGTTCAAACTGGATTGAAAATTTTGGAACAGTTGGTGCGAGAGGCCTTTGGTGAAGATACCGGCGTAGTCGGAGTAGGTGGAGAACCAAGGTTCAAACTGGATTGAAAATTTTGGAACAGTTGGTGCGAGAGGCCTTTGGTGAAGATACCGGCGTGCTAGAATGATGATGGAACATGAAGAACCCGCACTTGTCCCATTCGAACTTTTTCATGGACAAAGTGGATACCTATCTCGACATGTTTAGTTCGCTAATGTTGAACCGAGTTTTTCGGTGAGATATTCGGCCGAAACATTATCACAATAAACTATAGTTGTCTTGGTAACTGGAACATGCAGTTCATATAATGGGTTCCTGATCCAACTTGTCTCGGGTACTGCATTTATGTAACGTTCCGTATGTTTCTTTATTTAGTTTTGGTCCTTGTAACCCAAAATTTTTCAAAATGGAAACTATATTTTATATCATACTTGTTTAATCATGCTTTCACAAATACGTAAACAATCACGAAATACGTGTTTTTATTTAAAACCGAGGTATACAACAAGATTATATTTTTCTGGGGATGTTATTCATAAGTGTCTATACAATACACATACTTAGATGCACCTTAAAACTCTAGAAACATGCTAAACTCTCAAGGTTATAACATAAAATGACAAACCACCAAACCCAAAGGACTAAAATGGATTCTTTTGGTTTTTGAAAGGCCTTGCGGACCGCAAGCCAAACACGATACGGTTCGCAACCCGGTCTGGCAGCAGCTCGCGAATTTTGTTGATTTTGAACTTTCCCTCCTCTCTAACTCCCAACGACCTTCATTAACATCCAAACCCTAATCCCCATTTATAAAAACAACTCCACACCTTCTAAACACTTTTCACACTCAAATCACTATCTCTGACACTCTTAAATCTTCAAAATTCTCAAGCTTAGGCAAATTAACCCAAGTTCAAAACAATGAGTTTTGAGCTTGTTTATGCATATTTCTTTTTGTTTTTCTTCTTCTCCTTCCTTGGATGAACTCTAGGGATATTACCACATGTTTACCTTGGTAAACAAAGATGATATACACAAGTAGAAATTAGGATTTTTTTGAGCTCAACAAATATTATTTTGGACGGTCAGACACTTAAACCGCCCAAAATCATTACAATTCATTTAACAAAACACATCCCTAGCCCAAAATAACTATACCACGCTCAAATAAATGGTTTTTTGAGCGGCTATAAATTATGGCTCAAAAAATAGCTTTTTTGGTGGTTTTCGGTCTCAGGTCGGTTTGGGTAATCTAAATTGCTCAGCCCTTTATTCAATTCTTCTTCCAAAACCCAAAGTTTTAACAAAATCAGAATACCCTACCCCCAAAACCTCACCATTACTTTTTACTATCCCACGTACGCCTTCAATTCTTCTTCCTAAACCACCACTTCAGTTTATCTTCTTGTATTCTTCATACAGAGAATACAAAGCACCTTCAGATTTCATACAAAACCGTCGCCTTCAATTCTTCTTCCAAAACCCCTTGGTAAGAAACCCTAGTTTTATCAAGTATCTTCTTAAATTCTTTATATTAGTGCAAAATTTTGAATACAATTCGTTATTATGTTGGATATATGTTGGATTTTGCTAGATATATATGATTCCATGTGTGGCCCTCATGTCAGATTCAATATACTTTTGAGTGGTTTATGTGTATCTCATGTGGTCCCTTTTTATATATATATTAGGTTTTTAGTTGAGACTTTCTGTGTCATCTACTGATTTGGATCATATTGTTTACTGTTTTTATAAGGTGATGATGCTCTGTGGGTCATATTAATGTTTAGTGTTTTTATATGGTGTTTGTTAATTTGTTTTTTTATTTTATTTTAGTGTGTAAAATGTCTAAACTTGGGAGAGGGAAACGTGGGCCTGCGACTTTCTCAAAGAAAGACTGTGACTATACAATTGAGTTTAACCATGATAATCAACTGATTGGAAAGAATGCGACTGCTTATACTTCATGGTTAGGAGTGAAGCTAAAAGCCGAATTTTCTTACCATATTCCGCAAGATAAATTTGAAGAACAAAAATGGGAACATTTATGGAAGGATACTCAGGTATTATATATTTTTGTTTGTAATTTTATAGAAACATGAATAATATTTGTTAACTTTTTTGTTTTATAAATATGCAAGGAGCTATGGAAAGTTAATAGCATTGCGCCCAAAGAAGAGGCACTTAAAAATGCAAAAAAAGCGTCATACAAATTGGCGAAATTATCTTACAATAAGCTATGTAAGGAAGAATAAAACTACTTTCAAGACATATAAGAATCTCGAATCACAACATTGGGAAAACTTCATTGCCCAAAGGAGTATCATGGAAATTTATGGTATATGAGAATTTTTAGTTATATTATTATTATTATGTATGATATTGTTATATGTTTATAACTATTAATGCATTACAATTTGTTTACTTATGTGAAGAAAAAAATGAAAACGTGACAAAAAGTGCCAAGAAGAATGTATCCCATACTTGCTTAGGACGTTCCGGGTATGCGGCTTTGGAGCCTCTTGTTCCGCTCATATCGTCTCAACTTGTGCCGGTGTATAAACACCTCAAAACTATTCAAGACTGGCACTCTAAAAGGTGGATTTCGACTAGAGCAAAACAAAACAAGAAAACTAAGAAGTATGAACTTGCAAAAGATGCACGAGTAGAGTCTATTAAACTAGTAAGTGAATGTATATTTTTATATATATATGTGTTAAAGTCAAACTTCTTAACAATTGTATATATTACATAGTCCAAATAGGAAAAAGAAATGAAGGCAGATGGCAGTTATATATTTTTCCAGGGTGGAGGATCCACTAAGTAGGCTACTTTGATCGGAACATGGAGGGCGATTACGTACTGTCTCTAATATTATAGGTAATATTATATTATTATATAGATAAATATATAATGAGTTTTTTGATTTAACACTTGGTTAAATGTTGATTAAAGGACACACAAAGGCTAAAGGAGGATTATTTCAAAGTGCTAGACAACAAAGTCAAACAGACGTGTCTACCACTCAAAGGTTAGGGGTGGTTTGCGATTATAGAGGGGTGGGCTCGAGCCCTAGTATCCGTGGCGCGAGTGATGTTGGTGGAAAATGAGCGGCCTGAAATCATTAGATAATTGGCTGCACAATTAAAAGATACCTATAATATGGCGAGATGAGCCTTAAGTTTAACATGCTTCAGGAGATGTACCCCAAAACCCCGTTCGACATCCAAGTTGAATCCGTTGAATATGGGGGGATGCTACAGTTTTTGGCGAACGGCTGGCTTGAGGCTAGCTTTTTACATTGGTGTCAAGTGTAAGTTTTTTTATTATTATTTTTATCTCGTATAACAATATTAATTTTAAGTATACTGGAATTTTTAACCTTGTAATTTTTTTCTTACTTGATATCAGATATTTATATGACCTAGTATCTAAAAAGATAGCTCCCCAAGAACCTAAAGTTAGCTACTTCAATATCCACAAAATAATCGGGAAAGAGTGCGAGACAAATTTTGCAAGTGTAAAAGAACACTTGCTAAGTAATACATATTATTGTTTTTTAGTGTATATAAGTTAATTTTTTTTATTTTAATACTATTTGTTTATAACTTCCTTTTTTCAGCGCCTATTGGGTTTTGTTTATGGTTTCTCTTAAGGAACAAAGTGTTTGGATTTTGGATTCGACTTCAGCTAAGGCTAAAAAGAATAAACATGATTATCCTCTTTCAAAAGCAATAGAATCTTGTTTTGAGAGTGGACTTACTTGGACCATGGTTCAAGTATATTATCAATATTATACGGACTAATTCTCTTGTATTTTATAAAATTACGTGATTATCTTATTAATTGATTTTTTCTTTAATATTTAATGTAGTGTATGCAACAAGACGGGTCTTGGGAGTGTGGATACATGGTGATTTGGTATATGTTCCGGTTTGTTTTATGGAAGCGATTTCGTTATTACATTGAGACTTTATTATATTTTAACTTAAGCATGTTGTTAGGGTTAATTGAATTTATGGTTGTATCATTTCGGTTATGTGTTTACTTTTCAAGCTTCGGGTTAACTAATTTATCTCAACTAATTTATCTCACTTTGGTTATTTAAATTTTTTTTAGATTTGGACCGAGGCAACAACTGCCACACAAAAGGAAATCGACAAGTTAGTTGTAATCATCATGACACGGCTTTTTAATAATGTATTGAACATTGATAGCACCTAGGTTAGGTTGGTATGGTTATTTGAACAAGTTTTGTAAACTTTGCAAGTTATTATGTAATCAGAAAGTGTTTTGAATTTGGTTTTATGAATTTGCTGGTTTTTAGTTATTATTGCTTTTCTATTATTTTTGTAGGTATTATTTCTTATTTTACATTTACATAAAGCTTCCATTTTTTTGAGCTCACTAGCTTACATGTGCATTATACATTTTGAGCGGTTTGGAGACATTGAGCCACTGCCCAAAATCACAAATTTTGAAAACTAATAACACATTTTTTTGGGTGGAATTTGTTTTTTTGGGCGGGTTGTTAACCGCTCAAATTTATCAAATATTTTTTCCTGCGATGTTTGTTTAGGCGGTCACAAAACCGCCCATAACCCTCTTTTTCACCGCCTAGACAAATGATTTTTGTAGTAGTATATCACCATTTTGAGGTCCAAAGTTATGATTTTTCTTGAGTTTTGTTAAGAACTTTTAAGCATGTTCATATTTCTTTAACTTTGGAACATCTTCAAGTTGCCAACAAATCCCTATGTTGGATAGGTTTGGATTCAAGTTTTGTTTCAGAAATCTTGCGATTATATGTTTACATTTCATACAACCTAAGTCGTCAAGTAGCTTCCAAGCATACAAAGTGAACAAATTACACCAAGTCTCCAATCATAACCATGATTGGAAGCACTCATCTAGTTGAACTCACTTGGTTACATGGTTAATGAGATGATTAATTTATGTTCTTCATATTGTATTCTTGACCATCCGAATCATCAACTATATTGGTGATTTTGTGCATTGATGATGTTTATACATATTGTGTGGATACGGCTCGGTTCGGTTCGACTCGGCTACGAAGTGAAGGCCGTAGTCAAGATATCCTCCTGTCTTGACTCGGTATGCTATTTACTTTGTATTGTACGATGTACATGCAACTGCGTGTGTGCAGTATGCATGATTCGATTAAGTTTGAGTGTTGTCTGTTTGTTGTTTGGCCCAACATGTCGAAGCCCAAGCCCAACATGTGACTAAGTCACTGATGGCGAAGTCCCACAGTTGACGAAGTCTTAGACTTCTTCATGTATGAAAGTGACGAAATCCCTATGGCGAAGTCCCCTTGGACGACGAAAACCCCATATGTGACGAAGACCCTGTGTGTTCGTCATGATTGATGAATGGCGAACTTAGAGTTCGCCGTTGCATGGGATTTTGTCGTTTGCTTTAGTATATAAACACAACAAACAGACATAACACATAGACAAGTCTGTAGAGATTTGAGAGAGAACACACACACACAACTGAGAGTTTATAAGTATACCTTGTAAACATTGCATTGTAACCGTTTTCTAGATTAATACATTGGAGTGTTAATCGGTGAATCTTGTGTCTTACGTGTTCGTAACTTAGTTTAACTTACCCGTTTGGATTCCACACTCTCGGGTTCGTCGGAAAACAGGGAATAGAGGTCGACTCGATCCTCCGGGTGGACGTACAATTGGTATCAGAGCATTGGCTCGATTCCATGTTAAAACCAAGTTTGTTTTCTTGATTTTTCATAGTTTTTAAAGTGTTTTTCCAGATTTTGAGTTTAAAGATCATAAACTTTCTGAAAAACTAGTTTAAAATCTTGAAAACCTTGATGTTTTGCTCTTAGTTCTTTCAAAAACCTTGTTAAACTCTCATTTATACATGTTTAGTTAAGGTTTTTGTTGAAGTTTCGTGCAAAAGTGTGTTCGGAAATTTTCAGGTGACCGGAATATTCATCAAGATCATCAGATCTTCAAAGTGTTCTTCATTGTTATTCATAATTTCTGGGTTTTTAAGATAAAATTTGCTTTGTTTAATGTGATGAATTATTGAAGTTTATTATAATATATTTGTTTGAAAAACTTGACACAAAGCATGATGAAAACTTGGTGAATACAGTGTCTTCGGTATTGTATGTTTGACAAAAGAAGTGTTTGTGTCAGAGGTTTAAAAGATAACATTGTTTATTTTGCAAAATATCTTACATTCTGTCACCTTTGTCAACGAACTTACTTTGGACGAACTCTCTAATTTCGTCAAAACTGTTCTGGAGTGTCTTCGTCAAGGGTGCCTCGACGAAATCACATGTCAGCGACGAAATCCCTCAAAACTTCGTCAAACATATCTTGGACGAACTCCACCTGATTTCGTCATACCTAATTTCGTTACACCTGATTTCGTCACACCTGTACATCGACGAACTCCCTACAATTTTGTCAAAAGTAGCTTGGACGAACTTCTAGTCTTCGTCGCTTATATCTTTGACGAACTCTCTTAAAATTTCGTCATTCATACTTCATTTTTCTTAACAGAAGACTTGAAAATCATATCTAACTGTTTGATTTGAGTGATTTAATCAGGTATTCGTCATTATATATTTGAAATGAATCCGGATTGGTGGGGTACTCCGTCTAATACGGAAAGTAAGTATAGAAGCACGGGTTTATCTCCATCATGGGCCGAACCTCCTGCACAATCGTCGTCACCTCAAATTTCGTCAAGTCAATGGGCGTTTGTTTCAAATCAAAATCAAAGTATTCAAAGTATACTTTTAAGCGAAAATGAAACCGGAAGCAATAATCGTCCACCGAAGCTAATGCACATGAATTAATATTCGGGATGGGAAGACAGATTTCATACGTATATTCTTGGGCAAAACACGGAGTTATGGTTACGATTCATTACAGACTTCGATCAAGCACTTGATGTTGCCGCTTTAATAGCCGCGTCTTTTGCAGATCTTTCTCCAGATGATAAGAAGATTTATGATTTAGAAAAGAAGGCTTTTTCTATTCTAACTCAAGCGTTAAACAAAGACATCTATCATCAGTTTGTAAGCTTCAAGACAACAAAGCGGTTATGGGACGCATTGAAGACGAGAGGTGAAGGAAATGAAGCGTCACGCAAATTACGACATGAATTACTCAAGAAAGAGTTTGATGGTTTCACATGTATGGAAAGAGAATCTTTGAGAGATTTGACAAGTCGATTTTATCACTTGTTGGCTGAGTTGAATCATTATGGGGTAGTAATAACTCCTGCAGAGGTTGTCACAAAGTTGGCCGATGCGCTGCCATTTCAATGGAAGGGTTTCTTGGAAATTTTGAAGTACAATGGCACATTGGCTACAACCTCAATCAATGATTTCGTTCAGATGTTGGAGAATAAAGACCAGGAAGAAATTCTAAAGGCGAAAAAGGTTCCAGTACAACAAAACCCTGATATGTATTATGGAGCTTCTAGCACTTCTGCAAGACCTGCTCAACATGCTCCACTCCAAACGGCGTTTGTCACAAGCACATATTTGTATGGCAATCCGATACAAATTCCTGTTAAGCCAGCTCCAACCACAGACTTGTATGGAAATCCACTACAACCAACTCCACAACAGCCAAGCCAACGATCTATCGTAGCAACTGATATGTTTGGAAATCCATTACCTGTTCGATCTACCGGAGCAACAGATCTGTATGGAAATCCACTTCCAACTTCCTCAAGACCAACGGTTGTTCTACCAACCACAGATTTGTACGGCAATCCACTACCTGTGCAACAGCAAGCCTGTTATGGTAGCACATCATCAGCCGGTCAGCCATCAAATACAGTACGGCTAGACACCTCAAACTTTTCAAAAGTGAGTGTTGAAGTAGCTAAGGATCATATGGAGATACTAAACACTCTGGTTAGCGCGTATTGTGGGTTGATAGCAGGTCAGATCGGGAACATCAATCTGACTCAAGAAGATTATCAGCAAATCGATAAAGAGGAGATGGATATGATGGACATCAAGTGGGTTTCACTAGTGCTGTTAGGCGGGCTAAGGACTTCATGGAAAGAACTGGCAGAACCAGCTTGGAGAGCAAGAAAGACACCAAGTATGGGTTTGATAAGCAGTCTGTTAAGTGCTTTAACTGTGGTGAACGTGGTCATTTCAAGCGTGAATGCACAAAGCCAGCTCAGCATGGGAACCAGAATCCTTTCAGTGGTCAAGGCAACCAGGCGAATCAGAATAAAGCCAGGAATGATGATCGCATCTTGGTCCCTGCAAACAATCAAGCAGGACCATCGAACACTAATCAAGCTCTTGTGGTGCAAATAGATGAAGGTTGCGTCTGGTCAATGCAATTAGGCATTGGTGATCAGGGAGGAGCAGCTTGTTTTGCTGAAACTGCTAAGGATTTGAATCACGCTAGTGGTGGAGAATCTTCCGCCAGTGGTGGTGAATCTTCAGATGGAGAGAGTTCTGGTTATTCAAGGAGTTCAGATGAGGAAACCTCAACCTCAGGTGAAGATTATTCTGATGATGTATCTAGTGGGAGAATCGATGCAGATATCGATGAATTGTTAGGAGAAGCTGCAACAAGGAATGATAGAATATCTATTCTGGTGGATCAAGCTGCTTATTCTTCTTCTTCTTCTTCTTCTCTTCATTCAGCCTTTATGGCTAATGGCGGCAGTTCATCAAGCCAGGTATGTGTCGATGAACCAACTGTCGTTAATTATGATAATTGTGCCAGCTTAAGTGATAAATGTGCTGATTTAGATGCTAATATATCTGAGTTGCAAAGCAAACATGATGCTTTAAACGCTGAATTGTCTGACTTGCAAAGCAAACATGATGCTTTGGATGATAAGTGGTGTGATTTGCAAAGCAAACATGAGGCTTTGCAAAGCAAATATGATGTGACATTCATCCACAATCAAAAGCTGATAGTGGATCTTTCTAAATGCACAGAAGCCAACATGTTTTATACAAACCATGAAAATGAGTATAAAACAATGATTGAAACATTAAGGGAAAACAAATCCGAGCTAACGAAAATGGTTTCAAGAAAACAAACAACCATAAACTGTTACATCAATAGGCTCGAGATAATGCAAAAAGAAATGGCTTGTGTTAAATCTGAAAGTGAGGCGATCCGGCTCAAGTTAGACAGCTATTTAAGCTCTAGCTATGTGCTGGATCACATTATTGATGTTCAGAAAAAGAAAAATGATGTCACATGCATTGGCTATAAGAAATGTCCACCACCTGTGAGACACAATTATGATGCCATACCTGATGAAGAAGATAGAACCTATTTTGAGCCATCTATTTCTTTAAACATTGAAGAGTTTACAACGGGACTTGGATACAAACCGGATGTATCATCAGATTCGGATGTGTCAGCAGATACATTTGTAACTGCTGAACAGAATCAGGATGCTCAGGTCATTATTGAGGATGCTGATTCTTCAGATGATGAATCTAATGATACTGACTCAGCACAGTCAGATGCGGTAATTAAAGAAGAGGACATACCTCTCGAGAATCATATTCTATGTGATCCTCCCGCAAAACCTGCTACGACTGTTCTGACCGAGTCCACGTCCACTTCCTCACAAGAGTCTGAGAGTGTGAATTTGTTGTACACTCTTGTTGGTGATGATAGAATTTATTCTGACAAAGATTTTCTGATTAAAAACGTTAATCAACCTTTAATCAGTAAAGTTTTTGAAGAATCAACAAGTAGGTTTTTGGGAAAGTCGGGTTCACATGTTGTGGTAACACAATGTCCGCCAATCCCAAAGGCTGAAGTTCGAAAACAACATGGCAATCAAAGATTACCAACTGAGAAAGTTCAGCAAAATCGCACCAAACCAAAAGGTAAATCACCGATTCAAGGTCAAAAGAAACAGACTCAGAAAAAGGACAAGAAGGTGAACTTTGTGAAATCAAAGAGAACGGATAAAATTGACACATTTGAAAACAAATCTAACCTAGATTTTGTTAATCAAGCGAAAATTTTGAAAAGAAATGAACAAAACAGTTCAAAACCAAGTACCTCGGGATCACAAAGTTCATCATCATCAAGACAATCACATGATACTTCGGGGTTTGTAGAACGAAGATCATGTTTTTCATGTGGCACATTTGGACATATTATTCGCAATTGTCCATATCTTCATAAACAAAAAGCCAAAGTTGATGATCCCCGTGACCGAAATGACCGAAAGCAATCTGTTTCATCAAAACTAGATCCCCGTCTTGTAAAAGAAAGGGAAAAGAAACAGAAACGCCAACATGTTAAGAAAATTGAAAAAGCAATCAAAACCGATGTGGTTAAGAAAACATCTGTTTCTGTCAAACCAGACAATTCAAAAACTTCAGACAATCATGAAGTTACGATTTTAAAGAATAAAACTGGTAAAACAAAACAGACCTAGAAACCAAAAACGGTTACTGAATCAGGGGGAACATCACAATTTCCACAACATCGAGAAGTTCAAGTAACTTACGTTGATGAAAATGGAAGACCCAAGACCACAAAGGCTTGGGTCCCCATCTCCAACTAATCATGTGAGTACATGTGCAGGGTGTTCCAGGAGGAACTTTCAGCAGTCATTGGATTGTTGATAGTGGGGCATCCAGGCACATGACCGGCAACATGAAGCTTCTCTACGACGTTAAATCTATTAGAGGAGGTTATGTTGCTTTTGCTGGAGATAAAGGCGGTTATATAACATGAGAAGGAATGGTATCCAACGGGGTTGTAAGTTTTGACAAGATCAACTTTGTACAACAGCTTGATCACAATCTTCTCAGCGTTTCACAAATCTGTGATAAACAATTTACAGTACACTTTGATGCAAATGGATGTTACGTGCTGAAACCAGGCTTCAAGATCCCAAAAGAATGGATTCTCTTATCTGCTCCAAGGATAAATGATTTATATGTACTTGATATGAGCCAAGCAATAACAACGACTGCACAAGCAATTTGTTTCATTACAAAAGCCACTGAAAAAGACACAATCTCTTGGCGCAGACGTATGGGTCACATTCACTTATGAAAAATGAATCATTTGGTGTCGAATGAATTACTAAATGGTGTTCTTCTTAAAAATTTCCATCTTCAAGACGTCTGTGTTTCATGCCAAAAATGAAAGCAAACTAAGAAGCGACATCCGACAAAGAAAATCAACACGGTGGCAGTTCCTCTTGAATGTTTGCACATGGATTTGTTCGGTCCTGTCAAGTAAAAAAGCATCAGGAATAATCAATACTGCCTCGTGATAACTGATGATTATTCAATATTTTCTTGGGTGGCGTTTATGGCTCACAAGAGTGAAACTTTCGGTATTATCAAAAACTTGATCATTCAGATTGAGAATTTGTATAAGTTGAAGGTTAGACGGATACGTAGCGACAATGGTACAGAATTTAAAAATCATTCCATGGCGGAGTTTTACGCTTCAAAGGGTATTCTTCACGAATTTAGTGCGGCTTATACTCCTCAACAAACGGCATCGCTGAACGTAAAAACCGTACATTGATCGAGACTGCTAGGACTATGTTGGTAGAGTCGCAGTTGCCCATTCCATTCTAGAGTGAAGCTGTGGCCTCTGCATGTTACACGATGAATCGAGTCCTTACAGTCAAAAGACACAACAAGACCTGCTTTGAGTTTCTTCACAAACGGAAACCAGATTTGTCATATCTTGAACCGTTTGGAGCTCCTTGTACAATGATCGATCCTAATGGAAAGTTTGGGGCAAAAGCTATTGAAGGTCACTTTCTTGGTTATTCCACCCCGAACTTAGGAGTCTGGAATCTAGAGAATAAAAGGGTTGAGGAATGGTCTGAAGTCAGAGTACAAAAGCACACATTGCCGGTCAAAAATCCAGGTCAACCATGGATGTTTGAGTACGATGACTTTTTCAATTTGATCAATATTCAAGAAGTCGAAGAAAATGCTGCGGCAAGGATGTTTTTCGAGAGTGACAACGCAACAGATTCATCGTTGGTTCGTCCAGTTATTGTCAATCAAGAATCATCTTCTGTGAACAATAATGCTCTCGACAATGAGGATTTTCATGATGCAACCGAACTGAACGAATCTTCAGAGGATGAAGAATTTCTAGATGCAGATCAAGAAGCTCCAACAACAGCTGTACAAGGTACTTCGGAAGCTACAGCTCCAGTTGATAACCCCAAAACAGCTGAAGCTACTGCATCATCGTCTTTGCCAGTTCCGGGTATTGAATTGGTTGTTGATCTCAATCTCAACAATCTGGGTACAAATATTCCAGTTCAAGATAATCCAGAAACAAGGATTCACAATACCCATCCTCAACAAAACATCATCGGTAATGTACAGAGTGGCATTCAAATAAGAAACATGTTGCGAAACAACAACAACACAGGCTTGTATGCGGCAATTCGAGAATTTGGTCAACAAAACGATTGGTCTTTCGCGTGTTATGTCTGACAGGAAGAGCCAAGAACTTGGAAAGACGCTTTGAAAGATAATTCATGGGTTGAAGCAATGCAGGAAGAACTACAGCAATTCCAGAAGCTAGGTGTCTGGAAGCTCGTTGATAAACCTGATGATTACAAGAAGATTGGTACCCGTTGGGTGTATAAATGCAAAAAGGACGACTGTGGAATCGTTATTCGCAACAAAGCAAGATTGGTCCTTCAAGGTTTTCGTCAAATTGAAGGTATAAACTACAACGAAGTGTATGCACCTGTTGCACGTCTGGAAGCAATTCCGATCTTTCTGGCTTATGCCTCATTCAAAGGATTCAAGGTTTGCTAGATGGACGTCAAAAGTGCATTATTACAAGGTCTAGTCGAAGAAGAGGTGTATGTCAAACAGCCTCCAGGTTTTGAAGATCCTATCCATCCCGATCGGGTTTGGTTGTTGAATAAAGCTCTCTATGGTCTACATCAAGCACCACGAGCTTGGTACACAACCTTATCTAATTATCTGCTGGAGAATGGATTTCGCTGAGGTCTTATCGATTGCACTCTCTTCATAAAAGAACAAGATGGAGATCTTCTACTGGTTCAGGTATATGTGGATGATATTATATTTGGTTCTAGTAATAATGTTATGTGTAGGGATTTCGAGCGTGTAATGTAGGATAAATTCGAGATGAGCGCTATGGGGGAGATGACTTTCTTTTTGGGCTTGCAAGTGCAACAAACGAAGTCTGGGATTTTCATCCATCAGACTAAGTATGTTCAAGACATTCTGAACCAATTCCAGATGTCCGACACATCGCCCATTGGTACCCCACTGCAGCAAAATCATGGAATTAATCCAGACTTGAAGGGTGAAGTTGTTAGCTCTTCATACTACCGCGCGATTATTGGATCCCTTATGTACCTCACAGCATCAAGACCAGATACAATGTATCCAACATGCCTGCTTGCCAGATATCAAGTTAACCCGAAGGCCTCACATCTTGCAGCTGTAAAAAGGATTTTTGTTTATTTGAAGGGTTGCCCAGACACCGGTCTATGGTACCCTAAGGATAATAACTTTGACTTGATCGCTTTCAGTGATTCTGATTTTGGCGGATGCAAAATCGACGGCAAATCTACAACGGCTGGATGCCAGTTTTTAGGAAATCGCCTCGTAACATGGCAGTGCAAGAAGCAGACTTGTGTCGCTACATCAACTTGTGAAGTTGAATACATTGCTGCCTCAAGTTGTTGCTCCCAAGTCCTGTGGATACAACAGCAAATGCGTGATTACGGTTTTGAATTCCTAACTACTCCTATTTTAGTTGATAATTCTGCTGCCTTATCTATCACTAGAAATCCTGTGCAGCATTCAAAGACCAAACACATCGAAATTAAGTATCACTTTATACGTGATTGCTTTGATAAAAGGCTTATCGATGTTGTTAAGGTCCATACCGATGACCAACGTGCCGACCTTTTTACCAAAGCATTTGATAAATCAAGATTTGACTTTTTATTATTGGTAAACGGCATTAAGGTCAAGCAAGAGTAATGCGCATCGGAAAATCGTTTTTGTAAATATCTTTGTGTTTTTAAAATTATTGTAAGTTTGTTTATTTTAGGGGGAGTAATTCCAAAATTTGAAAATTCAAAAACATCAAAAAATTTCAAAACTCAAAAACAATAGAAAAATAAAAATGAGTTTCCTGGCGAGCAAAAGAGAAAATGATAGTACATCAGTGGTCTGTCTAAACCTCTTTAAACTGAAATGCAAAATGAAAAATGTTAAGCAGCTCTATATAAGATGTATCGATAGGCTCACAATCATCTTAAAGTGTGCAGGGTGATATAAACTTAAATCGACTGAAGACCAAGTGGGAACCACTCATTGGCATATGGTCTTGGTACCGAAATTTCGTTTGAGAGATTGTCGAGGTTCTGAGATATGTGGTCTTTATGCTGTTTATCATCTGGGTATCATGGTTGTTTCTTTTATCGAAAAATCAACGGAGACGAAGTCTAGATCTTCCATGATACCATACATACGTGTACATATTGCATACGACCTCAATAAGTGATCAACAATCACATGTCCACAAAATAAGTGATAATATATCACATTTATCCGGGAGTCAAGTTCGTCTCTTTGCTGTACGAAAGTACTGACCTGTTTATGGACTTGCTCCTGTGCCCTCATGCATCTGAAAATCAAGTTCCTCATCAATAAGTGATTCAATCACATAGGGCTTGTTTTCAATCAAAATAAGTGAGTATCTCACATCTTTTTATACGGCAAAACAGATGATAAACGGTATACTCACCAGTAAGATGAACTCTCGTGCATACCTTGATACGGGAATGTGTCGTGTGTGGATGAACACCGGTCGGTAAGTATAAATCATACACTAATCGTATCCCCTCGCCATGATTACATCTGATAAGTTGAGCTTATGTGGACAACAATACCGATAATTGTTATAGGATGCTTATCTAAATGTTAACTAATTGAACAACAAGAGTGTTTTGGCATGACCGTACACTGATATGATTCTCTTACCCTCGAAACTCGCAAAAAGAATGTTTGTTTATATTTACTTCTCTTAGTTTCTGCAACTCTGTATATATTTATTTACTGCTTTCAGTCTTTAGGTTTGAAATATTCAAAATGCCAAAAAGATTTTAGGTGTGTTTTAATATATAAACTTTATAAAAGTCAAAAAGATTTTATTTCTGCTTTAGTTTTGATTAATCGATGTTGGAACTCAAGTCTTCGTTGCCTGAAATCTGATGAAAACCAAAACGACTGAATCTTCATAAACGGTCAGAGTTTGCAAGTTTTGAAAGTTAATAATCAAAATTGAAAAATCTGTTAACTTTTCAAACAAATTGTCGGACGGTAGTTGATTGAAAACTGGACACATGTATGTCGTTTGTTTATGTTAACTATATTCTAAGCGGTTGTTCTCATTGCACGTTTAGCTTTCTTGTATGTGCAGATGCGAACGTGATAGAAGACAAGCTTCGGAATTAAGACACGGCATGGAGGCACTCAAATGATAAAGATGATCGAGTTGCCGCTGGCTAATCATCAACACCACAAGGATCTCAAGTATTGAAGATTAAAAGATTCACGAGCATAACTTAAGGGGGAGTTTGTTAATGCACTTCCTGTTTGTTGAAAAGGGAAGTTTGTTGATACACTTTCTATGTGTGACACATGAAGACTTTGAAGATCCTTTCCGAGAAAAAGAACCATCAAGAGATGGAGAACGAGATTACGAACCTGGCGAGCAGCATCCAAGGGGGAGTTTGTTGATACATATTGTGTGGATACGGCTCGGCTCGACTCGGTTCGACTCGGCTACGAAGTGAAGGCCGTTGTCAAGATATCATCCTGTCTTGACTCGGTATGCTATTTACTTTGTATTTTACGATGTACATGCAAATGCGTGTGTACAGTATGCATGATTAGATTAAGTTTGAGTGTTGTCTGTTTGTTGTTTGGCCCAACATGTAGAAGCCCAAGCCCAACATGCGACTAAGTCACTGATGGCGAAGTCCCACAGTTGACGAAGTCTTAGACTTCGTCATGTATGAAAGTGACGAAATCCCTATGGCGAAGTCCCCTTGGATGACGAAAACCCCATATGTGACGAAGACCCTGTGTGCTCGTCATGATTGATGAATGGCGAACTTAGAGTTCGCCGTTGCATGGGATTTCGTCGTTTACTTTAGTATATAAACACAGCAAACAGACATAACATATAGACAAGTCTGTGGAGATTTGAGAGAGAACACACACACACACAACTGAGAGTTTATAAGTATACCTTGTAAACATGGCATTGTGTCACACCCCAAATTTCCACGTGTCACCGGTGGGCCCGGTGGGGGAGTATCGTGACGTAATTGATATCATCATAGTCAAACAACACAATATATAAATGCACAGCGGAAGCAAAAGATAAATATATTACAATCCGAATATAAGGTAATATCAGAGTATTACAACGGAAAGTAAAAAGATCCACAGGCGGATCGAATAATCATAATCATTGTTCAGCAGACTTTAGACGCCTAGGACTTGTAAGATTCCTTATAATCGCCCTGAGCTTCCAGCCAATTACGTTCAGTACCTGTCACTTAACCTTTTGGAAAAATACGTCAGTTTTCACTGGTAAATACAATTTAACTGACTCATTTTGAAAAGAGTTTGAAAATTGATTTGAGTGCAAACGGCACAAAATATCTTGACACAGTGATTAAAATGCACAGAGGCAAAATTAATCTTTTATAACTTGGGACAATTTTATTAGTAAAAATCTTGTATCCGATTTACATGTTTGTCCAACATTTAGGGCCGGTGATTATACAATACAATACAATACAAGCCGGACAAGATTAATCGACACACCACAAATATAATCTCACAAGAAGTTATCCTCACGAGTGAGTATACGTTTTACATATGCAACAGGAGGTGTTTTGTCTACACCTTGTGCTTACGTCGTGGCCATTCACTTTTTAAAATGAGCCAAGGATATCCAGGACACGGTCATTAACCCCCAATGTTATTTGTTATCAAGCAATACGAATTAAAACGGGATTATGCAATTCAATCATCTCCGATCAAAAGGTTTCTACACCCGACCAAGCGGTATCTTTATAATACCGTACCCCAAGCCCGTATAAGGGAAAATAAGTTAAAAGTATTTACCTGAGCTAGCTCCTGTCTTAATTAATAAGAATTTAATAACTCAGCCGTATACACTTAAGTAAGCGTAGGTACCATTTACCGGAAGGCTCTAGTCTGGAATGATGACATAAATAATCAATTAGAATGCTAACTGGTCTTTAATTAAGCCAAAGCTTAGACCAGTTAGTCTTAAGGAAATATACGGTTCAAACGCACGATTAAGCGAAGACCGGATAGAATGTGAATTTGACCCGACAAGTTTGGAGACTTGTATAATATGGGTATACTAAATACATTCTGGATTTTGAGATAAAAATGATAACGTTTGACCCGTTTCGGTCAATTTACGCAAACTAGTTACGTAAACTGAACCGAACGCAAAAAGGGCGTTACGGGTAACCAAAAGAGTCATATGCAAGTTCCTTGATTTAAATGCCTTAGATATGTTGTAATATCAGCAAGATATCTTCTATTATACCCGAAACGGATTTAAACTCAACTTATGCCTCATAAGGGCATTTTGGTCATTTAAAAGATTATAAAAGAGTTTATTTGTAAATCTGAGTTATGGGTCTGATTTATACAGTAAATATACTTAATTTATCATGTTATAACAGTAGGGTATGACCCATAAGTAAAATTTATTATTTAAAACCAAACTATGCACCTTAGGGGCATTTTGGTAATTTAACAAGGGCTAAAAATGTCAAAATTTGAAATCTGAGTTTATAAACTTGTACTTACTGTTTTTATATAAAAATATACTAAAAACATCAGTAGGTACCAATCTTATATATTTGATATGGTTATAGTACATACTATTCGGTAAAAATGCTTAAAAATGCGATTTGGAGCCGTTTCCGGGTTTGTAATAGAAAGCTGAGATTTTTATAATTCCAGAAGGCTCAAAATACTTTATTTAATAAATAAAATCAGTAGGAAAAGGTTTGGGGTCAATCGGATTTATAAAACTCGTTTTATGGCTTAAAAGGGCAAATTCGGTATTTACCGAATTTAGCTTAAAGACCTATGTTATGCTCATCCAAAAATTTAATAAAAATCTTTAAAAATCCCAAAATATTATATAACATCAGTGTATAAAAAGTTTGATACCAAAAAGTGGGTTAAAACAGGCTATGCGCTAAGTACGCTATTTATATAACATAAAGCTTGCAAATTACGATATTGAGCATAACCGTTAACCTAGACCTCAAACTGATATCAAATTTTCGGTGCATGTTTATCAATTAGTAACAAATGATTCTACTCTTTCACATTTTCAAAAATCGCGTTTTATATTAAAAAGGGCAAAATAGTCATATCTAGGCATAAATCGGAAACATGCATATGCATCGGTTAAGCATGGAATCAAGTTGTAAAATTCCAGAGGGTTAATCTTATATAAAAGTTGGTCCAAAATATGCTCTAATGCAGATCTCAAACATGCATGCACGGATCAGAACTGAAAGTCAAAGAAAAAGTCAATTTATGAGACTTTCGGTTCCGATTCGGGTTTAAACAGAAAATTGTCGAGTTGATCATGTTGAAACACATTCTAACATTAATTATCAAGTTATTTTGATGATCAAACAGGTTGCATGTACCCTACATTGCTAATCAAGCTTAAATTTGCAAATAACAATTCTGTTGACTTTTTGAAACGAACTTTGACTCGACAATTAACATGCTTAGAGTGTGAATCTGATAATACCCTTTTAGGGGTTTGTTATACTCATAAATACCAACATGTGGGTACTTCCAATTTGAGAAAATACTGAGCACATTTCGATTAATCATAAAGTCAAAGTAGTTTTACGACGGATTGACTTTTAGACGAAAAAAACTATGCTAGAACGAATTTGAATGATTTATAAACACTTACAAGAGTCCTAACAGAGCTTAGATATCACTAGGAAGGTGCCTTGGCATCCAGAGAGCTCCAGGAAAGGTCTTGTGAATTTTTGAAGTTTCAAGTGTTCTTGAATGTTGCTACTTTGGTGATCTTTATACAACTTTGATCAGATTTAAGGCTGATTCAGAGGTTTTCAGGTGTTATATGAAGTGAATAAAGGTCCCCAAGTGCATGAAATATCATTGGTGAACTCCCTTAGTCGACCACAGCTGTTTACAACTCTTAAACAGGTCTAAAACTGGCACCTGTGCGTTTTTTGTTGCTGCAGGTTGCTTTACGGACCTCAAGGTCCCCAGCTTTGAGGTCCTCAAGGCAGACATCAGGCCAAAGTTTGTTCTTTGTTTTGCAATTCAGTCCTTGATCCTTCGTAACGTGGTTTTGG
This sequence comes from Helianthus tuberosus, assembly GCA_030545235.1. Lineage (NCBI taxonomy): Eukaryota > Viridiplantae > Streptophyta > Magnoliopsida > Asterales > Asteraceae > Helianthus > Helianthus tuberosus. Next base: position 70,854,191 of record CM060366.1, read on the forward strand.
CTATTTTTCTTGCTCATTAGACCCTAAAACTTGATTTTTAAGGGCCTTGGGACATTTACAAACATGGTAAAGTCCTCGGTTAACTTTGTGCTTACCCGAAAAGTCATGAAATTCCACGTTGACGCATTTAACCCTTCGTGCACGGTTTTGGTCATAACTTTCTCATACGATCACGAAACTTTATGAAATTTTTACCACATATTCTAGTGAGTATATTTTATCATTACAAAGCTTCGGGTTTGCCAAATGATCACTCAGAGGTATACTTTCAACATGTTGAAACTTTTAGCCCCTGTAGTTTGTAATTCCTCACCTTCTTTCATTTTCCGTTTCGTATGATCCATGATTTATCCGTTTAAGATTATAAACACCATGTAGGGTTATTTTAGAGTCTATTTATCCATTGTTGACACTTTGGACCCTTATATTCACATAGTTTCACTGTTAGTCAACTTTAGTCCCTCTAAAGTGCTTTTTCACATATTCAAAGCCTATGACACGTGTCAATACATTATTGGACGTAAATTTTCGAGGTGTTACATCCTCACCCCCTTAAAAGAAATCTCGACCTCGAGATTTGCTTAAAGTAAAGGGAGTACTTTCTGTCCTTTATTGAACTTAACCTTCCTTAGTACATTTGGGCCTCTATGGCACTCCAGCTGACCTCTATAATAGGTCATGTATCCTTTTGGAGCTTCTTAACCTGTCGATCCTTAATCGACACAGGTTGCTCGTTATATCAAAATCTGCATATCAATATGTGATAATGCTTCTTGACTTATTGGTGAAACATATCCCCAATTCATTAGTATACAATGCATTGTATGCTCCGCCAAGCTCCTTAAGTAGGTTTTAGCTTATAAGCTATTTGATCCTGATACATTCGATTCCTTCGAATGATTTGATATATTCAGAGCTCAACTAGTCTGATAATTTACAAATTTGCACACCCTTCCAGGGTGATATCTTTTGTTGATCCTTATTTCTTAACAAGAACTTAGGAGGGTTGCTAACTTCATTAATCTTTGATTTTCTGCCGAATAATGGCAACTTACAATCGGCTATGGATTTGTTTGATCTTATTCGTTGTTTCCAATGCAACTTTTAGATCCTGACGATTGGACTTACCAATCTTTTGTCTTAATAGATGTTTAACATTCCATCTATACAAGGTTTCCAGAAGAGCAGTCTTGATACTTATATAACAACTATTATAGGGAAGCTAAATTTAAGGTGAGATGGTTATTCCAACCATTGCTTAAAATTAATCTTAAGGAATTAGCTAATCCTTGCCGTTAGTCGAACAAATCGACGATCCTGGGCAGCTGATAACAATTCTTACTTGTTGCCTAATTCGGGTTGCGGTAATCAATGCATAAGCAAAATGAACCGTCCTCCTTAATTAATTATACCGAATTTCTTAGAATATCGAGTTAGGCTATATGAACCTATATCTTAAATTTTACTTAATCAGGGTTTCGATTATTCCATGATCAACACGGAGTTCCTACCACACTCTAACCTTAAGCGGGATGTTAATCTTAACTCTACTTGCCTCTCAGAAGGTAAGCAGGATAGTCTTAGGAGAAGATAATTATGACACACAGAGATGTCAGAGGTGTCTGTATTTTCAGGCTTGGGTTTATCTATCGATGTCGGTGTCAGATAAATGACACATTCTCTTTATAATACAAGGATGTCCTAAGTAGAGATACTCATAAGGACATTTTATATTGGATATCTCCCTTGAATACTACTAGTCGTCTTTGGTACAATATGACCATCGGGATATCTTAGGGGTTCCATGCATTAAACCTCCATACTGATCAGGCATGGAAGTAATCTATGGGACACACTAGGATACGCCGATCCTCATATGGCACTTTTATCAAACATAGTTTGGCATTCGCAGGCGATAGAAAACAGTGAGAAAAATAAAATAAAATAAAATAATATATTTTGTCGTACTCTTTCTGGGGAAGAGTACTCTTAGATTTTTCAGAGAGATCCTTGCTGAGAAGAATAAAAGAAACAGTCTCTGTGGTTTCATTAGTAGGTTCTACCTCGAGGATAATCTAAAAGTTTGCTAAGCTTTGTTTATGAAGGATTTATTGGTATCTGAATCAAAATAAAAACTCTTAGCATTCATATCGTTGATAAGTGTTAAGGGAGGTACCTGATGCCATTCTTTATGAATTGGTCCAGGCATTTTAGGCGCTTTCAATCTTAGGCTTTACTTCCTTAGCCGTCTTTCCTTTGACAGATTCACGGCACGTGGTCTTGATGTGGCCTTTCTCATAACAGCCGAAGCAGACTGCATCCTTCATGTACTTGCAGTTCAACGTTTTATGATCCCTCGATTTGCAGATCCCACAAGCCCTCGGCCGCGATCGGGATTTTGGTTCGAACCTGCACTTCCCATAATGGCGCTTCTTGCAGGTCTTGCATACAGGTTTCTGGTTGGACTTTTGTATGTTCTCTTTCTTAGAACTCTGGGAGTTATTTTCCTCCCTTTTCCTCTTTAGTTCATCCCTTGCCTTAGAGGTATGGACGAGATCTTTCTTGTGAGTAAGGACGTGTGGTCTTGGATGAGACTTTGAGCAAATAGCGTTGGGCTCCTTGAACTTTTTCACGGCCTTCTTCACAGCTTTTCCAACAGCTGCGTCTATCATAGTTTGAAGGACATCATTGGAAATTCTAAGGTTCACAATTGTAGTATCATTGGCATGCGTCGCATCATCTATAGCACGATCAGCGGCTGTCTTATCTGAGTTAGCCATACTTGTTATTGGTTCCTAACATTGATGAAACAATTACTTAATTGCAATCCGACAACCGCTATTCATCATCCTGGCAATTTATCATATACTATCCATGGTACCATTAGACCATAGGCCAATATAACATGAATATTCTTAATGAACATTGTTTAGATATGTATACTTATAGATTTTACTTAGCCTAGGTCATAAAAGACCATCGAGGGCATTTAGGGTCTGGACCTAGTCCATCACCTTTTTGACAGGGGATCGAAATGTCACATCTGTCTTTATTATATTGATGAAGTTGGATAGCTTGAAAGCTTGCCATAAGGATATTAGAAAAGAGTGGTTCCTAATAGATATAAAATAGCTATTTAAGGTTCGTCGGAGCATTCTCCAAGGTATCATCGGCCAATTTCTACCTCGCGTCAAATGGCCGGAGTTTAAATCAGGCGAAGACAACAGTTCTTAACATTTATCGTTCATTAAAGAATCATAAGTGCCAGCATAAAGAAAAATAATTTATGCATAAACTTCCTGATAAGGAAAAGTACCTGCTATATGGTTAGCATTCTGTACCACCTCGTGGGCGTTCCTCTGGAAGACTCATGCTTTTGTTTTTCCTGGCCTTCCTCGGCTTCTTTAAGGTCTTTGGGCAGTTAGTCTTGATATGCCCTTCCTCGTTACAATTGTAACAGGTCGCGTTCTTCAACTCCTTGCAATCTAAAGTCTTGTGACCCTTGGTTTTGCAAATTCCACACAGTTTGGCACCTGGGTCAATTGTACACTTCCCAGAATGTTGCTTTTTGCAGTTACTGCACTTGGGTATGTTATTAGACTGACTCGAGTTTTTCCTAGACTCGGAATCTTTCTTGTTCCTTAAACTTCCCTTTTTCTTCTTGTCAGATCGATGAGAGTTCTCCTCCTCTCTTTCTCTTTTTCCCTCACCAGAAGCCTTAACAGACTTATTTCTGATTGCATCTAAGGTGAGAGATAAGGATAAGTCCACTGCGGACCTATAAGTGGTTGGCCTAGATGCTTTAACATTTCCCTTTATCTCTGGTGCTAGGCCTCCAATAAAACGCGTTATGCGTTTAGGTTCAGGGGTGACTAAATAAGGAACTAGGCGGGACATAGTGTTAAAACTTGTCACGTATTCCTGGCAATTTAAATCCTTCATGACTAGAGTCAAGAAGTCTGATTCTATCTCTTCTACCTCATGCTGAGGGCAAAAATTTTCCTTGACTAATGCAACAAATTGATCCCAAGATAAGTTGTAGAGTAGAACCTTTCCCGTGGCTTGGAGCAATGATCTCCACCATGCCAACGCTTCTCCTTTGAATGACTGTGAAACAAATTTCACAACATTCTGCTCTGCACAACCGCTGATGTCCACAACAGCGTCCATTTCATCGAGCCATGTCATGCAATCGATGGCCCCTTCTTCTCCTGTAAAGTCTCTGGGCTTGCAGGAGACAAAATATTTATATGTGCAGGTCTTAACTGGTGCCTCTTGGTGAAACATGACCTGAATAGGCGGAACACTCCTTCGATGTGATGAGTTATGAACATCGTCTTCCTCTAACTCATTTGATTTAGGAGGGGGCTTAATACGAGCCACAGATAGAGTCGTAGAGTGGTTATCTTTTGATTCATTATACTGACTGTCAAGAGCTTGAGTAATAGCACTATTTATTAGTGCCTGCAGTTCCGCTTCAGTCATGCTAATTCTGGTAATATCATTGTTCTTCTTCGGGTGGCTGTTGGCCTCCTCTGATCCAGCCATGTAGCTTGATTGCTACATAAACATTGACAATGATTTATTCAGAGGTTATTATGGAATCCCCATTTTTGACGATTCATCAACCATGGTAATATAAACCATATTGGTTAATTTGTTAGTTATTTTAAATTAGTATTTTCCATTATAATTTATCCTAGTTATAAAACGTTAAGGATATTAAAGTGGCGCAGACGGCCTAGTCACAAGGACAGTTTTAAATTTATAAGCCATGATCGTTTGGGATCGAGGCATTTAAGGTTTGAGTATAGTCGGTTACTTTTCTTAACAGGGAGTCGAAGACTACAACTGCCTTTTGTCTTTTAGGACAATAGTTATAGCCCGTGGGCATTCCCTTCTGAGGGATGTTTATGATATGATCATCTTTTCAGATGCTGTTAGTCAAGATCGTTTGGATCATACCGACTATTATGCTTGGACATGGTCCAACCTTTTTAGACAGGAGGTCAAAGACCACCACTGTCGTTGTCTTATCGGACAACAAATTTAGCCCGTAGGCACTTCATCACTTACGGATGTTTATAATATGATCATCTTATAAGATGATATAAGCCCTGATTTCTAGATCATAAGGTAAATTAGAAATAAATAAAAAAAATTTCAATATAGGGATGACTGTTGTGATTTTATCGAATCACATTTGTCAGGAGTGCTAACACGTTCTTAGGTGTTAACAAGGATCCGAATCTCTTGAGTAGGTCTCACCATCTTGGCCGCGTAGGCTAGGTTTCTCCTTTATGATTCTTTTTAAAATGTATACTGACAGGGAAGGGGGATATTTATTTCCTTCAGGATTCTCCTCATAAATCCTACTTTACAAGTTAATAATAGCACAAATGGCCTAGTCGCGTAGACAAGTTTATAAGCCATGACTTCAGAGAATCGAGACATTCAAGTTTTAATAATGGCACAAATGGCCTAGTCACGTAGACAAGTTTATAAGCCATGACTTCAGAGAATCGAGGCATTAAAGTTTTAATAATGGCACAAGTGGCCTAGTCACGTAGACAAGTTTATATGCCATGATTTCAGAGAGTCGAGGCATTAAAGTTTTAATAATGGCACAAGTGGCCTAGTCACGTAGACAAGTTTATATGCCATGATCGTTTGGGATCGCGGCAATTAGGTGTGAATCCACGTTCATTACCTTTTCTTGACAGGGAGTTGTAGGCTACTACTGTCTTTAGTCTCAGAAGACGTTAATTATAGCCCGTAGGCGCTCCCCTTCTAAGGGATGTTATTTTCCATTTATTTCATGTTTCATGTTTAGAATGAAAACTTTGTTTAATCAATCCATTATATGGAGATAAAAGTACAGAGTTGCCCTAAGCGGGTCTTCGAAAGGAATAATGTGTCCTCGAAGGGACTGAAAGAAAAATATATATATATAATAAATACGTCCTTAGAAGGACTATTAAGGAAACGATCTTCAGTAAGAGGAGTTTCTTCTTCATTCTTATTTCTGAATGCTTTCTCCTTGTAGGCTCGTTTCATCCTGGCCGCGGTACGAAGCTCAGCATTTCAAGGCTCCAGGTGTGGAGGATTCCTATTACAGCTTCTTCGCTTGGCGACGTATTCAATTAGAATTGGAAGCAAAAATTTCCAGATTAGGATTGAGATTATTCCTATGTTAAGTCTAGACTCAGAAGATTTAGGAATGTGCAATTGTGTCATTGAGATTAAACACGAAAAGGATAGTGTTTAATTCCCTCAATGTTGGCTCTGATACCAACCTGTCACACCCCAAATTTCCACGTGTCACCGGTGGGCCCGGTGGGGGAGTATCGTGACGTAATTGATATCATCATAGTCAAACAACACAATATATAAATGCACAGCGGAAGCAAAAGATAAATATATTACAATCCGAATATAAGGTAATATCAGAGTATTACAACGGAAAGTAAAAAGATCCACAGGCGGATCGAATAATCATAATCATTGTTCAGCAGACTTTAGACGCCTAGGACTTGTAAGATTCCTTATAATCGCCCTGAGCTTCCAGCCAATTACGTTCAGTACCTGTCACTTAACCTTTTGGAAAAATACGTCAGTTTTCACTGGTAAATACAATTTAACTGACTCATTTTGAAAAGAGTTTGAAAATTGATTTGAGTGCAAACGGCACAAAATATCTTGACACAGTGATTAAAATGCACAGAGGCAAAATTAATCTTTTATAACTTGGGACAATTTTATTAGTAAAAATCTTGTATCCGATTTACATGTTTGTCCAACATTTAGGGCCGGTGATTATACAATACAATACAATACAAGCCGGACAAGATTAATCGACACACCACAAATATAATCTCACAAGAAGTTATCCTCACGAGTGAGTATACGTTTTACATATGCAACAGGAGGTGTTTTGTCTACACCTTGTGCTTACGTCGTGGCCATTCACTTTTTAAAATGAGCCAAGGATATCCAGGACACGGTCATTAACCCCCAATGTTATTTGTTATCAAGCAATACGAATTAAAACGGGATTATGCAATTCAATCATCTCCGATCAAAAGGTTTCTACACCCGACCAAGCGGTATCTTTATAATACCGTACCCCAAGCCCGTATAAGGGAAAATAAGTTAAAAGTATTTACCTGAGCTAGCTCCTGTCTTAATTAATAAGAATTTAATAACTCAGCCGTATACACTTAAGTAAGCGTAGGTACCATTTACCGGAAGGCTCTAGTCTGGAATGATGACATAAATAATCAATTAGAATGCTAACTGGTCTTTAATTAAGCCAAAGCTTAGACCAGTTAGTCTTAAGGAAATATACGGTTCAAACGCACGATTAAGCGAAGACCGGATAGAATGTGAATTTGACCCGACAAGTTTGGAGACTTGTATAATATGGGTATACTAAATACATTCTGGATTTTGAGATAAAAATGATAACGTTTGACCCGTTTCGGTCAATTTACGCAAACTAGTTACGTAAACCGAACCGAACGCAAAAAGGGCGTTACGGGTAACCAAAAGAGTCATATGCAAGTTCCTTGATTTAAATGCCTTAGATATGTTGTAATATCAGCAAGATATCTTCTATTATACCCGAAACGGATTTAAACTCAACTTATGCCTCATAAGGGCATTTTGGTCATTTAAAAGATTATAAAAGAGTTTATTTGTAAATCTGAGTTATGGGTCTGATTTATACAGTAAATATACTTAATTTATCATGTTATAACAGTAGGGTATGACCCATAAGTAAAATTTATTATTTAAAACCAAACTATGCACCTTAGGGGCATTTTGGTAATTTAACAAGGGCTAAAAATGTCAAAATTTGAAATCTGAGTTTATAAACTTGTACTTACTGTTTTTATATAAAAATATACTAAAAACATCAGTAGGTACCAATCTTATATATTTGATATGGTTATAGTACATACTATTCGGTAAAAATGCTTAAAAATGCGATTTGGAGCCGTTTCCGGGTTTGTAATAGAAAGCTGAGATTTTTATAATTCCAAAAGGCTCAAAATACTTTATTTAATAAATAAAATCAGTAGGAAAAGGTTTGGGGTCAATCGGATTTATAAAACTCGTTTTATGGCTTAAAAGGGCAAATTCGGTATTTACCGAATTTAGCTTAAAGACCTATGTTATGCTCATCCAAAAATTTAATAAAAATCTTTAAAAATCCCAAAATATTATATAACATCAGTGTATAAAAAGTTTGATACCAAAAAGTGGGTTAAAACAGGCTATGCGCTAAGTACGCTATTTATATAACATAAAGCTTGCAAATTACGATATTGAGCATAACCGTTAACCTAGACCTCAAACTGATATCAACTTTTCGGTGCATGTTTATCAATTAGTAACAAATGATTCTACTCTTTCACATTTTCAAAAATCGCGTTTTATATTAAAAAGGGCAAAATAGTCATATCTAGGCATAAATCGGAAACATGCATATGCATCGGTTAAGCATGGAATCAAGTTGTAAAATTCCAGAGGGTTAATCTTATATAAAAGTTGGTCCAAAATATGCTCTAATGCAGATCTCAAACATGCATGCACGGATCAGAACTGAAAGTCAAAGAAAAAGTCAATTTATGAGACTTTCGGTTCCGATTCGGGTTTAAACAGAAAATTGTCGAGTTGATCATGTTGAAACACATTCTAACATTAATTATCAAGTTATTTTGATGATCAAACAGGTTGCATGTACCCTACATTGCTAATCAAGCTTAAATTTGCAAATAACAATTCTGTTGACTTTTTGAAACGAACTTTGACTCGACAATTAACATGCTTAGAGTGTGAATCTGATAATACCCTTTTAGGGGTTTGTTATACTCATAAATACCAACATGTGGGTACTTCCAATTTGAGAAAATACTGAGCACATTTCGATTAATCATAAAGTCAAAGTAGTTTTACGACGGATTGACTTTTAGACGAAAAAAACTATGCTAGAACGAATTTGAATGATTTATAAACACTTACAAGAGTCCTAACAGAGCTTAGATATCACTAGGAAGGTGCCTTGGCGTCCAGAGAGCTCCAGGAAAGGTCTTGTGAATTTTTGAAGTTTCAAGTGTTCTTGAATGTTGCTACTTTGGTGATCTTTATACAACTTTGATCAGATTTAAGGCTGATTCAGAGGTTTTCAGGTGTTATATGAAGTGAATAAAGGTCCCCAAGTGCATGAAATATCATTGGTGAACTCCCTTAGTCGACCACAGCTGTTTACAACTCTTAAACAGGTCTAAAACTGGCACCTGTGCGTTTTTTGTTGCTGCAGGTTGCTTTACGGACCTCAAGGTCCCCAGCTTTGAGGTCCTCAAGGCAGACATCAGGCCAAAGTTTGTTCTTTGTTTTGCAATTCAGTCCTTGATCCTTCGTAACGTGGTTTTGGCTATTTTTCTTGCTCATTAGACCCTAAAACTTGATTTTTAAGGGCCTTGGGACATTTACAAACATGGTAAAGTCCTCGGTTAACTTTGTGCTTACCCGAAAAGTCATGAAATTCCACGTTGACGCATTTAACCCTTCGTGCACGGTTTTGGTCATAACTTTCTCATACGATCACGAAACTTTATGAAATTTTTACCACATATTCTAGTGAGTATATTTTATCATTACAAAGCTTCGGGTTTGCCAAATGATCACTCAGAGGTATACTTTCAACATGTTGACACTTTTAGCCCCTGTAGTTTGTAATTCCTCACCTTCTTTCATTTTCCGTTTCGTATGATCCATGATTTATCCGTTTAAGATTATAAACACCATGTAGGGTTATTTTAGAGTCTATTTATCCATTGTTGACACTTTGGACCCTTATATTCACATAGTTTCACTGTTAGTCAACTTTAGTCCCTCTAAAGTGCTTTTTCACATATTCAAAGCCTATGACACGTGTCAATACATTATTGGACGTAAATTTTCGAGGTGTTACACATTGTAACCGTTTTCTAGATTAATACATTGGAGTGTTAATCGGTGAATCTTGTGTCTTACGTGTTCACAACTTGGTTTAACTTACCCGTTTGGATTCCGCACTCTCGGGTTCATCGAAAAACAGGGAATAGAGGTTGACTCGATCCTCCTGGTGGACCTACAGATGAACTCATAAGGTTAAAGGATTTATCCTTGTCGCAACCCCCGATCCCTTATCTGTCCCGGGAACGGGCGGACGCGAACTCAGTAGTGATGGTATCAGTTATTTAATCTCGCAGCGGAATTTACATCAGGACCGTAGTTAGGAAATGTTTATCAGAGTAAAACCACCATATTTGATATTAATCAAGTCATGGGAAAAACCCAAGTTTCTTATTACAATACATTTATAGGGACAAACCCTATTTTATTTAATTTAAAACATCGTTTCTTAGATAACTTTTATAGCCACTTATTTTCCAAGCCGTCAGTGCTCTCGAGCTGGCTTTTTCCCAGTTGGCTTTCACATTGTGTTACCTGAAACATGTTTTAAAAATATTTTGTCAGCGGAAAATACTGGTGAGTGAATCCCAGTTTAATCAAGAAACATTTTATTAATTAACACAGTATTGAGAGCGATCACATTGTTTATTTCTACACAATTACTCATTCAGTACTTGCCACTCGACCGGATCTATGGCTATGGTCAAATTACTCATTGGCTAACTCGTTGTCCAATGATAATGTACTGTCGTTCCCGACTTACTACTCGCAAGTAGTAATACATTTTGTATACAAAACCCCATAATACTGGCAGTAATTGAAGAACTAGAAAGACTCAATCACCGCTTAATCACATTGTAAAATAATTAAGGTTTTGTAAAACATTCCAAAAAGATTAACAAAAAGAGGATAAACTCACAAAAGGAGTTTATATAAAAAGAGGATAACTCACTTTGCTATCTTTGGCTTCTCGTAAGGGTTTCCTGGATATAATCTATAATTTATACAAATGTACATTGGTTTGTATCATAACCCTTTGAAAATATTAATGATACCCTCCCCGAGACGGCATTCCAACAACTACGTCAGGCAGAACCACGACAGTTGTTACGGAACCCTAAATCAATCGGGCAGCGTAACTATTATGAAACTGGGGTTATAATACTTACAACGGAGCAGAACCTCGCTAATTAGGGGTATAATACCCAACTATTATGCTTATAACTTCAGAAATTTGAGATTGAGAATTGAGAATGAGCGACGGAAAACGAAAACTGATGCCTGCTATTTATATTGCTGAAATACGACTCTCACGCGGCCCGCGTAAAACACAGGCCAGGGTTACGCGGCCCGCGTCAACCCTGGTCAACTCTATAGCTTGTCCCGGTCACCAAGTAGACCCGCCACGATGTCAACACGTGTCGGCCTGGGATGTCTCCGCGTTTCATGATCTCTCGCGGCCCTCGTTAACTATCTAGAACTCTTACGCGGCCCGCTTGAACTAAAGGATTCAACGATATCAGGTTTAGACCCTGATACCGCCCGCGTGAAAGGTTGGGGTGGGTCTGCGCGGCCCGCCTCAATTCAATATTTCATGTTTTTCATTTATTTTATAAACTCTAACATATTTCGGGCTCGGTTTTCACATACGGGGTATAATATAAGACATATTAAGACATTCTATAATATAATAGGGTGTCAGAAATATTATGAGGGTGTTGGTTTTACCGAGGGTTGTTACATTCTCCCCACCTTGTTTTAGAACTCGTCCTCGAGATCTACTGGAACAAATGTGGATATTTCCTTTGCATTTCAGATTCAAGCTCCCATGTGTATTATGGTCCTCTTTTGGAGTCCCACTTCACTTTGACTAAAACTAGTCTTTTATGCTTGAGATTCTTGACTTTCCTGTCATCAATCTGTAGAGGTCTTTCTACAAACTTGAGTTGTTCATTTACCTCTATATCCTTAAGAGGTACTATCAGTGATTCATCAGCTAAACACTTTTTGAGATGTGATACATGAAACACATCATGTATTCCTGCCATTTCCTCTGGCAGTTGTAGCTGATAGGCTACTGGTCCTATTCTTCTAATAATCTCAAAAGGTCCAATATACCTGGGACTTAGCTTTCCTCTTTTGATGAATCTTACTACTCCTTTCCAATGAGAGACTTTTGAATAATACTTTATCTCCTACTTGAAACTCCAATGGCTTGCGTCGGTTATTGACATAACTCTTTTGTCGATCACGTGCTGCTTTCAGTCGTTCCTTGACTTGAATAATCTTGTCAGTTGTTTCTTGCACTATCTCAGGTCCAGATAGTTGCTTTTCCCCAATTTCTGCCCAACAGACTGGGGTTCGACACTTTCTTCCATAAAGTGCTTCGAATGGTGCAGCATTGATACTTGTGTGATAACTATTATTGTAAGAAAATTCTATTAAAGGTAAATGATCGTCCCAATTACCTCCGAAATCGATTACACAAGCTCTAAGCATGTCCTGCACTGTTTGAATTGTCATTTCGCTTTGTCCATCCGTTTGTGGATGATAAGCTGTGCTTAACTTTAACTTGGTTCCCATTGCTTTTTGGAAACTTGACCAAGAATGAGATGTAAAGCGGCTATCTCTATCAGAAACAATTGATAAAGGAATACCATGTAAAGAAACAATTTCATTTACATACAATTTAGATAATTGTTCCATACTAATTGTTTCCTTCATTGGTAGAAAATGAGCTGACTTGGTTAGCCTATCTACAATTACTCAGATTGTATCATTTCCTTTCCTAGTTTTGGGTAATTTAGTAACAAAATCCATTGTTATTAATTCCCATTTCCAAACTGGCATTTCTAATTGCTGTAACAAAACTGAGGGTTTCTGATGTTCAGCTTTAACTTGTGAAGAAGTTAAACATTTAGAAACATAAGCTGCTATGTCTTTCTTCATTCCTATCCACCAGAAATTTTTCCTTAAATCCTGGTACATTTTATCACTTCATGGATGCATCGTATACTTAGACTTATGGGCTTCTTCTAATATACGATGACGTAGGTTTCCTAATTTAGGTTTCCACATTCTATTTTCATGGAATCTCCAAATTCCACCTATTCCTTGTTTTAATTCTTTCAACATACCTTTTAATTTTTCAGAATCATCCTTGATTACTAATTCTTGTGCTTCTCTTATCTGATCATTTAAATCTACTTGCAGATTTAATTTAAGAGAACGTACCCTTTTTGGCTTTTCATGATACTTTCGACTTAAAGCATCTGCTACTACATTTGCTTTTCCTTCATGATACTGGATATCACAATCATAGTCACTAAGAAATTCCATCCAGCGTCTTTGCCTCATATTCAACTCTTTTTGCTTGAAAACATACCTTAGACTCTTATGATCAGTGAATATAATAAACTTACTACCATAAAGGTAATGTCTCCAAATTTTAAGAGCAAAAATTATAGCTCCTAATTCCAAATCATGGGTTGAATAATTCTCTTCATGATTCTTAAGTTGTCTAGATGCGTAAGCTATAACCTTTTGTCGTTGCATCAATACACATCCATAACCTATTTTAGAAGCATCACAATAGACTACGAAGTCTTCAGCTCCTTCTGGTAATGCTAATATGGGTGTATGTGTTAATCTTTGCTTAAGGATTCTAAATGCTTCTTCTTGTTTTAATCCCCATTCAAACTTAACAGATTTACAGGTTAACTTAGTTAAGGGAATGGCTATTCTAGAAAAATCTTTAATAAACCTTCTATAATAACCAGCCAATCCTAAGAAACTTCTAACCTCGGTTGGTGATTCAGGGGTTTTCCATTTAGTAATTGCTTCAATCTTTGTTGGATCTACCTGAATTCCTTCATGATTGACTAGGTGTCCAAAGAATTGTACCTGTTCTAACCAAAATTCGCACTTTGAAAATTTAGCATAAAGCTTTTCCTTTCATAGTAAACTCAAAAGTGCGTGCAAATGTCTTGCATGATCCTCTTTACTCTTAGAGTAAATTAGAATATCATCTATAAATACAATTATGAATTTATCCAAATATGGCTTACATATTCGGTTCATCATGTCCATAAATGCAGCTGGGGCATTGGTTAAACCAAATGCCATGACAGTAAATTCATAATGGCCATACCTTGTTCTAAAAGCGGTTTTAGGAATGTCCTCTTCCTGTACCTTTAATTGATGATATCCTGACCTTAAATTGATTTTAGAGAAAAATCGAGCTCCTTGTAGTTGATCAAACAGATCATTGATTCTCGGTAATGGGTACCGATTCTTAATCGTGACTTTGTTTAATTCACAGTAATCAATACACATACGCATTAATCCGTCCTTCTTTTTAACAAACAATATCGGCGCTCCCCATGGCGATGAACTTGGTTGTATAAATCCTTTCTCCAACAATTCATCTAATTGTTTCTTTAATTCTTGCATTTCTGCAGGTGCCAAACGGTAAGGTGTTTTGGCAATTGATGCTGTTCCTGGTAGCAAATGAATTCTAAATTCAACTTCTCTATCTGGAGGTTGCCCTGGCAATTCTTCTGGAAAGACATCTGAAAACTGAGATACTACTGGAATATCTTTTAAATCCTTTCCTTTAGTGTTAGTGATTATAGAAATCAAATACACTATGGAACCTTTTCTTATATAACTTGCAGTTTTCATCACAGATATGAATTTTGTGGATCTAGAGGGATTATCTCCTTTAATTGTGATCGTTTTACCTTTTGGTGAATTTACTTGAATTAACTTTTGATCACATAAATTACTGGCTTTATTGGCTATTAACCAATCCATTCCTAAAACAACATCGAATCCTGCCAGATTCATGGGATATAGATTTGCTATAAATTTCTATACTTGCTCCTTGCAATATTTCAGAAATCCTAATAGTTTCTCCATTGGCTGTCTCTACTAGACATTCTTGTGGTAGTTTAGTTAATGACTGATTTAGAATTTTGCAAAATGAAGTATTGATAAAACTTTGGTTTGCACCAGAGTCAAATAATACCTTAGCAAAAATATCATTAACTAAAAACGTACCAGCTATGACATCTGGGATCATTTTGGCTTCTTCTGCAGTCAGAACAAATGCTCTAACATTTTTGGCATTCTTGTTGTCTGTGGCTGGAGCTAATTTCGGACAATTAGGCTTGATGTGACCTTGTTCTCCGCAGTTGTAACATATCCGGATGTTCGCTTTCTTCCTGCAATTTTCTTCCCTTTGTCCCGATATTTTGCAAAAGTTATAGTATATGGAGCATCTTCCTGAATGCTTTCTTTTGCAATGCTTACAGTAGGGTGCAGAGGTAGAACCTACATTTCTTCCACGGTTAGAATTTCCAGAACGAAATTCTTGAGTCAATTTCTGGGTTAGGTTCCTCCTTTGATCCTCTTCTCGGGTACGGACTAATTCATCAGTCAAGGTATTGGCTAGTTCTACTGCTTCTTCTATAGTTTGAGGCTTAGCTGCCTTGACTACATGTCTTATCTCACCAATTAATCCCCAAACATAACGGGAAATTAAAACTGGTTCTGGTGAAGCAAGGGTAGGCACTATTCTAGCATATTCAAAGAATATCTTAGTATATCCCTTACTATCCACACCAGTCATCCTAAGATATCTGTTCCTTCTCATTGGGTGGGCAGAATTTCCTTTCTACCTTGTTTTTAAATTCTTCCCATTCCATATTGTAAGTTTGATCACTTCCTCTTGTCTGGAGGATAGTGTTCCACCATTCTAGTGCTGCATTCTTAAACAGGTTAGAAGCAAACAATATCCTATCTTCTTCAGCACACTTGCTTATCCTTAAGACTGCCTCAGTCTTCTCTATCTAGCGTAAGGTTGCAATGGCCCCTTCGTTGCCCGAGAATTCCATTGGTTTAGAAGACCAGAATTCTTTATAAGAATAACCATAAGGCATGGTCCTTCTTCTTTTGGGAATAGGCAATTGAAGTACAGGTCCATTGTTCACGCTGTTTTCTGGTTCAACTGGTCGCTTACTGCTGTGCTTACTTTTATTATCAGCATCTTTAACAGTTTGAAGAATAAATGGCATTGCATCTATAATTCCCTGTGCTACTATGTGTTTGATAACACTATTATCCACTTGATTTCCATTGTTATTGATGCTTTGATTTTCTTTAACCACGTTAATGTTACTCTGGTTATCATTATTCAGATTTCCTTGATTTTCTTCGTCGGCCATCTGAATTTTAAACAATTATCCCATATTAATATCACAAATAATATTTTAATATAGTTAATCACATGACATGCATTTTTGCCAAAAGCGTCGATCATTGCGACTATACTCTTTTCATATACTATGCGTCTATTATACACTAGTACTGAAATAAAGATTACAATACCAACAGAAAGAAAATTACATTAATAGTACTATGCATCCGTACACACATATTTTATTTTATTTTTATTATATTGCTAATACTATTACCATCTCTTCCATCCCATCACGGATATGGATTTATCCAAAAATCCATATTACGTTCATCGTATTTCCATACGAGACGTTCTCCCACCTGACGCATTCTCTCACTGCTTTCTAAAATTTCCTCCCCGAAAGTCCTAAGTTCTTGCACGTTTTCTGCACTCATTGGGGGTGCAGGTTCTCGGACTGGGTTTGGAATCTGGGGTGTGGTTTCCTGATATGGGGGTGACAGTTCCTGAAATTGGTAAGGATCCTCTAAAATCTCCCTAATATAGTTATCATGGTAATAGGGATCTAAAGGGTCCATACCTGGATAGGCTTCTATGTTCTGTATGGGTGGATATTCCTGGATATGGTAACGTTGCACAAAGTCCCTATTGTCGTCCCACCAGGGGTCGTAATTTGGGTCTAGGGGGTTTGGTGCATGTATCCTAGGAATTTCTTCTGGATTAAAGTCATGCATCTCCACTTGGTTTTCCTGGTTTTCTATCTCCATAGGTTGATCTGGGTTTTGTGGTTGTGGGGCTACTAATTGTTCCAGACTTGGGTCAGCAACAGTTGTAGCTAAGATATGAAAATTAGCTAGGCTTCTATTAAGCATATCCTGCGTATTGGCATCTGTTCTACGCTTAGCAGCTGCTAGAACTCTTTGCTGTTGCAAAATTTCGCATTCTCTTCCTACGAGCAAAAGCTTCCTTACTGAACCATCCTCATTTCTTATGAGGGAATGGCTCTTCTAACTGAGCTCTAAAAGTAAACATTCCTTCTTATTGATCAGCAGTATAGCCAGAGAGGGCAGGCTGTGAAGAGGTACCTTCACTATTAGGTGAATCAGACAATTGATGATTCATGTCTGAGGGTCCTTGATCACTCATACTGTAAACTAACAGATAGTCAATTAACACATAACAAATAATTACAGTTATGCACGTATTTCTGTAATTTATTTCCTAACACAATTTTTAGAATTTTAAGTGTCAGCAGAACACTTCTTTGGCTCAGACCAGTGGCTAGGCTCTGATACCACCTTCTGGCGCAACCCCCGATCCCTTATCTGTCCCGGGAACGGGCGGACGCGAACTCAGTAGTAGTGGTATCAGTTATTTAATCTCGCAGCGGAATTTACATCAGGACCGTAGTTAGGAAATGTTTATCAGAGTAAAACCACCATATTTGATATTAATCAACTCATGGGAAAAACCCAAGTTTCTTATTACAATACATTTATAGGGAGAAACCCTATTTTATTTAATTTAAAACATCGTTTCTTATATAACTTTTATAGCCACTTATTTTCCAAGCCGTCAGTGCTCTCGAGCTGGCTTTTTCCCAGTTGGCTTTCACATTGTGTTACCTGAAACATGTTTTAAAAATATTTTGTCAGCGGAAAATACTGGTGAGTGAATCTCAGTTTAATCAAGAAACATTTTATTAATTAACACAGTATTGAGAGCGATCACATTGTTTATTTCTACACAATTACTCATTCAGTACTTGCCACTCGACCGGATCTATGGCTATGGTCAAATTACCCATTGGCTAACTCGTTGTCCAATGATAATGTATTGTCGTTCCCGACTTACTACTCGCAAGTAGTAATAAATTTTGTATACAAAACCCCATAATACTGGCAGTAATTGAAGAACTAGAAAGACTCAATCACCGCTTAATCACATTGTAAAATAATTAAGGTTTTGTAAAACATTCCAAAAAGATTAACAAAAAGAGGATAAACTCACAAAAGGAGTTTATATAAAAAGAGGATAACTCACTTTGCTATCTTAGGCTTCTCGTAAGGGTTTCCTGGATATAATCTATAATTTATACAAATGTACATTGGTTAGTATCATAACCCTTTGAAAATATTAATGATACCCTCCCCGAGACGGCATTCCAACAACTACGTCGGGCAGAACCACGACAGTTGTTACGGAACCCTAAATCAATCAGGCAACGTAACTATTATGAAACTGGGGTTATAATACTTACAACGGAGCAGAACCTCGCTAATTAGGGGTATAATACCCAACTATTATGCTTATAACTTCTGAAATTTGAGATTGAGAATTGAGAATGAGCGACGGAAAACGAAAACTGATGCCTGCTATTTATATTGCTGAAATACGACTCTCACGCGGCCCGCGTAAAACACAGGCCAGGGTTACGCGGCCCGCGTCAACCCTGGTCAACTCTATAGCTTGTCCCGGTCACCAAGTAGACTCGCCACGATGTCGACACGTGTCGGCCTGGGATGTCTCCGCGTTTCATGATCTCTCGCGGCCCGCGTTAACTATCTAGAACTCTTACGCGGCCCGCTTGAACTAAAGGATTCAACGATATCAGGTTTAGACCCTGATACCGCCCGCGTGAAAGGTTGGGGTGGGTCTACGCGGCCCGCCTCAATTCAATATTTCATTTATTTTATAAACTCTAACATATTTCGGGCTCGGTTTTCACATACGGGGTATAATATAAGACATATTAAGACATTCTATAATATAATAGGGTGTCGGAAATATTATGAGGGTGTTGGTTTTACCAAGGGTTGTTACAATCCTACATATGCTTGACAATACTTGACTAACACATAATAATATATATGATATAAATATATCAACCAATTCCATATAGTCGTTACACTTTCCGACCACCGTGTGAAAGATCGAACTTTAACCTTAAAGGGCATATCAATGGCCGTCTATCACACTATCATAGAACACCCCGACGAGCCCGAAGAACCCAAAGCCTCCAACAAAAACAACAACCAAAACGACAAGAAATGCACGTTTCAAAACTGTAACTACGTTGTGGTAGCCCCACCAAACCGGCGCCTTTAACTAGCGGAATACCCCAGCGCATTGTGCTGGAAATTCGGTCAGTATCGGTTTGCTTCTTTACCATACCGGTGCAGTACTAACACTTGGTATAGCAACCGAAAGAAAAAAAAATAATGTCGTGATATGCTCTAACTTTACCGACACGTGTTTTACAACTCTCAAAAACCATAAAAACGAATATTAGTAACAATTTTGATAGCACTGATGATTTGAGCGAAATCATTTCAGTTCGTCACAACATTTGTACGTTATTAACACTCCCTATAGATTACAATACAAAAAAAAACACTATGTTTCGAATACGATTATAACATTGTTTCGCCTGAATCGGAATAAATATTATATCGGAAGCCTTAAAAGCGAATACTTGCACAACTACTGAAGTTATTTGGATGTTATTCGTTTGGTTCATCACGGTAAAGAGTAAAAAAAATTATGTTTGATCAACCCCTTGTTGGTGCATATTCTGTGATAACAGCTTAATAGATAAGTCTTTGGATATCTTGTAACGTGATTAGCATACTTAGTGCGTTTAGTAGACATAATGATCTAGTTAGCTTAGGATTGGGTTAGTGAGTTTAGGACTAAAGTGGGCTTGGAGATGGGCCTAGCCCAAAGTCGATGTCTTGTATGATATAATAACCCATGTTCATATGGAATTAGGTTAGACATTCCAAGGAACTATTATAGAGAGAAAGAGAGAGAGGGATAGAGAGAGAGAGAGAGAGAGAGAGAGGCCAGTAGGGAGAGGTGTTGGTATTGAATTAATTGTAAATCTTCTAGTTGGATAATCAATAGAATGCCGAGTTTGAAAGTGATTCATGTTTTCTGTTCTACTAGTTTTTGTGTTTATATAATCAAGAGGATTTCACACTCTTGATTAGTGTGCAAGATCCACGGGGAAAGGGACCTACACAAATTTTATCGAAACGTGCATAAAAATAAGCAAGTCGCAACGTTATATTCTTATTTCTATTAAACATTACACTATAAGAATAATGAGAAAAGGTAAACCATATAAGTGAATTTATTCGTAGCATGACACATGAAGCACGGACATGAGCGAGGCATATAAGTGCAGTTCCTGCCGGGTAACGGTGCTTTAAAAGTGGTATCAGAGCATGGTTACCGATTCGGAATGGTCTAACCCCGGAATATAGATGCAGATTTGGAAATCCGGAAACATTACCGATTCTTCAAAGTTTTCGAGAATCTGTTCAGGGTTTCCTCTGGTTTCCAGTTTCGAATTGATTTTCTGATCAAGATTTTAAACGGTCCGAGTTTCGAAATCAGTTCAGGTTTTTTAAAAATGCAATCTGGGTTTTTCGTTCAGGGTTTTTACATCAATCGTTCAGGGTTTAAAAAAAATTGGTCAGGGTTTTAATCAGTTACCAAAAATATATTCAGGACTTCAAAACATAAAATATGTTCAGGACTTCGAAATATATGTTCAGGATTTTTATACCAGTTCCGGATTTTTAAACAACTTTTTGAGTTCAGGGTTTTGAGTTTCATAGTTCAATGTTTTTAGTTTTAATCGTTCAGGGTTTCTATTTTAGTTCCGGGTGTCAATTTTAAAACAAACTCTGTCCGGAATAGACTCTAATGTTTCCGGATTTCCAAATCTGCATCTATATTCCGGGGTTTCGTTTAAATTTATTTCTCAAAACTTGTTCCTCCGAGTTTTTTTGTTTCCAGTTTGAACATTTTCTTCTGGGTTTTCAAGACTCCGGGAATTTCCTTCGATCAGTTCTTTAGTTTCCGGGTTTCGTTTAAATCTCATGATTTCAACGTTTTGAAACGATCTCTGGCTTTACAAGCTAAGTAAGTGTTTCCGGATTTTTAAAGGTTTACTGAAACTAATGTTCAGGAGTTTATCAGATGAGTCTATCTGTTTCGTCCGAGTTTTTCTTCAAACTTTTAATTTATTTTGAATTCGGGTTTAGTATCCATGTAGAAAACAGTTCCGGGTTTCTTAATGTTTTAAACTGTCTCCGGGTTTTTGTCATCTCGACTTTGGGTTCCGGACTTAATAAATCAATTGTTTCACAGTGCTATCCGAGTTTAATCATGAAACAGTCAGTTTTCTGGGTTTTGTTTAAATGAAAGTTAGTTCGGGTTTCTCAATAAAACTTCAGGTTTCCAGATTACTCATGCGCACGGAGCGACAAAGTGTTCTCCGAGTTTGTTTTTATGAATAACTGCTTTGGGTTTCAGTTTAAACAAGTTTGTTCTAGCTTTTTATTTGAATCAAATCTTCGGATTTATTAAAACTGCTTCTCTCCGAGTTTGATTCACTTGCTTCTCTCCCGAGTTTGCTGAATCAAATGTGTTTCCGTGTTTTGTATATGTACAACAAGGATGTCCGGGTTTTTTATGAGTATCAAACTGTTTGTCCGGGCACTACAACAAAAATGGCTTTTTAGGACCTTTTTTGTGGGACGCTTATAAAAGAGGGTCCTAAAAAACTATTTAATAGGACTAATGAACTTTTGGAGTCCTTTTATAATATACTCTTCTAAACTGGTGTCCTAAAA
This sequence comes from Helianthus tuberosus, assembly GCA_030545235.1. NCBI lineage: Eukaryota > Viridiplantae > Streptophyta > Magnoliopsida > Asterales > Asteraceae > Helianthus > Helianthus tuberosus. The sequence continues at coordinate 70,875,998 of CM060366.1, forward strand.
AACTATTTAACAGGATGGATGATTTTTTGGGGTCCTATTATCATATAATTTTTTTTTGGAAGGTGACTTTCTATGTACTGGACCAGCGGTCACCGGGTTCATGTCAAAGACAATCCCCTGTCAGCCCCGCACTCTCGGACGCGATGTTCGATCGGGCCCCGGCCGCCGCGCAAGCTGACTTCCGCCCGGAAACCATACTGCCCCCACACGAGAGACTCGCTGGGGTAACAGCTGGGTAAAACCGGGTTGCCCTCAAGACCGCACCATGCCTCAGTAGGATACGATCCATCATTGGGACAACCCACCCCACAAGCCGTAGAAGCCGGGATTCGAACCGGGGTGGCCATTGGCAAAACCCCGGCCGAAAACCAACTGAGCTAGGAGGTGGGTCCTATTATCATATAATTTAATAGGACAATTAAAATGTAGATCCTAATAAAGTACTTTATAAGAGATTTAATTGTTAGTGTCCCATTATGTGGTGCTGTATTAGGACACTTGATCATCTGGGGTCCTATTATAACATAACTTAATAGGACACGTTATAGTTAAGTCATAAATGTTCAGTGTTATAGGACCCTTCTAGTCGAAGTCATATTAGAACTTAACTTAATAAGACACTTGACACTTCGGTCTTATAACTTTAAACTTTATAGGATGCTTAATCATTATGGTGTTATTATAATACGCCGTAATAGGACACTTGATATTTGAGTCATAAAACATTAGTTTTATAGGACGTTTATTCGCTAGAGTTTTATTATAATATAACTTAAAAAGACACTTGACACTTGGGTCTTATAAATTTAACCTTTATAGGACACTTAATCATTGTGGTATTATTATAATACACTGTAATAAGACACCTGATATTTGAGTCATAAAACATCAGTTTTATAGGACACTTATTCGCTAGAGTTCTATTATAACATAACTTAATAGGACACTTGACACTAGGGTCTTATAACTTTAACCTTTATAGGACGCTTAATCATTATGGTGTTGAGAGGTGGTGGTGAGAGGTGGTGGTGAGTGGTGGTGGTGGCCAGTGAGTGGTGGTGAGTGGTGGTGGTGAGTGGTGGTGGTGGCCGGTGGTGCAATACGTGAAAAAGGGGCTACGGCCACACTTTTGGCAAAACCGCCCTGCCACCAATTCGAAAAATGTGTGGCTAAAGGTCATTTATCACATTTTAAAACATCTTTAGCCACACATTATATTATTAGTGTGACCATTTATACCAGTTCAAAACCATTAGCCACACTTTTAGAAAATTATGTGACATTTATTAGTCATAACTCGAAATGTGTGGCTAAATGTGATCTATGGCCACATATTTTGTTTCATGTGATAAAAACACATGCATTTGACACCTTTAGACACACTTTAAGCAAAAAGTGTGACATATATTAGCCACAATAGCAAAGTGTGGCCAAATGTTATCTACGATCACAATATTTGTTATCATGTGACCGATAACATATGTATTCAAAACCTTTAGCCACACTTTAAGAAAAAAAACTGTGACATTTATTAGCCACACTAAAATTGTGTGACCAAATGTGATCTACGACAATAGTATTTATTCCATGTGACTAAAATCAGATATATTTGAAACCTTTAGCCGCACGTTAATAGAAAAAACAACCACACTAGAAAAAATTGGCCAAATGTGATCTACGACTACATTATATGTTTAATAATGTGGCTAAAATCTAACACATATGGTCACGTATATTATTTTGTGTGACTAAAAGTAAAACAATAGTCACACTTAAAAGTACAAAATTTCATGTGGCATTACATAAACATTCGTCAAATCATCGTCACTTTGTTTATTTTGTGTGACGAAATGTTATCAAATGTCATGGAAAAAATGTATGGCCAAAAGGTTAAAACTTACTACATCTTTAAAAAAATCTCCTCCAAAATATTTCGTTTTAAAACTTAAACCCCCCCCCCCCCCCCCCCCCAAAACATTCCATCTTAAAACTTCCCACCAATAAACTTCTCCACCAAAATACTTCATTCAAAATTTCCCTATCAAATAATAATCTCCTTTGAAAAATTATGTAATTATTATTTTTATTAATATTAAATTACAAGTTGATATTCACTGCCAATGAACTTTATTTTTTTTAATATATACAAATAGTTATCTCATTTATAGTTCGTATCAAAGATCAACTTGGAATCACTATAGCACGTATAGTCCCCAAAATAGACATTTGTGAATTTATAACATTGCCCACATACCTATAGTATGGATTTTAATTAATGAAAATAGATTGTTGGCTAGATCAAATTTAAAAAGCGAAGGGTTTGATTGCTGTAAAAAAAGTCAATAAAACAATATAAAATAATAATAATAATATTAATAAAGTATGTACGGTATTTAGATCACATCCTCTTTTATATTTTTGGAATGGCGAATTAAGTCACCGCACTTTCAAACTATGCTAAGTTTGGATTCCATTTAGAATCTCCTTATTAACTTTTCTAAAAAGTTGATAAGGAGAAATAGGGATGAGATCGGTACGATACCGGTACCGTATCGGTACCGATACCGTAAATACAGTTATCGAAATTGAGGAAATGTAGATACCGATTACCGTACCGCATTTATAGATTCGGTACCGGTACGGTACCGGTATTTTCGGTACTTTACCACATTGGTACTGCTTTGGTGTCATCCATTGTTTTACCTAAAAAAAATTCATGTGCAACCCATCCATCCATTATTAACTGAACTAGAGTAATATACAGATGAATGTAAACAAAAGGTAAACATATTAAGTAGTCAAAAAAATCAAAAGGTAAACATTCATGGGTTCGACTTTTAACATCTAAATTCCAACATGTCTAAAAAATCATCATAATTGATTAAAAATAACCAAACAAAAGAAATTTGATATTGGTTTTTGTAAAACAATGTTCAAGAAAATATAAATTCATAGTGGGATCTAAGATAATAGCAAAATACATAAAGTCATTACTAAAGTCGTTAATAATACCGGTATTTACCGAAAAATACTGGTACCTATACCGTTTTTACCGATACCGAATTTTGAAAAATATATTACCGATACTGGTACCGTTTATGATCGGTATGGTACGGAATCGGTACGGTACCAGTATTTCGATAAAAAATCTCATCCCTAAGAAGAAATAATGTTTGGATAACTCAAAGTACTTTTGTAAATGAATTTTTAATACAAGGGGAAATAATGTTTGGATAACTCAAAGGACTTTTGAAATTATAATTACAAAATTATCCCTTTGCCAAAAAAAAAAAAACTACCCACCCACACAACTTCTTATGCCTAAAAGTTCTTTATCATTATAGTGAATTAAAAACATATGACTATTAATAGTTTATGTCACACTATTAAATGTCTATGGTCACACTTACTACAACCTTGAAAATAATATTCTATCAACAAATTTATACTTCCCTCCAAAATATTTCATCCTTAAATTTATTCTCCAAAATATTCATTCAAAACTTTCTCGTCAAATAATATTTTATGTCAAATAATTTCATTATTTAATATAAAAAAAAAATTCTTACTACATATTTAAGAATTCACATTATTATTAAATTTATATTTTCTGAACCATATTTTTTATTATTCGTTATCTTGTAAATAATATTTTATTCATGCATATTAATTATGTCTATATGCTTTTTTAATGTACGTATATTTGTATCGGTATCGAATTGCTTTCGGTACTCACTATTACCGGTACTTTCGGTTCGGCGTGGTACTGATATTTTCCCAAATTTTACTACTTTAATCACTCGTACCGATACCCATATTTAGCGATTCTCGGTACCAGTATTTTAGTACAGATACATTCGGTACCGAGCTCATCCGTAATCATATATGTGTTAATGGACCATATTGGGTCTTAATGGATCACAATGCCATTAGTAGATCATATATATGTAAATGAACCATATTGGGCCATAATGGATTACAAACTGAGCCTTAATGGATCACAGTGGCCAATAATTTATCATATATGCCTTAATCAACAATATTGGGCCTAAATGGGTCAGAATGGCCAATAGTAGCTCATATATGACTGAATTGACCATATTGGGCCGGCCTAAATGGATTACAATGGACAACAGTAGATAATACACGCCTTAATGGAACTTATTGGGTCAAAATGGATCACAATAGACAATAGTAGATCCTAAATGTCTTAGTGCACCTTTTGGGCTTAAAAGGGTCATAATGGACAATAGTGGATCACAATGTACAACAGTAGGTCATACATGTCTTACTCGACCATATTGGGTCTTAATGGATCATGATGGCCAATAGTATATCATACATGTCTTAATGGATCATGTTGGGCTTTAATGGATACAATTGGACGATAGTAGATCATAGATGTCTTAATGGACCATATTGAGCCTTAATATATCAGAATGGACTATAATCTACTACTTCTACTAAAGCAAAATAAACTTATGCCACATGGCATGTACTTAGGCTACCAGATGACACGTGGCATCTAATTGTTCCTCCAATTCTTTGAATGAGCGGCAAATGAATAGACGCTACCATATGGCTGAGAATTGGTTTTGAGCGCCAATACCTTTTCTCATTCTTTACCTTCACATAGCTTCTCAAACAATCCGCCCTCAATCTTGCCAAAATTATAAAATCGTTTCCTTTTTCAAATGAATTTCATATCAAAACCCCTAAATGTTCGCAATCATCTACATTTGAGAAAATAATTCTCACTTCCATTTCATTTTTGCAACTTCCTCAATCAGTTTGAAGGCCACCGCTCTCTCAGGCTCATGAAATCAAAGTATGTTCCATGTCAATTGTTGTAAGGTGTTTCCCCATTTTTTGTTCAAATTCTCAAATGCTACTTTCTCTTATCTTCGTATATTTTGTTGAACTCATTTGCTAATTGTTCATCCATTTGATGTTAATCTTACAATTATCTTCCTCTCAATGTTTTTTGCTCAGATTAGGGTTTTTTTAGCCATCCATTTTCAGATTTGGTTACATTCACAGTCTTTAGTTATGGTTAGTACTTATTTCGATTATTTCAGTTAATTTCTTTTTTATCTAACTTGCAAAGTACGTAGCTTAGATGATTTAATTGATCGGATTTAGGAGATCAGAGGTTTTCAATTACGATTTAGTATTGATTTCAAGTTAATTCATGTTATTTTCTTTTTTCATCGGTGAATCTGTGTTGGATGAGATGTAGTTAGGGGATTGAAAAGATCTAATCCATGACATTTGCTTTGTATTGTTAAAATCTTGAACTGTGGTTGTAGCATTCTTTAACATTCAAGTTAATTAGAACCAATATTGATCTGATCGCTGGTGCATTTTTTTGATTCATTGATGCATTTTGTATGTGTTGTGTTGATCAATATCTGGAACTTGGGGTTATCAGTGTCATATTCTAGGGATTGCATTTGTTTTCTTAGGCCGAAATAGTGAATTTGCTATTGATTTAACAAATGTATTTATTTTATGGCATAATATAATTGTTGTAGGATAATCGGTATCCCTATAATGGAACATGAAGAACCAAAATCACCCTATCTACTTGTGGATCGTCCACTAAATGAATATTTTGTAAGCATTGTATAAAATGTTTTAGGTGAGGTCCTTATTCCATATTTGTGTTTTATGTGTAGAATATTTCTCTAGGTTTTTTTTGCCGATTCACTCACTTCACTTGCACCTTTTCTGGTCTGCCGAAACCCTCTATCAGAGATGGAGGCGACGATGGTGTTAGGCTTGTGTACCCGGTTACCATGGCTTTCGCTGCCTTCACTTGGTTTTCGCGAGGGTTCATTGCTTTGCCTCTCCCTTTTGGCCAATTTGTTTGAGTTATCTTTTGATGTCGGTTGATGGAGTGGTTGTCGGCAAAGGATAGGGGCTGCTTTTTTTAAGTCACCCTGGCATATGTTGTTTTAACTTTTATAGTTGCAAAATAATTAAAACAGGCTATAATTTATTCAAATGTAGTTTTATCCATGCATTTGTTGGTTTTGTTTGGTTTCACTGCTTCATTTGTCATAATAAAAAAGATAAAAAAGAAAATCGGTATACACAGAATGAACAAGAAAAAAAAAATCTTATAGTGTCGAAATGATTAAGAATCAGTATTATGTTTTTAAATATTTTTAAAGAGGCGGTGTATTGGTTTGGTCAGAACCTGTTTGACCGAACCAAATTGATTCATTGCTACTATATATGCATTTTGATTTTTTTGAGTAAACTTGTGGTTTTCATGGAAACTGGTCAATCATCCGAAGCTACCGAAGGGGGATAGTATAAGTTTTTTGCTCACCTAATATGTTTGGCCTTTTATGCGTTTGGTCAATCAGATGGTCATGGAAGACGGAGTAGAGACGATGGTTACATAGACGACCAAAAATCATCGGCTGCAGTAACTCATGGTCGCCGCAGAATGTCGGTTCATCTCCATTGCCGTATATGGCTGCTGATTAGCGCATAATCGCAATGGATGCCACTGCCAGAGGCCGTCATGGATAGCCACAATCTTCGTTCTCATGTTATAATCAATATACATCGCATCGCAGGTATTTGTTTATTTATTGTTTGCATTGGATATTGGTTTGTTTTAAAATATTTGTTTTCAAGGCTATGATTTCCTTGATTATCGGTTCTAAATGTTCAGAATGTTATACCTTATTCGGAAATTAACGTTTGAATATTCATTTATCTATAACTATATGTTTATTCACTTAAGGTGTTCGATGAAATGTTCATGTGTTTTGAGAATTTATCTTTTAAGGTTATGGGTTGATTAAGAAACAAGGGTTTTTGATGAGTTGTTTCAAAAGGAGGTAAAGTTAGATAATCCAGCATTTTGTGGTTGAAATGGTGATTATTTTGTTACATATGTTGAAAACATTTTTTTTTGTTTTTGACTGAATTTGTTGTCAAATTGGTGACAATTTCGTTAAAATGGCAAAAATAGATTTTTTTGGTATTTTAGCGTATTTGTTATCATGAATAGTTTGATAATCTTGAATTGCAATATGTTCATATTTAGGTGCTTACTGCCTAAGATTTGAGAAAAAAAAACATGTTAGATCTTGATCTTAACTTGCGTAGATGCTAAACTGTTGACTTTACTATTATGTTTTATCCTGACTTTTTCTGCTTATGTACCTTTAGATCTTAACCTCAACTTAGTATTCGTGAACTGAACCAAATGGATTTTTAACATTTGTTAATATAAAGCTTTAATCTTCGAGTCAGTTATAAGCTTTACTTAACATCCATATTCAAAGACATGTTTTTTAGGGTCAGTTGGGACCTAAAGATTTTTTCTAAAGGTTTAATCTGAATCATATGTAATAAGAACTCGACAAATGACAAATGCCTAAACCCATACAACTGATTGTAGTACTCAGATTTTTTATGTGACATTGGTGTTTCAAAATTCCTCGAATTCTAGACATGTTAGCATTTTTCTCTCCATTTTTTTGTTTTAGTTTTTGTGCCATGAGTAAATTGGATGGCTTAGTATGCTCAAAAGTTTATGACTGTTTTTTTAAGATTATATGGATCTTAGTTGATTCAATTCTTGCACTAAGAAGTAAAAAGGGGTGGGGGTGGTTCTCTATGCAGCTGTTTTTCTCCATTTTTTGTTTTAGTTTTTGTGCCATGAGTAAATTGGATGGCTTGGTATGGTACCGTTTTTTATTAACCCAGTGTAAGTTGCACTTTAGAACTGAACATTCCTTAGATCTGGTTATATGTCAAATGGCGGCCTTCATGCTAATGGAGATTTTAACAATACCATGGTCAGTATATATTTTTTAAATGTTTATATATCATGTGAAGTTGAATCAAACTCTTATTTTGTTTTATTCGAGGCTAACCCTTGATTGATCGTAGATATTTGTTTGATGGCTGGACCCAACCGTAAGCGATGAGGATCTTAGGTAGCCTTTCTCCGAGTATGGTGACATACTTTCATTGAAAATATCATTGGAAAAGTATGTGTATTTGGACAATTTGCCAACAGGTACATCGTTTTCTTTTATGATATTTGTTTTATTAATCAAAATGTCACTGAAGGCCAATGGGTCAAGTCTTCTACGATATTTTCTTATTTCATAAATTATTATTGTATTAGAATGCTTACAAACTATATATGTAGTGTAAATATAACATTAACTTCTTCTAAATATAATGATTTAAGACAAGACAAACATTTACATATACATTAGGTGACTTTGACTAGATGAACCTACTCGACCCATTTGACTCATTTATCTTTAACTACATTAAATCATTGGCCATTTCACTCATTTCTTTTAAACCAACTAAAGTTGTCACGTTTACACATTATTTAAACTATTATGTCACAATTTATATATTCGATTCGGGTTATTTCAAACTTTTGATAATTTCAGTTCTTTGCTTCCGTTGAGTGGATAAAAGCCGTAAGAAAAATGATCATGGTCGTCACTGCGGAGCAGAGAAAAGCAACTCTGAACCTCTTAGTATCTTATCAGAGAGCAGATTTCGAGGGCATTTCCCGATTAATAGATGGTAGTTTTTAATATTATTGTTGCATCATGTGTTTTCTTATTAACATTGGAGTTCAACAGTCTTGCTGTTTGTGTTGCATTAAAATTTGTTTATTATCACAGAAAGCAGATCTGCAATTGATATTCTGTTAAAGGCAACAGGATACCATAATTGTGCAATAAGGCAGATGCGTCCATAATTGATGGTCACGGTAAAGAAGGTAACTCGAATGAACCACTTGGTATTTTGAAAAAAAAAAAATGTTGAGGAAAAGTATCATTTCTGATGTATAAATTTACAATGCATTTGTATAAGGTTTTTCCGAAGAACCAAATGATGGAGAATAGCAATGGAGGTTGTCTTTGAGGTTCGGGAAAAGGGTTTAAATCTTGATGTTTTTGCTTACAGTTCGCTGATTAATGGGTTCATCAAGCAAGGTGATCTCTCAGAAGGCCTACCAGTTGTTCGATGAAATGCAACTGAGAAACGTTCGTCCAAATATTGTCACTTATAATACTTTGGTTAATGGGTTATGCTGGTTATGTTAAAACCTAAAAGAGCAAAGGAGTTGTTTGATGAAATACATGAGGAAGGTGTGATGATGAACACCTGGACTTATACTACATTAATCAGGAAAGATGTTGGAGTGAAGGTGTAGGACCGAGTTTCGTGACCGGAACCGTGATTCTTGTGATTATGTTCAAAGACGGAAGAGATTAGCAATGATAAACAAACAACTTTGTATTAATCCGGTAGTAAAACGTTACAAATCGGCCCGATTACATGATAACCGAACTAATACCAAAGGAGTATACATTCCGGGAGAGATCAAGTGGTGATCTCTCCCTGGGTGAGGTCTCAAACCTTCTCTAACTCTCTTGGTCTTGCAAATGACAAAGTGTTGGTATTTATACCCAACACAGGTTGTATGGTCGAAGGATCTAACTGATTGATCGATAGATCATCTGTCGATCATCCAGCTATCGAAAGATACACATATACCTCGAAGGATGACATATCCTTCGAGGTCCGTCTTTCGAGCTCATCGACGGATATACACAATCCTTCGATGCCTTATCCTTCGACACCAAACATTATACAACCATAATCTAACTGTTTGTCTAGCAAAACCCACACGGTCAACCGAATAACCCTCTCGTTTGACCACTTCAAACGAGCGGGTCTATACACGTTCGATAGACCGTTTCACTAACTATTACAAATTCAGCGTAAAATAAAACTAATCCTATTCGACAAGCATCGGACACAAATCTGCATCAACAAATTCCCCCTTGTCCGTTGCTGTCGAATGCTGAAAATGCAACTGCAATCGATCTTCAGTCAAGTATTCATCTTCTCTGTGTTAACAAATTCCCCCTTGACCGATGATCCAGGTAAGTAGTATCTTGACGCTCCTTGTAAAATATTTCCCCCTTAAAGTACGCGTATCCGTGTTGGGTGTTGTGCAATTTCCTCAATTGACCGATCTTCCGCTGATCTTCCAATACTCCAACCGGCATTTGATAAGGGTTCCAATCTTTAAGAACTGCATCAAGTCTTGATCTTGTCATAAGAACTCTATTTCATACAAGCATACTACATCGATAGAGATTTCTGGTGAACTGTCTTCTGTAAACCGTCTTTGTGGAATCGACCAAGTAATGCACTTTAATCTTCAGCATCAACACTCAGGAAAGTCAGCTAGACCAAGTGTATCCCTTGCAAGCTCAACCAGCATGCTTAGTTGAACTACATCCAGATCTCATTGTCTCGCCTTTGTGAAGTTGACCACGTAATGCACTACGGATCTTCAGCATCAGTACTCAGGAAGTCAGCTAGACCAAGTACATCGTTTGCAAACTCAACGAATTGAGTTACCCCCAGATCCCTGTAAAATCCCAAAGAAACATCAAACCCAAAACCGAATCCTGCAGGTCTTCAGCCTTGAACTATCAGCTTTCATTAAGATTCCCCAGGTCTTCAGTGAACAGCGCTTTTGTAACTACTGTAGACTTTAGAAACCTGTATTTTTCCGTGCAAAACCCTTCACGCTGGCTGGAGAATTAATTAAAATCCTCAAATATGTGTATGTGCAAAACATTCCACGCCGAACCGTTTGTATCACCAGAAAATCACAAACTCTACCACCTGTGATTGCGTTTAGAAATTTTCCGAAGAAATTCAACATACGAAATTTTTATTCCCCCTATTTCTTTGGTAAGATTTCTAAACCTTAACAGATTCTCTCCACTTCAAAGAAACTGTCGTCAAATGTTCACCAGTTCCCTCCACTAAGCGGAACTGTCATCAATCCCCGTTGAATGTTCTTGGTTTTTCGAAAAATCACGAAAACGAATTTCTTCTTTGCATAAGCTAGTTGAATAAGAACGTCCCCTAGTACCCCGTAGGATCCGACTTGTATCCCTCCAAAGACTTTGTGAACTCGTTAGGACCGGTGTTGACATTCTAGGTTCATTCATTCGTTACCAAATGCGAGAATATGACAATAAACAAAAAGGATTTCTTCGTTGCATATTCTAGTTGATAAAGCAATATCGCCTAGTACCCCATCGGATCCGACTTGTATCCCTCCAAAGACTTTGTGAACTCGTTAGGACCGGTGTTGGCGTTCAAGGTTCATACGTTCGTCTTCAAATGCGAGAATATGACAAATAACAAAATGCTTTCGAACATTTTCGAATAACCAATAACAATCATAAACTATCGACGTGCGGAAGTGAACATACCGTTCTCGTTTTTGGCCCATAATAGTCGCGTCACCATTTTTGACATTTGCATCGGTAACCGTGACTACCCCACATTTTTCAAATAATCAAGTTTTCATCATCTCTTGTTTTCATCAAGCTTCATCATCCCGCGCGCTCCCGAACCCGTAAGAATTTGTCGTTGAAGCGCGAGTCAGATAAGCTTTGCAAACACCCGACCCCACTTTGCAAATCATGTAAATTCCTTGGCCCAAAGTGAAATAATCTAAGTTTTTAAATGCGGCCCACTAAAAATTTATACCACACAAAAAAAAAATATCCATTCGACAAACCCATTCATGATCGACATCCATCATCGTTCATTAGAAATTCAAGACCCGTCTGCCAATCCCAACGGCACTAAAAAAAAAAAAAAATTTTCACCAGCCCACTACTGATCCAAGTCCACGAAGACTAAGCCCAGACGAATAACGAATAACTGGTGTTTCTTTACCAGCCCACAAATCATGTAATTCATGAAAGATAGGCCCAACTGAGTGTAAAGGCCCAACTACTAATAGTGATATCTTTCGTGAATTGCTGGCCACAAATAATCTTATCAGTAGTTAGTGTACCCCCAAAAGTCAATCCCCAAATAAAAGTACTCTCTTCTCTGCGATACACCTCTGATTCCACCTTCAAAGAAAATCACCCAAACAAAAAATTAAATCTTTCATTCTATGATGAAACACCAGCAACTTGATCCACAACATTAGCAGCTGCCATCATCGGAATCTCCTCCACCTCTCTGCGATGAACAAAACCAAACATCTTCAACAAAAATTCAGTCAACAATTTCATCTTTCAAGTCCACTCTCGAAGAACAATCAGGTCTTCTTCTTCGATGATGAACAATCAGCAGCACCTCCTTCTCTTTCGATACATCTGATAAACCCAAATCAGAACAACATCGCAGCAGCAGCTAACATCATCTTCTTCTCTTCGATTAACAGCAAAACAGCAGCAGCTACATAAACATCAGCCGTCATCTTTCGAGGATTATCTTTCGAAGGATCGAAGGATCATCTTTCGAAGTTGTTCTGGAACTGATGAGAACTGATCTTTCGAACTGATCAGCTTTCGAATCTGATCATCTTTCGAAGTAGTCATCTTTCGAATTCAAGCATCTTTCGAATCTTCAAGCATCTTTCGAATCTTCAAGCAGCTTTCGAATCTTCAAGCATCTTTCGAATCTTCAAGCAGCCGCCAAGAACATAAGAACATAGCCACTGTTCAACTTTGCAGATTTGACAAAAACGTTGTATTTTTGATTTTTGATGATAAAAACTTGATTATATAGGTGAAAAACATAAAACGGAACACTTGTTTCAGCACAGATCTGAATATTCGGGTCCAGATCTGAGTTTTTCTCATTTTCACCCAGCTTTAGATCTTGAACAAAACTCACGAAAATCACAGATCTAGAGCACATGTGACTTAGTAAACGGTTAGATTTACTAAATCGGGCACCATGGCTCTGATACCAATTGTAGGACCGAGTTTCGTGACCGGAACCGTGATTCTTGTGATTATGTTCAAAGACGGAAGAGATTAGCAATGATAAACAAACAACTTTGTATTAATCCGGTAGTAAAACGTTACAAATCGGCCCGATTACATGATAACCGAACTAATACCAAAGGAGTATACATTCCGGGAGAGATCAAGTGGTGATCTCTCCCTGGGTGAGGTCTCAAACCTTCTCTAACTCTCTTGGTCTTGCAAATGACAAAGTGTTGGTATTTATACCCAACACAGGTTGTATGGTCGAAGGATCTAACTGATTGATCGATAGATCATCTGTCGATCATCCAGCTATCGAAAGATACACATATACCTCGAAGGATGACATATCCTTCGAGGTCCGTCTTTCGAGCTCATCGACGGATATACACAATCCTTCGATGCCTTATCCTTCGACACCAAACATTATACAACCATAATCTAACTGTTTGTCTAGCAAAACCCACACGGTCAACCGAATAACCCTCTCGTTTGACCACTTCAAACGAGCGGGTCTATACACGTTCGATAGACCGTTTCACTAACTATTACAAATTCAGCGTAAAATAAAACTAATCCTATTCGACAAGCATCGGACACAAATCTGCATCAACAGAAGGACCCTTTCTGGATTCCACCACCTGGTTGGAAGCCCGATTCTGTCCAGGATCCCATTGTGGCAAAAGAAATCAGGAATCTCCAAGAAGTAATTTCAAATATCAAAAGGTGATCAAACTTAACTATATTCAAAAGATTATTATATAATGTTCATTTTCAAAACAGTTTGAAGGTCTAATCGATGGTTTAATTTTTTGGTCCCTTCACAGGGATTATGAGGAGGAATTAGGAAAACTGAAAAGGTAATTAATTTGTTTATTAATTATATAAATAAAATGATAATGTATTCATTTAGGTAGTTTGGTTATGTGTGTAAACAGGGAGGTCCAGGAGTTGAGTTCAAAGAAAGATGAAAGTCAAGCTATTGTGGTTTCTGAACAAGTTGACCCGGTTCGTAAACAACCAACTGATATCTTTAATTTTATGTTTGATTCAAAGTCAGATATTTGCCTGGTTTATGGTGTGAATTTGGTTAAAAAGTTTACAAATTTATTTGCAGGTTGCTGAGTCACTCGGGCACACGGTTCTCGGCTGGCGTACTGTCCCAAAAGATAATTCAAGTTTGGGTAAAGCTGCTCTGCAAACCGAGCCTGTTATTGAACAAGTGTTTCTCACACCCACTGCTAGGTCAAAAGTCGATTTTGAGTTGCCGGTATATATAATAACCTTTCTTACATTTGACCATTTTAACTTTTTTTGCATACAGGTCGGTCTTTATCTTTGTTAATTGTTATTTGCATATGTACATACTAAGAAGGGTGTCAATGGTAGCCATCCGGGCTGCATTGAACCTTCAACACGGTGGGGTCCGGGACTTCTATATATGTTCTTTATCATCTAGGTATGTTAATTATTTTTGTTCATGTTTATTGAGCTATGTGGGGAATTGAATCTAAGCAATTTGTTATTTTGGTTGTAGACTGTTGTATACAAAGGTCAGTTAAAACCAAACCAGTTGAAGGAGTATTACCATGCAGATCTTGGGAACGGAAGGTTTACGAGCTACATGGCACTTGTAAGTATATTTTTTTTCATAAACTTGATTCTTTGTAAATAATAGAAGTAGATGTGTGGTGTCTTCGAGAATATACCTCAGACCGCAATTACGATTGACATAGAGCAAACTTATTTATTTGTTAAACATAAAAAAGTTAAAACTTAGAACCACAATATTAACATTTTGATATTTGCATTGTCTGGCAGGGTCCCTCATTCTGGCGATCGATCTCTAAAGCTATGCTACATCACATTTGCTTCAAATTCCTGGATCTAAGCCCTTGAAAAGACGCATCCACATTTGGCTTTGTTTATTCAGGTTTGAGCATTTTTCTTCATTTGTCATATTGTTTGATACTGAGGAATGATGGTTTTAAACTCACTAATTGAACCGTAAAAATTAAGTTTTAAACTTTGACTAAGTCACCGTATTTGGAATTTGATGGTGAGGTTAGTTAATCTTTTCACCGGTTCAAGTAATATTCATATTTTTTATTTTTGAACTTTAAACTGGCTTTTGACAATTATTAAATTCGATTTTTTATACAAAAAGGAAACTTTCTAAACAAATAAATGAAAGATGTATCGGTTGAAGGAGTTGAAGCCAAAATACGGCTGGTAGTTGTTTATATAGTTTAGCTAGATAAGACGGGTAATGGGTCGGGTCAAATAAAATTAATTGGTAGTTGTTCATGCATACGTGAAGCATTTTAAATATTTATATCCATCAATCCAAGGTAAAATTTGAACAGCAGTTATTGCATTTGCTCTTTGTCTTCCTATTTTGAAGTGCACACTTGGTTTTAGGCATAACTGGGCTTACATAATTACATTTATCATGTCATTTTATTCGGTCTTGATTTGATTTTGATGGATAATAAATCGCTTTTACATACATCATAATTTTATTGTTATTAGAAATATTATAATTAGTATTATTATACTATGGTATAGTTTAGAGTTGGTACTTTTGACCCATTTACTTATGAACCGGTTGATCTTTGAGACTTGAAACCACTTGGCTGTGTTTTTATCTCAACGGGTCAAATAAAAACAAATCTTTGGTGACTATTTGTATTAGTGACTAACGGAAACGACTACGTATCCAGAACGTTTGCAATCACTGGCTTTTCTGAACTCGATGAGTAACACCGATGATGATTATAACGAGATGAGTAACATTTACGCAAAGGTTTAGCTTGGATAGTGCCTTTTCCACTATTGATGGTATGCTATAAAACTACTTTCATTTTAAAGTGGCTTTAAAGCATATTCTCTGAATATAGTGATAAGTAACCAAAATTACCATTTTTAAAAAAAAAAAACGACTCATTCGAATTCAAGCCCATTATAATGTTTTACCATGGCTGGCCTGACCTGCATGTCTTACCAGGTATGGAAGGACCCATGATATGCATCCATATGATCTTTTTTTTTTCATGAAGTTGGGTAAGATCATGTTTTTACAGGATCTGTTTTAAAGCATTCATGGGTTTTGAATAGTCATTCTTAAATCTACGTGTGTTCTACATTTATACAAATCTATAACTGATGTGAAATAAATTTACCATTTGCAGGACTACACGCCAAATACCTCGCTATAACAACCGATCAACTACTTCTTCAAGGTGCCAGTTACATAAGTTTTTATTACCATGTTTTCATTTACTAAAAACATTTTTATTACAAGTTGTTTTGTCATCTTTAAAGTCAAGTTCGCCTAACGAATACTTCGAGAAATTGCACATGTCCCTGTCTGACCATTTGGTGTGTAGTGTAGGGGATGAAACTAAAGCGGGGTTTTGGGTTGATAATTGGATTGAAGGCGGTCATGTTTGGAAGAGGTTCCCAGATTTATTTAGGCTTACCCAATACAAGTCTGCCTGGATCAGTGACAACCGAGTATTTATGGACAGAGGGAGTATAGTTTGAAGGTAAGTACACGTATATGCATAATTGATACTAAATAAACTTGCTTAATATCTTTCTTTCTTTTTATAATAAATTTATAGGAAATCCTTACAAATGCTTCTCTTATGACTTGCCAATACCGACAGGCAGAGAAGAACGAGCATCAATATAAGTTACCGGTTCTTTTATAGGCACAATATAAGCTAATTTTATTTTTTACAAAATGGGGATAAAAAAGACTTTAATAATCTAAGTGGCGTGTTAGAAAATAAAATAAAACTTTAGTCACTTTATTTCATGTTAGACGATACAAGTGTTTTAATCATCTAATGTACTCTTTTGACCTGTATGTAACTATGGACTATGGAGAGGGAGACAAAGGTGAAATGAAAAAAAAAACAGATGGACATCGAGCAAACGAATCATGGATCAGCCCAAGTAAATGGGCCTATCTATAGAACCACTAATTGGATGAATATATACAAGATACACGTTACATTCGTGTCGAACAAGTGATTGGATGAAGCTACTTCTTGCTGGTAAGAGTTGAAGTTAGAAATCATTGTACTATTTGTGTTGTTTCCTGATACATTAAAAATTGCTCTAATTTGTTTCTTAAAAAGACATGTTTGGGTTTACACATATGTAAGTAAAGTTTTATATGAACTAATATGAATTTAAATAAGAACTTGGATATTGAAGTTTATATAAACTTGATGTCAATCAAAAGATGAAAACCATGACTTTTCGTTGATCTATTAAAGGTTCGCTGGTATGTAAAAGGTTTTTGGAGAGGGAAGTGATCACTCTGTTCGGTTTTGGGTTTGTACCGGTTAGGGTCGTGTATTTTCTGTTTGGGACCTGTTTCAACCCTTAGACGTGAAGCCTAAGTTTAGAAAGGTCTAGAACAAAAATGATGATCTACATGGGCTTTAATGTCAGTAGATATTATATGTTTGAGTTAAGCCACCCGCGAAGCTCGCGGGATCTTAGGCTAGTGAGCGTATATAAGCCAATATATATCTATACTATATAATAAAAGAAACATGTTTTGGGACACGTGTTGCATTCTTACGCATCCTCGGAGTTGTTTTCCCACTGATTTATTTATCTCTAATTAATAAATATGTAATTTTTTTCCCACAAAATGAGCCATAATTATAGGTAAGTTTTATTTTATGTTTTACAGATTTTTTAGTTTAAATATTATTTATGTGTTTTGTAATTGATAAGTGATAATTATAGATAAGTTTTTTTTATGCATTCTTTACATATAATTATAGATAAGTTTTTTTTATTTTATGCATTCTTTACATATAAATTTGGCTTTAAGAAAGATGATGATATAAAATCATGACATTGAATTTGTAATCTTCTGAAACTGAGAGGATGCGTTGCATAGGTGAGATATCTTATGCAATGAATTTAACATAATTTAAAAATGTGTTTACAGATATATTACACAAAAATTAAATGATGGCTACTATTTTGTATAATACATATTCCCGTGTAACACAAAAATATTTTGTTTTGTTTATATATATTTCACACAAATTCCATATATTATTTCGGTGACACACCCTCAAGTATAATACCTATTCCCGTGTAACACAAAAATATTTTGTTTTGTTTATATATATTTCACACAAATTCCATATATTATTTCGGTGACACACCCTCAAATATTAAAAAGAAATAAATAAACTAAATGATGTGTTGACATGTGGCATTAACTTATTAGAAGTTATATTAGATATTTCCTAACTGAATTTATTTGATGAATTTATAAATTTCATAATAATTTTATGAAAATTCTTAAGGTGACGATTTTCTTTTATATTCCAGAGGTAATTTATTTTATTTACAATGTTTTTGTTGTTGTTATTATCATTATTATTATTATTTTGCGTCATATGTTATAATTTAGTTAGCCGAAGATTTATTTTCCCTCTTATTTCACTCTCTTTCAGATTTTATTATTCAATTTTATAACTTTTATTAAAAAAAATCAACAATATGTTGTCATAAAATTTATTTTATAATATTTTAATCTTTATTATTAACTATATTTCTTTTATTCAACCCGTGTAATACACGGGGTTTTAACCTAGTCTATTATATATAATAAACATGATAAATGAGGGCTGATGTGTCATGATATGGGGGCTTGCAAAATGATGTGGCATCACCTTAGGCAATCTAGAAATTGGTTTTGGCTCCAAAAACTTCCGTGTTAAATCTTAGGAGAAACGCGGGATCCGAACCCGACTTTGATGACCCGTTTGATTAATGTCGGGTCCTTTAAATACATTTCTATCCGACAAATTCCTCATTCCATCTTTTATTAGCTAGATCAAACCCTAATTGCTCTCTCAACCGAATGGTGATTTCCCGTGAAATCCATCAAGACCAATCAAATCGTTCATCTTATTATCTTCTCCTATTTCTTAGATTTAGGGTTTTTAATGGAGATTTATATACCTGGAAATTCAGAAGATGTAGGAGGTGGATTCCATCTCTGACATGTATCGATCTAGGGTTTTTTTTTTCATTCACTGCTCTACAATCTTTGATTGCTATCCAAATCGATTGGAGACAGTAAGGCTATTGAAATTCCGTAATCAGGTTTGTGATTTGCAAGATTTAGTTTTTGTGTGTGCTTTAAATCTTGTCGATTTATGTTAATGTGTAGGTCCCTCTCGAGGATGAGATAAAACCTTATCCTTGTTATATCAAACACACTAGCGAGTGCGGAATCCAAGCTAGCATGCAACCGAGATTTTATACGAGAACAAGCACAAACACAACACACAATATTCAATGATTAACACCACTTGTATTAATGCGTATGAAAGGTTCGGTTACAGCACAAGGTTTACAGATGTATTCTATAAACTCTCTCTAATTCTCGTGTGTGTGTGTTCCGAGCAGAATGCTCTCTGTGTTCTCTCTTTGTCTAACTTTTTCACCTCTCACTTCTCTTCTTTTCACACAACACACTACATGGGTATATATACCCGACACAGCAGGTCTGGTCGAAGGATCAGACAGATTGATCGAAAGATCATCTGTCGACCAGAAAGCCATCGAAAGATTCACAAATATCCTTCGAGATATCCTTCGAGATATCCTTCGAGTTCATCCATCGAAGGTTTATGTTTCGAACTCATCTATCGAATGTTCATCTTTCGAGCTCATCGAAGGATATAAAACAATCCTTCGATGACACATCCTTCGACACAACCAGCTTACAACATTTTTCTAACTGTTTGGTCAAGTCAAACCAGGAGGATGGTTGATTTGGTCAAACTTACATCAACCTTACATTAAAGACATCGTTTTGTATCATGACGAAATACAGACAAAGTACAGACATAAGTGCACCAACAAACTCCCCCTTGGCTGTAGCTTTGTCTCGATCTTCGTGTCTTCAAGTCTTCAAGGCCGAGTCGTACCGAGCCGAGTCGCGTCCACACAAAGTGTATCAACAAACTCCCCCTTGGACGCTACTCGTGATGGTTCGTCTTCTGTGACTTTCATGTCGGAGGATCTTCAAAGTCTTCACGCGTCGTAAGTAGAAAGTGTATCAACAAACTCCCCATTTAACTTAGGTAGTGTGTCAATAAACTCCCCCTTAGATTGAACTCTCCATTGAGTCATGCTCGTGAATCTTTTGACTTGTCAATTCTTCAGATCCTTGTGGTGTTGATGAAGGGACAGCGGCACCTCGATCATTTTATCCTTTGAGTGCCTCCACTTCGTGTCTTCATTCCAAAGCTTTTCATTGAACATGTTCTCCTCGCCTTTAGCATCTGCACATGCAAGAAAGCTAAACGCATAATGAGAACAACCGCTTGGAATATAGTTAACATTTAAACTAACGACACATATGAGATCAATTCTCAATCAAACACCAACCGACAGCAGTTTGAAAGTTTAGAAAAATATTCATTTTAATCCTTTAACTTTCAAAACTCGTTAACTTCGACTGTTTATGAAGATGCAATTGTTTTCCGGCTTATAATCAGGATTTTGGGTAGGATAGACTCGAGTTCCAACATCAGTCAATCAAAAATAAACTAGAAGCAAAATCTTTTTGGATTTTATAAAGTTTATATTAAAACACACCTAAAATCTTTTTGAAATTTTTCATTTTTCAAAAGTAAAGACGGAAAGCAATAAGTAAATATATACAAAGATGCAGAAACGAAAGCAGTAAACAAATATTTACAGACATTCTTTTTGCGAGTTTCGAGGGTAAGAGAATCATATCAGTGTACGGTCACGCCAAAACGCTCTTGATGTTCAATTAGTTAACATTAAGATAAGCATCCTATAACAATTATCGGTATTGTTGTCCACATAAGCTCAACTTATCAGATGTAATCATGGCGAGGGGATACGTTAAGGTAGGATTTATACTTACCGACCGGTGTTCATCCACATCACGACACATTCCCGTATCAAGGTATGCACGAGGGTTCATCTTACCGGTGAGTATACCGATTATCATCTGTTTGACCGTATATGATGTGAGATTCTCACTTATTTTGATTTGAAAACAAGCCCTATGTGATATAATCACTTATTGATGAGGAACTTGATTTTCATATGCATGAGGGCACAGGAGCAAGTCCGTGAACAGGTCAGTACTTTCGTACAGCAGAGAGACGAACTTGACTCCCGGAAAGAATTTGTGATATATTATCACTTATTTTGAATGGACATGTGATTGTTGATCACTTATTGAGGTCGTATGCAGTATGTACACGTATGTATAGTATCATGGAAGATCTAGACTTGCGTCCCCGTTATTTTTCGGTAAAAGATACAACCATGATACCCAGATGATAAGCAGCATAAAGACCGAATATCTCAGAACCTCGGCAATCTCTCAAACGAAATTTCGGTACCAAGACCATATGCCAATGAGTGGTTCCCACCTGGTCTTCAGTCGATTTAAGTTTATATCACCCTGCACACTTTAAAATGATTGTGAGCCTACCGATACATCTTATATAGAGCTGCTTATCGTTTTTCACTTTGCATTCAGGTTTAAAGAGGTTTGGATAGACCACTGATGTACTATCATTTTCTCTTTTGCTCGCCAGGAAACTCATTTTTGATTTTCTATTGTTTTTGTGTTTTTGAAATTTTTCGATGTTTTTGGATTTTTCAAATTTTGGATTTACTCCCCCTAAAATCAACAAACTAAGATAAAATTTAAAAGACACGTAGATATTTACAAAAATGATTTTCCGATGTTGGTTAACTCATGTTTTACCTCAATGTCGTTTACCAAACTTAAGTTTTAATCAGAAATGATTTAGCGAATTTTGGAAAAATCAGTTGGCATGTCGGTAAGCGGTGCGGACCATGACAACATTGTCTGGCCAAAGAGTGCTGAACGAGATAATAATTCACAAAGTAGCTTAAATATCGACAAGTATGGGAGGGATTAGAAATTTAAAACCGTATCCTGCAACTGCTCCGTGCATTGCAAGGAATCTGAGTGCTCTCCCAAACTGGATATCCACCCGGTGTGGATTTCAAAGTCGATTTTTGTAGCTACTGAGAAATCTCTTGACAGCAACAAGATCATAAACCTCCGGGTCCGGCTAGTCTTCCACATTGCACCAGCGAAGGTCTTTATCTTTCTCTTGAGAAGTAGTGTGCGGTTGTTCAATCCATGCCAAGGCATCTGCACACCCGGTTGGTTTGTTCAACAAACACATTTTCTTCAATCTCACCGCGAAGAAATGTACACTGCACGTTTATTTTGTTGAATTTGAACTTCAGACGTGCTGCAGATGCGTACATTTTACGTGAATCTACCCCGGGGACCCGATTAAAGCCTTTAACAATCAAACGTTGGTATGATTTTCATTTTGTCGAAGCTTCCAATTTCTTTCATCAGACATTTCTTTTTCCCTTGCTTTTTCTCTCCATCAAAGGCAACAATTTCTTCTGTCGCCTATCTTGTGCAAGGACGCTCCACTATCAACAATCTTACGACTATCGAAAGTTCCTCCTGGAATATCCTACACACTCATTCAGAGATTAGTTGGAGAGGGGGACCCAAGCCTTTGTGGACTTGGGTCGTCCTTGATCATCAAGAAAATTGATTTCAATCACTTGATGATTAGGAAAAAGAACCTGTGGTGCTCCCCCTGACTGAATTACCTGTTTTTGTTTCCAAGCTGTTTGTCCTTTACCAGTATTTGTATTAATTGTTTTAGCATTTACTGGTTTTACAGTTTTAGGTTTTGCTTGAACAGGTTTTTCTTCTTTGACCTCTGATTTTAAGGCCTTTTCAATTACCTTTTGTTTCTTTTGTTTTAACTTCTTTTCCCTTTCTTTCAAGACACGTGGGTCTTGTTTCGGGGAAAATGATCGTTTTTGGTAATTGGTTTCTTGGGGAGCACTTGTTTTTGCCTTCAACTTTTGCAGGTATGGGCAGTATCTTACAATATGCCCAATTGTGCCACACTCAAAACACATTCTCCGCTCTACAAACCTCGGAGAAACATGTTGATGACCAGACGAAGAACCAGACAATGAACTTTGTGATCTAGACGTGCTTGGACCTAAATCACATGCGTTGGTGTGTTGGGTGTAATTATTCTGATCATTTCGTTTTAAAATTCTAACTTGTTTTATAAACTCAAGGTTAGATTTATCCTGAAATGTTTCAAGTTTGTCTGAACCCGTGGACCCAACAAAGTTCATTTTCGGTTCTCTTTTCTTAACAGGAGCTCTTTTGTTTTGCACCTTTCGTTGTTGAACCTTTGGTTGTTCAGTCTTAGGCTGCTGAACTTTAGGTGCTTGAACATTCTTGTTCTGAGCCTTCTTTCCCTGTACCTTACCTTTTCCGGAATTGACTTGTTGTTTTCGCTCAACTTGTAGTTTTTGGTTTCCGTATTGTTTTCTAATTTGTTCACACGGAATTGGATCACATTGAGTGACGGTAACTTTGCCACTTTTGTTCCCCAAAAACTTATCAGTGCATCCTTCAAAAATTTGCTCAATTAAATCTTGATTTACATTTTTAATTGGAAAATATTTGTTAGAGTAGATTTTGCTATCTCCTTTGAGCGTGTACAACAAGTTATTCCCTTCACAACTAGATACCAGCGACTCCATTTCTTTTGACATTTCAGTCTTACTCGGTTTCACTGGTGGATCACACAGGATGTGATTCTCGATTGGAATATCTGTTGTAACCGAGTTAGACTGTTGGTTCACAATTTCATCAGATTCATCATCCGAAGAATCAGTATCCTCAACAACGGGAGGACTCTGTTCCTTAACACACGATGAATCTGTCTCAATCTCAGATTCAGATTCTGATTGACCCGAGGATGATGTACCAGTTGTGAACCCGAGGCCTGCTGTAAAGTCATCTAGATTGAGTGGCACAGTAGGTTCAAAACGGGGCATATCCTCGTCATCAGGCAATTTGGAGTAATTGTGATTCATTGGGGGAGGACATGATTTGAATCCAATACATGGTTTATCCCCCTTTTTCTTTCTCTCTTGAACGTCAATGATGTGATCCAATACAAAGCGGGAATTGGAATAGCTTTCCAATTTCTGCTTAATTGTTTCACATTCACATCGAGCTGTTGCCAACTCTACCATTTGCTTTTCAATTGTGTCAATAAGATTATTGTTAGCATGTTGTTTTCGCAAAACAGCCTTTTGTAATTCTGAAACATCATGTCTTAATGACGCAATTGTTGCTTTAAATTCCTTTTCATTTCTGGTTAAAAACAAGTTAGCTTCAGTTGCTTTAGAAAGATCTACAATCAATTCTTGATTGTGTTTGTGTGTGATTTCAAATTTCTCTTGCAAACCCTCGTGTTTGCTTCGCAAATCGCAACACTTATCATTCATCGAAACATGTTTGTCTTGCAAGTCAAACAAACTATCTTGTAAAGCATCATGTTTGCCTTGCAACTCAGACATGTTTGCCTCTAAATCAGCATTTTTAACACGCAAACTATCACAGTTATCACAACTAGCTACAGTGGGTTCATCGACACATACCTGACCTGATGAACTGTCGACATTAGCCATAAAGGCTGAATGGAGAGAAGACGAAGAGTAAGCAGCTTGATCCACCAAAATAGATCTTCTTTGAATTCCTGCTGCAGCTTCTTCCAAAAGCTCATCAATATCTGCATCGACTGACGCACTAGATGTCTCATCCACATGATCATTTCCTGAAGTAGAGGTTTCTTCATCTGAGCTTCCACTATAACCAGAACTGTCTTCATCTTCAGAAGATTCATCACCATTGGTGGAAGATTCTCCACCACTGGCGTGCTTTAAATCCTTTACGACTTCAGCAAAACATGCTGTTCCACCATTTCCTCCTTCTCCAAGCTGAAGCGACCAATCGCAACCTTCATCTACTTGAACCACCAGCCCCCGGTTGGCATTTGATGACCCTGCTTGGCCTTGGTTGTTGACAGGTATCAACGTACGAACATTGTTCCTGTTCTGGTTCTGCTGGTTGCCTTGATTTCTGAAAGGATTTTGGTTTCCATGCTGAGCTGGTCTTGTGCATTCCCTTTTGAAATGACCCCGTTCACCACAGTTAAAGCACGTTACAGCTTGCTTGTCGAACCCATACTTGGTGTCTTTCTTGCTTTCCAAGTTGGTTCTCCCCGTCCTTTCCATAAACTCCTTTGCTCTTCGAATTGCACTAGCAAGAGCCCATTTGATATCCATCATTTCAAACTCTTCTTTATCCACTTGCTGATAATCTTCATTGGTTAGATTGATATTCCCAATCTGACCTGCAACTAATCCACAATAAGCACTAACCAAGGTGTTCAACATCTCCATATGCTCCTTGGCTACTTCGACACTGACTTTGGAAAAGTTGGAAGTGTCTAATCTGATTGTGTTCGGATTGGAGGTGGCTTGAAAGTTTGAGGAGCTTCCATAAAACCCTTGCTGTAGTGGTTGTTGCTGCTGAGCTGTCGGTTGCACATTCGGTCTTGAAAACATCGTGTAAGCTGAAGGATCAAACTGATCTGTTGTTGAAGGTCCGGTGTTTGAGATGAAGGCTGTTTGAAGCTTCGCATGTTGAGAGGCCGGTTTTTCTCCACTGATACCTCCTGCAATCCCAAAGTACATCTCTGGATTTTGAGGAGTTAGTGTTCTTTTTGCCTTAAGCTTTTCTTCTACATCCTTGTTCTCCAATTTTTGAATTAACTCATAAACATTGATTGTGTCTAGAACACCATTTTCTTTGAGAATTTCAAGATAACTGCTCCACTTTGCTGGTAAGCTATCAGCGAATCTCTTCACCATTTCTTGTGGAGTGGCAGTGACTCTAAAACCAAACATCTCGCTCAACAAGTGATGGAACCTTGTCGATAACTCTGCCAAAGTCTCATTCTCCATACACGTGAAACCTTCAAACTCTTTCTTCAGTAATTCTTGCTTGATCTTTCTAGATTGAGCATTTCCTTCACATCGTAACGTGAGCATATCCCACAAGCTTTTAGTAGTCGTGCAGTAAACAAACTGGTGGTAAATGTCTTTGTGAAGAGCTTGTGTGAGAATCATGAATGCTTTCTTTTCTAACTCAAATTTCTTCTTATCATCATCAGACATGGTGCTGTAAGTTTCTGGATTAGATCCTGCAACTTCCAAATCATGGTCAAATGCGGTGAAGAAGCACATCCATAGATCTTGACCTTGCCCCTGAACATAAGTTCTCAGCCTTTCTTTCCACCATCCCCAATCATTGATGTGATTTAGCTTTGGCGGTTTTGTGCTTGTACCAGTTTCACTGTCGTTCTGCATCATAGATTGAATGCTGTTGCTTTGATTTGTGACCAATGCCCATTGATTTGCAGTTATCATTGCAGCTTGAGGTGGGGCAATAGCCTGCATCCATGCTTTGTTGAAATCTGATGCGGATTGCGTAGCTGATGATTGCGTAGCTGATGATTGTGGAGTCAAAGATGTTAGAGTCCACGCGGTTGGATCCCACTGACCGTTTGTTCCCATTTTATAAAAATTAATATATTAAGTGAAAATAGATTTAAAATTTGAAAAACAAGTTTTCCTTTTAAAATTTTAATTTTCACAAACTATGTTAATGTTTCGAAAGATAACAACCAGCCGAAGGATCCTTG
The DNA here is from genome assembly GCA_030545235.1 of Helianthus tuberosus. NCBI lineage: Eukaryota > Viridiplantae > Streptophyta > Magnoliopsida > Asterales > Asteraceae > Helianthus > Helianthus tuberosus. The sequence goes on from CM060366.1 coordinate 70,902,504, forward strand.
ATCGAAAGACCTGAAACACACAAACTTGTTAAACTTAAACAGATTAGGATCGAAAGATCAAACACTTGTTCGAAGGATCAACAGTGTTCGAAAGATTACTGTTGAGTTTCGAACAATGGTTTTCGAAAGACTCCCCTATCGAAGGATCCTGGTCTTTCGGAAAAGAACTGTAGATCGAAAGATGTATGCTTCGAAAATATTCCTTGGTTCGAAGGATGATTATCTATCGAACCTCCACTAATCGAAAGATGATCTTTCGACTTCGAAGGATATCTTTCGACTGCTCTGACACAGTTGACAAATGAGACAGGTTGGTGAAAAAGTTGATGGGTTGGTAGAAACTTTCGGCAGAGGTATGGTCAGACCATGATTTTCTGCTAAAATCAGATTTTGAACAATAAAATAATATTATTCCTTATCCAGAAACCGGTCACCGGAGTAAGCCGGAATATGGCCAGAAATGACCAAACAACTTAAAAGCAAGTTTTCAAGTTACCCAACCCGTCTTTTAACACACCCGGTTAGTTTAGAACACGTTTCAACATCAAGAAATCTGAGAAAATCACAAAAAAAAAAAAAAAACGGTTACTAAACCAAATGAGTTTTTGTCCAAAACACTCCAAAATCTCGGTTTTTTAACAAGGAAAAGAGCCACGGCTCTGATACCACTTGTAGGTCCCTCTCGAGGATGAGATAAAACCTTATCCTTGTTATATCAAACACACTAGCGAGTGCGGAATCCAAGCTAGCATGCAACCGAGATTTTATACGAGAACAAGCACAAACACAACACACAATATTCAACGATTAACACCACTTGTATTAATGCGTATGAAAGGTTCGGTTACAGCACAAGGTTTACAGATGTATTCTATAAACTCTCTCTAATTCTCGTGTGTGTGTGTTCCGAGCAGAATGCTCTCTGTGTTCTCTCTTTGTCTAACTTTTTCACCTCTCACTTCTCTTCTTTTCACACAACACACTACATGGGTATATATACCCGACACAGCAGGTCTGGTCGAAGGATCAGACAGATTGATCGAAAGATCATCTGTCGACCAGAAAGCCATCGAAAGATTCACAAATACCTCGAAGGATGATATCCTTCGAGATATCCTTCGAGTTCATCCATCGAAGGTTTATGTTTCGAACTCATCTATCGAATGTTCATCTTTCGAGCTCATCGAAGGATATAAAACAATCCTTCGATGACACATCCTTCGACACAACCAGCTTACAACATTTTTCTAACTGTTTGGTCAAGTCAAACCAGGAGGATGGTTGACTTGGTCAAACTTACATCAACCTTACATTAAAGACATCGTTTTGTATCATGACGAAATACAGACAAAGTACAGACACAAGTGCACCAACATAATGATGTTAGGGTTTTCACGTGGAACAACGATGGTGGCATTATTGTGGCTATAGGGTGGTTAGCGGCGGCCAGGATCCAAATCCCGATTTAAAAATATGTGAGTTCCGGCTACCGTTATTTTCTATTTTAGTGTTTTTGATGAATATTGATATTCAGATCTGTGGCTGTCATAAGTTTCTGGTTTGTTTAAATTTTCCCTGTCCATATGGATAATGCATGTTCTTATGACACATGGGTATGCAAATATGGACAATATGTCAAGTAACTTATTGGTTTGTTTATGTTTTGTTGATCGACTGCCAGAGCTAGAAGGTTCATTGTCTCTTAAAGAAGTATTCATTGTCTCATTGATTTGTTGATCTTAGATCTTAACGTTTTTGTTTTCTTGTGTGTCAATTAAGCATGTTCCCATTGAAGACGCCAATAAGGTGAGCCATCTTTCTACTGTATACACAATTCTACACAGTCAAAGATAGCGATTCAATTCTTTGATCAAGTAACCAATCCTTTTTTGATAATTCTTATTCCTTTTGTTAGTTAATTTATGTTCTTGTGTTGTTTCCAATATTATATATGTGGACCAAACTTCTTAGGAAGCAATGGAAATGGCAGTCAAATGCACTTACTATTGTTATTATCGACATTTTACATTCAAGAGAAAATCAAGTGATATAGGGGTGATATGGCGCGATGAAGGAGACGATGAATCTCCAGTCAACAAAATGACATTCGAGAAATTGCGCTCAGAGGTTTGGTATGCTTAATTTCTACCTTTGTCAATAAAAGGTAGAATAATGATTTTAAGCTGTTAGATAAACGATAATTCATATGAGATTATTTTGGATTTTTTAGGTTGGTTGCGTATGCTCTTGAAAAACTGGCATTGGAAAAAAGGATCTGCGATCGCGATTGATATGTCGATGGATGTTAAATCGGTGGTGATATATCTGGCAATCGTTTTTTCAGGCTATGTGGTTGTATCTATTGCGGATAGTTTTGCTGCAAGTGAAATTTCAACGAGACTTGTACTATCAAAAGCAAAAGCAATTTTTACTCAGGTAATTTTTTTATTTATTTTTGTTTTATAAGGAATTGGGATTATATTTTCAAATGGTTTTGCTATGTCATTTCATTAGTAAATCCTTTTCTCAGGATTTGATCATTAGAGGTGACAGAAGTAGGTGTTCTTATAATTATCTATACTACCTTATAACAGAACTATATAGGACAATTGGCATTTCACTTAAATAGCAATAGATATTGAAATTGTGGTTCTAAACAGTTTGGTTGAAAGGAAATAAGCTTATATACAAATGTTAATTTAGGGGAAAGTTTTTATTGTAAACATTTGTCTAGGTTGGATAAATATATTTTGTTCTTTGATTTGAATTGTATAATGTGTTATCTTATTTATAGGTGAGAGTTCAACTAGGTCAGGATCTACAGGTCGTCTCACAAAGCTATGTTGAAGAACGACGAAATTGGTGCCTTCCATATGGTTTGCTCTCTTCATGGTCCTTTAGTTTTGAAATGGTTAACAAGTGTGTGTGTGTGCGCGCACGCGTGTGTGTTTTCTTTTTTGATTTGATAATTACTAAAGAAGATTTTGATGGTTAGATTATAATTTTATTAGTATATGTACTATCTTATTGCGATTAAAGACACAATCATTAATTTTACACCTGTGTAATGTCTTGTATAATCATTTTATGCTGGTGTTTAGATATTGCTGTAATCCCCATCTCCGATCTACCAGTTTATTGGTTCAAGTAAGCTTTGATTCAGTAGGCTTTCGTTTATGCTCTGTCTCTTTCATCTCACGTTCATTGTTGCTCTGATAAACCCTAAAATCACAACCATCTTTTTTCTATTTATCGATTTCAAAAGGTAAGGTTTTTATTCATTCACTTGAAGCAAAGTTCATCCAGGTATATCATCGAATGTTTTGACGTATTTGTAGGTTTAATTTCAATTTTGAAGTGAAGAGCTATGCAAATCGGAATCCACTTCCAAGTAATCTTCTTCATGTGATCTTTTGTATAATGGGTTTAATTTGTTTTATGTCATTTTCTTTGGTTTTAGGGTTTATAAATCAATCAGCATTTGAAGCTTCATCCGGGCATTTTTGCAATGAAGAGCTATGCATGTCTTGAAGTTGGAAATGTGACTTCTGATTAACTATTAAAATAAATAGGTCGACTAATAATCTTTGCAACCTTTGCTGTGAGTATATTGAATTTTTGTTTACTTTAGAGTACAAGTTCCATAGCCTTTATACGACTGGTCTAGTCGTAGTCATTTTCTCTTTTGGTATCCTCATTACTTCAACGAGGACTGGATGCATTAGGTTTTGGTGTTATAGTACAGGTAAATCATACGAGACTTATATCTTAATATAACAATTCATGTGCCTTTTAATATTGTTTTAGGTAGAACAATTTTTTTATTTACATGATTTATAGGGTCTTTGTTTTCTAGGTAATTTTAAATTATATATTTCTTATCAAAAAGATTGAAAGCTCAATAAAGTTTTTGTGTCTTTTGGTCATATTTTCAATTATATATGTAACTGGTCACATGGATTCAATAAAAACACTAGCCTATAATGAAACATGTCAAGTGGGTCAGACTGGTTGAACGTCAGTTAAAATGTATTTTTCATGCGTACAACCTCCTAAATCATTTTATCTATAACTTTAGAATATCATTGTAATAATATAATTTTCGTATACTTATTTAGCACTATCATTTTTTACAAGTAATTTTAGAAAATGGAGTAGCTGGCCTATTTTGACCTAGACCACAAGTTTTGTCTGTTTTGACTTTTGATTCAAAACTGTTTTAACCCGTTACCTGTCATGTGCTCATCGCTTTTACTTTGCCCATTACCCGGCAACTGAAAGTTTTTGAATTTTCTAATGGTGTAGCTAATCTTTATTTTCCCACAGAACCATTGATGGTGTGTGAAGTAGATGAACACGATGACTAATGTTAATATGGCATCCCTTTAGTCATGCTTCCACAAGATGCTTGTGAAAATTTGAAACAAAGTCTCCAGGAAAAAAATAAATGGCAGCGTTCATTGAATGCTTTATTGAAATTATTAACTGAGAATAATAAACCTTAAATTAATTTGGAAGTTTCCATGTTTTCCACAGTTTATGTGCAGCTATACACTCCAAAACGCCCATCGGTTGATGTTGCTGAGGTGTTTTATGGCTTATGAATGTTGGTACCATTCTATGTGCATCTTAGTGGTCTGCCTGGAGGCCGAAGCAGCTATTGAGCTGGACAAACTATTAAAGGTGACGATTCCGGTCCATTTTACTTATGAGCGGGTTTATTTGGGTTATATTTTATTTTATTTGATGGGTCTGGTGGTTAAATATAAAAGATAGCTTAAAGTGTATTCTATTTCAAAGTTGTCTAAATATTATTTTAATGCATAACACTTGGTTTATTCAAAAGATTAGATCATCATTAGGATTATACAATCTTTATAATATTATCTAACACACTAATTAGCTATAATAGTTGTAAAATAGCTCATAAGAGTAAACTTTATATTATTGATTAATATTGAAATTACAGGATGCTTCTGATGAATATATGAGTACGGAGGTTTCTTATTTCAGTGGTGTCTTTGAGATTACCAACACATCAGTGATTGTGTTTATTGTGGTTTCATCATGTTTCTTAGTTTGGCTTTACAAAAAAATGTCATACGTGTTCATTGAGGTTTTGGTTGTCCTATTCGCCATTGGTGGGGGCGAGGTATGTACTCATTCGCATAAGAAAAAAAATATTTTCTTTGATTTTGACTTTAATAAATTGATGAGCTCTATTTTCTTTTTCTCTTTCTCGGGGTCTGGAAAAGTGCTTGGTGGCTTTATTAGCATGGTATATATGTAATACATATCAGCGGTGGATTAGAATACAATTTATCTATTACTTCATCTAGAAATTTCAATAAATGCAGTTTCAGATCGTTTGAGAATGTTGCAAAGTCATTTATCAAAATCCCCTTTTTAGGAGGTGTGTCATATCCGACACTTGGTGTTTCTCCATTTTGTGTGTTATACGTTGTAATATCAAACTTTTGTTGGTTTTTATTGAAATAAATGAAATAATGGCACTTTATAAAATTGCAATTTTTTGTTTTCTATTGTAAATCAGGGTGTTGCTTTGATAATCACAGTAATCCAGATAATTCAAGTTCCTAATCTCAAGGTAATCATGGTTCTTTCAGTTGGAGTTGGATTCCGGTAGTCAAATGTTGATGACGTAATTACTTAAGATCTCCATGTTTTTCGCTTCAGTTGGTTTAATTTGGATTTTGGTGATATAATTTTACTAGGATTATTAGTATCATTTTCTCTAAGGTTAGAACATAATCTTTTTCCATCCAAATGATCTATAGGTGGCGAAATGGGTCGGTTCAATAACGGTTCAAAACAGATTGTACTGCATTTCGAAATATTAATATAGTTACTGTATTTCAAGTTTAGGTTACTATTATTATTATATAATATATAGAATTTGATTCTTGTATGCTTCCTCTAAGAACATAATTAAATCCAATTTTTCAGTATTAGCTCAAACAATACTATTGTTCAGCTGCAGATTCAGTAGACAGCAGTTGGTTGCCTGCAGCAATAGATAGTTTAATGCCGTTGGAGGCTGGGAAGATCTGGTAGTTTCAAGGCACTATTGGGAGCTATTATTTTCTCACAATGACACAAAAAAGATTATATTATATTGTTATGCATCAGCAACATCAAGTCTGGGACCACCAGTTGTGAAAGTTAGCTTATTAAGTAGTGCTATAAAGTTGTTAATTTTATTTTTCTTTCGTTGGAAAAGTCCATAACTTTTCATTTTGCTTTAGGTTTCTGATAAGGGGGTATCTGACGCTCTATACGTATAATGTATTCAACCCGTGTAATACACGGGGTATTGGGCCGGGTATGGGATTTTACCAAAATATAAACTAACATAAGAGTATAATAGTATCTAGAACAAAGTTTAGTTTATATATTTAAACACTTATAATTTGATTGGTTAATTTTGTAGAGGGGGATTCGATTTACTAAGGGAAATGTTGACATATAAATAAATCTCTGCCTGTGTCGCAAATAAAATAAAACAACCCGTGGGAACTCAATTTATTAAGGGAAATGTTTTGGTAACTCGAAGGATATGCATCTTCAAAGGGACTCGACTATCTTTAAATTGTGTATCCACTGTATCACTAATTTATGTAACATGTATTTTATTTTATTTGTACACTTGATATTTATTTTAATAGTTTTCTCCAACCCGGGTAGCACCCGGGTGATAACCTAGTATATCATAATCATACATGTCTTAATGGACCATATTGGGCCGTAATGGATACAAATGGACAATAGTAGATGATTCGTGTCTTAATGAACCATATTGAGTCTTAATAAATCACAATAGACAATAGTAAATAATACATGTCTTAATGGATCTTATTAGGCCTTAATTAATCACAATGGAAAGTAGCAGATGATACATGTCTTAATATTGGATCTTAGTGGATTACAATGTATAGTTTATTTTTAAATTATTAATATGTGAAGAAAACAAAAAAAAAAAAAAAATACGTGAAGAAAACAAAAAAATAAATAAAAGCGGGTCACTAAAAATTTCAAAATTTTGTTTCCCAAATATTTCAACCCTTCCATCTTCTCCAAAATTTCCCAAGTAATTGAACTCAAAACCCTCTCTTTTCACCATCTTCCCTTTTCTACAAAATCTCCCAAAATAATTGAACTCAAAACCCAAATCAACCAAGATGGACATGCCGGAACAAAGACATCCACCCAGATTTCAACGAGGAGACGGGTAATTTCCCATACTGGAACAAAATGTCCTTCTTCTTACGACACGGTGCAACGGAGTGCTAAGTGTCTTCTTGATCGACAGGGTTTCGCGACGGAGCCTGACAGATACCTGTAAGTTCCACAACGGAGTGTATACTCGTGCATCTCTATTGTTTTTTATATTAATAATTTGCAGTCAAAATAATGATTTATGATGATTAGTTTTAGATTATGTTCATAGTTGTGTTAGTTTTATGTGTTGTCCTGGTTGTTTTTATCAATAATTTGTCATTGAAATGACGATTTATAATAAATTTGGAAATATATTATAGGTGCTTAGAATTAATTGTGTGAAAATTGCGTTAGAAACGCATGTGAATGGAAGGTGATTTGAGAATCCTAACTTTGATAGGTGAAAGAATACTCACCCATCTTTTTGATATCTTTACATAGTGTAACAAATGTCTCTTATTACTGTATGTATCCATACATGCAATAAATATAAAATCAGTTAATTTATTAATATTAACAGTGGATTTGATTTTGATTTGGATTGACGTTGTTGTTATCTAATTTATATTTTATTCTAAAATTTCACTTTTATAGTTTATAGTTTGGGAGTTTACAATGCAAACGGGATTTAATTTATAGTCTAAAATATATTTTAAAATTTTACTGTTATTTATATTATAATCTAATATTTTCACTTACATAGTTTATAGTCTAAAATTTCACTGTTAATTAATCTATAGTTCATTCTTGAATATGCACCATTGTTAATTCTTCAGGTTTTCTATCCAACAGCACTGACTCACATACCGATCAGATGTTCATTACAAAGAATGGTGAAGAAACAACACAACAAGGATCGGAGGTTCATTACGAAGATGGAGTGGGCTACTGAGTGGGGCGGTGCAAAGTCTAAAGAGCTATGAACATTGTTTAAGCGTCTTCTGTCTTACTGTTGCTCACATATACTTTTTCTTCAGTATCTCAATCTGAATTCACATGTAGTTTGTATTATTGCTTTTTATATGTAGCTTGATTATTGATTACAATGATTGATTGCAGTTTGCAGGCTCACCTTTACTCTGTTTGAGGATGCAGTGTGCACTGATGATGGTAGTGTATTTCATATCATGTGAGTGTTCATATCTTATCTTATATGATTAAATAGGTTTTTGAACTTTTAGATTATTTTGGATTTGTTTGGTGCTGCCACTTAGAAATTTACTTTATCATATAGTATACTCAATTTAGTACTTTCTAGTTATCAATTGGATGGTGGGGTTATAACTTATAAGGTGCTCATATTTGGTACTATCATACAATTGTTTGTACGTTTGCACATGTGCTTAAAAATGAATCTTATTTCATGTTTAAGGTTTTAACTTATATTTACAGCCTGAAGATGCTACTGTTAATGATGGAATGAATCTTATGGAGGTTAGTAATTTGTTCTCTTTGTTAAAAAGACAAAGCTGCATTTTTTTATTTTATAATCTTCTTTTGGTTTTTTGATTATATTTTGTTTTTTTTTTTTGATTATATATTATAGTGTGTGATTGCAGGTAAATACAAAGAAAAATACAAGAGAGAGTTTTATATGTTGAGCTTGTGGAGTTGTGGCCAGGTATGCGGTTATTGCATCTTATTTCATGACTAAATATCGAGTTAATCACCAAAAAGACAAACTTTATTGTAGACCAGTTTGGCCACCTTGACACACAGTTAACTGGGAATTTATCATATTTGTTTTTCAAAATAGGCAGATTGAATAAAAATGTAATAAACTTTTGGTTCAATTTTTGTGTTATAACAAAAACATACCAAAACCTTTTTACTATTAGTAGCTTGCGCCAACAAATACTTATTTGTACAATTTTGGTTATATCTTGTACAATGCTTTCTCAATTGGTAGTTATTTTTTAGCTTTTAGACTTTTTAGTTGTTTAAGGTTATCTATGAATTTTATGCAGTAGGCACATAATTCTCTACATAAGGGGAGGAGGGGTGGTTCACTAGTGATAGATTCTATCACTCTCACTGTCCAATAAAATCATGCCATGTCATCAACCAAATTTCTATCACTAGTGATAGAAATGTAGGCGGGGTGGTCTCACTAGTGAAGGAATTCTATCACTCCCAATTTTTTTAATTTTCATTTTAAAATTAAATTTCATTAATTTTATTTTAAATTAGAAATTAACAATAAAACACTAAAATTAAAAATTTCATTAAATTTAAAACATACTACTTCAATTTAACATACTAGAAACATACAATTTAATAAAAAAAAAAAAAACCTACTCTTCGTCCGAATCATCAAACTCCAAACCTAGAGAACCTACTAGTTCGATTAAATCGAATCTTAACCGAAAGTGAGTTTCTTCGTTACGCAATTGTAGATGGAGTTCTTGTGGAACTTGAACTTCTGTAGGAGGATCCGGCACCCAATCTGGGGATATTGCACGTCCGTCTTCTTTGATCAGCATATTGTGCAATATGATACATGCATACACTATGCTATGTATTGATTTCTTGCTCGTCGCACGAACCGGTCGGTGTAGTATACCCCATCTACCCTTTAAAACACCAAATGCCCTCTCAACATCTTTTCTTGCCGATTCTTGCAATTTTTTGAACGCCTTTTCTTTAGGCTCGACAGGAAATGAGGGAGCTTTCACAAAAACAGACCAAGACGGGTAGATATCATCCACAAGAAAAAAACCTCGCCTGTAATGTCGACCGTTAACATAGAAAGGAGAGGAAGGTGCGGTACCATCCGTTACGCTTTGGAACAACAACGACGTATGCAACACATTGATGTCGTTGTTTGAACCTGGAACACCGAAATACGAATGCCAAATCCATAAATCATTCGACGCCACCGCTTCTAGTATGATGGTTGGTCTTTTGATGTCTCCCTTAACATACGCCCCCCGCAACTCTCTTGGACAATTTTTCCACTCGATATGTGTACAATCGATGCTACCGAGTATCTCGGGAAAATGCCATCTAGCCTCGTGTGTGGCGTAAATACGTGAGATGTCGTGGCTCGTCGGTTTACGTAAAAACTCGTTAGCATACAACTTAATGACCGCGTTGCAAAAAAATTGCAAACATTCACGTGAAGTTCTTTCCGACATAGCTAGGTATTCATCATATTGATCGGGAGGGTTACCTGTTGCTAGTTGACGAATGGCGAACGTGCATTTTTGTATCGGAGTGAAACTTGCTTTGCCCATCGCATCGTAACCTTCTTGAAACCATTCCTCGCTTGCTTCGATGTCTCCAACAATCTTTAAAAATAATTCTTTGGGTAAACGAAACCGATCTCTAAACGTTTCGGCATTGTAGAGCGGATTTTCCACAAAATAATCGTTCATCAAAACTTCGTTGGCACGTATACGATCATGGTCGACCATCTTCTTCTTTGGGAGGGACGACTCGGCTACGAAGTGAAGGCCGTAGTCAAGACATCCTCCTGTCTTGACTCGGTATGCTACTAACTTTGTAGTGTTTGATGAACATGTAACTGCGTGTGTGCAGTATACATGATTAGTTTGTGTTTAGATTAAGTTTGTATGTTTAGCCCATCATTGATGAAGCCCATGTCCAGGCCCAACACATGTGACGAAATCACATGTGATGAAATCACATGTGATGAAAACACCTTGTGGGACGAAAACAATTGTGATGAAAACCCTTTTAGGCGAAATCCCCATAGTGGACGAAATCCCTGTGATTTCGTCTAAGTCTTGGATTTCGTCGACCTGTTTTCGTCCAGAACTTGATTTCGTCACTGTGTTACTATATATACCCAGATAACAGACAGAACACGGTAACGAAGTCTGAATAGATTTCTTTGAGCAAACACTGTAAACACACACACACAACTGAGAGTTTATAGGTTTATCTTGTAAACATTGCTTTGTAACGGTTTCATACGAGTTAATACAATGGAGTGTTAATCGTTGAATCTTTGTGTTTGTGTTCGTAACTTGGTTTAACTCACCCGTTTGGATTCCGCACTTTCGGGTTTGTCGGAAAACAGGGAATAGAGGTTACTCGATCCTCCGGGTGGACCTACAATTGGTATCAGAGCATTGGCTCGATTCCTTGTTTAAACCAAGTCGATTTTCTTGTGTTTTAATAGATTTTAAAGTGTTTTTCAGTTTTGTTCTTGTTTGAATATCATACTTTTCTGGAAAATCATTTTTAAAATCTTGAAAACCTTGTTGTTTTGCTTATTAATTCATACAAAACCTTGTTATTATCTTATGCATACATGTTAGTTTGAGGTTTTTATTGAAGTTCTTTGCAAAAACTTGTGCTCGGAAAATTTCCAGGCCATCGGTAAACTCATAATTTCGCCGGAAATATCATAGAGTTCATCCTGTTCTTCATATGTTCTGGGTTTCTTATTTTAATATTTGAAGATTTGAGTTTTACGAATTATTGTTGTTGCATATTTTATCATTGTTTGACAAATGTGTACAAGTGCAATGATGAAAGGTTGAAATTAACATGCTTCGAAATCTGTTTCAGTAAGGTGTTGCCTGACTTAGTTTGCAAAAGAAGTCTTTGTTGTCAGTAACAGATAAGGGTTGGTGTACTAAATATCTAAATTGTCTCCTGGTCCTTTGGTCAACAACATCAACCAGACGAAATCAACATACAACATAACTTTGGCCGAAATCACCTATGTCCAGTCAACGAAAACACTTCAGTTAGTCAACAATATCAAGCTGCTGGACATCATTCAAGTTGGGCCGAAATCACTTCTGTTCTGGACCTGCCGAAATCACTTCTGTTCTGGACCTGCCGAAATCAAACATCTGGGCCGAAATCAGTTCTGGGCCCAAATCAACTTCTGGGCGGAAATCACTAGTTGTCTGGCCGAAATCACCTGGTCCACGAAATCACCAGCTTTCACTTGTGTTTGTTTTGTCTTGGGCCGAAAACACTTCTTCATCACCAAAATCACTTGTGTTTGTTTTGTCTTGGGCCGAAAACACTTCTTCATCACCGAAATCACTTGTGTTTGTTTTGTCTTGGGCCGAAAACACTTCTTCATCACCGAAATCACTTGTGTTTGTTTTGTCTTGGGCCGAAAACACTTCTTCATCAAACAACAGCCGAAATCACTGAACATACCCCTTGCCGAAATCAGTCCTTGGTCGAAATCACATGTGCTGAACTTGCCGAAAACCCTTCTTGTTTTCATCAACCATCAGCAACGAAATCCAAGTCTGATTTCGTCAAACATCATCAACGAAATCACAATTGGATTTCGTCAAACATTCTTATGCTTGTGTTATTTTTTTTAACAGAAGACTTGCAACTCATATTTAACTGTTTGATTTGTGTGATTTGTTCAGGTATTAGTCATTAAACATAAAAAATGAATCCGAACTGGTGGGGTAATCCGTCGCGTTTATCTCCATCATGGGCCGAATCTCCCGCACCCGCATTTAATACGGAAAATAAGTATACAAACACGCGTTTGTCGCCATCATGGGCTGAATCTCCGGCACCTGCATCTTCGCAAGCGAATCAAATGTTAACCGGTCAATGGGCATTTGTTTCAAATCAAACTCCAAGTATTCAAAGTATACTCCTCAGCGAAAGCGAGACCGGAAGTCTGAATCGTCCACCGAAACTGATGCACCTAAACGAATATCCTGGTTGGGTTGATAGATTTCAGACGTATGTCAATGGGCAAAACACGGAACTGTGGTTACGTTTTACTACAAATTTCAATCAAACTCTTGAGGTTGCCGCTTCAACTGCCGCTACATTTGCAGATCTTACGGAAGACCAGAAAAAGGTATATGATTTAGAAAAGAAAGCATATGCTATTCTGACTCAGGCGATGAGCAAGGATATATATCATCAGTTTGTCAGTTTCAAGACATCAAAGCGATTGTGGGATGCATTGAAGACAAAAGGTCTAGGAAATGAAAAGTCACGTCAATTGCGACATGATTTACTCAAAAAGGAGTTTGATGGTTTCACTTGTATGGAAAATGAATCTTTGGGAGATATGACAAGTCGATTTCATCACTTGCTGACTGAATTGAGCAATTATGAGGTAGTAACAACTCCAACACAGGTTGTCACAAAGTTTGCCGATGCACTGCCTCCTCAATGGAATAGTTTCTTGGAAATCCTGAAATACAATGGCACATTGGCTACGACAAACATCAATGACTTCAGTCAGCTCTTGGAAAACAAAGATCAGGAAGAAATCCTAAAGGCAAAAAGGGTTCCAGTGCGACAAAATCCTGATATGTATTATGGAACTTCTAGCACTTCTACAATACCAGTGCGACATAATCCTGATATGTATTATGGAACTCCTAGTACTTCTGCAAGACCTGTTTCACACGCTCCACTTCAAACGGCATTTTTCACAAGCACAGATTTGTATGGCAATCAGATACAAGTTCCTGTAAAGCCAGCTCCAAAAACAGATATGTATGGATATCCACTTCCACCTTCCTCAATACCAAAGGTTGTTGCACCAACCACAGATTTGTACGGCAATCCACTACCTGTGCAACAGCAAGCCTGTTATGGTAGCAGGTCATCAGCTGGTCAGCCATCTAATACAGTATGACTGGACACATCAAGTTTCTCCAAAGTTAGCGTTGAAGTAGCTAAGGATCACATGGAGATATTGAACACATTGGTGAGCGCGTATTGTGGGTTGATAGCAGGTCAGATCGGGAACATCAATCTGACTCAAGAAGATTACCAGCAGATAGATAAAGAGGAGATGGATATGATGGACATCAAATAGGCTTTCGCCAGTGCTGTAAGGCGAGCTAAAGACTTCATGGAACGGACGGGTCGGACCAGCTTGGAAAGCAAGAAAGACACCAAGTATGGGTTCGATAAGCAGTTTGTTAAGTGCTTTAACTGTGGCGAACGTGGTTACTTCAAGAGGGAATGCACAAAGCCAGCTCAGCATGGGAACCAGAATCCTTTCAGAGGTCAAGGAGGCAACCAACAGAATCAGAATCAACCCAGGAATGATGATCGCACCTTGGTCCCTACAAACAATCAAGCAGGACCATCGAACACAAATCAAGCTCTTGTGGTGCAAATAGATGAAGGTTGCGACTGGTCAATGCAATTAGGCATTGGTGATCAGGGAGGAGCAGCTTGTTTTGCTGAAGCTGCTAAGGATTTGAAGCACGCTAGTGGTGGAGAATCTTCCACCAGTGGTGGTGAATCTTCAGATGAAGAGAGTTCTGGTGATTCAAGGAGTTCAGATGAGGAAGTCTCAACCTCAGGCGAAGATTTTTCTGATGATGTATCTAGTGGGAGAATCGATGAAGATATCGATGAAGTGTTAGGAGAAGCTGCAGCAAGGAATGATAGAAGATCTATTCTGGTGGATCAAGCTGCTTATTCTTCTTCTTCTCTTCTTTCAGCCTTTATGGCTAATGGCAGCAGTTCATCAAGCCAGGTATGTGTCGATGAACCAACTGTTGTTAATTGTGATAATTGTGCTAGCTTAAGTGTTAAATGTGCTGATTTAGATGCTAATATGTCTGAGTTGCAAAGCAAACATGATGCTTTAAATGCTGAATTGTTTGACTTGCAAAACAAACATGTTTCTTTAGATGCTAAGTGGTGTGATTTGCAAAGCAAACATGAGGATTTGCAAAATAAATTTGAATTGACAAATATGCACAATCAAAAGTTGATAGTGGATCTTTCGAAATGCAAAGAGGCTAACATGTTTTATGAAAACCATGAAAAGGAATTTAAAACGATGGTTGAAACTTTAAGAAAAGATAAAACCGAACTGAAAAAAATGGTTTCAAGAAAATAAACTGACATAAACCTTTATATCCATCGTCTTGAAAGCATGCAAAAAGAGTTTGCCTGCACAAAGTGTGAAAGTGAGGCGATCCGGCTTAAACTAGACAGTTATTCTAACTCTAGATATGTGCTGGATCACATCATTGGCACACAAAAAGAGAAAAAGGATGTCACGTGCATTGGATATAAGAAATGTCCACCACCTGTTAGACAAAATTATGATGCACTGCCTGATGAGGAGTTTAGAACTCATTATGAAGAATTTGTTCCTTTAGACATTGAGGAATTTGCAACGGGACTTGGATATAAACCGGAAGTATCATCAGATTCGGATGTGTCAGCAGATACTTTTGTAACTGCTGAACAAAATCAGGATCCTCCAATCATTGTTGAGGATATTGATTCTTCAGATGATGAATCTAATGATACTGACTCAGCACAGTCAGATGCGGTAATCAAAGAAGAGGACATACCTCTTGAGAATCATATTCTATGTGATCCTCCCGCAAAACCTGCTACGACTGTTCTGACCGAGTCCACGTCTACTTCCCCACAAGAGTCTGAGAGTGTGAATTTGCTGTACACTCTTGTTGGTGATGATAAAATCTACTCTGACAAAGATTTTCCTATTAAGAATGTTAATCAATCTTTAACAAGTAAAATTTTTGAGGATTCAACAAGTAAGTTTTTGGGAAAGACAGGATCACACGTTGTGGTAACACAGTGTCCTCCTATCCCAAAGGCTGAAGTTAGAAAACAATGTGGCAATCAGAAATTACCAATAGTGAAAAAGTAGCAAAATCACACCAAACCTAAAAGTAACTCACCGACTCAATGGCAAAAGAAACTGACCAAGAAAAAGGACAAGAAAGTGGACTTTGTGAAATCCAAGGGAACAGATAAACTTGAAACATTTTCAAATAAATCTAACTTAGATCATGTCATTCAAGTTAATTCTTTGAAAAGAAACGAACCAAACAGTTCAAAACCTAGTACCTAGGGATCACAAAGTTCATCGACAAGACAATCACATGATACTACGGGGTTTGTAGAACGTAGATCATGTTTTTCATGTGGCACATTTGGACATATTATTCGAAATTGTCCATATCTTCATAAACAAAAAGCCAAAGTTGATGATCCCCGTGACCAAATTTACCGCAACCGATCTGTTTCATCAAAACCAGATCCCCGTCTTGTAAAAGAAAGGGAAAAGAAACAGAAACGCCAACAGATCAAGAAAATTGAAAAGGCGATTAAAACCGATGTGGTTAACAAAACATCTGTTTCTGTCAAACCAGACAATTCAAAAACTTCAGACAATCATGAAGTTAATGTTTTAAAGAATAACACTGGTAAAACAAAACAGACCTGGAAACCAAAAACGGTTATTGAATCAGGGGGAACATCACAATTTCCGCAACATCGAGAAGTTCAAGTAACTTACGTTGATGAAAATGGAAGACCCAAGACCACAAAGGCTTGGGTCCCCATCTCCAACTAATCATGTGAGTACATGTGCAGGGTGTTCCAGGAGGAACTTTCAGCAGTCATTGGATTGTTGATAGTGGGGCATCCAGGCACATGACAGGCGACATGAAACTTCTCTATGACGTTAAATCTATTAGAGGAGGTTATGTTGCTTTTGCTGGAGATAAAGGCGGATATATTACTGGAGAAGGAATGGTATCCAACGGGGTTGTAAGTTTTGACAAGATCAACTTTGTACAACAACTTGATCACAATCTTCTCAGCGTTTCACAAATCTGTGATAAACAGTTTTCAGTACACTTTGATGCAAATGGATGTTACGTACTGAAACCCGGCTTCAAGATTCCAAAAGAATGGATTCTCTTATCTGCTCCAAGGATAAAAGATTTGTATGTCCTTGATATGATCCAAGCAATTACTACGACCGCACAAGCAACTACTACGACCGCACAAGCAACTTGTTTCATTTCAAAAGCCACGGAAAAAGACTCAATCTCTTGGCACAGACGTATGGGTCACATTCACTTACGCAAAATGAATCATTTGGTGACGAATGAATTAGTGAATGGTGTTCTTCTGAAAAATTTTCATCTTCAAGACGTCTGTGTTTCATGCCAAAAAGGAAAGCAAACGAAGAAACGACATCTGACAAAGAAGATCAACACGGTGGCAGTTCCTCTGGAACGCTTGCACATGGATTTGTTTGGTCCTGTCAAGCACAAAAACATCAGGAATGATCAATACTGCTTCGTAATAACTGATGATTATTCAAGATTTTCTTGGGTGGCGTTTATGGCTCACAAGAGTGCAACTTTCGGTATTATCAAAAACTTGATCATCCTGATTGAGAATTTGTATAAGTTGAAGGTTAGACGGATACACAGCGACAATGGTACTGAATTTAAAAATCAAGCCATGGCGGAGTTTTGCTCATCAAAAGGTATTCTTCACGAATTTAGTGCGGCTTATACTCCTCAACAGAACGGCATCGCTGAACGTAAGAACCGTACATTGATCGAAACTGCTAGGACTATGTTGGTAGAATCGCTGTTGCCCATTCCATTCTGGAGTGAAGCTGTGGCCTCCGCATGTTACACGATGAATCGAGTCCTTACAGTCAAAAGACACAACAAGACCTGCTGCGAGCTTCTTCACAAACGGAAACCAGATTTGTCATATCTTGAACCGTTTGGAGCTCCTTGCACAATGATCGATCCTAATGGAAAGTTTGGGGCAAAAGCTATTGAAGGTCACTTTCTTGGTTATGCCACCCCTAACTTAAGAGTCTGGAATCTACAGACTAAAAGGGTTGAGGAATGGTCTGAAGTCAGAGTACAAAGACACACTTTGCCAGTAAAAAATCCAGGTCAACCTTGGATGTTTGAGTACGATGACTTTTTCAATTCGATCAGTGTTGAAGCAGTTGAAGAAAATGCTGCGACAAGGATGTTTTTCGAGAGTGACAACGCAACAGATTCACCGTTGGTTCGTCCAATTGTTGTCAATCAAGAGCCATCTTCAGTGAATAATAATGCTCACGACAATGAGGATTTTCATGATGCAACCGAACTGAATGAATCTTCAGAGGATGAGGAATTTCTAGATGCAGATCAAGAAGCTCCTACATCAGCTGTTCATGGTACTTCAGAGGCTACACCTCCAGTGGACGCCCCTATAACAGCTGAAGCTACTGCATCATCCTCTTCGTCAGTTCCGGGTATTGAATTGGTTGTTGATCTAAATTTCAACAATCTGGGTACAAACATTCCAGTTCCGGAAAACCCTGAAACAAGAATTCATAATACCCATCCTCAACAAAACATCATCGGTAATGTACAAAGTGGCATACAAACAAGAAACATGTTGCGCAACAACAACAACGCAGGCTTGTATGCGGCGATTCGAGAATCTGGTCAACAAAACGATTGGTCTTTCGCGTGTTATGTCTCACAGGAAGAGCCAAGAACTTGGAAAGACGCTTTGAAAGATAACTCTTGGGTTGAAGCTATGCAGGAAGAACTGCAACAATTCCAGAAACTTGGTGTCTGGAAACTCGTAGAGAAACCTGCTGGTTATAAGAAGATTGGTACCCGTTGGGTGTATAAATGCAAAAAGGATGACCGTGGAATCGTTATTCGCAACAAAGCTAGATTGGTCGTTCAAGGTTTTCGTCAGATTGAAGGTATAGACTACAACGAAGTATATGCACCTGTTGCACGTCTGGAAGCAATTCGGATCTTTCTGGCTTATGCCTCATTCAAAGGATTCAAAGTTTACCAGATGGACGTCAAAAGTGCATTCTTACATGGTCTAGTGGAAGAAGAGGTGTATGTTGAACAGCCTCCAGGTTTTGAAGATCCTGTCCATCCCGATCGGGTTTGGTTGCTGAACAAAGCTCTCTATGGTCTACATCAAGTACCGCGAGCTTGGTACGCCACCTTATCTAATTATCTGCTGGAGATTGGATTTCGCAGAGGTCTTATCGATTGCACTCTCTTCATAAAAGAACAAGATGGAGATCTTCTACTGGTTCAGGTATATGTGGATGATATTATATTTGGTTCTACTAACAATGTTATGTGTAGGGGCTTCGAGCGTGTAATGCAGGATAAATTCGAGATGAGTGCTATGGGGGAGATGACTTTCTTTTTGGGCTTGCAAGTGCAACAAACGAAGTCTAGGATTTTCATCCATCAGACTAAGTATGTCCAAGACATCTTGAGCCGATTCCAGATGTCCGACACATTGCCCATTGGTACCCCACTGCAGCAAAATCACGGAATCAATCCAGATTTGAAGGGTGAAGTTGTTAGCTCTTCATACTACCGCGTGATGATTGGATCCCTTCTGTACCTCACAGCATCAAGACCAGATATAATGTATCCAACATGCCTGCTAGCCAGATATCAAGTGAACCCGAAGGCCTCACATCTTACAGCTGTAAAAAGGATTTTTCGTTATTTGAAGGGTTGCCCAGACACCGGTCTATGGTACCCTAAGGATGATAACTTTGAATTAGTCGCTTTCAGTGATTCTGATTTTGGCGGATGCAAAATCGACGGCAAATCCACAACGGCTGGATACCAGTTTTTAGGAACTCGCCTCGTAACGTGGCAGTGCAAGAAGCAGACTTGTGTCGCTACATCAACTTGTGAAGCCGAATACATTGATGCCTCAAGTTGTTGCTCCCAAGTCCTGTGGATACAACAGCAAATGCGCGATTACGGTTTTGAATTCCTAACTACTCCTATTTTAGTCGATAATTCTGCTGCTTTATCTATCACTAGAAATGTTGTGCAGCATTCAAAGACCAAACACATCGAAATTAAGTATCACTTCATACGTGATTGCTTTGATAAAAGGCTAATCGATGTTGTTAAGGTCCACACTGATGACCAACGTGCCGACCTTTTTACCAAAGCATTTGATAAATCAAGATTTGACTTTTTATTATTGGTAAACGGCATTAAGGTCAAGCAAGAGTAATCCACATCGGAAAATCGTTTTTGTAAATATCTTTGTGTTTTTAAAATTTTTGTAAGTTTGTTGATTTTAGGGGGAGTAATTCCAAATTTGAAAAATTCAAAAACATCGAAAAATTTTAAAATCTCAAAAACAATAGAAAAACAAAAATGAGTTTCCTGGCGAGCAAAAGAGAAAATGATAGTACATCAGTGGTCTGTTGAAACCTCTTTAAACTGAAATGCAAAATGAAATATGTTAAGCAGCTCTATATAAGATGTATCGATAGGCTCACAATCAGATTAAAGTGTGCAGGGTGATATAAATCCTAAAATCGACTGAAGACCAGGTGGGAACCACTCATTGGCATATGGTCTTAGTACCGAAATTTTGTTTGAGAGATTGCTGAGGTTCTGAGATATATGGTCTTTATGCTGTTTATCATCTGGGTATCATGGTTGTTTCTTTTACCGAAACAAACGGAGACGAAGTCTAGATCTTCCATGATATCATACATACGTGTACATACTGCATTCGACCTCAATAAGTGATCAACAATCACATGTCCACAAAATAAGTGATAATATATCACATTTATCCGGGAGTCAAGTTCGTCTCTTTGCTGTACGAAAGTACTGACCTGTTCACGGACTTGCTCTTGTGCCCTTCATGCATATGAAAATCAAGTTCCTCATCAATAAGTGATTCTATCACATAGGGCTTGTTTTCAATCAAATAAGTGAGTCTCACATTTTCATATACGGCAAAACAAATGATAAATGGTATACTCACCAGTAAGATGAATCCTCGTGCATACCTTGATACGGGAATGTGTCGTGATGTGGATGAACACCGGTCGTTAAGTATAAATCATACCTTAACGTATCCCCTCGCCATGATTACATATGATAAGTTGAGCTTATGTGGATAAAAATTCCGATAATCGTTATAGGATGTTTATCAAATTGTTAACAAAAAGAACAACAATAGCGTTTTGGCATGACCGTACACTAATATGATTCTCTTACCCTCGAAACTCGCAAAAAGAATGTTTGTATATATTTACTTTTCTTAGTTTCTGCAACTCTGTATATATTTATTTACTGCTTTCAGTCTTTAAGTTTGAAATATTCAAAATACCAAAAAGATTTTAGGTGTGTTTTAATATAAACTTTATAAAAGTCAAAAAGATTTTATTTCTGCTTTAGTTTTGATTAACCGATGTTGGAACTCAAGTCTTCGTTGCCTGAAATCTGATTGAAAACCAAAACGACTGAATCTTCATAAACGGTCAGAGTTTGCAAGTTTTGAAAGTTAATAATTAAAATTGAAAAATCTGTTAACTTTTCAAACTAACTGTCGGACGGTAGTTGAATAAGAATTGGTCACATGTGTGTCATTTGTTTAATGTTAACTATATTCCAAGCAGTTGTTCTCATTACGCGTTTAGCTTTCTTGCATGTGCAGATATTAAAGGCGAAGAGAACATGTTCGATGACAAGCTTCGGAATGAAGACACGACGTGAAGGCACTCAAATGATAAAGATGATCGAGTTGCCGCAGATCAATCACCAACACCACAAGGATCTAAAGTATCGAAAATCAAAAGATTAACAGCATAATCAAAGGGGGAGTTTGTTGATACACTTTCTACTTACAACGCGTGAAGACTTTGAAGATCCTACGACAATAATGGATGAACCATCAAGAGATGGAGAACCAGATTACGACCTCACGAGCAGCATCCAAGGGGGAGTTTGTTGATACATATCGTGTGGATACGGCTCGGCTCGGTTCGACTCGGCTACGAAGTGAAGGCCGTAGTCAAGACATCCTCCTGTCTTGACTCGGTATGCTACTAACTTTGTAGTGTTTGATGAACATGTAACTGCGTGTGTGCAGTATACATGATTAGTTTGTGTTTAGATTAAGTTTGTATGTTTTCTGTTTGTTTGTTTGGCCCATCATTGATGAAGCCCATGTCCAGGCCTAACACATGTGACGAAATCACATGTGACGAAATCACATGTGATGAAAACACCTTGTGGGACGAAAACACTTGTGATGAAAACCCTTTTAGGCGAAATCCCCATAGTGGACGAATTCGTCGAAGTCTTGGATTTCGTCGACCTGTTTTCGTCCAGAACTTGATTTCGTCACTGTGTTACTATATATACCCAGATAACTGACAGAACACGGTAACGAAGTCTGAATAGATTTCTTTGAGCAAACACACACACACACACACACAACTGAGAGTTTATAGGTTTATCTTGTAAACATTGCTTTGTAACGGTTTCATACGAGTTAATACAATGGAGTGTTAATCGTTGAATCTTTGTGTTTGTGTTCGTAACTTGGTTTAACTCACCCGTTTGGATTCCGCACTTTCGGGTTTGTTGGAAAACAGAGAATAGAGGTTACTCGATCCTCCGGGTGGACCTACACTCGGCATCAAGCTTGTTATACACCGACACAAAATATTTTAGCGTCTCGTTGTCGGAAGACGACTCGGTATCACTATCGCTAGACATCGGAAACGTCGAGTCCGTAGGGAATTCCATTTGAGAAAGATATAAAAAATGTGAGAAATGGGTTTATGTTTTTTATGTGTGTAAAATGGTTAAAATGGAGATATATATAAAGGGTTTAAAGGTTTTTTTTTTTAATAAACTTAACCGTTGTATAACGGTCATATATGGCCCAACGTTCAAATTCTTTCAAATCTCAACGCGTTATACATTCCACGCGTTTAAAAAATAACGCGTTAAACTTCATGCGGCGGCGGTGTAGCGTGATGGGTTAACGAGTGATCGGGGTGGTATAACGGACCACCCCGTGTGCCCTAAGGAAGAATGGAAAGCATCCTAATCCTGAGTTACTTTTAAAGAAGATCTCATTTTACTCACGTTTCACAGTAACTTTTAAGGTGTTATTTAATCTGCTATGGTATTCTCATATTCAAATTTGTTTTTTCATTACTGGATGCACCAGGTGATTTGCTGTTCTGTTCTCTATTATATTATTAGTATATGTAATATATGTCATGATGCTATATGTTATCTATCAAAATGAGTAATGACAGCTAGATTATTTGCTGGGTGTTTCCACTCATGTTTTTCATTTGACATTTATTTTGAATCTTTAATCAACCTTTCATTTGACGATGGCGATTAAAAGACATATTCCGGCGGTTTGGTGAAAAATACAGAGAATAAAGATTGGGGGGGGGGGGGGATAAAACCGTACTAACAACGTTTTGTGAGAGGGTAGAACCGTTCTAAGTAGGGATGAGCACAGTACCAATTCGGTACCGAACTGGTATCGGTACCAAAAGTACCGGTATCGAAAAACGGGGAGAAGTGGTACCGGTACCAGTACCGGTATTTACCGGTGTTTTACCCATAAATACTGATAACGTACCGGTACCAAAAAACGGAGAAAATGGGAACCGGTACCGAATATACACGGTACGATTCGGTACCCGGTACCAAATGCTCATCCCTAGTGCTAAGTAGAAAGCCAATAACGACCGAAACCGAGAAAAAGTGTAAAATAAACAAACATGAATTTATAATACCAAATAACTCATGTGACATAAAACGTAGACAATCTCACAATTATAGAACATATATTAGAAAATTTATGGGTCAAATAGTTTTTAGAAAATGGGGGGGGGGGGGGGGTGAAAACTTTAAAACTAAAAGTTCCACTACAAAGGATTAGTGTGTAATGTGGTGGTGGCTATTCTTGTTTGTAAACGTGGGATTATTAAAAACCAATTTTCCTTAGTTTTTCTATAAAATGTTAGCCTGCTAGTGTAAAACTTTATTAATTTTTTTGTAAAATGATTTTTTGCACTATTATGACTAGAGTTTAATAAATATTTGTTGAAAACTAAAATCTAGGTCGGAGATGAAGTTTTCCTCAAAAGCATTCTAAACTCTACCGAGACTGTAGCAAGAGGAAGGGTCCAGAGCTTGGACCCAAATGATCTAGTTGGTGGTACAGAGATTGAACTAGACTGGTGTGAGGTAAACGTTCAAGTACTAATAAAAAAAAAGATGAAAACTTGGTAAGACCATATGGTTTATTTTCTACAATTCAAGATTGTATTGGTGCATCCATCGCATGGCCGTATCCATTCATCTTGGTATGTGTTTGTTAAACTTGTGATACAAATAATTTTAATATCATGAAACTTAATGCTTATACATGGATGGTTTATTTGTAGGTAGTCCATGAGGATTGAGGACGCATGATGACTCAAGATTTTATGCTTCTTATTTCTTTAATTGCTTTTAATTTCTTTGTTAAATGTTAAGACTTTATGTTAGATAATGTTATAACTTATTTATGGTTCGTGTTTTTGTTATGAACATGCTTATTTGAAATATAATGAAATTTTATTTCTTTCATTAGTTGATGTTATACAATAACTATTAGGATGTTATATGTTGATGGTCTGTTTATAAAATTGGTTTTATAATCTTATTTGGGATATTAGGACCATTTTCTTGATATTAAAGTAGCTATAACGTTACATCATAAGAGACATATAAATTAATTTTTAAGGACGCTTGTATGTGTATCAAAAGATTAAAAGTAGGTAATCGCATGTTAGAACATTGTAAAAGTGTCCTAATATGTTCTTTTTATGACGCTATTTAAGTAGTCTATAGACATATTATGCGATCATAAAATTGGTTTCATAATCTTATTTGGTATATTAGGACCCTTTTCTTGGTACTAAATTAGCTATAATGTTACATGATAAGGGTCCTATCAATTAATTTTCAAGGACGCTTGTAAGTGTATCAAAAGATTAAAATTATGTAAGCACATGTTAGAACATCGTAAAAGTGTCCTAATATGTTTTTATTAGGACACTATTTTGGTTGTTTAAAGACATATTACGCGACCATAATATTGGTTTCATAATCTTATTTGAGATGTTAGGACACTTTTTTAGTTCCGGGACTTATTATTACCCCTTTACATGAAACGCTTTTACCGTAGGTCCTATTAAATGAAAGGTCCTATAAAATAGCATTTTAGGATGCTTTTGCGCGTACTAAAAACCCAGTTTTCTTGTAGTGGGGGTTTCGTGCTTCCGGGATAATCATTCAGTTTGTTTGCAGTGTTACTCCGGATTAAGTGAGGATGAGAAAAAAAAGGCATGAAAATGTCAAAATTCCATTTTTCGTAAATGATGGATTTTGATAAGTTTGATAAGTAGAATGTTTGAAAATTTTGGTGATGAAAATGTTTCTGCGAATTTTTGTTTGGTGATGGCGGTCCATGGTTATTTACAAGATTCTCGGTGTTGGAATGTGGTTCTTACTAGAGATCCGTGTAACAAGTTGAGACTATTATCGAGCATTAGAGGTGAATAAAACAAGACTTGATTTGACTTTGACAGTTTACGAAGAAAAAGAGGGAGTTAAAAATTTCCTATTTTTCGTAAATGTAAAGTTTGTGCGTGAAAAGGCTCGTATATGATGGAGTTTTGTCAAGTGTGTTTGTGTTTTTAATCAAGTATTGACGTGATAAAGTTGAATTCTCGGTTGACGACTAGTTGAAGATTGAGCCTTATTAACTTGCTATTTAGAGTAGAGAAGATTAGTTTCTTGGTCCCTCTTTAGTAGAGAAGATAAGTTTCTTGGTCCCTCTTCCAAGACGGTTGCTAGTCAGTTCTCGAAATAACGTGGTGCTTCTTGTTAAGGGGAAGATCAGAGATGAAAGCCATCGGGGATTCAACGGATTCGTGAAGATAGGAGATTGATTCATGAGGATACGTGACGAGATGAATTATACATGAAGGGTTGAAGACTTTTGATCAAGATGGTGGATGTACTTTTACGAAGTTCAGTTTGTTATTAACTTATCGACCTGAGCTTCATATCTTTGTAGAATTTGAAGTGTTCAAGGTTGGGCATTGGAAATCCAATGTTTCTTTCTGCTGCAGGTTAGGTTTGAAGATTAATGTATCGAGCGATATTCTTACATGTATTTGTAGGTCGGTTTGCGTTAACTCGATTCGGGAGTAGATTGAGGGGGATGATCTATAGTGTTTGACGTTGGATTCTTCTAGTTTCTCAAAGCGGCCTCAAGTGATCGTCAACAAGTCTTTTATTAGAAGGGTTGAAGATCGCTGTGCTCTACCCGAAAGATCCAGTCTTAGCCAAAGTTGAAAGCAGGCATGATATCATCAGTCAAGGGGGAGTCTGTAAGTGAAGTATCCGGTGACTGAAGATATCAGTGTCGGACAGAACTGATAGCAACAGTTAAGGGGGAGTCTATAAGTGCAGTTCCTGCAGGGTAACTGTGCTTTATTAGTTCTAGTCTACCGTCAATAAAGTCAAAGCCAAGTCAAGAATTCAAAAGCTTTATCAGTTCCGAGTTTATGATGTTAAACTCGGAATATGTTGATTATTATTGTTGTCCGAGTTATTTGTTTTGCATACCGACAATATGCTTTGTTCGGGTTTAGTCCCTAGTCTATATATATGTGTTGTATAGAGTAGATTAGGGCAATCATTTAGATCTTGGTGCACCTCTCACAAATTCTAGCTATTCTCCATCAGTGTGTGAATTCTAGAGAGAGGGATGCTATGTGTTAATGAGAGAAAGCTCGGTTTAGATCTTTGTGATCTAAACCAGCTTGTAGATGATGTATACTCTTTTGGTTTGTAATCTGTGATGGCTGATTCATTAATAAAGGGATTCATCTTCTACATCTTTCGATCTTGTTCATATTTTGATGATTCGCGTCTTGAATCAAGTGCAATGTTGATGTTCGTCATCGATCCGGTGCTTTAACAAGGCATGACATATGATGCACGAAAATGTCAAAATCTTTTAACTAAATGATGTATTCAAACCATAACTAATGCAATGGTACAAGTGTTTTTGTTTTAGATTGGCATGAAAGCCATTATGATTCCATTTACAACAAGTTATGAATAAAAATCTTATCAAGTTATGGCAAGACTTTTGTAACACCTCGTAAAACTGTGTCCAATGATGTGTTGACACGTGTAATAAATCCTAATAAAGTCAAATGTTGACTATGAGGGACTAAATTCGTCAAAAACGAAAAAAAAAACTATTTTATAGAAGGACTAAAAGTGTCAACATGGTGAAACTGAGCCTCTGAGTGACCTTATACGGTGTTTGTATTCTCATATAAGCCACTTGTTGGATGAGAGGAGTCGTTTACATAATTTTCCGAAAGTTGACCAATTGTTTGAAAGTTTGCGCCACAAAGGGTTAAAAGTGTCAACATGTTAAATCTTACCTCTGAGTGACCTTTTTACAAATCCGAAGCATCGTGATGTTTGATAATTCTCACGGGAATGCCTAATATGGGCAACATAAGGCCTCGGCGTGATAAAACGATAATATGCACAAGTTTGTGCGTTAAAGGGGCTAAAAGCGTCAACATATAAACTACACCTTTGACCGACCATTTAAGCGAACGAAGTGAACTGGAATGTCGTAATGTTCCATCATACTCTTGGGAATGCTTATTATTGATCTTGAAAGGCTTTTATGCCATTTCGCGATAAAACGCGCAAGTTCGCAAATTAAAGGGTTAAAAGCGTCAATATGTCAAACTATACCTCTGACTGACTCTTTTAACGTATCGAGAAGTTTATGACGCTTGGATATACTCTTGGATGTGCCTAATATTGGAAATACAAGGCCTCGTGTGTTAAAAACATCGTTACGTAAGAGTTTGGAAATGCAGGGGCCAAAAGTGACAACAAATGAATATATGGGTGACCTGACCAGGTCCTTACGGACCGTATACTGGACCCATATGGTCCGTATACTATTGCCAGCAACATAAAATTCTGGTTTTTACATTCCAAGCAACTTTAAAACCATTAACTCGATTCAAGGGGCTTGTAACTGGTATTAGACACCTGTTAGGGCACTTGGCATGATCCTAGAAGCCCCATAAGACCTGTTGATCATCCAATCACCCTCCAAAATCTATAAATAGGCCTTGATTTTTCATAAACACTTGCACCATTTCCATTCTTTCCATCTCTAATTCAAATCTGGAAGTTCCAGAGTTGTTTGGGAGCATCATCTGAGTTATCTTCATCCAAGGATCACCATGTAAGTGTTCCTTTCAGTTACTTTTCGTTTAAAAGGCTTTTAAAGCCAAAAAGTCAAGCGTTTACGATAAACGCTTTGACTTTTAGTTAGACCTTAAATGGTCAAGCTATGGTTCGCAACGAACATGGCTACGTGATCGTATTTAAGTAGGTGTTAATAACTCAAAAGGGCACCTCCTAGGAATCACGTTTGCTTGGTTAATTGACGAGTCAACATAATATTGTTTTAAAAAGTCAATGGGTCAGTATTTAAAATAATTGTGATTTGAGTTTAAAAGAGTTCTAAAATATGTTTTATCACCTAAACAACTTGGTAATAATTATTAGAACATGTGTAACCATGTTCGGCTCGTCAATTCCAGGTTTAGGGTCGGTTCGCAACCGAAAGTCGCGAAGTTTGACTTCTACGTTGACTTTCAATTATGAACCGAATTAGAAATAATTTGCTAATGATTTAAGTTTCCGTTAGGGTCATAATATAATGTAGTATAACTCCTTAAGGTTATGTTGCATTTCATATAGTGATTTGAGATTATATTGCAAGTTCCGTTATTATGCTTAAAATTGACCATATTGCCCTTTTCGCTAAAAATAAGGTTTTAAGCATACATTTGTGTAACACCCTGTGTTTTCACAAGTGAAAGTCAAAGTCAAGGTCAAAGTCAACGACCGATTTCGCGCGACTTGACTCGTAGAAATGTTTTTATTTTATTTATATTATGTGGAGTAAGTGTCGTTCATCACAATAATCGAATCGTGGTAACCATATTTCAATCAACCTACGACTGTGAATGATAGGAAGTAACAATGTGATAAAGTTAATCAAGCTATGCTAATCAAATCGACAACGAACCGTAACTCGAACTGTGTATTTTTTTACTTGCTGTTTATACGTGTGTGTGTGTGCCTTACGTGTTACCTGTGCATGTTTATTTTATGTTACGTTGTGATAATCAAGCGAACTCAATCGAACTCGAAGTCTAACTCGAATGTAAACGAACCCGAACCCGAATTCCGAGTCGAACCGTATAAGAAGTAGTTGGGACTGAAAGTAATTTGACTAGGAAACCCTATCGAATCGCTCAAAAATCGAAACCGAAGCAACATCGCGCCGTACGCACCAAATCAGGCTACATCCGCACGGATGGTCAATCCGCACGGATTGCCAATCCGCACGGATTGCCAATCCGCACGGATGACCAATCCGGACGGATAGCCTATCCGGGTTACGTGCCATCCGCACGGCTCACCCTTTCCCTTTTTAGCATCCTATAAATACGCGGGTCACTCTCCAACTTTTCCACTTTTGGCAAGTAACGTCCGAACCGCACGCATTCTTCACTTTTTCTCAGATTTCTCCCAATCCAGGTAAGATCTTACACTAATTCTTGTACATTCTTGATCACTACACAATTCTACACCTTTCCATCTTTCAAATCTCAACTTTCAACCGTGAAACCATCAAGATTTAAGGTATTCTCGGGTGACGTCATCATGAAGTTCTTATGAACTTCAAGCTTGACCTCATTCCACCAAGAATAGCTCAGATCTGAACGATTTCCATAAGATTTCACAGCAACATCACCTAAATCTAAACTTTTCTAAGGATAAAAGAGTTGAAAGAAATAAACCTAAGTTCTCTCCTTTTTTTACCCTTAAGATCGGTACGAATCTGATCGGTTCTAGTCTCTACTCGATAATAGTGATGCACTAGTCCTAGATCTGGAATTATACCGCAAGACACCTGATTTCGGGGTCAACCGGAATGACCGTTCTGAGTCGCCGATATGTCGAGTCAGGGTGGTTCCTGGCCGGCTTAGTTGTGCGGGTAAGAATACGATTCCAAGTGGTTGCCACGTAATCAGAACGTCTCGATAAACGACAACAGAAACCAAGAGTAGACGAACGGAATATTCAAACCAGTTGTCCGCACAGACAAGCAGTCCGAACGGACAGGCTATACGGACGGGTTGTCACCCGGACGAGCTACCCTTGGGACCCACTTTCCAAACAAGGTTTGAGTATCGACGAATGAGCAATCCGGACGGACGACCTCTGAATGGATTACTCTTCGGATCATGAGATACTAAGGCCTTAAAATAAATTCAAATAGTGTTCATCCGCACGGCCAAGTCGTCCGCACGGACAGGCTATCCGGACGGATTGTCTCTGCCCGCGCGCACAGACTGTCCGCACGGATTACCATTGTCCGCACGGACTACCATCCGGACGGACTGTTGTCCGCTCGACCGGCTTGAAAGGTAGAAACACTTAAATGTTCTCTAAATGCTACAACGAAAACTCCAAAGCACAAGCCATCATACACAAACACATCCTTAACTTAGGAAGAAACAATCCACTTGAACGATTATCCGCACGAACAACTTGTCCGTACGGATAAGCAATCCGCACGCATGACTAGTCCGGACGGATTACCGTCCGCACGGACAGCCCACGCGCACGGATAGCTTATCCGGATGGGTCACCATCCGCACGGATTACCATCCACACGGATAGTTCACCCGCACGAATGACTTCCTCTCACGGATAGCTGATCCGCACGATCAGTTATCCTACCCACTCTCACTTTGTAATGTTTTACGCGCCACTTATCGTTACGTTATCGAATCTATTCAGGCTAACCGTACTCGCTGTAAAGCGCTCCCTTCAATCCATAATCGCTGTGAGTATACTCGAACCCTTTTTACTTTAGCACTTTTGGGTGTTACATACGTTAAGAATATTCAAACTACAACTGTCACACTACTCAAGCTATTTTAACGCTAAACCATTTACGCATGTTATACGTGGCTTATGAATGCTTGTTGTTATGTTTACACATGGAATGCTGTCTACCTGCCTTAGCAACGATAGTACTATAGTTTGGACTCAGCACCCGTTCACACGGGGGTTGTTAAGGATCTTTTACTTGCATGGATTACGGTGGTAATCATGTATTGCGAACTGCCTCGGGCAGTCAACCCGCAGTCATTGGTATCGATGGATCTATGTCGATAGCTAACGTGCTTCATTTCACTATGTGTACGTACTGGTTATGCGTAAACGAATTCGAACTCTATATGCTATTATCAAACTTGTATGCTCACCTTTACATTCTATGTATTGACTTTATTTTAACGTATGTGACATGTGCCTAGGTTGTTTATATGCTTCTCGGGCTGTGATGAAATTGAAGCTAGGAACTGGAGTCCTAGAAACCAACGAATAAATTGTTATGTTTAAATCTGAGTTGTCGGAACAGAATATTTGTTTTGATGTTATCTGTAATAACTTGTTTGACTATTTAAGATACGGTATGGGACGTATCATTTAAATTGAATGGTAATGATAGTTGTTATGGAAACTTCTGGACAATCTGTTTCGTTCAATGCCATGCCCCGATGATTCCGCCATCGGTTGGGGTGTGACAGATTGGTATCAGAGCCATAACTATAGGGAATTAGGCAAGACTCGACCTAGTCCGGGTCGAAGTCTTAGGGACATAGTCTATAGTTAAGAACCAACAGACCAACTCACGCGTATGCGTAAACTCGTCACTATCACTCGCTCTTTTCTATCACTGCACTCGAATTTTCAAGTTATGAACAGGTAATGAGGCCGAGAATAGGTGTGAAAACCGCAAACTCTCGACTAAAGTTGCCTAATCAGCTTGCGTTTTAGCTACAAACGAGGAGAATCATACCAAATTAGGAGTGAAATCCATATTTTGATGAATAATCTCCTCAAATTTTATCAGAAACAGGGACAAAAGTTGCAAGATAGGGGTGAAACCCTAACCTTGACGACTCGTCCTGCTTTTATACAAAACTCCCACCAAAGTTTCGATGGGCTCCAACGATCTAAAGACACAATATAACCAATGGGAATTGCGCCGACGCCCAAGAATCGAGGCAGAGGCATAGTCCTGGAGGTAATTGTGCACACAGGATCCTTGCGAATAGTCAAGCCACTTTGGTTAGTCGAAGTCTATTAGCCGCATACAATCTACCTTTGATTTATCGACCTTTATGAAGATTTTATGTACTTTCTGTTTATTTGTTAACGTTTTGAGGTACTATTGGTTTCGACCCAACACTATTGCTTCTACTAAAACACAAAACCCACCTAACACATCATTAACAAATCGCTCGCACTGCACTACATTCGAACACTCGCAAACTCTGAATACTAGGTTTCTGTTTTCTGACTGCTCCTAGTGACTTAGGTATGTGTGTGTTTTGCTATTGTGCTTACATGTTTAGGAATACTGTGATTATGTGCTCTATGTGTTTATGTGATTTGTGCAATTCTGTGATTTTGCGACTATATGCGTTTACATAGTACGTGTTACTGAGCTTTAGTAAGTAATAGACGTGTGAGGTGAGATGCGAATACATGTGCTGAGTTCCATGGCGATGTCTAATGCAGACAATGTCGTCTGGATCTCGTCATACACTCACTCGTCAGGAAAAGAGGGACCGACGTCTTGCTTCTATCATCGCGAAGAGTGTAGCTAAAGCTGTGAGCGATGCCTACGAGAACGCCAGCAAATCATCCGAGGAATCGAGGACTGAAGGTCCTAAAGCTATCGCAAGACCTTTCAGTTTCAAACAATTCAAGTCATGTGGGCCGAAAGAATTCACGGGCGAAGGAGGTCCTACTGCACTATTTCACTGGTTTGACTCTATCGAGGTCAGTCTGCGACAAAGTGGTTGCCCTGACGACCTCCGAACTTTGAACGCTACCGGCGTCTTCCAGTCCCGTGCTCTAGACTGGTGGACGGCAGAGAGGAACAAGCGAGGGAATGATGCAGCCTACGGTCTGTCGTGGGACGAGCTCAAGGAAGTCATGCTAGAGGAATTCTGCCCTCCTCACGAACGTCAAAAGCTCGAAGATGAATTCTGGCACATATATCAGAAGGATGGAGACAATGCTGGTCTTACTGCTCGCTTCAAACAGCTCAGCATTATTTGTCCCGACCAGGTCAAGACTCCTGAGATGACCATCAAGAAGTACATCCGAGCTTTGCCCGACTGCGTTGCTGATTTCGTGCAAGCGGCTAAGACTGCCACGATCGAGGAAACCTATCTGCTGGCCGCTGAAATCAATGACAAAAGGGTTAAGGCTGGGGTGTGGGATAAGACCTCCAAGCATCTGCATCAAGCTACCGCTACTGCACCAACTGCTGAACCTACCTCGTCAAGCAACAAGAGAAAGAACAAGAGAAAGAACAGCTCCACCAACAAGAACTGTGCGATTACTGCTGCACCGATCCAAGCTGTACCTACCCAACAGTGTCAAGTAGCGGCGCCTGTGGCCAATGCACCGCCTGCAAAGCATGCATATACTGGACCACACCCGCTCTGCCCTACTTGCACCTATCATCCCCCGACAACTATTCAATGCCGCTTTTGCGCTCACTGCAATGTGTACGGCCACTTTACTGCCAATTGCCGTATTCGCCAAGCTCCTGCCAATCAAGCTCTACTCGCTCCCCCACAGGGTCAACAAGCTCCTCCGGCACCCGCAGTCAAAGCCAGAGCATGCTTCACGTGTGGCGACCCGAATCATTTCGCCAACATGTGCCCGAACAGGGTAGTGAAACAAGAACCGCAACAGCAGCAACCACAGCAGCAGCAACAACAGGCCGCACGCGCCAGAACTTTCAATCTCAATGTGCGTCAAGCCCAGGCCGACAACAACGTGGTCAATGGTACGTTCCTTGTGAATGGTATTTATGCTTCATGTTTGTTTGATACTGGAGCCGATAATTGCTTTGTGTCGCTCGAATTTGAGAAACTCCTTAGTCGTAAACGTTCCCGACTCTCCTCTGCATTCGATGTCGAAGTCGCTACCGGAAGAACCATCGCTGTAAACTCTGTTATTCGTGATTGTACTCTTGAACTCAACAATCACGTCTTCTCGATCGACCTTATTCCAATGCAACTCGGAAGCTTTGATGTCATAGTAGGCATGGACTTTCTTCGCGAAAACCTTGCCGAAGTTGTGTGCTTCGATAAGATGATTCGTTTTTCGCTCGCAAACGGTGACTCATTGTGTGTTTATGGTGATACTACTTCGAAGGGTCTCAAGCTTATGTCATGCCTACAAGCTAGCAAGTATCTCCGCAAGGAATACAGGGCTTTCTTGGCTAACGTCGTAGCAGCGGAGAAGGAAAAGAAAGAGAAGAAGGAAGTAAAAGACGTTCCTGTGGTTCGAGAATTTCCTAATATTTTTCCAGAGGATCTTCCCGGACTACCTCCAAAGCGCGATATTGATTTTCGCATTGATCTCATTCCTGGAGCTAATCCTATCGCCAGAGCTCCTTATCGACTCGCGCCGTCCGAAATGCGCGAACTCTCAACCCAACTCCAGGAATTACTTGAGAAAGGCTTTATTCGCCCGAGCACCTCTCCTTGGGGCGCACCAGTCCTTTTCTTCAAAAAGAAGGACGGGTCGTTCCGGATGTGCATCGACTACCGGGAATTGAATAAGTTGACTATCAAGAACCGCTATCCACTGCCTCGAATCGACGATTTGTTTGACCAACTACAAGGCGCTACGTGCTTCTCGAAGATCGATCTACGTTCAGGATACCATCAGCTGCGTATACAAGAGGAGGATATACCCAAGACCGCGTTTCGTACTCGTTACGGCCATTACGAATTCGTTGTCATGCCTTTTGGCCTAACAAACGCACCAGCAGTTTTCATGGATCCGATGAATCGCGTGTGTAAACCGTATCTCGACCGTTTCATCATCGTGTTCATCGACGATGTCTTGATCTACTCCAAAACGAGAGCCGAACACGCGCAACATCTACGTTTGGTTCTCGAGTTACTCCAGGGGAACCAACTCTACGCCAAATTCTCCAAGTGCGAATTTTGGTTGGGGGAGGTTCAGTTTCTGGGTCACATTGTAAATAGTCAGGGTATTCACGTCGATCCTGCGAAGATTGAAGCTGTTAAGAGCTGGGTTACGCCTAAGAACCCGTCTGAAGTCCGCTCCTTTCTCGGGCTAGCGGGCTATTATCGACGATTTATCGAAGGATTCTCGAAGATTGCTGTACCCCTTACCTCTCTCACGCATAAGGACCAGCCTTTTGTCTGGGGGACCAAACAAGAGTCTGCCTTTCGAACCCTCAAACACATGCTTTGCAATGCTCCTGTTCTCACATTACCCGATGGAAACGATAATTTCATTGTCTACTGTGATGCTTCCAACCTTGGTCTCGGTTGTGTCCTAATGCAACGAGACAAGGTCATAGCTTACGCATCTCGTCAGCTCAAAATCCACGAGAAGAACTATACAACCCACGATCTCGAGTTAGGCGCAATTGTTTTTGCATTAAAGATTTGGCGACACTACCTGTATGGTACAAAGTGTACGATCTTCACCAATCATAAGAGCCTACAACACATCTTTAATTAGAGGGAACTAAATATGCGTCAACGCCGATGGGTGGAACTTCTCAACGATTACGACTGTGAGATTCGTTATCACCCAGGCAAGGCAAATGTTGTTGCCGACGCACTTAGCAGGCGGAGCTATCTGCTTAGCACTCGTAATGTTCAAGCCCAGCACAACCTTGAAGCTCTCATCCGCGACGCACAACATGCATGCTTCAACGAACGCACCTTGAAGAAAGAAAGAATCTACCACGATAGAGCCCAGCTTGTGAGCAAATCGAATGGGATATTCCACTTCTTAGACCGAATTTGGATTCCCAAGCGAACCAATTTGCGACAGATTATCATGGATGAAGCCCACAAATCCCGATACTCTATCCATCCCGGTGCTGACAAAATGTACCATGATCTTCGCTATAGGTACTGGTGGCCGGGTATGAAACGGGATATCGCCCTCTACGTCGAAAAATGCCTAACCTGTGCTAGAATCAAGGCTGAACATCAAAGACCCTCTGGCTTGCTCGAACAACCACCAATTCCCATGTGGAAGTGGG
Source organism: Helianthus tuberosus (assembly GCA_030545235.1). NCBI lineage: Eukaryota > Viridiplantae > Streptophyta > Magnoliopsida > Asterales > Asteraceae > Helianthus > Helianthus tuberosus. Next base: position 70,938,615 of record CM060366.1, read on the forward strand.
AGAGCATAGCTATGGATTTCGTAACCAAGCTTCCAACCACGTCATCGGGTCACGACAACATTTGGGTTGTTATTGACCGTTTGACTAAATCAGCTCACTTTCTGCCAATACGAGAAGACTACAAGGTAGAACGATTAGCCCGAATCTACACCGACGAGATCATTTGTCGACATGGGACGCCTCGTGACATCATCTCTGATCGTGATGCTCGGTTTACATCACGATTGTGGGAAACATTCCAAGCAGCACTCGGTACAACGCTTAATCTAAGTACTGCGTTCCACCCACAAACCGACGGTCAGACTGAAAGAACGATTCGTACTCTTGAAGACATGCTCCGTTCGTGTGTTCTAGACTTCGGTGGTAATTGGGATAGACACCTTCCGTTAGTCGAATTCTCGTATAACAACAGCTACCAGGCTAGCATCCAGATGGCACCTTTCGAGGCCTTGTACGGAAGAAGATGTCGATCGCCTATTGTGTGGCACGAGATCGGTCACTCGCAACTAACCGGTCCGGAGCTGCTCCAAGAAATGACAGACAAAATTTTCCAAATTCGAGACAACCTAGCGAAAGCTCAGGATCGACAGAAAGTTTACGCCGATAAAAAGTGCAAACCCCGTGAATATGGCGTTGGTGACTACGTACTCCTAAAGGTATCACCTTGGAAGGGTGTAGTCCGATTCGGAAAGAAGGGGAAACTCGCGCCTCGATATGTAGGACCTTTTAAGATTCTGGAAAGGATCGGAAAAGTCGCCTACAGACTCGAATTACCGGAGGAACTTAGCAATGTCCACCCGACTTTCCACGTGTCAAACCTCCGAAAGTGCATCACCGACCACGACTTACATGTCCCTTTAGACGATCTACAAGTGAACGAAACATTACACTTCGTGGAGAAGCCTGTCGAAATCATGGATCGCCAAACCAAAGAACTCAGGCGCTCACGCATTCCTATTGTGAAGGTCCGGTGGGAAGGCAAACGAGGCGCGGAGTTCACTTGGGAACTCGAAAGCGACATGAAGGCAAAGTATCCGCAGTTGTTTAATTAAGAAATTTGTAGACTTATAGATCAAGTGTTTTCGCACAACATATCCAAGTTTTAGCAATCTTATCCGTAAAAAGTTGTTTAATTTGGCGATTTTCAGAGAAAAACGTGATGAATATGAAAGGTGAAGAAATTGATCAAACCTGAGTGTGTTTAATCATCACAATCGATCACCTGCTCAGATACCACTTGTAGGATCGGTTTTGACTCCGTTACGATTATGTTTAGTCACACACGTTCACGGATTCCGCACGTCTCCGAGCCAACAATTATCCGCGCGAATAGGCTAGTCAACAAGTCAACACGGATATGCTATCCGCACGGATTGCTATCCGTACGGTGAACACCAACAGCAACATTCAACATTTTTCTAACAAAAAATTCAAATTTCTTACAAACGGCTTCGAATTAAGATTTGAAACTTTGTAGGCTTTTAGATCAGAAAATTTCGCATAACATAACCAAAAATCAACGATTTTTATCCGTAAAAAGGTCGATTCATTTGACGATTTTCAATGGTCCAAACGAAGAACTCTCACATGTGATCCACGGTTAGTTACGGCTTTCAGCTTAATTTCGGGACGAAATTCCCTAAACAAGGGGAGGCTGTAACACCCCGTGTTTTCACAAGTGAAAGTCAAAGTCAAGGTCAAAGTCAACGACCGATTTCGCGCGACTTGACTCGTAGAAATGTTTTTATTTTATTTATATTATGTGGAGTAAGTGTCGTTCATCACAATAATCGAATCGTGGTAACCATATTTCAAGCAACCTACGACTGTGAATGATAGGAAGTAACAATGCGATAAAGTTAATCAAGCTATGCTAATCAAATCGACATCGAACCGTAACTCGAACTGTGTATTTTTTTACTTGCTGTTTATACGTGTGTGTGTGCCTTACGTGTTACCTGTGCATGTTTATTTTATGTTACGTTGTGATAATCAAGCGAACTCAATCGAACTCGAAGTCTAACTCGACCCGAATTCCGAGTCGAACTGTATAAGAAGTAGTTGGGACTGAAAGTAATTTGACTAGGAAACCCTATCGAATCGCTCGAAAATCGAAACCGAAGCAACATCGCGCCGAACGCACCAAATCAGGCTACATCCGCACGGATGGTCAATCCGCACGGATTGCCAATCCGCACGGATGACCAATCCGGACGGATAGCCTATCCGGGTTACGTGCCATCCGCACGGCTCACCCTTTCCCTTTTTAGCATCCTATAAATACGCGGGTCACTCTCCAACTTTTCCACTTTTGGCAAGTGACGTCCGAACCGCACGCATTCTTCACTTTTTCTCAGATTTCTCCCAATCCAGGTAAGATCTTACACTAATTCTTGTACATTCTTGATCACTACACAATTCTACACCTTTCCATCTTTCAAATCTCAACTTTCAACCGTGAAACCATCAAGATTTAAGGTATTCTCGGGTGACGTCATCATGAAGTTCTTATGAACTTCAAGCTTGACCTCATTCCACCAAGAATAGCTCAGATCTGAACGATTTCCATAAGATTTCACAGCAACATCACCTAAATCTAAACTTTTCTAAGGATAAAAGAGTTGAAAGAAATAAACCTAAGTTCTCTCCTTTTTTTACCCTTAAGATCGGTACGAATCTGATCGGTTCTAGTCTCTACTCGATAATAGTGATGCACTAGTCCTAGATCTGGAATTATACCGCAAGACACCTGATTTCGGGGTCAACCGGAATGACCGTTCTGAGTCGCCGATATGTCGAGTCAGGGTGGTTCCTGGCCGGCTTAGTTGTGCGGGTAAGAATACGATTCCAAGTGGTTGCCACGTAATCAGAACGTCTCGATAAACGACAACAGAAACCAAGAGTAGACGAACGGAATATTCAAACCAGTTGTCCGCACAGACAAGCAGTCCGAACGGACAGGCTATACGGACGGGTTGTCACCCGGACGAGCTACCCTTGGGACCCACTTTCCAAACAAGGTTTGAGTATCGACGAATGAGCAATCCGGACGGACGACCTCTGAATGGATTACTCTTCGGATCATGAGATACTAAGGCCTTAAAATAAATTCAAATAGTGTTCATCCGCACGGCCAAGTCGTCCGCACGGACAGGCTATCCGGACGGATTGTCTCTGCCCGCGCGCACAGACTGTCCGCACGGATTACCATTGTCCGCACGGACTACCATCCGGACGGACTGTTGTCCGCTCGACCGGCTTGAAAGGTAGAAACACTTAAATGTTCTCTAAATGCTACAACGAAAACTCCAAAGCACAAGCCATCATACACAAACACATCCTTAACTTAGGAAGAAACAATCCACTTGAACGATTATCCGCACGAACAACTTGTCCGTACGGATAAGCAATCCGCACGCATGACTAGTCCGGACGGATTACCGTCCGCACGGACAGCCCACGCGCACGGATAGCTTATCCAGATGGGTCACCATCCGCACGGATTACCATCCGCACGGATAGTTCACCCGCACGAATGACTTTCTCTCACGGATAGCTGATCCGCACGATCAGTTATCCTACCCACTCTCACTTTGTAATGTTTTACGCGCCACTTATCGTTACGTTATCGAATCTATTCAGGCTAACCGTACTCGCTGTAAAGCGCTCCCTTCAATCCATAATCGTTGTGAGTATACTCGAACCCTTTTTGCTTTAGCACTTTTGGGTGTTACATACGTTACGAATATTCAAACTACAACTATCACACTACTCAATCTATTTTAACGCTAAACCATTTACGCATGTTATACGTGGCTTATGAATGCTTGTTGTTATGTTTACACATGGAATGCTGTCTACCTGCCTTAGCAACGATAGTACTATAGTTTGGACTCAGCACCCGTTCACACGGGGGATGTTAAGGATCTTTTACTTGCATGGATTACGGTGGTAATCATGTATTGCGAACTGCCTCGGGCAGTCAACCCGCAGTCATTGGTATCGATGGATCTATGTCGATAGCTAACGTGCTTCATTTCACTATGTGTACGTGCTGGTTATGCGTAAACGAATTCGAACTCTATATGCTATTATCAAACTTGTATGCTCACCTTTACATTCTATGTATTGACTTTATTTTAACATATGTGACAGGTGCCTAGGTTGTTTATATGCTTCTCGGGCTGTGATGAAATTGAAGCTAGGAACTGGAGTCCTAGAAACCAACGAATAAATTGTTATGTTTAAATCTGAGTTGTCGGAACAGAATATTTGTTTTGATGTTATCTGTAATAACTTGTTTGACTATTTAAGATACGGTATGGGACGTATCATTTAAATTGAATGGTAATGATATTTGTTATGGAAACTTCTGGACAATCTGTTTCGCTCAGTGCCATGCCCCGATGATTCCGCCATCGGTTGGGGTGTGACAATTTGTATACGAATAAATTGTATTCTGATATGCTAACATGTTTAGCACACTTTGATGTTATAAATCTGGTCATAAACTAAGTTTGTTTAAGTAATCGTAAATTATGCTTTAAAAGGACGAAAATGCCCTTTTTACATCTAGAATGATTTTAAGCATATGTTATTGATAAAACTTGATACCTACTGATATGATATCATAATTAGGATTATTTGGGATGTCAAGTTGGATTATATTATGAGTTTATGCACAAGTTGTTGATAAGTATCATTAAATGACGATAATACCCCCTAGGGCACTTAAATTAGTTTTTAAGCATAATAATCATGTAAAACCTTTTACCTACTGATGTGTTATGACACTTAACATATTTTAACTATTCAAAGCTGGTCATAATATCAGATTTACTAAAACATCGTTAATATCGTCATTTAACGACCTTTATGCTGATTAGGCGCAAAGTATGGTTTTAAACCATACTTATTATCCAAGACTTGTTACCTATTGATTTAATAAATCATTTTGAATATTTTTACAGTAGGTATAAATCACGAACTCAGAATCCCAAATAAGTCCTTAAAACTATGTTTGAAATGACCGAAATGCCCCTACGGTGCATAATGTGGTTTTAAAGCATAAACCACACATGTATTTGATATCCTACTGATATTGTATCATAAATCAAATATTTTCCAAAATCTTTATGACCATAACATCAGATTACTTGCAAACTCCTTTGTTAAGTCAGAAACTGACCAAAACGCCCTTATGAGGCTTAACTCGATTTTAAAACCTTAATGGGCATACATGTTAGTATCCTACTGATATCATAACATGTTTTAAGCATAATGACCTGTGGAACTTGTATATGAATCATCCGGTTACTCGTGATCGCTTATACGCGTACGGTTAGACTTACGTAACTAGTTTACGTAAGTTTAACGAAACGGGTTTAACCTTATCATTTTTATTTCAAAATCCAGAATGTATTTAGTTTACCCATATTATACAAGTCTTCATACTTGTTGGGTCTAAATTTCATTCTATTCCGGTCATCGCTTAATCTAGCGTATCGTACCGCTTTCATAATTAAAACTAGCCGGTCTAAGTCTATGACTTAATTAAGTCCCGTTAGCATTCTAATTGTTTATTTATTCCATCATTCCAGACTAGAGCCTTCTGGTAAATTGTACCTACGCTTACTTAATTGAATACAGCTGAGTTAATATAAATCTTGCCATTTAAGACAGAAGCTAGCTCAGGTAAATACTCTTAACCTATTTTCCCTTATACGGGCTTGGGATACGGTAATATAATTATCGCATGGTCAGGTATGGGATTCGAAGACCAATAAGTCGGGTAATTCAAATAACCTGTTTTAATTCGTATTGCTTGACTGAAACATTGGGAGTTAATGCGACCGTGTCCTGAATATCCTTGACGCATTAATTGCAAATGGTCACGACCTAAGCACGGGGTGTAGGCATACACCCGGCAGATGCGACATGGTTTATTAAATAATTTTATACCCAATATGGGTTTCCCAATAAGGGAATAAGTGGTGTGTCGGTTAATCACGAACCGGCATAGTTCGGGCCCCGTATGTAGAGCAAGTTATGTAAAACTGATAACATGAGATATAGTTTGTCCCATGTATAAAAGATTTTCGTGCCTTGTGCACCTAAACCAATTTTCATAAACATTTTCAAATGTGTCGGTTGATTGTATTTATCAGTGAAAACTGACGTATTTTCAAAAGTCTAAGTGACATGTATAAATACGTAAATAGGCTGGAAGCTGCTCGGGATTGTTAGACGAGGAACTTGCAACTCCTTCGCATAAGCCATTAGTCTGGTAAACTTCTTTTGTTTCATTGATCCGCCTGTGGATTATTACAAGCTTGTCTGTACCTAACACTTTGATATTTTCAGACATTTGTGTTTCTAATAATATTTTATATTCCAAGACTTCCGCTGTGCTATATCTGTGTTTAGTTGTCTATGATGATATCAACTACGTCACGATACTCCCCGCCGGGCTGAGCTGTAAATATCGGGGTGTGACAACTTTAAATGTTTCACTTAATTATATCACATCACTAGTACTAAAATAAACATGAACTCCTAATGTTTGCCAAATAATACGAGTGTTTGCGCAGCCCAATGCCAGCATATATCCAACCTGTACAGCCGTATTTTCAGCCATGCACAAGCATATTTCATAGCCATGTACGGCTAAGGATGAGTGTAGTACCGGTACCGGTACCGAAAATCATCAAAACTGGGTACCGGTAGTGAAAATGTTCAGTAATAACAACCCAGCTTGTCAAGGTAATACAGCCCAACTCAAGACATTCTAACTCAAGAAATTGGACATTTTCTAACTCAAGCAACTTGACAACAATAGAACAATAACATGCCCTTTCTTAATTGACATTCTAACTCATGACTTGTAAAGATAAACCTAACGGGAGACAACCAGAGACAAATTTGTAAATATTACCTTGTGGTGCGCGGGTAAGACTTATTATAATGGGTAAGACTTTACACATAATTACTCAAAGGTCTCACAAGAGTAAAGGAGTCCCTGTCTATAAAGAGATCTGATGGATTCTCGAATTTGTAAATCATAAATTGTTCAGGAATATAATGATGGGAACCACACATTTACCATTTCAATAAGTGGAAACTAAGCTGAAAGAATAAGCTCATTTTTGGCTGAAACATCTCTTCCTTCACCTTATAGTGGCCTCAAAGCAAGTTCTAGGTAGTCATGTGGAGTTATTTTCCTGTCATCCTCCACCAAATCCAGATAGAAATCATGAAAGTTAAAACATTGTAGTAAGCAAAATGCTTGTCTTGAGAGAGCATATTTCTGATCAACCAATGAGCCCGACTCATTTGAACTCACAACAAAATGCCTGTTTCGACCTATACCAAATTACCACCTCTAGAGTCCACATATCAATAAAATAAAAGAACAACTAGAATATACCTTTAAAATCCAACAAAGATAGGAAGTAACTGTTCAAGCTCAGAAGCAGTGGTTTTCCCCGAAGCTCTGACCCGAATGTACCATTAAACCCCAAACAAAAATAAAAATATAAAAGTTTTTTTCTAAACAGTTACATGGGTTAATGGGTCAACCCGAACCCGACCCGTTTTTCATATGGGTCAACCCTAACCCAACCCCTTTTTTTAAATGGGTCGTGTTATTTTTTCGGGTCGGATTTGGGTCGGGTTGGCGGGTCGTGTCAAGAATTGCCGACCCTAGTTAGTGGTTAATAAAGAGAGTGATTCAGTCCTAAATGTAGGCTCCTTGTGTTTTCACGATCCTGAAATTCCAAAACAAAGTCGTCGTTGGTCTTCATAGCTAGATGGAGATCAGATTCCATGTATTATTCAGTGAAAAAATTCAACCTCTTTTGTATCATAATTCTGCATTAATATAATAAGAAAACTCTATAAAACTTGTCGCACTTGATAGAGAAAAAAGTTCAAAAACCATGATGTTTATGTTTGTCAAGTAATCATTGGCCTTCATGGCTTGATGAAGATCTGACTCCATGAGTTCACGTACTCTGTCAAGATGATGATAACATGATGTGTTTTAAATATTTAAACATTATCAGAATGCCATAACAATTGCATGTTCAAAAACGTCAGGTATCCTGAATTGTTGAAACTATACAGACCATGTTACCACCATCTAGACGGGCTTTATGTACTATCTGAACTTATGGAATCAGATCTACATCAAGTCATGGAGGCAGAAATAAAATATTGGAGATAAAAGAGTCTTCTAAATCAATTGTTTTCGTATCTCATTCACACAAGCCGCTATATATAACAAGAGTGGACTAACTAACATTCCTATGATTTAGCCACTGATCAAGCTTTCCTAAACTTACAAAAGTAAATACAGTTAATAAGGGATATAATACAAATAATATAATATACGCTAATAGCCCCCCGCACTTGGAGGGGGGGGGGGGGGGAGAACCAAGGCTCAAACTGGATCGAAAGTTTTGGAATAGCTGGCGCGAGAGGCCTCTTGTAGGGCTGTAAACAAACCGAACTTTCAGCGAACAATTCGTGAACCGTTCGGCGAGAAGTTCATTTATGTTTGTTCGATTAGCTTAACGAACGAACACAATTTGTTCCTTTAGCTTAGCGAACGGACACATGTCTCGTTCGTTCGACTGTGTTCGTGAACATTCGGTAATATGTTCGGTTACATTCGTTCATGTTCGTTTGAATAAATTAAAAAAAATAATAAATATAACTCTATTTTTTCTAAGTTAGCTAAAATTTGGAGAAAGACATTTTTTGGATAATTATGTCTTAGTTAGTTAAACTTGATTCATCGTTTGGTGGTTGTAGTAGACTTCTTGTGTTTTGATTTATCATTTGATGCTTATCTTTAACTACTTATGTCAAATGTTTGAGGATAACAATGTTTTTATATTTTATTTTCAAGTTAAATGTTCGTTTACGTTTGTTTTTATTTGCTTGCATTCATTTGTGTTTGAGACCCGTGTTCCCGAACTGTTCATGAACAGTTGAATTTCCTTAATGAACGAACACGAACATGGCCTTGTTCGTGTTTGTGTTTGTTTACAGTCGTAGCCTTTGGTGAAGATATCCGTGTACTCGAATGACGATGGGACGTGAAGAACCAGCACTTGTCCCATTTGAACTTTCTCACGGACAAAGTGGATATGTCTCGACATGTTTAGTTCGTTGATGTTGAACCGACGTTTTCAATGAGATATGCAGCCGAAACATTATCACAACAAAGTATAGTTGTCTTGGTAACCGGAACATGCAACTCATATAATAGGTTCCTTATCCAACTCGTCTCGGCTACTACGTTTGTGTAACGTTCCGTATTTTTCTTCATTCCATTTCAGTTTATTGTACTTCGTATTTCAGTTTCAATCCTTGTAATCCGAGATTGATCATAATGGAAACTATATTTTATAACATGTTTGTTTAATTATGCTTGCGCAACATGTAAACAATCACGAAATACGTGTTTTTATTTAAAACCGAGTCATACATCGAGATTATATTTTTCTAGGGATGTTATTCATACTGGTGTATACAATACACATACTTAGATGCACCTTAAAACCCTAAAAGCAAGCTAAACTATTAAGGTTATAACACAAAATGATAAACCACCAAACCCAAAGGACTAAAATGGATTCTTTGGTTTTTGAAAGGCCTTGCTGTAACACCCCGAAAACGGGTTTGGTAACCAAACCACACTATTTTAGATGAACTGGTAAAATGCCGTTAATGGTAAAGGTTAACCCGATAAACATTAGGATTTAATTAAATAAAACTAATGTTAAATAAAAGATAAATAAATGCTTTAGTAAATAAAGCTTATAAAAAAGAAAGAAGAAGCCCGAGTTATCGGAAGTTAAAATAAAACGGGTTATAACCTCCCCGAACTTACTAAATTAACTAGGAATGTTTAACCTAGTTAATAAGAGGTAATATTGGTGGCCCGGTTTATAACAAAACCATACATGAAGGGCTAAAATGGACAATTGGAAAAGTTGTTTTATTAAAAGAAAAATAAAACTCAAAAACACACACATGTAGGTGTGTGTGTCTGTGCGCGTACAGAGAAGAGGTGGAAGGGGGAAACACTTGTTCTTGATAATACTCCCAAAAATCACTCAATTCAAATCGAAACTGAAGCAATTATAATGCATGTTTGAAGTTTTGTTGAGTACTACTTCATCCTAACACAATGTATGTTTCAAATTCATGACTCATGAAATTATTTAGTTAACGAGTTTCATGAAATTAAAATGGCCTTGTGGCCATAGTAGCAAGATAATGTAAATTGATGTCGTATTGGTGTTTATAAACACCATACTAACTCATAAGTATGAATTACCTGAACAATTAGGAATTTCGTTAAGTGTTCATAAGTGATTAGAATTGGGTTTTAACAAAAGAGTTAAAACCCATAATTATTATGGTCAAATTGTGTAATTTCTTATAACAACTGAAATTTACATGTTTATTTGGTTGCTACTTGAAGCAAGGAATGATGATTTGTAATAAGGTAGTAGGATGATGATAATGTGAGCTAATAAGTATAGCTTAAAAATTATGCACATAAGGTGTTTGGTAAAATGCCCAAGTGAAAGCTAAATGCTAACAACTCATGAAAATCATTGGTTAAGAATCTTATGAATGGTTGTTAGCAAGTATTGATAAAATAGCCTAGTATGAAGGCCTATAAATGATACCTACTAAGTGTATATAGAAGTGCCCAAATGAGTTTTGTTGAATTGTTAATGCATTCATAAGTGTCAAACGACAGTTTGACTTCTAAAAGTCAATTTGACCTATAAGAGGATCAATTGGTAATTTTGATGTAAAGTCTGTAAGGTGGAATAGTCATGAAAAACGATGACTAATCTAACCATCTTACGAATGATAGATGTCGCAACCCCCACCCCCTTATCTGTCCCGGGAACAGGCGGCCGCGAACATCAGTGTTGGTGGTATCATTTGTTATCATTTTGGCAGCGGAAATTTCATCATGACCGTAGTTAGGAAATGTTTTATCAGAGTAAAACCACCGTATTTTATATTAATAACCACATGGATAAAACCCAAGTTTCTTATTACAACATGTTTATAGGGATAAACCCTATTTTATTGAATTTAAAAGATCGTCTTTTAGTTAACTTTTATAGCCACATTTTTCCAAGCCGTCAGTGCTCTCAAGCTGGCTTTCTTCTAATTGGCTTTCACATTTTGTTACCTGAAACACGTTTTAAAAACATTTGTCAGTGGGAAATACTGGTGAGTGAATCCCAGTTTAATCAAGAAGAGTTTTATCAATTAACACAGTATTGAGAGCGATTACAATGTTTACATCTACACAATTACTCATTCAGTACTGTCAATCCTGACTGTTGGGTCATATTACCCATTGGCTAACTCTTTGTCCAATGGTAACGTATTCCACATTTTGTATACAAAACCCCAACATACCAGCAGTAATTGAAGAATTACAAAGACTCAATCACTGCTTAATCACATTGTAAAATATTAAAGGTTTGTAAAACAGTTTATACAAAAAGAGGATAAACTCACATTGCTACCTTAGACTTCTTTTAAGGGTTTCCTGGTGTTAATCTATTAATTACACAAATGTACATATGTTAGTATAATAACCCTTTATTTATATTAACGATACCCTCCTCGAGACGGCATTCCAACGATTACGTCGGGCAGAACCACGACAGCCGTTACGGAACCCTAGATCAATCGGGCAGTGTATCTAATACGTAACTGGGGTTATAATACTTACAACGGAGCAGAACTTCGTTATTTAGGGCGATATTATACCCGAGTATAGTGCCTATTATGTAAAAAGTCGAGAGAGAAAAGAAATATGAACGATCTGACTGAAGGCCCGATGCCCTCTATTTATAGGGCTGATTTTTCGTTTCCTCGCGGCCTGTGTAAGGTGAGACATCGGGTTACGCGGCCCGCGTAGTAGGGGTGTAGGGCCTAGCTTGGCCTAGTAAGCGTTGTAGGGTCGACACGCGTGGTGACATGTGGCAGCTCAGGGTGTCGCCTGATCGCCTGGCTGTCGCGACCCGCGTAAGGAGTAGCCAAGGGCTACGCGGCCCGCGAGCGCCCATAGAATTTTGTTTTTAATTAATTTTTAATAAAATAGAGGTATTCGGGGTCCGTTTTCGCATACGGGGTGTATTTTAGGACATATTAGGGTATTTTAAAATATATTAGGGTGTCAGAAAAAAATTTCAGGAGGGTTGTTATAATATATGATAGTTTGACGTTTGACAAGCTAAGTGGAAGCTTGGGAAAAAGAGGGTCAAACGGATCAAGTACGCAGGAAAAAGCATAATCGGATGCAAGGTAAGTAAAGCTTACACCCATCTAGTAGAACAACTATTTATGTATTGGTTAAGAATATGGTGAACTAGTATTTGAAAGAGTTTTAGAAATATGACGTTTCGACACGAATCGAAATGGGTCGGAACAAGTGAAAATGATAAGAAACCATATTTGATGGTAAAAAGGGTAAAACGGTAAATTGGTCATGTGATGACGAATAAACAATGAGTTTGTAAAGTTACCTTAGGGTGTAAACCATAATGGGTAAAAAGGATAAAATAGTAATCTTGTCACGAGTTAACAGATAAATAATGAGTTTTGAAAAAGACACCCTATGGCGTAAGCCATAATGGGTCAAATGAATTAAGAAACGACTTTGAAGTAATGTGATCATATGGTGCAAGCCGAAACGAGCTAAATGAGTGAGATGACAAATAATTACCATCTCACAATAATAAAATGGTCATTTAGGCCAAACGGGTCAAATGGTGATGTTATCATCATTTGACAATAATGACTTATGGTCACTTGTCGAGTTTTATGCCCACTTGAAAAAATAACGTATGGCTTGCATTGTTATTAACTAGCAATTAATAGTTCAAGGTTGTAAAACGGATCAATGCTATGACCCGAGCCAGGTATGTGTAATGGGTCAAACTCTCATTGAGAACTTAAGGTCCGATGAGAGTCAAACGAGTCATGGGTGAACATAGGATTACCTAAAGAGAGGTATATCTATTAACTTAAATTCTAGACATTATATTCTTAGGAACCTTAATGATTTTAAATAGAACATGGGTTTAAGGTATTCACTTGGTCAAAATATGCTTTAAAAGTCCTTCGTCATAAAAAGGACTAATGTTTACCAAAACGCCCTCAATTTACAAACCGGACAAACGACCCTTAAGGGTAGTTTAAATATGAGTATAACTTGAACAATCTTTCCGGTAATATAAAGTGGAAGATTTAAATCATTTTGGCTTAATGATACCTAATGGGTCATTTTTGTAAAAGTGTCAAACTTTAGGGTGAAATGGGAATATAATAATTTTTCTTTCATAATCCATCACATAAAAGTGTCAAACCGTAGGCTACGGTTGGCATTTACTGCCCACAATTGATTATGTGTGCATTAAGCTACGGCACATCAGCCGTAGCCTACGGCGGGTTCAACCAAAATTGATTTTGTTCATTTGTTTGATATTTTTGAGTTACAAATCCATGTCTAAGCACCATATAACTAACATATGAGTTGTTATTGGCGTATAGGTGATAACTAGGACCTTACGGATGATGATCAAGCATAATGGATGAACCGAACACAACCGAAGTTCAAGCTTCAGCTTAGTTTCGTTATTTTATGAACCGAAACAATTATGAACTTTATAAGTGTTTTATATATTTTATTAACGTGTTAACGTGTCTAAAGTGTTAAAGTGTTTAAATACTTATGAGCTTTTAGTAAATCTGAAACATTGTATGTACGTTTAATTGAATTACTTATATGTAAATGCAAAAGTTTTTATAAATTCCCACTTATGTAAGCTTGGGTCTTACACTTGCAGACTGTAAGCTAATGTTGGACTCTGTATGCCCAAGACACATATTAAATTGATGTGGCTAGTACGTTATGATCCAAGTCGAGTCATACCCAATAACAAGCTAGACAAACACTTATATTATTTATTTGTGATATGATCAAACAAATAAATATTAACACTTACAAGATTTAGAAATTGGTGTTCTAAATAATTACACTTGAGAAACCAATAAATTATATGGATAATTTATTTTGAGAGAATATTTTATTTTGTTATTTAATGGGTTAAATAACATTTTAAAAGGTTGTATAAAGTCTTGCTTTTATGTAGTGTTATATTTATAAAAGTTATAAATATATATAAACAAAGACTTGAATTTTATAAAAGAATTTTTTTTAAAAACAAAGCTAGCCCCCCCCCCCCCCCCATGGGAACTCACAAACCTTTTGTTGGTCCAATGAAATGACATGCATGTTGTCATACTTGCATGTGTTTTGATAGGGAGTTGGTGGTGGCAATATTCTCTCTAAGATTATAAAGATCATGGATGACAAAATGAAAAAAAAAGGGTATTAATTTTACTCTAAAATTTCAGCCATCATAGTGGTGTCTCTCAAGTGTTCGGTTTTGATCCTTAGTGTTAAAATCCTAGCTAGTCTCGTGGTGTTTGTTGGAAGCTTGGGGTATACAAGCTTGAGGCCTTCTACTCTTGAAGGCAACCGTTCAAGAAACATCATTCTTTTCATCATCCTATTACTCGAAGAAGGTAGTTTTCTAAACACCCTATGGTTGTGTATGATAGTATGCATCTTCATATATGGATCCGGGTTTTGGGATTTTGCTTATAAATGAAATTTATATCTTAAAAGGAAACATGTTTTAAACATTATTTCCGCTGCGTTTTTATTTCATATGGATGAAATTACTTTGATAAACATGTTAAAATCCCATCAATGGCATCTAGAGCCGCTTATATGAGTGCATGCTACAATAGATTAAAAATTTCGGGTTTCGGGTTTGAATAAAACCCTATAGCCGAAAATTTTAACATGGTTAACCCTTTGTTTTTCAAGATTATTTTCTAACATGCATAAGGGAATCTTGAAAAATAATTTCATATGGATGATTTGTTTGTTTGGACAAAACTTACCTTTTCGGTTTTTTGTACATAACCGAAAATGGTCATAAAAGGGAACCATTTTATGCTTCTTGTAATTTACATATATATGTGGATATATATTTTGGTGCATATAACCTAGCCATGACCTTGTGTTGAATGATTGTGTTGTGATTCATTTTATTATTATTTCAATGGGTTGTAATAATTATTATTTTGTTCTTCCATTGGTAAGATATGTAATTTATTTATTTTATTTGGTATGTAAAATAAATAGATAAAGTGCATTTTATTTTACTAGAAAAAATGTATTAGGATATATTTTGTAAAAGAAGATGCACACAAAAATGCGGTTTTGGTTTAAACCATAATATTCGGTCCAAAGAACTTCATCGTTCTCAACGGGATTTTAACCCGATAACCAAAACACATTTTTTGAAGTCCAAAGAAGTTTGGAGCTGAAAATAAAAGACTTTTGGAAGCTCAAAGAAGGTGGAGAAATCACAACACAAGATGGAGACTTGAAGTATTTGGATGCGGAATCAAGTGGGAGTTCAACGACACATTACTTGTGTCATTTTTCACCCTTTAGGAAGGACCTTTTGGCACACTTGTTTCGGCTAACAAGTGTGGTAAAAAATAGTTGGCTATGGTTATGCACCTATTGTTATGTATGATATGCTTGTTTGGTTGCTCTTTTTGTTGTTTTAGATGATATGTAGATATGCATGACTTAACAAACTAATAATCAACAACAAGCGTAAAATTGGTTCTTGACAAAATCATTAAAATGTTTAATAAAGGTTTTATTAAAAATTAATGATTTTATAATAAAATGGGTTTTATTAAAAAGAACCTTGAAAATTTGTTTTCACTAAAGTACCAAGGATTTGAATGCATGCAAATATATGGTACATAATATTTTCTAAACTAGAATCTTGAAATATTAAAGACCCTTTTATAAAACAAGTCAAACACCATCCTTTTATACAACACTCGAAACACTTGGGAACTCTTATTGTGGGATAAAGGTCACCTAACAACATTTGAGGGAACTTGTATATTAGAGGTGAGTTTAGCATGTTTGTGGGATAAAGGTCACCTAACCACCTATGTGTATAAACTCACACGTGTGTGTAAGTTGGACGACCTGATTTTGGAAACCATGAACTTAGGGTCACCGAAGCATGGGGAACAAAGGTGTTGATGGGATTAAACATGCCAACTAAACATAAAGATGTTTAACCGATCCCATATGGCTAGAAATTGCAAAGAGTTGCAATTGTCAAACGTTGACTACCTTGTTAATTTAAATAGAGGGATAAAGGTCACCTAACCAATATTTAAATGTAACGTTGGATTCTAGATTTTAATTATTAATTGTCTTTAAGACACAAATGGGTATTAATGATTAAAATATAATAATATCGAAAATACTAAAATTGAACTTGTTAAATTTTTGTAGATGGCCACAAACAATGCAAACCCGACTAACCAAATCGTCCGAAACCTATCACTAAGAACCATCCTTGAAAAGGATCGTCTCAACCATAACAACTTCATGGATTGGTTTCGAAACTTGAGAATCGTTCTCAAGCAAGAGAAGATATCCTATGTGTTGGACGATCCTATTCCCAATGAACCTAACGTGGAAGATATGGAAGCCTACAACGATTGGGTTAAGTATACCGAGGACTCCATGCAAGCCTCATGCCTCATGTTGGGAACTATGATTCCCAAAATTCAAAAGGATTTTGAACATCACGGGGCATACGACATGATTACCCAGTTAAAGGAAATGTTCCTACAACAAGCAAGGGTAGAACGCTTCGAAACTGTTCGGGCGCTTCATGCATGTCGAATGGAGGAAACCCAATCGGTATCATCTTATGTCCTTAAGATGAAAAGCCACATTGATCGCCTCGAAAGGCTAAATTGTCCCGTCTCTAAAGAGTTGGCTACGGATTTGATCCTCAACTCTTTAACAAAGAAATTTGAGAGCTTTGTAATGAATTACAACATGAATGGATGGGACAAAAGCATTGGTGAGCTTCATGCAATGCTCAAAACAGCCAAAGCAAGTATGGGCAAAAAGGCTTTACCCGTCCTAGTGATCAATGAAGGAGGCAACAAGAAGAGGCCCCACCCCGACTCTAAAGCAAACTATGCTAAAAGAAAGGAACACGTCAAAGGAAAGGGAAAGGGAAAAGCTAAAGCAGAACCCGCCAAACCAAAAGAGAAGAAGCAAAAGCTTGCTATGAATGACCCATGTTTTGAATGTGGTGAGATAGGACATTGGAAGAGAAATTGTCCGACCTATCTCAAAGAGTTGAAAAACAAGAGGGATGCAGGGCAAACCTCAGGTACTATCTTTATGATACATGTTGAGCTTAATGTTATTTCTTCTAACACATGGGTACTAGATACCGGATGTGGAACTCACATTTGCAATTTGTTGCAGGGGTTCAAAAGAAATAAACATTATAAGAAGGGAGACGCTAGTCTCTTCATGGGCAACGGAGCAAAGGTTGAAGTCGAAGCTCAAGGAGACTACGTTTTAGAGCTTCCAAGTGGTTTGGAAGTTATTTTGAAAAATGTTTTGTATGCTCCTAGTTTAACTAGGAACATAATTTCAGTTTCCCTTTTAAGACAATGTGGTTTTAATTTCGAATTTGTTAACCAAGACATTTATGTTTCTATGCATGATGTGTTTTACTTTAAGGCTATGCCTCTAAATGATATTTATGAATTAGATCATGATAACACATCATATGATAGCTCAATGTACCAAGTAACCAACAAGAAACTCAAAATGGATTTGAGTGATTCCTATCTTTGGCATTGTCGCCTTGGACATATAAGCAAGAATCGCATGCATACACTTCAGAAAAATGATCTTTTGAATACAAATGAAGATCATTCATTTGATGTATGCGAATCTTGTTTACAAGGCAAAATGACCAAGACACCCTTTAGTGGAACTTTCGAAAGGGCTAAAGACTTACTAGGTATCATACATTCAGATGTATGTGGTCCTTTTAAGCCGATGACTAGGAATGGTGAAAGATACTTCATTACCTTTACCGACGACTTTAGTCGTTATGGTTATGTCTATTTACTAAGACACAAAGATGAAGCATTTGAAATGTTCAAAGACTTCAAAAGTGAAGTAGAAAATCAACTCAAGAAAACAATCAAAGTCCTTCGCACCAATAGAGGAGGTGAATACCTTAGTGGTGCTTTTCAAGATCATCTTAAGAGTTGTGGGATTATCTCACAACTTACTCCACCAGGAACTGTAACACCCCGAAAACGGGTTTGGTAATCAAACCACGTTAATACTACAGGACGGGTAAAATACAGTTAGTGGCAAAACTTACCCGGTAAATTTTAGGATTTAAGTAAATATTTCTAATATTTATTAAAAGGATGAGAAATACTTTGAGAAAGCAAAGTATATATAAAAGGCCCGAGATTTAACGGGACTTAAGATAAAATGAATTGTGAACAAGTTAAAGTAACTAGGAAATAAATAACCTAGTACAAGTCTTGTAACTAAATGAAAGAACAAAATATCAAGTTATAAACCACACTAAAGTTGAGGGGCCTAAAGGGTGTAAATTGAAACTAATATTATTAAAACAAAATTAAAACTCAAACCCACTTAGGGGCGTGGGTGGTGATCGACCAGGAAGAGCTCATTGGAGCCCAAACCCTAACTTCAACAAGAATCAACAAATTGAAGGTCAAATCCAGCTCAAATCAAATGCATGAACACGTATAAACGATCACCAAGTCGTGGGGATCATAAGGTATGTAAAACCTTGATGATTGGTGAAGTTGTAAGAATTTGATAATCATCCTAATCGCGAATTAGGCATGGATTAGAGAAGCTATGGCTAGATTAGTGATGTATACTTGCTTAGGAACGAAACCCTAAGTGAAAATCATACATAACATGCTATGGATTGATGAATTTGGTGAATTAACACACTTATATAAGTGGGTTTTGATGTTATGATAGAATAAATGATATAGATATGTTTAGAATCATTATGCATGATAATGAATGGAAGGTATTTGATTAAACCATGAAATTGGGTACATGATCATACTTTCATGAAAGGGGTTTAGTATATTATGATGAAATTAGTGATTTGGGTTCATATAAATGGGTGTTTGGAATCATGATGTCTACTAATTAATATGTAGAACTTGATTATATTGATGTTCGGATGAATGTCTAATGCTATGATGAAACGGGTTTTACATGTAGATGGAAACGTTTAGTTCTTGCTTAACAAATGAATAATTAACTTTGATAATCAAGAGCTAAGTTAAATTGGTGTTAATAATAGCATGAATTTAGATTTGAAAAGTAGTTAAAACGGTGGCGTAAGAATAATGCCTATCGGATACTTGACAAAGTGCTTAAATGAATTGTCGGGGTTTATGATACAATCACTTATGTTAATAGGCAGTTTGACCTTTAAAAGTCAAACTGACCAAAATGAAATCAAATGGTGAATTTTGATGTAAAATCCGTAAGATGGAATAGTCACAATTAATGATGACTAATCTAACCGTCTTACAAATTATGATGATAGTTTGACGCCTGACAAGCTAGGTGGAGGCTTGGAAAGGAAGCGGGTTAAACGAAGCAAGTATGAAGAAGAAAAGCGTATTCGGAATGCAAGGTAAGTAAAACTTACACCCTTATGTAGGACACGTGTTTATTTTATAAACTATAAATGCGAAAGATGTAATACCCAAAATAAGGGTTCCGACACGACCGATACAAGCCGGAACAAGTATAAATGATAAAGACCATGGTTTATGGTAAAAGGGGCAAATGGGTGAAATTGGAAATCCAAAACCATGATTTTATTCTAATTTATGTAAATGTTTGGTCTTATAGTCCAAACGGGTCAAATGGTGATGAAACACCATTTGACAATATCGACTAATGTGATTGTCAAGTCGTATGTTATCAGGAGTGATTAGTAATTTGGATAATTGCGACGCCATAGAATGTTGGTCAATTAACGCGAGATATAAAACGGATCTATATGCTGATTCGAGCCAGGTACGCACTTATATAGATTTATGGTTTAAAATGAAATGTTGGTCAAATACCTTAGCAAAGGGACCAATTTCGCAAAAAGGAAGAAATAAGTTGACGAAAATGCCATTGATAGGTAAATCGGGCAAACGACCCTTAGAGGTCGTTTAGATACTAGTATTATCATCATGTAACTCTTAGACACATGTAAGAGTTGCAGACATCAACTTTGGGGGTCAAATGCTTATGAACGGGTTAATCACGTAAAATGACTATCTTAAAGGTAAAAAAAATTAGGAATGTGGTTCATTATGTTAAATCCACCACAAAAATAGTTGTGGTGGAATATAAGAGGCTATTTAAAAGTGAGAATACGAAGTGTAGAAAGAGAAGAGAGAGTTTGATGCTTAAATGTACATAATTCGCTCTAAACGGGTCAAAATAAGAACTTGAGCGTGAACGGGTTTTTATTATGTAAGAATCCCATGATTTGAAATTTATATGATAGGAGATATGGAAATTATGAATTTCATGAGTTTAAGGATCAAATAAACATGTTTGTTTGATAAAAATCGAACGGGTCAAAATTTGGTAAAAAGGGTAATAAGCCGAAGACTTAAAAGTCTGAAATTTTGTTAAATTAAATGTTGGATTTTGACTCCATAATGTGGAAAATCAAATTACAATCATGTAGGAAGAAACGGTAGGTCAAACGGACAAGCGGATTGAAAGATACGGAAGTTTTCGTGTCAAAAACGGCAAAATGGAAATGTATGATACAGGGGCCACCGTAACTTACGGTGCCCACCGTAAGTTACGGTGGGGCTGAAATTATTACGGTGATTGCCTCCTGTGTTACGGTGGGAAGATTTTTAATTCAGGGGCCACCGTAACTTACGGTGTTCACCGTAAGTTACGGTGGAGGCCAGATTCAAGTATATTGTTTTTGGATCAAGTTATCAATGTTGGATTTTCCTAATTTCCTTGTTGTATTAGTTATTTAATTATCAAACCTGACTTTTAAGTTGGTTTTGATCACATGTGAATGTCGAGGGTCCCGGATGAAGATCAAGCATCGAGCAAGAAACGAACACACGTTAAATAAAGCTTCCGCAATGTTGTTTCGCCGTTATTCTAAAACGATGAATTAAACCACATTACGTTGTATCAGTTTAAATTGTAAAAGTTTTTAATAAACCAGTATTTAGCATGAACATTTAAATATAAATACTCAGTAATTGTGATTTATTTAATGAAAATCGCAATACAAATCTATGGTCGTTACAAGTTGGTATCAGAGCCTTGGTTTAAGAGATTCAAGTATGGTGGGGAAGAACCATGCTTGGACTTAAACCTTATGCTCTTAATAAAGATTGGTGTTCGGTTCGAGGCTTGATCATAAATCCGGTAAGTACATGTATGTTAATAGTTTAGCATGCTAAAGTGTTGTAAACAGCACATAGGGCTATCGTGTGATACACGTTACCCCAATTAAAAGGATGGATATGGTTGATGAAAATACGCGCGTTGACGCGTATGGTAGAAAAGCCTTGTATTATGATACGGGCATTTAGTAAAGTTGACATTACTAACTTTTGTGAATGTCTTGATTGAAGGACACTTGCATTTAAAGATGACAAGAGTTGAACAAATTAAGGATATGATAGAAGAACGGTCTGAAGTATGACAAGAGGAGCATGCTCACCAAGGGCTAAATCGCGTAACGACCGCGAACAAGGTTAATGGCAGGGAACACCCGACGGGGCAAGCATTACCAGGTGCGCGCTTTTAAATATAATCGCACAAATGACAATATGCAACAAACATGTAGAGAACGATTGTTGCATATGTAAATTAGAAACTCAGAAAACCTGAATAGAATACCTATCCAGGATATTATTTCCAAGAAAAACTAAAGAGAGGTGTTACTTACATAGGGTGTGATGTGAAAACTATAAAAAGGTCGTGTGTATCATGTGTTAATCGCTTACTCTGGCCAAGTAAGTAGTGGCACATGATACCACGAGCTTCTTATAGCGGACACATTTACATCTGATGTAGTAAGGATGGGGTGAATGGGACAAATTAAATGTACCCAAATGAATCAAATGAGCAAAATACTTGATAATAATGTAAACGCACAGCCGAGTGACGAAAGCATATTACATTATGATAATGAACCCGAGTGAAGGGACAAAGATTAATGTAAAATGATTAAGTTAGGCAACGGGAGGGAGTGTACTTACACTCGAACCCAGAAAAATCCAAACTTGTAAAATAACTAAGATATGCATTGGGAGGGAGTGTACTTACACTCGAACCCGGAAGAATGCAAATATGA
The DNA here is from genome assembly GCA_030545235.1 of Helianthus tuberosus. Classification (NCBI taxonomy): domain Eukaryota; kingdom Viridiplantae; phylum Streptophyta; class Magnoliopsida; order Asterales; family Asteraceae; genus Helianthus; species Helianthus tuberosus. Next base: position 70,961,009 of record CM060366.1, read on the forward strand.
CTCTTAACGGGCCGTTTTTGTAAAACGCCAAACCTGAAGATAAAGTCAGAATATAAAAGTGAAACGGAGTCTTAATGCATACCGGAAGGGTGCAATAATAACGACTTCGGTAAAATACCCGGTTGATGGGTAAGGAGTTAAACACATGAGTAGACCGAGAAACGGGAATTCGAATGGAAAGTCAAAAGACTCGGGTTTTGAGTTATGACTAAAAGACGATAAGACACTGCAATAGAAATTTTGATAAATTTACGTTCAACTATTTTAAAGTTGAACGGGTCGAACAAAGAATGAAGTTTGACATTCATAAGTGATGAATTTTCCCGCGACAAGTCAAACGAATTTAATAAAGGACAACGCTTGCTAAAATAAGTAAGCATGAACCGAGTAAATGAAAGTGAGAAATATTAATAAACCTATGCAAAGGATTATAGGTGTTAAAAACATTAAGATAAAAGAACCCGATTAATGGGTTGTAAAGAAGTATAATTATGAACCGGGAAAACGGTGAGCGTAAAACAAACCGATGTGTAAATAATGTAAGGAATCATAAAGTCGGAAGATTAGTCCGAAAGTAAACGAATGAAGCATTAGAACACGGTCAAGGTCAACTAAAGTTTAAAAGCGAAAATAAATGATTCCAAATACAACAAGGGGTACCTTGGAGCTATATAAGTATATATATACATTTGAATATAGACATGGATAAAAGACGATCTACGGGATCATCCTAACCTACGGGATCATAAATAGTGTTAAAGTCTATGGGACCAAAAAGACTTTCGGGTCACAAATAGAAAGAAACGAATTGTGAAGGTCTCACCTTAGAAATGATAAAAAGGTGAAAATCTGAATAAATAGCCTACGAGGCTAAGGGAAAGAACCTACGGGTCATAGGGGTTAAGCTTGGGAAATTGTTATAATTCCCCGCATTAAATAATAACGGAAATGACTAGATTCTCGGAAGTAACATTCCTAGTAGCGGGAAAAAGATGTACGACAAGGAGGAAACGTAAACTAAGAATTTAGTTTTTTAGTCAAAGGTAACTTTTAACAAATCATAAGTGATACGGGGTGACTTAGAGAATTTTAAACACACATAAGGCCGGTGATGGCAAATAACATACACCGGTAACGGGGTATGAAGTAATCGGTGACTAACAAGTCTAACCGCTAAAATGAATAAACAATAAAGATAATGGATACAAGCAGAAAAGTAATGGCCTACGAGGCCTTACACACGAAAGACTTTCGAAAGGAATGAATGAATGCCTTGAAAAACGAAACTATGTACATTTAATCCAAATTAAAGGAACCTTGTAAACAAGGTTTCGAGGACGAAACCTCTTTAAGGGGGGTAGACTTGTAACACCCCGAAAACGGGTTTGGTAATCAAACCACGTTAATACTACAGGACGGGTAAAATACAGTTAGTGGCAAAACTTACCCGGTAAATTTTATGATTTAAATAAATATTTCTAATATTTATTAAAAGGATGAGAAATACTTTGAGAGAGCAAAGTATATATAAAAGGCCCGAGATATAACGGGACTTAAGATAAAATGAATTGTGAACAAGTTAAAGTAACTAGGAAATAAATAACCTAGTACAAGTCTTGTAACTAAATGAAAGAACAAAATATCAAGTTATAAACCAAACTAAAGTTGAGGGGCCTAAAGGGTGTAAATTGAAACTAATATTATTAAAACAAAATTAAAACTCAAAACCCACTTAAGGGCGTGGGTGGAGATCGACCAGGAAGAGCTCATTGGAGCCCAAACCCTAACTTCAACAAGAATCAACAAATTGAAGGTCAAATCCAGCTCAAATCAAATGCATGAACACGTATAAACGACTATCAAGTCGTGGGGATCATAAGGTATGTAAAATCTTGCTGATTGGTGAAGTTGTAAGAATTTGATAATCATCCTAATCGCGAATTAGGCATGGATTAGAGAAGCTATGGCTAGATTAGTGATGTATACTTGCTTAGGAACGAAACCCTAAGTGAAAATCATACATAACATGCTATGGATTGATGAATTTGGTGAATTAACACACTTATATAAGTGGGTTTTGATGTTATGATGAAATAAATGATATAGATATGTTTAGAATCATCATGCATGATAATGAATGGAAGGTATTTGATTAAACCATGAAATTGGGTACATGATCATACTTTCATGAAAGGGGTTTGGTATATTATGATGAAATTAGTGATTTGGGTTCATATAAATGGGTGTTTGGAATCATGATGTCTACTAATTAATATGTAGAACTTGATTATATTGATGTTCGGATGAATGTCTAATGCTATGATGAAACGGGTTTTACATGTAGATGGAAACCTTTAGTTCTTGCTTAACAAATGAATAATTAACTTTGATAATCAAGAGCTAAGTTAAATTGGTGTTAATAATAGCATGAATTTAGATTTGAAAAGTAGTTAAAACGGTGGCGTAAGAATAATGCATATCGGATACTTGACAAAGTGCTTAAATGAATTGTCGGGGTTTATGATACAATCACTTATGTTAATAGGCAGTTTGACCTTTAAAAGTCAAACTGACCAAAATGAAATCAAATGGTGAATTTTGATGTAAAACCCGTAAGATGGAATAGTCATAATTAATGATGACTAATCTAACCGTCTTACGAATTATGATGATAGTTTGACGCTTGACAAGCTAGGTGGAGGCTTGGAAAGGAAGCGGGTCAAACGAAGCAAGTATGAAGAAGAAAAGCGTATTCGGAATGCAAGGTAAGTAAAACTTACACCCTTATGTAGGACACGTGTTTATTTTGTAAACTATAAATGCGAAAGATGTAATACCCAAAATAAGGGTTCCGACACGACCGATACAAGCTGGAACAAGTATAAATGATAAAGACCATGGTTTATGGTAAAAGGGGCAAATGGGTGAAATTGGAAATCTAAAACCATGATTTTATTCTAATTTATGTAAATGTTTGGTCTTATAGTCCAAACGGGTCAAATGGTGATGAAACACCATTTGACAATATCGACTAATGTGATTGTCAAGTCGTATGTTATCAGGAGTGATTAGCAATTTGGATAATTGCGACGCCATAGAATGTTGGTCAATTAACGCGAGATATAAAACGGGTCTATATGTTGATTCGAGCCAGGTACGCACTTATATAGATTTATGGTTTAAAATGAAATGTTGGTCAAATACCTTAGCAAAGGGACCAATGTCGCAAAAAGGAAGAAATAAGTTAATGAAAATGCCCTTGATAGGTAAATCGGGCAAACGACCCTTAGAGGTCGTTTAGATACTAGTATTATCATCATGTAACTCTTAGACACATGTAAGAGTTGCAGACAACAACTTTGGGGGTCAAATGCTTATGAACGGGTTAATCACGTAAAATGACTATCTTAAAGGTAAAAAAATTTAGGAATGTGGTTCATTATGTTAAATCCACCACAAAAATAGTTGTGGTGGAATATAAGAGGCTATTTAAAAGTGAGAATACGAAGTGTAGAAAGAGAAGAGAGAGTTTGATGCTTAAATGTACATAATTCGCTCTAAACGGGTCAAAATAAGGACTTGAGCGTGAACGGGATTTTATTATGTAAGAATCCCATGATTTGAAATTTATATGATAGGAGATATGGAAATTATGAATTTCATGAGTTTAAGGATCAAATAAACATGTTTGTTTGATAAAAATCGAACGGGTCAAAATTTGGTAAAAATGGTAATACGCCGAACACTTAAAAGTCTGAAATTTTGTTAAATTAAATGTTGGATTTTGACTCCATAATGTGGAAAATCAAATTACAATCATGTAGGAAGAAACGGTAGGTCAAACGGACAAGCGGATTGAAAGATACGGAAGTTTTCGTGTCAAAAACGGCAAAATGGAAAGGTATGATACAGGGGCCACCGTAAGTTACGGTGGGGCTGAAATTGTTACGGTGATTGCCTCCTGTGTTACGGTGGGAAGATTTTTAATTCAGGGGCCACCGTAACTTACGGTGTTCACCGTAAGTTACGGTGGAGGCCAGATTCAAGTATATTGTTTTTGGATCAAGTTATCAATGTTGGATTTTCCTAATTTCCTTGTTTTATTAGTTATTTAATTATCAAAACTGACTTTTAAGTTGGTTTTGATCACAGGTGAATGTCGAGGGTCCCGGATGAAGATCAAGCATCGAGCAAGAACCGAACACACGTTAAATAAAGCTTCCGCAATGTTGTTTCGCCGTTATTCTAAAACGATGAATTAAACCACATTACGTTGTATCACTTTAAATTGTAAAAGTTTTTAATAAACCAGTATTTAGCATGAACATTTAAATATAAATACTCAATAATTGTGATTTATTTAATGAAAATCGCAATACAAATCTATGGTCGTTACAGGAACACCACAACACAATGGTGTGTCCGAAAGGAGAAATCAAACTCTATTAGATATGGTTCGATCAATGATGGCTAGAAGCACATTACCTCTATCGTTTTGGGGTTATGGTTTGCTCTCCGCAGTTCGCATACTAAATATGGCCCCAACCAAGAAAGTGGAAAAGACGCCTTTTGAAATATGGCATGGAAACCCTCCATCATTATCAGTCTTAAGGGTTTGGGGTTGTGAAGCTTATGTTAAACAATACACTCCAAATAAATTGGAAGTCCGATCTACTAAGTGTATCTTTGTAGGATATCCTAAAGATGATATAGGATATTATTTCTACGACCCAACAGAGCAAAAGGTATTTGTTGCTCGAAAGGGTAAGTTCTTGGAAGCTAAGTTCCTTATGGAAGGAACTAGTGACAGAACAGTGGAACTTGAGGAGGATCAAGAACCACAAGACGATACACGTTTGGTTGATACTAGCACTCAACAAGAGGTTGTTGAAAATGATCAAGAGGTTGATCAGAACACACAAAATGTTCGCAGATCTGGTAGAATTAGTAATCCACCTGAAAGATATGGATTTTTCATGGATGGATGCTACGTGGTAGATTCAGATGAACCAACCACATACCATGATGCAATGTCAAAATTCGATTGTGACAAATGGCTTGAAGCCATGAACATAGAGATGCAATCCATGTATGACAACCAAGTTTGGGAATTGGTTGTGCCACCACTCAACTCCAAAGTAGTTGGAAGTAAGTGGGTTTTCAAGAAGAAAACAGATATGCATGGTAACTTGGATACTTACAAAGCAAGACTTGTAGCAAAAGGTTTCACTCAAACTCAAGGGATTGATTATGATGAGACCTTCTCGCCTGTGGCGATGCTAAAGTCAATCAGGATATTATTTGCCATAGCTGCATATTATGACTATGAGATCTGGCAATTGGATGTCAAAACGGCTTTTCTTAATGGATATCTTGATGAAGATGTCTATATGGTTCAGCCTGAAGGTTTTGTCGATCCAAAACATCCTGACAAAGTATGCAAGTTAAAGAAATCAATCTATGGATTGAAACAAGCATCTAGAAGTTGGAATCACCGTTTTGATGAAGAAATTAAGAATTTTGGATTCATCAAGAACGGTGATGAAGCTTGTGTGTACAAGAAAGCTAGTGGGAGCGTCATCACTTTCTTAGTACTGTATTTCGATGACATTCTACTATTTGGGAATGACATTCCAACCATGGAAGGTGTAAAAACCTGGCTTGGAAGTTGTTTTTCCATTAAGGATCTTGGTGAAGTAGCCTACATTCTGGGAATAAAGGTCTATAGGGATAGATCAAGGCGCTTGATAGGTTTAAACCAAAGTGCATACATTGACAAAGTCTTGAATAGGTTCCAAATGGAGAACTCTAAAAGAGGTTTTGTACCTATTCAAAAGGGGACAATATTGAATACATCTCAATGTCCAAGCTCAAAGGATGAGCAAGAGAAAATGAAAAGAATCCCATATGCGTCAGCTATAGGATCCATCATGTATGCAATGATATGCACCAGACCGGACGTCTCATGCGCCTTGAGCATGACGAGTAGATACCAGCAAAATCCAGGTAACAGTCATTGGATGGCTGTTAAAAGCATATTGAAATATCTTAGGAGGACTAAGGATATGTTCTTAATATATGGATCTGGTGAGGAGGAGCTCGTTGTAAAGGGTTACACGGACGCGAGTTTCCAAAACGATCGAAGTGATTCTCGATCACAATCGGGGTATGTCTTCATTTTAAATGGTGGAGCAGTCTCCTGGAAAAGCTCAAAATAAGACGTAGTAGCATTGTCCACTACAGAATCAGAATACATCGCCGCTTCATTGGCAGCCCAAGAAGCTGCATGGTTAAAGAAATTCATAGCCGACCTAGGGGTGGTTCCTACCATTCAAGACCCCCTAGAGATCTTTTGTGCTAACGAGGGTACGATTGCACAAATCAAGGAACCTCGTGCGCACCAAAAGACTAGACATATCGAGCGGAGATTCAACTACATAAGGGATGAAGTTGAAAAAGGAAAGATATGTACCCGCCAAGTTCACACCGATCAAAACATTGCGGATCCACTCACGAAGCTCCTTGACAGGGCAAAACATGAGGGTCATACATGTTCCTTAGGACTTCGATATTCTAGTGATTGGATTTGATCTATTTTGTATTTGGATATTAAAACAATTGTTAATTTAACTCTTTTATGGTATTTTGAGTTACGTTTCATATTAGCATGTTTAAATCCATGAATAAGTTAATTATTCTAAATGTCCGTAGTCGATCGTAATTGTGGGAACAAATATGAATGTAAGACTATTATGAACTTGGATTGGTGGATATTCATTTAGAATGAATATAGAGCAAAGTGTTGCTGCCAAAGTTCATAGATATTTGTGGGATACAAATATTGGACTGACTCGCTCTCAAATATTACTGCATGGAATCATTTGTGATTGATCATAAGTAAATTTTGAGTAAAGGCGAATATCATAGTATCCTCTGACCTGAGATACATATTGGGTCTTGATATTCACCAAGTATTATACCTTGACCTAGTTCTTAGCTGTCTATAATAAGGCAGTACACAAGGCTAAACTCAGGTGTGGTACAAGGTGATTGTGAGAGACATATGTAGTCAAGAAGGGATTTGTTCCTCTTATTCGTTGAGAGTAAGATGTCTAAGGCCTGATAAAGTTAAATTAACAGAGAGTGATCACTCTATGTCTCTGGATTTAACATGACATCTGTAACGAAAGGATAAATGATAGATTCACCTAAATCATGTTCAAGTAAGGGACTTGAAAGGGATGATGTTATTGAATGGCAAATATAGTCATACGTATCGGGGGTAGTAAAACGTAGTTAGGCGTCATTTACTGCTTGCATCAATCTTCTATGTATCTTGTGCAAGTGGGAGATTGTTGGACTCTGTATGCCCAAGACACATATTAAATTGATGTGGCTAGTACGTTATGATCCAAGTCGAGTCATACCTAATAACAAGCTAGACAAACACTTATATTATTTATTTGTGATATGATCAAACAAATAAATATTAACACCTACAATATTTAGAAATTGGTGTTCTAAATAATTACACTTGAGAAACCAATAAATTATATGGATAATTTATTTTGAGAGAATATTTTATTTTGTTATTTAATGGGTTAAATAACATTTTAAAAGGTTGTATAAAGTCTTCCATTTATGTAGTGTTATATTTATAAAAGTTATAAATATATATAAACAAAGACTTGAATTTTATAAAAGAATTTTTTTTTTAAAACAAAGCTAGCCCCCCCCCCCCCACATGGGAACTCACAAACCTTTTGTTGGTCTAATGAAATGACATGCATGTTGTCATACTTGCATGTGTTTTGATAGGGAGTTGGTGGTGGCAATATTCTCTCTAAGATTATAAAGATCATGGATGACAAAATGAAAAAAAAGGGTAGTAATTTTACTCTAAAATTTCGGCCATCATAGTGGTGTCTCTCAAGTGTTCGGTTTTGATCCTTAGTGTTAAAATCCTAGCTAGTCTCGTGGTGTTTGTTGGAAGCTTGGGGTATACAAGCTTGAGGCCTTCTACTCTTGAAGGCAACCGTTCAAGAAACATCATTCTTTTCATCATCCTATTACTCGAAGAAGGTAGTTTTCTAAACACCCTATGGATGTGTATGATAGTATGCATCTTCATATATGGATCCGGGTTTTGGGATTTTGCTTATAAATGAAATTTATATCTTAAAAGGAAACATGTTTTAAACATTATTTCCGCTGCGTTTTTATTTTATATGGATGAAATTACTTTGATAAACATGTTAAAATCCCATCAGCTAAAGCCCATATGGTCTGCAACCTGGTCTGGCAGCAGCTCGCGAATTTTGTTGATTTTGAACTTTCCCTCCTCTCTAACTCCCAACCACCTTCATTAACACCCAAACCATAATCCCCACTTATAAATACAACACTTCCATACCACCTAAGCACTTTCCGCACTCAAATCACTCTCTCTAACATTCTTTAATCTTCAAAATTCTCAAGCGTAGGCAGATTCACCCAAGTTCGAAACAGTGAGTTTTGAGCTTGTTTATGCACATTTCTTCTTCTCCTTCCTTGGATAACCTCTAGGAATATTACTGCACGTTTACCTTGATAAACAAAGATGCTATATCACCATTTTGAGGTCCAACGTTAGGTTTTTTCTTGAGTTTGGTTGAGTGTAACGCTTCGCACTTTTGTACCTTTCTTATTTTAGCAAGTCTTGTTGTACTTTCCATTTTTAGAAACTTGTACTATTGTTGTATTCTATTTCGTTTCAAATTGTATTCCGAGACTATTGATCATAATGAAAACGAAATTATTTTGAACGCTATGTTATGCATGATTCTTGATTCTTTATTACACATTGATACTTGATACTCGAAAAACCGACTAAAACACATAAAATAATCAAACTCGAAAATGAAAAATTTGAAAACAAGTGGATCTGTGATTCGTACGAATCAAGGCCGGTTCGTACGAACCCAGCCCATTCGTACCTAGCCCCATTCGTAACTAAAATTTAGGAAACCCTAACGTACCTCCGAATCTATAAATAGAGGCCTTATTCCTTCATTCCAACTCGCCATTTCTCTTGCAAACACTCTCAAACTGCTGTTGACGATCAGAGGCTTTGTAAGAATTCCCCTTTCTCATTTCAATTACATTTCCACTTCATTTCTTGAGTTTTGATCATAAACTTTAACCTTTTTCTCAAAAGCTTTGATTCTATCTAGAAGATGGTTTCCACTCGTTTTGCTTGGGCAGAATGTTGTGGAGCATCACTCAAGCGAGGTTGAATCAAAGTAATAAGAAATTATATCATTTTACAACACTAATTATGATTTCCTTTCAAGTATTATATAATCTTGGTGGAATCGGGAATCCATCAGACTCTCAACTCACCTCATAGTTAAGAGCCTGCATTAGGATTAATTTCCATCAAGAAATGATCTGTTTTGATAGATCAAACAAGAATTTTCATCAAGAACAATGCATTCGTACGAATGGACCTGCCTTCATATTTTTTTTTATTTTCAGTTCTGTTTTCACTTGTTTGTCATCAATTACACGTTTTATCTACTGATTTAAGTAAATTAAACAAATACTTCAACATTTTCAACCAAATCTGATAAAAACTAAAACATTCATAACATAAAGAGTGGATCCGTACGAATGGACAGGGTCCATCCGTACGAACCCACCCTGATAACCAAACCAAACTGTTTTATCTTCTGATTTAACCCCAGCTTATACATCTGATCATTTTATTTACTCTTTTAAATCATTTACCTTACTGTTTAGCATTCAAATCAGTTCGCATTACGCTTAAAACAACCGATTCGTACTAGGCAGGAACGCCCATCTGTACGAATGGACTAAGTCCATCCGTATGAATGGACTATTTTGTGTTTTAACTTGTTTTGTTTCACGTATTTTAACATTCTAATCCGACACTCTTTCACATCAGTATACTTATACTCCCATTTACCCATTTCAGCATAATCTCGAGACTTCTCCAACTCCACTCGCGGTTTAGGTGTAAATCCTACGCAAAACTATGAGTATACTCGATCCAGTTTTCGTTTTAAACACTTTGGGTGCAACATGTACAATATACAAAAACACGCAACACTAGAAACTTGTTTATAATCACACTCTATCCACATTTAAACATGAAAACATGCGATACTTGTTAGTCTCATATGCTATGTGTACATTTGTATCTATATGCTCATTAACTTTGCTAGCCTACCTTGACAATTATAGCGCTATATGATTAACGTACCGCCCTTGAGTCTTGGGGTATTGTTAAGTAAAACATGTTAACCCCCTATTCGTTGCGATGACGTAGGGAAGGCAAGATTGCGTTGGAAACTTGGGTTTGACATATAGTTTACACCAGTCCAGCATATTAGTAACTTGTATACATTATTCATGTTGGATATGAGCACGTTAAACATTTTATTTTTATTATGCTATGTATCAAAACTTGTATACTCGCCAACATTTTTGTTGATCATTATTTTAATACATGTTGCAGGTTGATAGACGAAGTGACGAAGAATCAAGCTAGGGTGAACTTAGAAACACACCTTAGAAATAAACTATGTTTTGATACAATTTGGTTATGTTTGAATCATGTATGAAATTTTAGTACATTTATGAAATCTTAATTTAATTTATGTTGTCACAAATAGTGTTATAATGCTTTGAACTATTTGTTTTCGTCTCACTCCGATGTTTCTGCCATTGGTTGGGGTGTGACATTAAGAACTTTTAAGCATATTCATCTTTCTTTAACTTTGGAACATCTTCAAGTTGCCAATAAATCCCTATGTTGGATAGGTTTGGATTGAAGTTTTCTTCTAGAAATCTTGTGAGTATATCAAGTAGCTTCCAAGCAAGCAAACAAAGTGAACAAACTACACCAAGTCTCCAATCATAATCATGATTGGAAGCACTCGTCTTGTTAAACTCACTTGGTTACTTGGTGAATTAGATGATTTAATTATGTTCTTCATGTTGTATTCATGACCATCCGAATCATCAACTATGTTGGTGATTTTATGCATTGGTGAACTCATAAGGTTAAAGGATTTATCCTACCTATGCTCGACAATACTTGACTAACACATAACAGTATATATGATATAAATTTCCAAAACCTAACCATGATATCAACCAAACTCATGGTTGAATATTATGTAACAAGGTGGAAAATATCTTAGTTTTGGATTCCTTATTTTGGACTTCTAATGAATGACTTAGTACCCATGAAAAACACAACAAAAAATAATGTCCAAACAAGATATGTTTTATGTAATTTCATCCTTATAAACTTTATTTTAGATATTTATAAAATGATTCATTGTTTGTTATATTCCTTGCATTTATTATGCTTTTATATGATTCCGAATAAAATGAATTAAATCTAATTAAATGGTGAATTAATAAAATTAATGGATCTGGTGAAATATACGTTCTACAGCAACCACCTTATTAGGCAGATTAATAAAACCGTCTTATTAGCTCACGAAAACCGCGTTATTAGGCTTGAAAATGACGGTCTTACCTACACCACATAACCACCTTATTAGGATTAAAAATAACGGACGTAACCGTCTTAAAAGGTCAATGATAAAAAATGACGCTATGTTTATGGCGCTTCCTAAGCCGTCATATTTGCTTGTAAAAACACCATATAAGCTTGTCTTTTTTGTACTAGTGAGTGGATGCCTTATTTTTTTTTTTTTTTTGGAAGCCCTAGACCCAAGCCTATGTTACTTGTACTATAGGTTCGGCCCTCCATGCTACATAATATGTTGGTAGAGGGGAGATCCACTAAAAAAGTGAGTTTTGCCTAAATAACCGAAGAAGGATTATGGAGATGACATATGACACTCCTTATAAGTAGGATGGAAGAGTATTTTGGTCCTAAAACACAAACCCTCACCCTTTTGTATTCTTAAACATACAACACAAAAAATCTAGTCTAGTTCGAAAAATCTTACACAAAAAATCTAGTACAAAAAAAAATCTAAAACAAAAATTCCGTCACAAAAAATGTAGTACAAAAAACTCAGCATAAAAATCCAACACAAAAATGTTGTATAACAAAGGGATACAACACGATTTTTTGTGTTTTTTTAGTTTTCATATTTTATATAACAATATAGTACTCAAATTAAAGATAAAAAGATGCTCGATTTTATGGTGCATTTTAAAAAAAATAAGATTGTATACAGAAGTTATAGACGTTTAAAAAATAAAGGGGAATATGCATGTGTCTTGTAGAGCATATACCTCCGCCACCGCATTCTGGTAACTTCATGCCTTCGCACATTAATTCTACTTAATTTGTACATTAACTCACCCTCTCTATACATGTATTTGTGCATATTATCCACCATTGATACCTTTGATTATAACAAGACACTAATGCAAATACATAAAGACATGGAAACTAGAGATAACCCAAATGCAAAAACAAAAAGACCGATGGAAACTAGAGAGAACCCAAATTAAAATTGCATTTTTTACAAAAACACATCAATCATACATCATTTTTTACGATGATGATGTTAGATATTGCTACCAACTGCATCGTTACATACAACAATGATATCATTTATATAGCTCAACCTTAGCCATAACTCTCTTTCATCTTGAAAAAGATGGTGGCAATAGTGGGTAAAGTTGTGATCACCATTGTTATAGCATTGATAGTGAGGTGGGGTTGGAAAGTACTAAACTGGACATGGTTGAAGCCAAAGAAACTAGAGAAGTGGCTGAGAGAACAAGGGTATCAAGGTAATCCGTACAGGTTATTGATTGGTGACATAAAAGACCTTGCAACAATGATGGCAGAAGCTAAAGCAAAGCATATTCCAATCTCCCATGATATCTATTCACATTGTCTTCCTTTCGAACATCACGTAATCACCAAATATGGTAATTATTTTTGTATCCAAATTATGAAATGGTAAAGTATTTTCCCCCTTTTTAGACTATATATGAAATCTTTGAGTCGTTTGATAGGAAAAAGGTCGTTTGTGTGGTTCGGGCCAATCCCGCGGATTTACGTAACGGATCCAGACCTTATAAAGAAGATTTTATCAACACCCGACGATTTTCAGAAGCCACATCCAGAGCCGATACGAGATAGCATCTTAGCTGGACTTGTTGTCACGGAAGGTCACAAGTGGATCAAACATCGTAAAATAATCAACCCGGCGTTCCATCTTGAAAACATCAAGGTCAGTGCTAACGTATGAATTTACCCTATTTTCAGAGTAAAATAGGTATTTTGAAACACTGTAATTACATGGTGTGATGTTAAAGTGTCTTATCTCTATTCTAGAGTTGACAAGTTCAAATATTGATGTTTAATAAGAGTAATTTAGGTGTAGGTTACTTTGCCGCTAAGACCGAGTATGGTTTTGAAAAGTTTTCACAAATGGGTTGCCCAGTCTCCAACACTTCTTTTATTTTGACTTTTTCTTTTTCAGTTTTTATTAAAATTTAATTTTTTTTAAACATGCATTACTTTTATATCCAAGTATATAGTTTTTTATTCTATCTTTCAATATGACATTTATACAAAACCGAGTTGTATAAGAAATCAAAATATTTTTAAATGTTGCAAAATAAAAAAAAATATATATTTTAAATGCAAGTTGGTTTTCAATAAATTTATGTCAGAAGGTAAACATAAATAAAAAAAAAATAAAGAAATAACTAAACTAACTGTCAAATGAAAACTAAAGGCAGAAAAATCTATAATGAAAATCAAAAAGTTTCGGAGATGTCGACCTTGTCCCTAGAGGTGTAAGACCATAGGGTGTGGTTTGCTTAGTCCCTTTGGGACTACCCGTCACGTAGGCGTCACATCATCATGGGTGAATGACTATCCCCTTGGGGACTACCAAAGGGTGTGGAGGATACTCCTCCCTCATTTTTTTTATTATTATTTTGTTTGATTTAATTAAATATTTAAAACAAAAAAAAAAATTCAACTCTCTCTATGTGGTGGCCCACCATCAACCATCAGCCAATCAAAGACCTCGTAGCCAACGTCTTCATTTCGCCGTTTGAGACGCGACGGGCCGGGGGGGGGGGGGGTGTGCGACGGAGGGGATGAGCGGCGTGGGGGGGGGGGGGGGGGGACGACCCCCACACCCCATGGTCTAAAAGGGATTTTTATTTACTTATTTATTTTTTTAAATCGGACTGGCTTTTTTAACCCGTTTCGTTTTTTTTGGCAAAAAAAGGGGTTTATGAAAACTGGTTCAGTTTTTAAACCTGTTTGATACGAGGAGAACCGAACTGGCACTAACCGGTTCTTTCTAAGCAGGTTACAAATGTCAAGAAAAAGAACCGGTCTATAACCAGCGGGTCAGGTTGAGCTTGAACCGGTTTTTTTAAAATCGGTTAAAAAACCAGTTTCGGTTGTTTTTCCAATTTCAATCCTAAAACCGGTTCTTTTTTACACGTCTGCTTGACCATGTTAGCTCCCCAACCCTATTGTGAGAGCTTTTCAAAACCATACCCTCATGTAATCACATTCTTTCAAAATTACCACTTTAAAAAAATAGAAATTCATGTTTCATCTATAAAATCTAAAAAAAATTGTTATGTTGATGGGCTTATAGAGTATGTTCTCCGTGATTTGTTCGAGTTGTACGAACATGATCAAGAAATGGGAACTGTTGACTGTCGGAAGTGGGTCATTGGAAATCGATGTGTGGCCTTATATCGATAACTTAGCTGGAGATATTATTTCACGAACTGCATTCGGCAGCTGTTATGAGGAAGGACAAAGAATATTCAGAATTCATAAAGAACAAATCGATCTTATGAGGCAACGGTTGGTTACAATTCATCTTCCCGGAGGAAGGTGACAACAATGATGATTCCCTCATGTTTATTTAATATACGGTTGCTAAGTTGGTTGGTTTCTAGCTTGCTATGCGGGTTATGTTTGCGGGTTAGTGGGTCAAGCCTGACATAAACCAGAAAATTCAACATGAACCCGAACTTGAAATGAACCTGAATATTGTGTCACACATATTAACCTGAATACAACAGGAGCAAATGAGCAATTGCTGGATGAAATGAATACAACCTGTTTATCTTGACGAATAAGTTATATTTATTTATTTTTACATATTAATACTTTAAACTTTAATATTACATTTTACTTTTATGTTTTGTAACCAGTTATCTTATAAATATGCTAATTTATTATAAATTTTTAATTTTGACATAAAAAATACACAAATAGTTCGACTTATTACACAAACACATTTTAAAAATAACAAATAAATTGGTTAAATGGGTTAGCCCGTAAACTTGTCGGGTTGACATTATTCACAACCCGTTTAGCTAAACATGTCCGTACCCGAAAGTAACTAACCCGACCTTCTTTAGTCTAAACAAAACCCCATAAATTTCATATTAGGTTTGTGTTGTCATTTTGTGTCGTGTCGAAATTCACACCCTAATTGGTTTCAAATGTAGGTTCATACCAACCAGAGCAAACAAAAAGTTTAACGAAAATAACAAAACACAACGAACCCTACTAATGAGTATAATTGATAAGAGGAAGAAAGCCATTGCGATGGGAGAAGATACAAACGATGACTTACTTGGGATCTTACTCAAATCCAATACAAAAGAGATCGAAGAAGATGGAGTTGGAATGAGTATGGAAGATGTGATCGCAGAATGCAAACTGTTTTATGTCGCTGGCTCAGAAACAACGTCAAATTTGATCGTCTGGACCATGGTTTGTTTGAGTTTAGATCAAGAATGGCAAACAAAAGCTCGAGAAGAGATTATGCAAGTTTTTGGTAATCAAGAAATACATTTTGAAGGACTGAAGCACCTCAACATTGTGACGATGATACTAAACGAGGTTCTTAGACTATACCCACCTGGAACCATGGTTACACGAGCTACCCACAAGGAGACACAGCTAGGAGACATGATGATACCATCTGGGGTGCACATAACCATACCTATTATGCATGTCCATCATGACGCTGAACTATGGGGAGAAGATGCAACATTATTCAAGCCTGAAAGGTTCTTAGAAGGAATCATGGGTGCAACCAAGGGAAAAGGGTCAGGTTGTTTTCTGCCATTTGGTAGTGGTCCAAGGGTTTGCATAGGGCAAAACTTTGCCATGATAGAAGCAAAGACAGCCATAGCTAAGATTCTGCAACGGTTCTCATTTGAATTTTCTCCATCTTATAAACATTCTCCTTTCCCATCGTTCACTCTTCCTCCCCAGTTCGGCGTTCATTTAATTTTACGTGCCGATGGCCTCTCGCCCTAGTGGCATTATGTGTTTATCCACATCAAAGTGATGCAGGGTCGAACCCTACAATGTAAGCATTAGGTGGATTTTATGAGTACTGATATGTGTTCGATGTGAAAAATAATAATATTAACAACTATTTTACATAACATATAATGGCAGTCTGCATTTTGAACTACAATATAAAGAGAGTATTAAACGTCTCATAATTTACAGTGGCTATGGCATAAATAGGGCATTATTGTTAATTTCATGTTTATAAAGTGGGGTTTTTTTTTTTTATTCGTAACTCTTAACCCTGGAGTCAACTTTTTAGTTAATTTTCCATCGTATTCCATAGCTCTATTTACTGTTTTTTATTTTCATATTCCGTAACTCCGGAACCATTTTGGACTTAGTACTGGATTCCCTAATCAATTTCCGCCATGTCATTGAGCATCACTCACCACTAGCTCATCACTCACAACATCCAATCAATTTCCCTCATGTCATGAGCATTATTCCATCACTAGTGATGGATTTTAGTGGAAATGCCCATCACTCACCACACACTATCAAAATTATTAAAAAAACAAAACAAAACTGAATTCAAATCAAGTTCTTCACGCGTGATATACTTGACACGTTATGAAGTCTACGCGTTATAAACAAGGGCGGCGACAGTGTGTTTTTCCCGATCACGCGTGTTCCCCCTCCATAATGGACCGCCCCGGGTCCCCTGCATCCTTCACTTTCGCCTTAGCGCCATATCACTATTGATGCAATCTGCAATTCTTGATTTCACAAACAAGATTGTATTGGTCTATGACACTTATAATCAGTGGTCAAACACATAATTAACAACTTGAAGAACCAAGAAATAGAGACTGATTCTTGAGGTTGCTAATCTACAAACATAGGAGAAGGAAATTAGCAAATGAGTAATTGTAGTTTATTATCTATCTGACTAAATACTCATGTGTGCCTTACATCTATTTATAGCTACAAGAACCTTGACCGGATCCTTATATGTTTCTCGCTCGCTTCGGGTCTCAAAATTAATCCCTCCAAGTCTTGTGTTTTTGGAGTTGGGGTGTGCAATGAAGAGGTGTCAAGAATGGCCAGGATTCTTAGATGTATGGAGCGTAAATTTCCTTTTTTTTCATTTGGGGGTCCCCATCGGGGCGGTCATAAAACGGGTCAAATTTTGGAAATCCATTATCGATAAGTTTAATGCTAAACTCTCCAGTTGGAAGGCAAACAGTTTCTTTGTTTAAAGCGCCAAAGAAAGTATTGAACACTTTGGAGAGTATTAGAATAACGTTTGTATGGGGAAGAACAGGGATAAATACAACATAAAATGTGTCACACCCCCAAAATCCACACGCGGAGTATCACCGTTTGGAGGTGTGACATGACCAGGATCCAGCCACCAATCATATTGAACAATGTATTTAAAATAGATAAAATCCAACCACGCAATATAATTGGTGTTTCAAAACTAGTTAACCAAGTTCAAATTAAACAGCGGAAGCATAAGACGTGGAACCAAAACATAAGTTCATAAAGTTTAAATGTTTAGAACGGAACATAACAGTTCATATCCCACAACGACCTCCTCCTTGCGCAAGCTCCATAAGTATCTAACGACCTGCAAGGCATGTAACAACGAGTCAACAACAAAGTTGAGCGAGTTCACAGTAGGTGTTCGTTATAAAGTAGTTTTTCAAGAACTATGAGTTTGTTTGCAACTTCAGGTTAAATCAACTATCCTTATTTTCCAAACCATAAACGGTGGGGGCTACCCCATGTTGTAAACCACTAGACTAGACGTATATATAGGTGCCCTTCCCAATCCGAGGACAGAGGTACGTATTGAATACGTAGGTTTAGCGCAAGTGCCCTTCCCAATCCGAGGACAGAGGTACGTATTGAATACGTAGGTTTAGCGCAGGTGCCCTTCCCAATCCGAGGACAGAGGTACGTATAAGAATACGTAGATTTAGCGCAGGTGCCCTTCCCAATCCGAGGACAGAGGTACGTATAAGAATACGTAGATTTAGCGTTGGCGTCCTTCCCAATCCGAGGACAGAGGTACGTATTGAATACGTATGTTTAGCGCAGGTGCCCTTCCCAATCCGAGGACGGTGATAAGTAGTCTAGTAGTGGTGAAAGTACAAGTTCTGTCTTAGCTATTTAATCCCATTCCCAATCCACCGGGAATCCCATGCCTTAAGAGTGTGAACTCACCTTTGGTTGCTCGGTTTGACTCTCAAAAATAGCTAACAGTCAAGATCGGTCATTCACGTCCTAGTATGATTACCATTTAGTTTATTAGTGACTTCAAATAAGCACGAAGTTCCTACACACATCTACCACATAACATGCACTCACTTTAATAGTTCACGCCCATATAAACATTCCACTTATAGCTACTCAAGAACAAGCACACGATATTGCACATAACACTTTCATTGACATTTAACACGTTAGATCATTATCGGATAACATAACCGACATTTAGATATGCAAATCACTAGTTATATTGTTTCAGCTTGAACATCCAAAACTGGACTGTTTCGGGTATTTTAACAAAATAGTTAACTTACTCCAAAAGTTACCAAACTTTTACACAATGTTTTAAACAACCCAAATATTATAGTGTAAAAATATCGGGATCCAATTCATTACCAATGTTTTATAAAAAATCATTTACCGGACTGCAATCAGATCCGTCACTTTCTGACTGCAGTCCACGGAATAATTCATTTAAAATTTATCGTAAGTCCGATTGATGAAATTTCAGTTGGAGAATTACAACAACATCAGTGGTCATCTACAGTACAAATTTCATGAGCTAATTCTACACAGATTTCAAGTTATGATGAAAAACATAACACACATTTTCTGCAGTAAAAATGCAGCTTTTGCTGCTGTGAAAAACTACCCTTTAAAAATAGCAAACGAAGTCCAAAAATTATAATTCCTATGCCATTAGAACCGTATTTCGAAATAACACGTCGTAGACTCAAGAAAATCAATTTTTCGTTAAGTTACGACCTGGTTACAGCCGACTGAAGGCGGCTGTAATAGTTTGACAGCTTCCTGTTTTCAGTTTATAGCGCTCTAACGCAAGTTCTATTTGTTCCGTTAACATGTTTAGTGATCAACAACAACATTTAACATCACTTGCAGCAGGTTATCGTTTATTAATCTCAGATTTATCATGTCAAATACCATCATCAACATAAACAAAACAACATCATACTAGCATCATTTCATCATGTTTCATCTTTATGTAAAGCTTTAAGTTCATGATTTATGTTTGTGTTCTTTTAGTGTTTCTTGTATTTCATCATACTACATCTTATATCCATAAAAATAGAAGTAACCAAGAGTAAATCAAGAACTTACAACTAGCTCAAAGGCTAGAGAAGATCTCTAGTGAAAAAGATAATGAAGAGGGGATGATGAAAGCAAATGAGACGGATTCTCCAAGACCTTCAAGCTCCAAACTCCATGTATCACCTTCTAGACTTGAATGAGCTTGGAATTGGAATGATATGGTGGTGACAAGGTGGTGGTGGTGGTGGCGGTTATAGAGGGAGCCGAGAGGAGAGAGATAGAGTATGAGGGAATGGAGTGAGTTTGTGAAGTGTTGAACTGAATATGATCTTGTAAGATCACACCATACTCATAAGATCTTTCTCACAATATTATAGCAAGTAAATCAAGCAACAATCTTCTCAAATCTTATAGGATCTTAGCAAGATAACACAAGATCATGGGTGATCTTTGGTGGGATCCTCATGACCGATTACTAGTATGGGGGGGGGGGGGGGGCTAAGTGTAAAATTTCATGGTAAGTGGTAAATACTAGTTCAAATCCAAGTATATGATTACATATGTTAGTTAGTGGATATTCTAGTGGGTGTTATGGTGTTCGGGGATTATAACTAGCCAAGAAATAATTAAACAATATTTCTTGCAATATTTTGGTGTCCCGGGTAATGTCCAGTTGTTCGGTTAGATACCGGTTCGTTAAAGTGCTAAGTTATTCCGTATAGTGTCCTTTATGTAACTTTTTATAACACTTTTAATTCCTAACACTTAGGAAAACATTCAGGACCATTTAGTCAATTTTTCTGCACAAGACTAGAATGTTAACAAGCACATGTAAGTATGACACAGTAATCAGAAAGCAGTTAAGTAATTCAACGCAGTCATCAAGCACTTTAATTAACATTAATGAATCATACGGATACATGTAATTATGAGGATTGTCACATTCTCCCCCTGTTAAGAAAATTTCGTCCTGAAATTTAGCACGTGGTTACTGAGGAAGCTAGTTAAGTTGCGTGGTTTCCTGGTTTTCCTGGGGTGTCACATCATTCCCCCGTTGGTTCGGAATTTCGTCCTGAAATTCTGCAGTACCTTCAGTCTCAGTAGTGGTTGCACTTTTCTTAAACAACTGGGGATACTTGAGTTTCATTTGGTCTTCTCGTTCCCAGGTATACTCTGGGCTACGACGGGAGTTCCAACGAACTCGAACAAGAGGTATTCTAGTACGCTTGAGAACCTTAACATCTCGGTCTGTGATTTCAATTGGTTCCTCGACGAATCGCAACTGGTCGTCGATTGTGAGCTCCTTTAAGGGAACTATGAGGATCTCATCTGACAGAAACTTTTTCAGATTTGACACGTGGAATATGTTGTGAACTCCGCTGAGTTCTTCAGGTAGATTCAACTTGTAAGCGACTTTGCCAATTTTCTCAATGATTTTGAACGGTCCGACATAACGCGGAATCAGTTTGCCTCGTTTGCCAAAACGAACTACACCTTTCCAAGGTGAGACTTTAAGTAGCACTCGATCCCCAACCAGGAACTCGAGTGGTTTCCTTCGCTTATCAGCATAGCTTTTCTGACGGTCACGAGCTGTAACACCCCGTGTTTTCATAAGTGAAAGTCAAAGTCAAGGTCAGAGTCAACGACCGACTTCGCGCGACTTGACTGGTAGAAATGTCTTTATTTTATTTGAATTACGTGGAGTAAGTGTCGTACGTTACCATAATCGATGAGTATTAATTTTATTTCAATCGACCTACGACTGTGAACTATAGGAAGTAACAATGCGATAAAGTTAATCAAGCTATGCTAATCGAATCGACATCGAATCGTAACTCGAACTACGTAATTTCTACTTATTGTTATACGTGTGTGTGTCCGATCGGAAATCACCCGCAATCGAAATCGAAATATCAGAAATCGTCGCGCAAAACACTCAGCCGATCGAACAGCCAGCCGAACGGACTGCTGTCCGATCGGACAGGCTGTCCGATCGAGCTGCCAGCCGATCGGCCAGCCCTTTCCTCTTTTGTCATCCTATAAATACCCCTGTCATTGTCACTCTTTACCACTTTTGGAAACCTCTGTTCGACCAGCACGCTCAACTCGCCTTTTCTCAGATTTCTCTCGATTCCGGTAAGTTTTCGTCCTAAATCTTGTACTTTCTTGATCTATACACACTCCTACACCTTTCTATCTTTCAAATCTAAACATTTAACCGTGAAATCATCAAGAATCAAGTGTTCTAGGATGATGTCATCATGGGTTCTTGAAGAACTTCATGTTTTGGCCTCGATCCATCAAGAATGACTTGAATCTAGCAGATTTCCACATAAACAAACAAGGATCTCTTTTAGATCTAAACATATACGTGGTGAAAAGGATTAGAAGATGGATTTTCCAACTTTCTTCCAACTCTTCACCCCATGACTTCAAACCGGTAGAAACGGAACCCGAGCCGGTTTACAAATCACTTCGGTGGTTGTACGGCTCAAGATATGGATCCCATCCACGAGGTTAACCGACTTCGGGTTAAATATTAAACTTCGTTCCAAACAGACCACCGACCGGATTTGGGTGATTCCTGTCCGACCCGGGAGACCAAGTAAGAACGAGGCATCTATGGTTTTACTCGCTGTCAAAGTACCTCGATAAAACGAAAAACAGAACAACCAAGGTGTTAGACGCAAGGCTGATCAGGTCAGGAAGCTGACCGATCGGACTGCTGTTCGAACGGACAGCCAGCCGATCGGATAGACCAGCCGATCGACTGGCCAGCCGATCGGCTATCACATGGTCCCACACAAACGACTTGTTTTGAAGAATGGTATTGAACGAACTGTTGTTCGATCGAGCTATTTTCCGATCGGATTACTCTTCGAATCATGAGATACTATGCTTCAACGCTTAATCAACTTTCAACATGTTTAATGCACTAGAAGTGCCACCCGATCGAACAGCCGTCCGATCAGGTGACACCCTGCTGTCCGATCGAACAGCAGTTGTGCTATTCGATCGACCCACCATCCGATCCATATTACAATTCATTTAAGTCTTTGACTTATTAACTTGCCAACCGATCGAACATCTGTCCGATCGAACACCTGTCCGATCGAACACATGTCCGATCGAACACCTGTCCGATCCAAAGACTTCAGTTTTGAATCTTTGTTGAAGGACTAACCGATCGGGCTGCCGTCCGATCGACCGACCTGAAAGGCAAAGGTACTTCAGTGTTTTCAAAATGCTACAACGAAAACTTCAAAGGACAAGCCATCATACACAAACACATTCTTCTCAAAGGAAGGAACAATCCACTCGTACAGCCATCCGATCGGGCTACCGACCGATCGAACAGCAGACCGTACGGACTGTCAGCCGAACGGTCAGCCGTCCGATCGAACTGCCGTCCGATCGACCAGCTGTCCGACTCCTCAATACTTGTTTCCTGTTTTACGTTTCACTTATCGTTATGCTACCGAATCTATTCAGGCTAACCGTACTAGCTAAGCGCTCCCTTCAATCCATAAATCACTGTGAGTATACTCGAACCCCTTTTGCTTTAAGCACTTTTGGGTGTTACATACGTTACGAATATTCAAACTACCATAATCACACTACTCAAACTATTTGAACACTAACCGTTAATGCATGTTATACGTGACTCATGAATGCTTGTCTGTTATGTTTACACATGGAATGTTGTCTACCTGCCTTAGCAACGATAGTACTATAGTTTGGACTCAGCACCCGTTTACCCGGGGGTTGTTAAGGATCTTTTACTTGCATGGATTACGGTGGTAATCATGTATTGCGAACTGCCTCAGGCAGTCAACCCGCAGTCATTGGTATCGATGGGTCTATGTCGATAACTAACGTGCTTCATTTCACTATGTGTACGTGCTGGTTATGCGTAAACGAATTCGAACTCTATATGCTATTATCAAACTTGTATGCTCGCCTTTACATTTTATGTATTGACTTTATTTTAACGTATGTGATAGGTGCTTAGGATGCATGTGTGGTAGGAAATGGAAGCTAGAATAAAGCTTTAGAGCCCAACAAATAGTTGTCTGTAGATAACATATTAGGGGTCTCTAGAAGCAGATAAACAATTGCTACTTATTTAAATCTGAGTTGTCGGAACAGAATATTTGTCTTGATGCTTGTCTGTAATAATTATTTGACTGTTTGAGATACGGTATGGGACGTATTATTTAAATTGAATAGTTACGATAATTATTGTGGAAACTTCTGGACAATCTATTTCGCTCAGTGCCATGCCCCGATGACTCCGCCATCGGTTGGGGTGTGACAGATTGGTATCAGAGCCATAACTATAGGGAATTAGGCAAGACTCGACCTAGTCCAGGTCGAAGTCGTAGATACCTAGACTATAGTTAAGAACCATCAGACCGACTTGTGCATAACCGGTAGGGGTTACGTACGAGCTTACTTCTCGTTACTCTCGCTTATCCTACACTCTCACTGCACTCGAATTTTCAACTAAGAGTGGGCAGTAAGGCCGAGAATAGGTGTGAAAACCGCAAACTCTCGACTAAAGTTGCTTACTCAGCTCACATTTTAACTACCAACGAGGAGAATTATACCAAATTAGGAGTGAAATCCATATTTTGATGAATAATCTCCTCAATTTTTATCAAAGTAGGGACGAAGTTGTTAAGCCAGGGGTGAAACCCTAACCTTGACGACTTGTTCCGCTTATATACAAAACTCTCACCAAAGTCTCGACGGACTCCAATGACCTGAAGTCACAATATGATCAACGGGATGTGTGCCAAACGCCCAAGACTCGAGGCAAAGGCATAATACTGGAGGTTAAAATGTGCACAACGGATCCTTGTGAATAGTCGAACCACTTTGGGTAGTCGACGTCTACTAGCCACCGACGATCTACCTCCCGATTTCTAGGCATCTCAAAGTTAATTGCCGATTTTATACGTGTTTTATGTGTCATTTTCCCATTTATGTGCTTATTTTGACTTCCAACTATTGCGTAACGACACGTTCAACGTGCGAAAACCGTGAACGTGCGTGACCAAACACACAAGAACGTACAATTACCGTGATCCTTGTTATGTCCCGGTTCTGATTCCGGAACGATTGCGAACCGAACGTGTAACGAGCAGAATCCGTACACGAACGAGACCGACACACACGAGACGTAGTATAACCTATGATTCGATATAGCCATAGAAGTCGCAGACTTGGAATGATAGGTTTCTGTTCTCTGATTGCCTCTACTAATTAAGATGTATATGTGTTTCTTTACTTCTATGCTTTACGTGCTTAGGAATTAAATGACTATGTGCTTTATGTGCTTATGTGATTTTGTGATTTCGTGATAAGTATCTACGTAAGTATACGTATTCATGAGCTTTAGTAGGTAGTATACGTGTGAGGTGAGATTCGAATACAATGTGATGAGTCCTGTGACGATGTCTGTTGCAGACCATGTCTTCTGGATCCCGTCATGCACTCTCTCATCAAGAAAAGAGGGACAAGCGCCTTGCTTCCATCATCGCGAAAAGCGTAGCAAAGGCCGTGAGTGACGTCTATGAGAATGCCAGCAAATCATCCGAGGAATCGAGAATCGAGAACCGAAGCTCCAAAGACTGCCGCAAGGCCCTTCAGTTTCAAGCAATTCAAGTCGTGTGGGCCAAAAGAATTCACTGGCGAAGGAGGTCCTACTGCACTATTTCACTGGTTTGATTCCATTGAGGTTACTCTGCGACAAAGTGGTTGCCCTGATGACCTTAGAACTTTGAACGCTACCGGCGTTTTCCAGTCCTGTGCTCTTGACTGGTGGACGGCCGAGAGAAACAAGCGAGGGAACAATGCAGCCTACGGACTGTCGTGGGACGAGCTCAACGAAGTTATGCTAGAGGAATTCTGCCCTCCTCACGAGCGTCAAAAGCTGGAAGATGAATTTTGGCACATACAGCAGAAGGATGGAGACAATGCTGGTCTCACTGCTCATTTCAAGCAGCTCAGCATTATCTGTCCCGATCAAGTCAAGACTCCCGATATGGCCATCAAGAAGTATATCCGAGCCTTTCCCGACTGCGTTGCTGATTTCGTACAAGCGGCTAAGACTACAACGATCGAGGAAACTTATCTGTTGGCCGCTGAGATCAACGACAAACGGGTTAAGGCTGGGGTATGGGATAAGACTTCCAAGCATCTGCACCAAGCTACCACTACCGCACCCACTGCTGAACCCACCACATCAAGCAACAAGAGAAAGAACAGCTCCACCAACAAGAACTATGCGATTACTGCTGCACCGATTCAAACCGTACCTGCTCAACAGCGTCAAGTAGCGGCGCATGTGGCCAATGCACCGCCTGCAAAGCGTGCGTGCATACACTGGGCCACACCCGCTCTGCCATACCTGCACCTACCACCACCCGATTGCTATTCAATGCCGCTTCTGTGCTCACTACAATGTATACGGCCACTTTACTGCCAATTGCCGTATTCGTGCAGCTCCTGCCAACCAAGCTCTAATCACTGCCCCACAGGGTCAACATGCTCCTTCGGCACCCGCAGTCAAAGCCAGAGCCTGCTTCGCGTGTGGCGACCCGAACCATTTCGCCAACGTGTGCCCGAACAGGGTTGTGAAACAAGAGCCTCAGCAACAGCAACCACAGCAGCAACAACAACAGCAGCAGCAACAACAGGCCGCACGCGCCAGAACTTTCAACCTCAACGTGCGTCAAGCCCAGGCCGAAAACAACGTGGTCAATGGTACGTTCCTTGTGAATGGTATTTATGCTTCATGTTTGTTAGATACTGGAGCCGAAAATTGCTTTGTGTCGCTCGAATTTGAGAAACTCCTTAGTCGTAAACGTTCCCAACTATCCTCGAAGTTCGACGTAGAAGTCGCTACCGGAAGACCCGTCGCTGTCAATTATGTTCTCCGTGATTGTACTCTTGAGCTCAACAATCACGTCTTCCCAATCGATCTTATTCCGATGCAACTCGGAAGCTTCTACGTCATTATAGGCATGGATTTCCTTCGAGAAAACCATGCTGAAGTTGTATGCTTTGACAAGATGATTCGTTTTTCGCTCGCAAATGGTGACTTATTGTGTGTTTATGGTGATACTACTTCAAAGGGGCTCAAGCTTATGTCATGTATCCAAGCCAGCAAGTATCTCCGAAAGGAATACAGGGCTTTCTTGGCTAACATCGTAGTAGCGAAGAAGGAAAAGAAAGAGAAGAAGGAAGTAAAAGACATTCCAGCGGTTCGAGAATTTCCTAATGTTTTTCCAGAGGATCTTCCCGGGCTACCGCCAAGTCGTGATATCGACTTTCGTATCGACCTTATTCCCGGAGCCAACCCTATTGCCAAAGCTCCTTACCGACTCGCCCCGTCAGAAATGCGTGAACTCTCAACCCAACTCCAGGAATTACTTGAAAAAGGCTTCATTCGCCCGAGTACCTCTCCTTGGGGCGCGCCAGTCCTTTTCGTCAAAAAGAAGGATGGGTCGTTCCGGATGTGCATCGACTACCGGGAATTGAATAAGCTAACCATCAAGAACCGCTACCCTCTGCCTCGTATCGACGATTTGTTTGACCAACTACAAGGCGCTACTTGTTTCTCAAAGATCGATCTACGTTCTGGTTACCATCAGCTACGCATTCAAGAGGAGGATATACCCAAGACCGCATTTCGAACTCGTTACGGCCATTACGAATTCGTTGTTATGCCCTTTGGTCTAACCAACGCACCAGCGGTTTTCATGGATCTGATGAATCGCATGTGTAAACCATATCTCGACCGTTTCGTCATCGTATTCATCGACGATGTCTTGATCTATTCCAAATCGAGAGCAGAACACGCGCAACATCTACGTTTGGTCCTCGAGTTGCTCCAGGGGAACCAACTTTACACCAAATTCTCCAAATGTGAATTTTGGTTGGGGGAGGTTCAGTTTCTGGGTCACATTGTAAATAGTCAGGGTATCCACGTTGATCCTGCGAAGATCGAAGCAGTCAAGAGTTGGGTTACGCCTAAGAATCCGTCCGAAGTCCGCTCCTTTCTCAGATTACCAGGCTATTATCGCCGATTCATCGAAGGATTCTCAAAGATTGCTGTGCCACTTACCTCTCTTACCCATAAGGACCAGCCTTTTGTTTGGGGAACTAAACAAGAGTCTGCCTTTCGAACCCTCAAACACATGCTTTGCCATGCTCCTGTTCTCACGTTGCCCGACGGAAACGATGATTTCATTGTCTACTGTGATGCTTCCAACCTTGGTCTCGGGTGTGTTCTTATGCAACGGGACAAGGTCATAGCTTACGCATCTCGTCAGCTCAAAATCCACGAGAAGAACTATACAACCCATGATCTCGAGCTAGGCGCGGTTGTTTTTGCATTAAAGATTTGGCGACACTACCTGTATGGTACTAAGTGTACGATCTTCACCGATCATAGAAGCCTACAGCATATCTTTAATCAGAAGGAACTTAATATGCGTCAACGCCGATGGGTAGAACTTCTCAACGATTACGACTGTGAGATTCGTTATCACCCAGGCAAAGCAAATGTTGTTGCCGACGCACTTAGCAGACGGAGCTACCTACTTAGCACTCGTAATGTTCAAGCCCAGCACAACCTTGAAACTCTCATCCGCGACGCTCAACATGGATGTTTCAACGAACGCACTCTGAAGAAGGAAAGAATCTACCACGATGGAGCCCAGCTTGTGAGCAAATCAAATGGGATATTCCACTTCTTAGACCGAATTTGGATTCCCAAGCGAACCAATTTGCGACAGATTATCATGGACGAAGCCCATAAATCCCGCTACTCAATTCACCCCGGTGCTGACAAATTGTACCAGGATCTCCGGTACAAGTACTGGTGGCCGGGCATGAAAAGGGATATCGCTCTCTACGTCGGAAGATGCTAACCTGTGCTAGAATCAAGGCTGAACATCAAAGACCCTCTGGCTTGCTCGAACAACCACCAATTCCCATGTGGAAGTGGGAGAGCATAGCCATGGATTTCGTAACCAAGCTCCCACCCACGTCATCAGGTCACGACAGCATATGGGTTGTGGTCGACCGATTGACTAAATCAGCTCACTTTCTTCCTATACGAGAAGACTACAAGGTGGAACGATTAGCCCGGATCTACACCGACGAGATCATTTGTAATCATGGGACGCCTCGTGACATCATCTCTGACTGTGATGCTCGGTTTACTTCGCGGTTGTGGGAAACGTTTCAAACGGCACTCGGTACAACGCTTAATCTAAGTACTGCTTTCCACCCTCAAACCGACGGCCAGACTGAAAGAACGATCCGTACCCTTGAGGACATGCTCCGTGCGTGTGTTTTAGACTTCGGTGGTAATTGGGATAAACACCTGCCGTTAGTCGAATTCTCGTACAACAATAGCTATCATTCCAGCATCGAGATGGCACCTTTCGAGGCATTATACGGAAGAAGATGTCGGTCGCCTATTGTGTGGCACGAGATCGGTCACTCGCAACTAACCGGTCCTGAGCTATTACAAGAAACGACAGACAAAATTTTCCAAATCAGAAACAACCTGTGAAAGCTCGGGATCGACAGAAGGTTTACGCCGATAAAAAGCGCAAGCCCCGTGAATTTGGCGTTGGTGACTACGTACTCCTAAAGGTATCACCTTGGAAGGGTGTAGTCCGATTCGGCGAGAAAGGGAAACTCGCGCCTCGATATGTTGGACCTTTTAAGATTCTGGAAAGGATCGGAAAAGTCGCCTACAGACTCGAATTACCGGAGGAACTTAGCAACGTCCACCCGACTTTCCACGTGTCGAACCTCTGAAAATGCATCGCCGACCACGATCTACATGTCTCTCTAGACGATCTACAAGTGAACGAAACATTACACTTCGTGGAAAAGCCTGTCGAAATCATGGATCGCCAAACCAAGCAGCTCAGGCGCTCACGCATTCCTATTGTGAAGGTCCGATGGGAAGGCAAATGAGGCGCGGAGTTCACTTGGGAACTCGAAAGCGATATGAAGGCTAAGTACCCGCAGTTGTTCAAAGAGTGAGGCTAGAGAAATAAAGTAGTATTGTGACTCAAGTGTTTCGACAGTAGAAACCTGTTCAATTTGACATAAATTAGTTAAAAACGTGAATAGATGAAAAAGTGAAGAAATTTTGACAAATCTGTATGAATTTGGCTCTGAATCTGATCAATTCGTGTACGAATCTATGCGTTTGACCTACGCAACCGAGAACCTGCTCAGATACTACTTGTGGGTCCCGGTTTATCAACTCGCTTTGTTACGGCTTCCAGCTTAATTTCGGGACGAAATTCCCTAAACAAGAGGAGGCTGTAACACCCCGTGTTTTCATAAGTGAAAGTCAAAGTCAAGGTCAGACTTAACGACCGATTTCGCGCGACTTGACTGGTAGAAATGTCTTTATTTTATTTGAATTACGTGGAGTAAGTGTCGTACGTTACCATAATCGATGAGTATTAATCGTATTTCAATCGACCTACGACGGTGAACTATTGGAAGTAACAATGCGATAAAGTTAATCAAGCTATGTTAATCGAATCGACATCGAATCGTAACTCGAACTACGTAATTTCTACTTATTGGTATACGTGTGTGTGTGCCTTACGTGTTACCTGTGCATGTTTATTTATGTTATGTTGTGGTAATCAAGCGAACTCAATCGAACTCGAAATCTAACTCGAATGATATCGAACTCGAACTCGAATCACAATCGAAGTAATTGAGACTGAAAGTAATTTGACTAGGAAACCTCATCGTATCGAACCGCCCGTAATCGAAATCGAAATATCAGAAATCGTCGAGCAAAACACTCAAAAGGGTGACCGATCGATCAGGCTTCCCAGCCGATCGACCAGCCAGCCGAACGGACTGCTGTCCGATCGGACAGGCTGTCCGATCGAGCTGCCAGCTGATCGGCCAGCCCTTTCCTCTTTTGTCATCCTATAAATACCCGTGTCATTGTCACTCTTTACCACTTTTGGAAACCTCTATTCGACCAGCACGCTCAACTCGCCTTTTCTCAGATTTCTCTCGATTCCGGTAAGTTTTCGTCCTAAATCTTGTACTTTCTTGATCTATACACACTCCTACACCTTTCTATCTTTCAAATCTAAACATTTAACCGTGAAATCATCAAGAATCCAGTATTCTAGGATGATGTCATCATGGGTTCTTGAAAAACTTCATGTTTTGGCCTCGATCCATCAAGAATGACTTGAATCTAGCAGATTTCCACATAAACAAACAAGGATCTCTTTTAGATCTAAACATATACGTGGTGAAAAGGATTAGAAGATGGATTTTCCAACTTTCTTCCAACTCTTCACCCCATGACTTCAAACCGGTAGAAACGGAACCCGAGCCGGTTTACAAATCACTTCGGTGGTTGTACGGCTCAAGATATGGATCCCATCCACGAGGTTAACCGACTTCGTGTTAAATATTAAACTTCGTTCCAAACAGACCACCGACCGGATTTGGGTGATTCCTGTCTGACCCAGGAGACCAAGTAAGAACGAGGCATCTATGGTTTTACTCGCTGTCAAAGTACCTCGATAAAACGACAAACAGAACAACCAAGGTCTTAGACGCAAGGCTGATCAGGTCAGGAAGCTGACCGATCGGACTACTGTCCGAACGGACAGCCAGCCGATCGGATAGACCAGCCGATCGACTGGCCAGCCGATCGGCTAGCACATGGTCCCACACAAACGACTTGTTTTGAAGAATGGTATTGAACGAACTGTTGTTCGATCGAGCTATTGTCCGATCGGATTACTCTTCGAATCATGAGATACTATGCTTCAACACTTAATCAACTTTCAACATGTTTAATGCACTAGAAGTGCCACCCGATCGAACAGCCGTCCGATCAGGTGACACCCTGCTGTCCGATCGAACAGCAGTTGTGCTATTCGATCGACCCACCATCCGATCCATATTACAATTCATTTAAGTCTTTGACTTGTTAACTTGCCAACCGATCGAACATCTGTCCGATCGAACACCTGTCTGATCGAACACCTGTCCGATCGAACACCTGTCCGATCCAAAGACTTCACTTTTGAATCTTTGTTGAAGGACTAACCGATCGGGCTGCCGGCCGATCGAACAGCCGTCCGATCGACCGACCTGAAAGGCAAAGTTACTTCAGTGTTTTCAAAACGCTATAATGAAAACTTCGAAGGACAAGCCATCATACACAAACACATCCTTCTCAAAGGAAGGAACAATCCACTCGTACAGCCATCCGATCGGGCTACCGACCGATCGAACAGCAGACCGTACGGACTGTCAGCCGAACGGTCAGCCGTCCGATCGAACTGCCGTCCGATCGACCAGCTGTCCGACTCCTCAATACTTGTTTCCTGTTTTACGTTTCACTTATCGTTATGCTACCGAATCTATTCAGGCTAACCGTACTCGCTAAGCGCTCCCTTCAATCCATAAATCACTGTGAGTATACTCGAACCCCTTTTGCTTTAAGCACTTTTGGGTGTTACATACGTTACGAATATTCAAACTACCATAATCACATTACTCAAACTATTTGAACGCTAACCGTTAATGCATGTTATACGTGACTCATGAATGCTTGTCTGTTATGTTTACACATGGAATGCTGTCTACCTGCCTTAGCAACGATAGTACTATAGTTTGGACTCAGCACCCGTTTACCCGGGGGTTGTTAAGGATCTTTTACTTGCATGGATTACGGTGGTAATCATGTATTGCGAACTGCCTCAGGCAGTCAACCCGCACTCATTGGTATCGATGGGTCTATGTCGATAACTAACGTGCTTCATTTCACTATGTGTACGTGCTGGTTATGCGTAAACGAATTCGAACTCTATATGCTATTATCAAACTTGTATGCTCACCTTTACATTTTATGTATTGACTTTATTTTAACGTATGTGACAGGTGCTTAGGATGCATGTGTGGTAGGAAATGGAAGCTAGAATAAAGTTTTAGAGCCCAACAAATAGTTGTCTGTAGATAACATATTAGGGGTCTCTAGAAGCAGATAAACAATTGCTGCTTATTTAAATCTGAGTTGTCGGATCAGAATATTTGTCTTGATGCTTGTCTGTAATAATTATTTGACTGTTTGAGATACGGTATGGGACGTATTATTTAAATTGAATAGTTACGATAATTGTTGTGGAAACTTCTGGACAATCTGTTTCGCTCAGTGCCATGCCCCGATGACTCCGCCATCGGTTGGGGTGTGACACGAGCTGCCGCCATTCGTTGTCGTATCTGAGCAATCTTCTCGATTGTGTCTACCACAAGTTCTGGGCCTGTGATTTGGCTGTCACCAACTTCTGCCCAACAAAGAGGTGATCGGCATTTACGTCCGTACAATGCCTCAAATGGAGCGGCATGGATATTGGTGTGGTAACTGTTGTTATACGAAAACTCCACTAACGGGAGGTGTTTTTCCCAGCCATTTCCAAAGTCGATTACACATGCCCTAAGCATGTCTTCAAGGGTTTGGATGGTGCGTTCAGATTGCCCATCCGTCTGTGGATGATATGCGGTGCTCATATCTAAACGTGAGCCAAAGGACTTGTGCATAGCTTGCCACAATTCAGATGTAACACGTGAGTCACGATCAGAAATGATGGAGGTTGGCACTCCGTGCCTTGATACTACTTCCTTTAGGTAGGCGTCTGCTAGAGTAGAAAACTTGTCAATTTCCTTGATAGCTAAGAAGTGTGCAGAGTTAGTCAATCGATCCACTATCACCCAAATAGTGTCATTTCCGTGTTGAGATCTAGGCAGGCCAGTAACGAAATCCATGGAAATTTGCTCCCATTTCCATGTCGGGATCTCTGGTTGTTGGAGTAGGCCTGATGGTTTCTGATATTCAATCTTGACTATCGCATAAGTCAAACATTTACTGAGGTAGGTTGTTATGTTGGCCTTTATACTAGGCCACCAGTATGTAGTCTTTTTTTTTTTTTAATCTTGGTACATCTTATCTGAACCAGGATGTACTGAGTAGCGAGACTTGTGCGTTTCATCCATCACAAGCTTGCGTAAGTTTCCGTAAAGTGGGACCCAGATGCGCCCTGTTACATAGTAGGCGCCGTCTCCCTTTTGTTCTAACCGGTTCCTCGATCCTCATAAGGACTCAGCCATGATGTTCTCTGCTTTCAACGCTTCAACCTGAGCATCTCGTATCTGGGTAGGAAGACTAGATTGGATGGTAAGTTGTAACGCTCGCACGCGTTTAGGTGTAGTATCCTTTCGACTGAGGGCGTCGGCCACCACATTGGCTTTGCCCGGATGGTATTTGATAGCGCATTCATAATCATTCAAGAGCTCGACCCATCTACATTGTCGCATGTTTAATTCCTTTTGCTTGAAGATATGCTCGAAACTCCCGTGATCGGTGTAAATGGTGCACTTGGTACCGTACACGTAATGTCTCCATATCTTAAGTGCGAAGACAACTGCTCCCAATTCCAGATCGTGCGTAGTGTAGTTCCTTTCATGAACTTTAAGTTGGCGCGATGCGTAGGCAATGACCTTGTCACGTTGCATCAACACGCAACCAACTCCTTGTATGGAAGCGTCGCAATAAACCACAAAGTCATCTATGCCTTCAGGAAATGAGAGGATAGGCGCGCTACAAAGTCTATCTTTTAAGTGCTGAAGGCAGATTCCTGTGCATCACCCCAACGGTAGGTGACACCCTTCTGAGTTAGTGAAGTGAGAGGTTGCGCAATCTTTGAGAAATCCTTGATGAATCGTCTGTAGTAGCCCGCCAAACCCAAGAATTGGCAGATTTCTGTTGGTGTACGGGGTGCAGGCCAGTTCTTGATCGAGTCGACCTTGGATAGATCAACATGAATCCCATCCTTGTTTACCACGTGGCCTAGAAAGTGGACTTCGCGAAGCCAGAAGTCATATTTCAAAATTTTGGCATACAACTGCTCTGTTCGAAGGAGTTCCAGAATAAGTTGTAGATGCTGCTCCTGTTCCTCCTGACTCTTAGAATAGATCAGAATATCGTCGATGAAAACAATGGCAAACTTATCCAGGTAAGGCTTGCATACTCTGTTCATGAGATCTATGAAGACTGCAGGTGCATTCTTCAATCCGAAAGGCATAACCAGAAACTCGTAATGCCCATAACGAGTCCTGAATGCTGTTTTAGAGATATCCTCGTCTCGGACTCTCAGTTGATGATAGCCTGACCTCAGGTCAATCTTGGAATAGAAACTCGACCCTTGCAACTGGTTGAATAAGTCATCAATGCGTGAAAGAGGATAACCGATTCTTTACGGTCACCTTGTTGAGTTCGCGATAGTCAATACACATCCTGAAGGTACCGTCTTTCTTCTTCACGAATAACACTGGAGCTCCCCAAGGCGAAGAGCTAGGGCGAATAAAACATTTGTCCAAGAGCTCTTGTAGTTGCGAGGACAGTTCTTCAAGTGGGTTCGGATGTCGTCAAAGAAAACAAGGGGTATATCTATCGTGTCTGAGGATCCATATTGGCCGTAACAAGATCAAGGAAAAGTACCTGGGGTATCAACATCTTCATAGCCCAATGCTCACTGAGTAACGTTCATAGAGCGTAACTTGTTCAAGCGAGTGTCCGCGGGGAACACTTTTAAGATCGTAGGGTTCAAAAGTATAATGTGTATGGGTGGGGAAACATGAGAAAGGGTAGCCGCAATCGATGAATAAGCGTTTAATAACCCCTAGCAGGGGTTTACCTGATGTCGAAGGTACAGCTGGTTGTACGCAAGTTGGGCATAGTTAGGATAAAGTATGCCGTTGATCGAATATAGCTGTCACAGGGTTAAATCAACCAGAACAAGAATTCAACATAGCAGCATGATTGTCGTACAAGTGTGTAGTGTTAAGATTCACTTGGACTTCCATCAAAAGTCGTCGAACTCGCCCACATGCGAAGGAGGAACAATTCACCTGAATCCATGAACTTAGGTGGGTTTGTGATTCATCAAGTAAGCAACCAAGTTAGGAGGAGTTCCTTGGGTTGTGTGAATGAATCCAAAATACGTCTGCGTAGTCGTGAGGTTCCAAAGGAAAGACGCGAAAACGTGTTCAAGAGAGTATGATCGTATCAACAATACATCACCACCCTCAAGGTTTCAAGGAGTGATCGCTAATGATCGAAGGTCGAGCCTTCCAAATTCTCTAAGCGAGTGCGTGTTCGTTTCAGTATCTCAACATGGAGTAGCGAGAACGTAATGTCTTTGTGGTAAGAGAGTGATGGTTTGATCTAAGCCAATGGTAGAAATTGGACGTATCATTAATCAATAATCATGTGTCGGTGCAAGAGCTAGTGCAAAGATCCCGCATATTTAAGAAAAACTATCATGAAATTAAAGTACGTCTCTTGTAGTGCAAGGTGGGTCAGGTAGACGTATAAATTATCGTGTTTGCCGGTGGGTTGAGTGATCCATATCTGGCCCCAATTTGTCCTGAAGGCTATTTCACCAGTAATGGTATTCATTCGCTGAGTTGGGTATACGAGAGAGCTAATAAACCATCCAACAGGGTGATAAGGTAGTCATGTGATCGGTGAAAATCGTGGTATGGTTGTTGGCGTTTCGTTAAATCAGTTGCTAATCGAAGAAACAGGGAATTAATGAGGTTCATGCGAAGAATCGAGCGAAAACAGGGGTCCACCAATAACAGAAGAATTCAACCAAGTAATCTGTTGCTTAGAAGAAATTCTAGTAGTGAGGTGTGGCGGCACGACACAAAAAGGGAAGTTCGTTGCATCATGATCACGGAAGTATATCACTTGTCCAAAACAGAGTTTGGTTGGTAGGGTTGCGAGTTGGAAAGCGACAAACGCGCGTAACTGTGGCTGCTTCGTTTCTGGTAACGACGACCAGTGGAGATGATGAGGTTCGTTAACAGGGATGCGTGGGTATAGTTCCCCAAAACCCGAGTTAGTTTGAGCCAGGTATGGTCTTCGTGGATGTTGACGTACAAGCCGAATGTACGAAGGGTCAACTGGCGACATCATGTCGAGATGATCGTACGAATAGATAGAACGCATAAACAGCCGTTGTATCGGGGTGACGAAAAATCAGGAAAGAATTTGACCACCACTTGCCAAATTTCAAGTAAACAATTGTGTGTCATAAGGAACGCAGTAAGGCTAACAGACAGCATGCTACTACTATAAATAAACATACCATAAACAACACATTACGCAAAAGTGATCTAGCAGGTAGGCAATATAAACTTAAATCACATCACCTAAAGTGTTGAGCCTTGCACGTGGAGCGAAGCGTCG
Source organism: Helianthus tuberosus (assembly GCA_030545235.1). Classification (NCBI taxonomy): domain Eukaryota; kingdom Viridiplantae; phylum Streptophyta; class Magnoliopsida; order Asterales; family Asteraceae; genus Helianthus; species Helianthus tuberosus. Next base: position 70,997,974 of record CM060366.1, read on the forward strand.
TTGTGGATCGTTGAGCACTGTACAGGTTATAGTCTGGTTTTGTCAAAAAGCTTTTCCCTTTTTAAAACCAAGTTCACTATAACCAATGGCTCTGATACCAATCGGTCACACCCCCAAAATCCACACGCGGAGTATCACCGTTTGGAGGTGTGACATGACCAGGATCCAGCCACCAATCATATTGAGCAATGTATTTAAAATAGATAAAATCCAACCACGCAATATAATTGGTGTTTCAAAACTAGTTAACCAAGTTCAAATTAAACAGCGGAAGCATAAGACGTGGAACCAAAACATAAGTTCAATAAGTACATAAAGTTTAAATGTTTAGAACGGAACATAACAGTCCATATCCCACAACGACCTCCTCCTCGCGCAAGCTCCATAAGTATCTAACGACCTGCAAGGCATGTAACAACGAGTCAACAACAAAGTTGAGCGAGTTCACAGTAGGTGTTCGTTATAAAGTAGTTTTTCAAGAACTATGAGTTTGTTTGCAACTACAGGTTAAATCAACTATCCTTATTTTCCAAACCATAAACGGTGGGGGCTACCCCATGTTGTAAACCACTAGACTAGATGTATATAAAGGTGCCCTTCCCAATCCGAGGACAGATGTACGTATTGAATACGTAGGTTTAGCGCAGGTGCCCTTCCCAATCCGAGGACAGAGGTACGTATTAAATACGTAGGTTTAGCGCAGGTGCCTTTCCCAATCCGAGGACAGAGGTACGTATAAGAATACGTAAATTTAGCGCAGGTGCCCTTCCCAATCCGAGGACAGAGGTACGTATAAGAATACGTAGATTTAGCGCTGGCGTCCTTCCCAATCCGAGGACAGAGGTACGTATTGAATACGTAGGTTTAGCGCAGGTGCCCTTCCCAATCCGAGGACGGTGGTAAGTAGTCTAGTAGTGGTGAAAGTACAAGTTCCGTATTAGCTATTTAATCCCATTCCCAATCCACCAGGAATCCCATGCCTTAAGAGTGTGAACTTACCTTTGGTTGCTCGGTTTGACTCTCAAAAATAGCTAACAGTCAAAATCGGTCATTCACATCCTAGTATGATTACCATTTAGTTTATTAGTGACTTCAAATAAGCACGAAGTTCCTACACACATCTACCACATAAGATGCACTCACTTTAATAGTTCACGCCTATATAAACATTCCACTTATAGCTACTCAAGAACAAGCACATGATATTGCACATAACACTTTCATTGACATTTAACACGTAAGACCATTATCGGATAACATAACCGACATTTAGACATGCAAATCACTAGTTATATTGTTTCAGCTTGAACATCCAAAACTGGACTATTTTCAGGTATTTTAATAAAATAGTTAACTTACTCCAAAAATTACCAAACTTTTACACAATATTTCTAACAACCCAAATATTACTGTGTAAAAATATCGGGATCCAATTCATTACCAATATTTTATAAAAAATCATTTACCGGACTGCAATCAGATCCGTCACTTTCTGACTGCAGTCCACGGAATAATTCATTTAAAATTTATCGTAAGTCCGATTGATGAAATTCCAGTTGGAACATTACAAAAACATCAGTGGTCATCTACAGTACAAATTTCATGAGCTAATTCTACACAGATTTCAAGTTATGATGAAAAACATAACACACATTTTCTGCAGTAAAAACGCAGCTTTTGCTGCTGTGAAAAACGACCCTTTAAAAATAGCAAACGAAGTCCAAAAATTATGATTCCAGTGCCATTAGAACTGTATTTCGAAATAACACATCATAGACTCAAGAAAATCAACTTTTCATTATGTTACGACCTGGTTACAGCTAACTGAAAGCGGCTGTAATAGTTTGACAACTTCCTGTTTTCAGTTTATAGCGCTCTAACGCAAGTTCTATTTGTTCCGTTAACATGTTTAGTGATCAACAACAACATTTAACATCACTTGCAGCAGGTTATCGTTTATTAATCTCAGATTTATCATGTCAAATACCATCATCAACATAAACAAAACAACATCATACTAGCATCATTTCATCATGTTTCATCTTTATGTAAAGCTTTAAGTTCATGATTTATGTTTATGTTCTTTTAGTGTTTCTTTTATTTCATCATACTACATCTTATATCCATAAAAATAGAAGTAACAAAGAGTAAATCAAGAACTTACAACTAGCTCAAAGGCTAGGGAAGATCTCTAGTGAAAAAGATGATGAAGAGGGGATGATGAAAGCAAATGAGACGGATTCTCCAAGACCTTCAAGCTCCAAACTCCATGTATCATGTCACACCCCCAAAATACCACCTAGGGAGTGTCCCTGATAGGCGTGTGACATACCAACAATGAGCCACTAATTACATTGAACCCATACATGTTTCAAAATAAAGTTCTCAGTTATTAATAAAATATCATCAACAAGTTTAAGTGAAAACCCAAGTGTTCAGCGGAAGCAAATAATAAATCAAAGTCAAACTGATTAAAACCAATGTATAGTATCGAAATCCAATCTCGTAAATCCCTCCAATCGACCCATGACCACTCCTGCTACTCCAGACAGCAAGTTTCCGAATCCTAGATACCTAACGACCTGCAAGCATGTAACAAGTGTGTCAGACAAAGCTGGTGAGTTCATAGTTTTATGAAAACGTTGGTTACCAAGTATTTAGTTAATCCATTGTATTTAATTCCGAAAGTAATGTTGATAATAACCCGAATACAAGACGGCTTCTGATTTACATTGTCCTTTCTCCAATGCCCCTATCAAAGCATTGGTCATGACTAGGTCATTAGTTCAACACCCGTCCTCCCAGGTATGGGGTGAGGTTGCCAAACCTAAGTAGCGCTACTAACTAATACCATGTTACATCCCCGGTAACCAAACAACACGGAGGGACTTTAAAGGTGATAGGATGAGTATATTATCCAACATTCCCGTTTTTTCCCAAAAGACTTATCCCTCCCCGGGATACCCACTGACTGTCCCAACCACCGGGACGCATGCTCAAAAGAGATGAACTCACCTTAGTTTTGCTCGGTATGTTAATGTACTCTTACGCGTTAAATACAAGTGAGGTCCTTCACACGTGACCTAAGGTACAACATCTTTCATATAAGTAATTATACGAGTAGGATTTTGCAATACCCTAGTGTCCAAACAACCAGTGTCTATTGGTTACACGTTATCTAGTCTAGCATACCGTACTGTAGGTCCCTGTATCCCGTATGGATCGTAACAAGACTGTTAATCTATCAAGGGTGCGGAATCCCCTTGATAAACCTTCGAACACAGAAACAAGATTATTAGACGAAGAACACGAACGCACTTCAATCAATCTGGTCTTCTATTGATTATCCAACATAAACGTTTACAATCAATTCAAGACCACTCGAAATCTCCTAGCCACTCTCTATAGATTTCAAACTCTCTCCAACTTTTCTCTAAGTGTCTATTAACTGGCTAACCTCAACCCTAATGCATAATGTTGTTTATATACTACAATTTTGTTTGCATACTGGGCTTTGGTTTGGGCTTGGCCATTCTCCTAGCCCATTTCAATAATTAACTCCCTAACCAATATGCTAAGCCCATTACAAAATATCCAAAGACTAATTAATCAAACTATTAAGTTGTTGTCATAGAACATGCACTAACAAACTCCCCCTTGACAATAGCTTCATAGTGTAACTTTGTCTTCAAACATCATGCAGTCTTTTGGTCTTTGGATACCGTCAGCTACACAGTTTCTGACATCAACAGACTCCCCCTTAGCTGATGCTTCCAATCTCCAAAACTTTCATTCATTGTAGATCAGTGAACTAGCAATCTTTGGTTAAGCAAGTAAGCTTCAAATCTTTCATATCTCTTTCTTTCTACAATGTAGTAGAAGGATCCTACCATGCATCTTCACACATTCTTCACTTCACTCTCAATCTGCACTTTACTTGTATTCTGCACTTCATTTTGATAACTGCATCAATCTGTTTAGCAACACACGCAAGTATCTCGAAAAACCATTAGACTTTTTCACATTTAAAGATAAACCAATATTTTATCTTATCATGCAAAAACAACAACTTGTCAGTTCAAGATGGAAGCCTTTTAAAAAGAAATATTTTTGGTATTTTTGATATATTTCAACACAAACTAAACTAACTAAACTAAACTCAAAAGTATTTACAATACATCTTTTTGTGAGAATCATGTGCAAGAAGATCATATCAACAAAATCAAACTGTTTTCACACTATTAGATAATTCTTTATATAATTTTTCGTGAAAAGCAGTCCAAGATGATTACCAGTATGTTTATCCACTTAAACAAAATGCATGAACATTTCAAGTACCATTACCGTATGATACGTTAAGGTAATTTTATTTCTGATATACTAGTGTGTCCCACTTCAGGATATACCCCCACGATCAAGGTATGCACAAAGATTCATCGTAGTAGGTGAGTATACTGAATTCATCCGTTTTGTTTTTCAACGTTTAGATAATTGGTGAACAGGTCAGTACTTCCGTACAGCAAAGAGACTAAAATATCTAACGAGAGCTATGACAAATACCATTTTTTGGTACGATTTATGCATTTTGCACATTTTGAATGACTCTCTATGAGAGCTTCTTCATTTTCAGGGTTTTGGCATTTTTAGCTCTTTTAAGATATCCTGGTTGTGTCTAGGTCAGCATGTATCTGAATGCAGCAGAAGGACAACCCTGATATCCCCAGATGAAATAACAGTATAAAGACCCAAAACTTCATATTTTTGGCAATCTATCAACGCAAGTTTATTTAGGTTTAGAGTTAAGTTCTTTTTGAGTCCCTGTGGTTTGTGTAGTTTAACTGTTTGAGTCCAAAAATCAAACTTGTCTTGATTTGAGTCCCTGTGGTTTTGTATTTTTAACCATTTGAATCCAAAATGCAAACCTCATCCAAAAACCATTTGGATTCAAATGGTTAAAAATACAAACCACAGGGACTCAAATCAAGAAAAGTTTTTGCATTTTGGATTCAAATGGTTAAAAATACAAACCACAGGGACTCAAATCAAGACAAGTTTGATTTTTGGACTCAAACAGTTAAACTGCACAAACCACAGGGACTCAAAAAGAACTTAACTCTTAGGTTTATATCACATTGGTAAGTTGATTATTCCATGCTTTTTGCCTACTGGTGTGACAACCCGCACTAAACCAGGTATCCGTACGACTTAATTAGAGATTAATTACTGCTTAATTACTGTGCTTGTTTGAACTAGCTGATGAACTGCTACTTGATATCTGATACATGTACTTACTTGCATCATACTTTACTTATCGTCACTACATTATTTACATACGGCACCTTAGTGACAAACATGATGCACAAAAAGCACAGTAGCACAATACACGGATAACCTATTGAACATGTGATAAAGCCAGCATCAGGCAAACACTGCCTCTAAGGCCTGTATGAGCCAGAAATGTTTTGCTACACTAGTAGTGAGTGTAGGGATATAAGGGTTGTGGAACTGCGTCTCTAGGAATAAGTCACTATGACTGGATGTGCCTAAAACGTACTCTAAGTACAAAACTCAGCACTTTACAAAAATAATTCAGCTTTTAGCTAACTAATAAAGTGCCAAAACATGAGAAAAATAACACTAGACACTTTCCAAAGTGTCAGGAATGAGTAGTGTCACTAAAAAGAATAATAACGACACTTTAAAGCTTTGTTAAGCGCTTTAACGGATTACTATCCAACCGAACAACCGGACTATACCCGGAACATGAAAATATTATTATTTTCCTTATTACTCTTTTTCTGAGCCAGTTAGGGTCCCTGATTACCCTAACACACGTTGTAACACACTACACATTAGTAACGGGGTTAAACACTTAACTTAACTTAGTTTAACATAACTAACTACCTAATTACTAGTTGAGATCGAACTAGACCCCCCCCTTCTCTAACCGGCCCCAAACTAAGGGGGACACCCCTTGTACCACTTTGATTATTTTAATCCCTTGCCTAATATCTAGGAGGCACAAGATCTATTGGTTATTAACACTAGAAATTGTCTATAAGTTAACCCCTAAACACATATGATCATTTATCACTAAACTCAACACTTCACACCCTCTCTTTCTCTCCTAGAAGCTTACGGCCGAACACCCCACACCCCTCCATCATACTTTCGGTTTTTGATCTTGCCATTCCATCATCATACAAGCATCAAAGGTCACGTATTAGGAGCCTTGGAGCAAACGGAACGCGAAGGACCTCTCCACTTTGCTTTTATCCACGCCATTTTCGCCAAGAATCTTCCCTAGCCTTGAGCTAGAGGTATAACACTTAAAACTCGTTTTTGAACTAATCTAAAGTGGTTAAAAGGAATTATGTCGGTTAAATCTCGTTAAAATACAAGATGATGCACAAAAATTCACTAAAAACATGAGAAATGGTGGTTAATAGCATATAAGTGGTGTAAAAGTTGTAGTATTTGAAATATGTGGTTATTTAGACCCGATCTATGATGTGGTAGCTCAGATCACCGTAGCTCAGATCACCGTTTAACCCGGTTTGGTAAGATCATGGATCTTAACATAAGCTTGTTTAGAATGATACAAGGGCTAAAAGGTGAAACTCTACCACACATGAAACATGAACTTGTGTAAAAGTATTTTAACATGTACAATAGTGTTTAAAACTAGCGGATCTACGTATCTGCAAGTGGTATTTTCAAAGGACCACGCGTCAAAGAAATCATGTTTTCTAAAAGACGGATCTTACACTAACAAACATGATTTTTATAAACCACAAGTGTGTAAACACTTGTGAAATGAAAAGATCCGACAAAGAACTAGTTTTGTCAAATATTACTAGAAGTTGTAAAGACGGATTTCTCTAAACACGAGGTTTTCACGAGATCAAAGTTACTTTATATAAGGATCTACAAAATATAATGGGATTTACACTATAGTTACGGAAAAACTACTAGTTCATGCGATTATGCGATTTACATACTTGTCGACTAGATTGATGTGTCGGAAATTGTTTGATTGAATAAAGAAGTTGTTGAAATTGATTTTGTAAAAGAAAATGATACGCTTGAAAGCGTGGCCACCTCCAGTTACAGAGGAAACTCTAGCGAAATTTTTCTAAAAACCTAACACTTAGAATTATTTACACAACAAGTGTTAGAATTATTTTTGACATATTTTCGAAATATAAATTTCGCCATGACTTTATTTACTAAATATTCGGAGGTGGGATTTTCACAAAATTTAACGTGATAAATATATATTGTCACAACACTGTTTATGATTATTTTGTGAAAATACATGAATATTATTTTTAGAGTAAAAATAATATTTACAAACGTTAACGATTCCAAAATAATGCGAACGCTTTCACATGAATATATAAGTTACACCGGTAATTATATTACCACTCGATTGTTAAAAACGTAACTTGCGCACATGTATTGAATCCCCCATCCTTGGGAAGGAGTTTAACTACCATGTATATACAGAACATAAACACGAAATAGTTGTCTAACTATTTTCCAAAAACTTAAACTATAAAGCTAAGGCACGGCCGTCCGTCTAATAGAATTAGCACTTGTAGGTCGTCGCACAGCTTCCTGATTTGGAGATACTTGGTAGAGACGCTTCGCTGTGAGTTCATGTCCCCCTTTTCTCTAACTGTTTTCAGTTTTCTTAACTGCGGGGGTGAAATACATGTTACTTTGTTTACAAGTACTTTATATACGGTATGGTTAGCGTAAGGAGGTGTATTATTCCGATCATGTGAGTGAGTAGGAGCAATATGAGGCCATTAGTCCTCATGTCGGGACCGAGGGACAGGAGCGGTAGATCTATCTGGGTGTAGCGAGCCCAGCCCCGGGCCAAACTAGAAACGGACCTTGGGGTGACTTTGTCCACATACAAATGCCGTGGCGAAATCTGCTAGGTTTGAGTCTCCCTATTTGCACTTCACATATATCAGTGGCCTTGCAAACCATTGGTGATCACAAGTCCCCTTATTGGCTACATACCACGACTATTTTTATACTCACAAAGGTTTATTTACTCACTTACACATGAACTCGCTCAACATTATTGTTGATTTTTCAACTTACATGTATTTCAGGAAATTAACGAGATCTGGCACGGTATGGAACGTTTTCCGCTGCACTAGTTTCCAAGGTCATCCGGGGTTTAGGGGATGTGTCTCTTTCCTGGACAAGACACAGTCCTTAAACCATGTTTATGTTATGTTTCAAGTTGTAATGTCTGTAGAACAAGGTTATGGTTGTTAGGGTATGTTCCCGTTAAAACAATGGTACTGTATTTGGTTTTCAAAACTTAATGGATGATCTTGCATGTTTTTAACTCATATAGCTTTGTTATGATTAAGCTATGGTATTGAGAAGTCACACCAAATTAACCACGCTTCCGCAAAGCCAGGGTGTGACAACTGGTACATCATATAATGAAGCTGCTATCACACTTAAGCAGTTTAATTTATTTTCAGTGTGATAGTCTAACTTGCTGATGTACTATCATTTCTTCTTTTTCACACAGTGATAACTCATTTTTGATTTTCTATTTTTTTATGTTTTTTAGTTTTCAGTGTTTTTGGATTTTTAAAATTTTATAACTTACTCCCCCTAAACACACGCACTGTCTAAACTCTTTTTGGCTTAGAGGAATTTCTCCCCCTAAATTTTTGTTTTCATGGAGTAAGTTTCAAAAACACAAATTTAAACACAAACAGACTCCCACTTTAAATCTGACAAAAGTTTTTCACGTTTAAAGTATAGAATAATCAAAACAATCACAAAAGTAAATAGTTCGTTACCCATGTTAACCTACTATTCACCTCAGATGCTTTACAGGAATAACCACTATTGAACGCATCAACAGTCCTTCTTGGTCTTCCTGCATTCACTCAACAACTTAGTTAGACTTGAGAACCCAAACCTTACCGGTTTTGGGTCGACCATGTAAATCCGTATAAGATGCTTCTAACCAATATCCATCACACCTTTCTGGTGTCTTGGATGTTTTACCCGTTGTTGAACAAGATTTATAACTTCCACTAGGTCTTTGATTGCGAGAGTTCCAATAAACTCTCGGATTTTCTGACCTTTGAAAATTATTACCTAGATACCTTCTTCTCCCATTCTCATACCATGAATTTTGAAAAAATTTTGGATGTTGTTGAACATTTGAGTTACTGAAACCCCTATGTTCATTTCTTTGTTGAAAATTTCGATTACCAGCAGTTTGGTATCGATTTTGATATCCAAAATTTCTATTTTGACTCTGAAACCGATTTGATTTACCATTATAATGACTAAATTTTGGAGAAATATTTCTTGGTCTATCAAATCTTCTCGAAGTTGAGGGTTTTGATTGAAATCCAGGTTTATTTGTCTGACAACTAGATTTTACACTATTGTTTGACCCAACCTGATTCCCATCCTTAACCTCATTAACTTTTTGTTTACCTTTCTTCAAAGGACAACAACTCGACACATGTCCTTTGTTGTGACATCTAAAACAGGATCTTTTCATATAAGTTTTCTTTTTATTTGATCTCTTTTTAAATGTTTGGGACTTGTTGTCTTCAGTATCCTCATCCACTTTATGAGGTGTACTGTTAGACTCTGCAGATTCTTTCTAAGAAATTGGACTATTTGGCAAGTCCACAGCTATCGGATCCACTACTACTTGTGCAGTGGTTACAAAATCAGCTAGCTCATCTTCATTTGGTAGAAAAGAGTAGTCTTGATTTTCAGAAGATGAAGCTTTAGTAAACCCCATCCCTATTTTATCATTACTCCTTTTTAAACCTTTTTGAATATGAGTCCTGACTAACGAAGAATTTCCAAATTTGTCTAACTTACCCTGAAGTTCTACAATTTTGGCTTGTGCATCAGCCAATTTTGTGCACTTTTCCTTATGCTCGTTAGTCATTTCTTTCACAGTTTCACGAGCCAAATCAATAATCTGTGACTGTTCATTTATTTTGCTTGTTAAACTGTTGATTTCTTGTTCATTTGATTTGATTTTTTTTAAACAATTTGACTCTTTTTTAATCAAAAGAACATTTGACTCTTTTAACTTTCCTAATTCAACTAATAGGATTTTGTTTTGCTCCGATAGTCTGTCAACTTTACCTTGTAGTACAGTGCAATTATGACATGTATGACTTACAGATTCTGATGATATCTTCACCTCTGATGTAAGTCCATTCACATCCTTCAAGCCCTTTGAAACTTCTGCATCCTTCTTCTCAGCAGTTTCCTTATCAACTTTCTTCTTTTCCTCTACCTCAGCAGCTACTTCTCCTATCTTCACAGCTGCAATCTCAGCTACACAAGCTTGATCACATGTATTCAATCTTAAAGGAATCTGATAACGTTTTTCCAAAGCTTCCCACAGCTTACTAGAAGTCCCATACTTCTTAAGAGTATATTTAATGCTCTCAGGCAAGGACATCTTTATCACTGCTAAAGCTTTCTTCTCAGCATCAACCATAAGTTTCTCAGATTCATCCATCTTGTCATAAGAAATAACTTTAACTCTTCCTTCAATACGACGCGTAGGGGCGACATATCCATCAATCATACAACACCACATTCTGGTATCTTCACTTTTCACAAATCCCTCAAACTCCTCTTTCCAGACAGAATATTCTTTGACGTTTCTCAGCTTTGGCCAATTCTTAACATTCTCACTGACCTTATCCATTTTGGCCATCACGCAGCGTAAAGTTTAAATGGACTTTGGTAACCTGAATCAAAATCCAAATCTAACTCAATTGCTGGTCCTTGTCTAGCTTTGACTGAAACCGTACTGATAATATCGTACAAAAATTTTCGCTGACTCAAACCTTTGCAGCACACACGAACCAGCTTCTGAACCGCACCTCAAACACCTGTCAAATCTTTCAACAAACCAAACAAATCCTTTTTTTTTAATATTATAAAACCCTTTTTTTAAGTTTAACTTAATTTTATATTAAAAGAAAACTAATAATATTATAATTATTATTATTATTATAATGATTAAGTAATGATTGCTATATGATTATTTATATTATAAATACTATATAAAGAGAGTATACTAAACGTCAAAATCAAATTACGTATCTGATTGTCTTCTTCTTCGTTTAACAGTCACCGAAACCAAACCCAATTTCAAAGTAAACAGCCGTCTGTCGTCTTCTTCGTTACTCAATGGCAGAATGATGATGACGATCTTGATGTATAGTCACCGGAGATGATAGACGCGATGTATTGACGGAGAATGGAGGTGATGAAGGTTTAAGAGGTGATAACGAACGACGGTGATGATCGGAGAACTCAAACTGTGAGTTGCAGGTTGAACGGACGTGGTCGCCGGAAGTGATAACGGTGATGATGAAGGTTGAGTGACGACCGGAGACGAAGTTGATGATGATGTTGAACGATGAAAAAAGTGACTCGAAACAATGATGAATAAGGTGAATGGCGTTTGTGAACTCGAAACCGGCACTTGAAAACTTCAAGATAGATGAGACTCGAAACCTCACTTCTGTTCTTTGATGATGATTTCGACTCGTGATCGGAGTTTGGTGACTCGAAACAGCTGACTCGAGACCTTAACAGTGAACGAACTCGTAACCGAAAACTCGAAAACTTGACTCGGAACCTTTATGACTCGAGACAGTGAAGATGGTTACTCGGAATTGTTGTTGCAGGTGGTCGTACAAGATCATTTCGATCGCACAAGATTACGATGGCACAAGATCGTCTCGATCGCTCAAGGTTACGATCGCACAAGATTACGATCGCACAAGATTGATTCTGGATCGCACAAGATGCCTTCTGGTCGCACAAGATCTCCTGACCGCACAAGATTGCTTCTTGGTCGCACAAGGATAACCTGCTTCCTTTTCTTTTGAGTCCAGCTGTCTACAATCAATAACAGCCAATCACGAAAATCAAGCAATTTCCAACTCTTTTGACCAAGGAAACAATTTCGAAACTTTTATTCCTAAATCAATCCCTTTAATACTTTCCAACAATATATTCTAAAATTTCAAAAACAGCAAACCACAACCACCAAATCAGATCAAACCAATGAAATTCGAATTGTTCTTCCTTGTTCTTGTTGTTCTTCACGGATTTTTTTTTTAATGTCACTTCAGGAATTCTTCAGCCAAATAAAAACTAGTCTCCTATCGATCAGTCTTGAACCACGCACAAGAGCAAAAGCTCTGATACCAATTGTAGGTCCCTGTATCCCGTATGGATCGTAACAAGACTGTTAATCTATCAAGGGTGCGGAATCCCCTTGATAAACCTTCGAACACAGAAACAAGATTATTAGACGAAGAACACGAACGCACTTCAATCAATCTGGTCTTCTATTGATTATCCAACATAAACGTTTAGAATCAATTCAAGACCACTCGAAATCTCCTAGCCACTCTCTATAGATTTCGAACTCTCTCCAACTTTTCTCTAAGTGTCTATTAACTGGCTAACCTCAACCCTAACGCATAATGTTGTTTATATACTACAATCATGTTTGCATACTGGGCTTTGGTTTGGGCTTGGCCATTCTCCTAGCCCATTTCAATAATTAACTCCCTAACCAATATGCTAAGCCCATTACAAAATATCCAAAGACTAATTAATCAAACTATTAAGCTGTTGTCATAGAACATGCACTAACACGTACACTTAGTAACACACGATTTTCTTATGTGGGGCCGAATAAATCACTATTATATCAGTTAACCACTAATAACAATAATAAAAATTAGTTGCAAGAACCAAATGCTTCAATGATGTTGGTGCACTTGTGTCTGTACTTTGTCTGTATTTAGTCTTGATACAAAACGATGTCTTTGTTAGTCTTGTAAGTTTGACCAGTCAACCATCCTCCTGGTTTGACTTGGTCAAACAGTTTGAACATTGTTTGAAAGATGTCTGGGTCGAAAGATGTGTCATCGAAGGATTGTTTAGATCCTTCGATGAGCTCGAAAGATAAGCCTTCGATGGATGGACCTCGAAAGATGTCATCCTTCGAGGTACATGTTGATCCTTCGATGAGTTTCTGGTCGATAGATGATCCTTCGATCAGTCTATCTATCCTTCGACTAGACCTGCTGTGTTCGGGTATATATACCCAAGTGTTGTGTTCATTTCAGTAGGACAGAAGAGGTGGGAAGTGAGACAGAAAATAGAAGACACAAGAACAGAGCACACACAGAGAACACACACACACGAGAGAACTTTGAGAGTTTATAGAATACATCTGTAAACATTGAGCTTGTAACTGATCTTTTCATACGTATTAATACAGAGGTGTTAATCGGTGAATCTTGCGTGTCGTGTATTTACGTGTTCTATCTCGGTTTGCTATCTCGGTTGGATTCCGCACAACCGAGGTGGTTTGTATACAAGGATTAGGCGACTAGATCCTCCCCTAGCCGGACCTACAAGTGGTATCAGAGCCTTGGCTCTTCTCCTTGTTAAAACCGAGGTGTTTTCGGGGTGTTCTTCGGGTTTTAAAGTTCATATTTTCTGGAAAACATCTTAAAATCGGATCAAATCTTGTTGTTTTGCTGATTGTTTTTATCAAAACCATGTTATTACACATGTTTGCATGATACTTGTTGGTTTTTATTAAACTTTTAGCCGAAATATTGTGTTTGAAAGGTCATCGGTTTTTTCCAGAAATTCATAGAGTTCATCTTCATTCAAAGTGTTCTTGGTGTTTGAACTTTTTGATCTTAAAAGATAACTTATCAACTTGTTTGTTTTTGAAAATTGTGAAACTAATTAAAATATTATACTTTCCTATCAAGTTGGTAAGATAATCATATGGTTGGTGAATTGGAAAGAGTGAGCCGAAAGATGAGTTGAAAAGGAAGTCTGTTTTGTGTCAGACTTATATAGAAAGTCAACATATTTAATCACACAAGATTATAATTCACTCGCACAAGATTTGGAAGCCCAAAAGCTGTTTCGTCATTGGGCCTGGACTGTTTCGATTAACTGGGCTGGGCTGTTTCGTCATTTAGGAGCCCAAAACGAGAAATTCAGTTTCGTCAAATATATAACAGTCTGTTTCGTCAACATACAAAACACATCAGTTTCGTCCCATCCATATCCTATTGTGTTTCATCGCATAACATCAAGCAAAATCAGTTTCGTCGATTTGCAAGCCCAAAGGCAGTTTCGTCGTCTTAGTTGGGCCTTTGATTCGTCAAACCCAATACACCAAATCTGTTTCGTAAAAATAATCAAGTTTGTTTTGTAGAAACTTGTTTCGTCAAAACACTTATTTTTAACAGAAGGTTTGCATTTGCGATTTAACTGTTTGTTTGAGGTGTGATTTTCAGGTATTCATTTTTCTTGATCAAAAATGAATCTGATTTGGGGTACTCCGATAAATACGGATATGTATTATGGAACTCCGTCTCCAGATACAGCTTCCTCAAGACCAACGGCGTTTGTCACAATCACAAATTGTTTTGGCACTCCAATCCAAGTTCCGGTCCCTCTAAACACAGACATGTATGGAAATTCGCTTGAACCAGTTCCTCAACAAGTACCACAACAGCAAAGCCAACGACTTATCAGAACAACAGATATGTACGGAAATCCGCTTCAACCAGTTCCTCCAACAGTTGCCTCACAGTGCCATCCTTCTACGATAGCACCATCATCTCTTGATACAAGGAACTGTAGTCAGACAAAAACGGCGTTGTATGCTGAAATTGTCAAAGATGCCAGCAATGGTGAATCCTCGGGAAATAATGACAGTTCTGAACATGACAGTAGTTCAGATGAAGATGTTTCAACTTCAGTTGAGGATGATACAACTTCAAGTTCAAGCGAGGATGGATCTGAATATGAATCATCAAGGGAGGTTGTTGATTCTGATGCAGAAAGGTCAACATCTGAGAGTGATTCCAGTCAGGTATGTGTCGATGAACCCACTGCTGTTAGTTGTGATAACTGTGATAGTTTGCGTGTTAAATGTGCTGATTTAGAGACAAGCATGTCTGAGTTGCAAGGAAAACATGATGCTTTACAAGCTAGTTTGTTTGACTTGCAAGACAAACATGCTTCATTGAATGATAAGTGGTGTGAGTTGCAAAGCAAACACGAGGCTTTGCAAGAGAAATATGTTGGTACACTTTATGTGGACACGACTCGGCTCGGTTCGACTCGGCTCAGTTCGACTTGGTTTCGACTTGGTTAGGTCCGGCTCCAGCCCGATGTCACGACATTCCTCAGTCGTGCGCCCCAGAGTTCGACTCGCGAAGCACGAAGCGCCGCAAGCAAAGTCCCGTTTACACCTCACCATGACATCATCATTGTGATGTCATGGTGATGTCACTTAGCTTGTCTCATATGTTGAATTCATGAAAGCTTATAACAGAAACAATCACCGGGCCGTAATTCATACATGGGCCGAAGACTAACAGTGGGCTTTTGACTTCAGTTGGGCTTTTACTACACTCGACGAAACACAATTAGATTAGAAGATATGTCGACGAAACACTTTTGTTTCGTCAATTTGATTTGTTTCGCCGAGAGTTATTTCAGTTTCGTCAAGTTGTGTGTCTGTTTTAGTATAAATACCATCTCAGTTTCACTTTGAAACAGAGATGAGTGCAGAGAGATGAGAGCATACATGTAAAGAAACTCTGTCAAAATTCTGTCAAACTGTGTTTGTATCAGTTTGATCGGTTCTCATCCCGTTTAATCAATTGAGTGTGTTTCATTGGTTAATCCGTGTTATTTTATACACTTTGTTTGGTTTGCACCGTCACGGGGATTCCGCACCCGTTACCGTGTTCGTGATAAACAAGGATAGGTTTACGTTATCGATCCACCGGAAAAACGGACCTACAATTGGTATCAGAGCCTTGGCTCTAATCCTTGTTTAAAACCAAACAAGTTTCGGTTTTTATCAAGTGGTTTTTAGTGATTTTTCAGATTTTGTTCTTTAAAAAAAAAATATATATATATATATTTTCTGGAAAAAGTCCCTAAAATCAGTGTTTATGTTGGTGTTTTGCTAAAAGTTTGTTCAAAAACCTTGTTTGTTTGAGTGTTTACATATTAGCATTTGGTTTTTGTTGAAAGTTTTAAGCAAAATCTCGTTCGGAAAATTTGTCCGGTGAATAATCTGGCCGGAATCATCATTTTGTTCATCTAATATTCATAGTGTTCTTCATTTTTATCAACTTTTGATCTTTTGTGAATTTACTATGCAAGTTGTTTATTGATTATAATATAATTGTTTGACATTTGTGTATTGTTGATGATGGTTTGTTGAATATAGAGAAGTCTAGTATACAACAAGTTTGAAAATTAAGGCTCTGTGTCAGAAGATAAGGTTCAAAGATAATATCTAGTCTGTTTCGTCGCAAATAATCAGCATTCTGTTTCGTCGCAAATAGTTCAGCATTCTGTTTCGTCGCAAATAGTTCAGCATTCTGTTTCGTCGCAAATAGTTCAGTATTCTGTTTCGTCGCAAATAGTTCAGCATTCTGTTTCGTCGCAAATAGTTCAGCTTTCTGTTTCGTCGCAAAAAGTTCAGCTTTCTGTTTCGTCGCAAAAAGCTCAGCTTTCTGTTTCGTCGCAAAAAGCTCAGCTTTCTGTTTCGTCGCAAAAAGCTCAGCTTTCTGTTTCGTCGCAATACATATAGCAGATCTGTTTCGTCATCATCATTCACACCTGTTTCGTCGGATCAAAAGTCAAACAATCACTTTCGTCGATCAACAAACAACATATCAGTTTCGTCGATTGTGATCAAGACTTCAAGTGTTTCGCTGATATCATCAAACAACAAAACTGTTTCGTCTCACAACTGTTTCGTCGATACTTGTTATTTTTAAACAGAAGGTTTTAAAAAAATCGGTTTTCACTTACATATATCAATCATGAGTTGTACTAGCCCTTCGGATTGGAGTATGGAACCGAGACCAGGTGAAGATCGGACTTCGGCAGCCGCATGGGTAAAGATGGTTTTTGGTGAGAAATCTATAAGTGCAACTCAATGGGCTTTGGTATCAAATCAACATAAAAGCATTCAAAATCTTTTGCTTAGCGAGAGCGAAACGGGAAGCATCAATCGCCCGCCAAAGCTGAATCACATAAATGACTATCCGTCATGGAAGGGTCGTTTTCACACATATGTTTTAGGGCAAAACACAGAACTTTGGACGTGTTTCACTACTGAATGCAACCTTGCTCTCGAAGCAGCAGCATCAACTGAAGCGGGTTTTACTAATATGCTTGAAGACGAAAAGAAAGCGTATGATCTTGAGAAGAAGGCGTTTGCAATTCTCACACAAGCACTTCACAAAGACATCTATCATCAATTCGGCTATTGTACAAGCACGAAAGCGTTATGGGATGCCTTGGTAGCAAGAGGTGAAGGAAATGCAGCGAAAAGAAAGACACAACATGATCTGTTGAAGAAGAAATTCGAATCATTTCATTTCTTAGAGAATGAAACCCTAAATGATATAACTACTCGTTATTATCATTTGATGAGTGAAATGTATTATTTTGGTATTCTTGCATCTCAACAGGAAATGGTAGCACGGTTTGCTGATGCTCTACCTCCAAAGTGGAGTCCATTCATTGAGCTTCTAAAGCATACGGGCGTTCTGGATACGGTTAATATCTATGAATTCGTACAGAAGCTGGAACACAAGAATGATGAAGAAATTCGGAAAGCAAAACGAATTGCTGCTTCTCAAAATATCAAAATGTATTATGGAGGAGGTTTTAACCCGTCAGCTAGTTCCAGTTCAGCTCAGCAACCAAAGTTACAAACGGCGTTTGTATCTAATACAAACTCTTCTCCGTTTCCTCAATCAGCTCCACCACCGGTTTTCGATCCAAGTGCCTATTTTCCTAAACCTACTGTCGATTGTGGTTCGGCCATACCGTTAGGAAACAGTGATCAAACAAGAACTGCGCTTTATGCTGAAGTTGTCAAGAATGTCAGCGATGGTGAATCTTCAGGAAGTTATTACAGTTCAGAATCAGACGTCAAGGAGGGAATGGATTCTGAAGCTGATAATTTGTCGAATGATGCTAACGAGAAATCTGACTTAATCAAGAAAGCTGATGCGACATCAAAAGAAATGGAGAAGATTCTCACTGAAGATGGATCTTTCTCTTCTCAGACTGCCTTTATGGCTAATGTCACAGCTTCTACAAGTCAGGTAAAATCCGAAACTCCTAGCATATGTAGTTATTGTGCTGATTTGAAACATGAATGTGCTAATGCTAAACATGCTTTTGAAGAATTAAAACATGAATGTGCTGAATTGAAACGTGAATCTGAAACGGTTCATAGTCACAATCAGAGTTTGGTTATTGAACTGTCTAAGTGCAAAGAGGCAAATATGGCTTTAGTTAGAAACGAAAAGGATTTTAAATCTGTAATTGAAACTTTAAAGAAAAGTGTTTCCGAAGTGACCAAAACTGTTTATCATAAACAAGTTAGTATTAACGATTACATTAACATCGTTGAGGAAACCAAAAAGGAACTAGCCATTGCCAAATGCGAGCATGATGCAATCAAGCAAAAGTTGGAGAGTTATTCTAACTCCCGATTTGTGCTTGATCACATAATTGACGTTCAACAACTGAAAGGGAACGTGAAAGGTGTTGGGTATAGGAAATGTCCGCCCCCTTTGAGAGACAACTATACTCGGATGCCCGATGAAGAGGATATGCCTCGGTTCGAACCAAGTGTGCCTCTCGATTATGAGGAAGTTACTACAGGATTAGGGTTCAAACCGGACAATTCCTCGGAGGGCTCATCTGGAACAACCGAAAATTCAGCATCTGTTGGTACGGAACAAAGTCCTCCCACAGTTGAGGACTATGATTCGTCCGATGATGAACCAGATGTGAGTGATGAGGATAAATCTCTTGAGAAGAACAAAGGAGTAGAAGTGCCTTTTGAGAATCACATTCTGTGTGATCCTCCTACTCCTGTGGTGCAATCAACTGGTGCTAAACAAGAGATAGATCCTATCACTGAGACAGTGTCTACCATTAAAAGTGATAACGTGTTGTATACTTTAGTCGGTGATGACAAAATTTATTCAAACACAGCTTTTCCAATTAAAAATGTCAATCAATCTTTGATTGATAAAGTGTTTGAAGATACTACCAGTAAGTTTTTGGAAAAGGGGATCCCGAGAGTTTCAGTAACTCAGTGTGATCCGATTCCAAAAGCTGAAGTTAGAAGAAAATTTGGAAAACAAAAATCACCAACGAAGCAACAACCTATCGCTTTTAAGGGTAAACAACAACAACGAGCTCAAAAGCCCAAGGCTAAGGTTGAAACAAAAGGAGCTCGTTTCAAGAAGAAAAACAAAGACATTGAATTTGTGGCCTCCAAAGGTACTGATAAAGTGGAGACTTTTGAAAATAAGTCAAATACCGATTTTGTTCAAAAAGTCAACATTTTGAAACGTAATAGTGATAACAATTACACTCAACGCACAAATGGGTGTGAAGCTAGTACCTCTGGGTCTACAACTTCAACGTCAGGTCGTCGAACAGATTCTCCTAAGTTTGTTGAAAGGAGAACTTGTTTCAAATGTGGGAAGTTTGGGCACATCATTAAAGACTGCACAAACTCGCCCAAACCAAATTTTGTAGAAAGAGCCCCTTCTGAACAAGGTCACTCACAACGTCGTCCTGTTTCTCCAAAACATGATAAACGCACTATTAAAGAACAGGAAACAAAACAACGACATAAGAATGTGAAGGTGATCGAAAAGGCTTTAAAACCAGAAAATGTTAAAAGGAAACCAAGTTCACAACAACTGTTAAAACCAGAAATTGTAATTAATACACAATCTGGTAAATGGAAACAAGCTTGGAAACCGAAAACAGGTGAAGGTTCAGGGGGAGGCATGAAATTTCCAAATCATCAAGAGATTGAGATTACATTTCTTGATTCTCAGGGGCAACCTAAGTCTATGAAGGCTTGGGTCCCCCTCTCCAACTGATCTCTGAGTGAGTGTGTAGGATGTTCCAGGAGGAACTATCGATAATCGTAAGATTGTTGATAGTGGAGCGTCCTTGCACAAGATAGGCGACAGAAGAAATTGTTGCCTTTGGTGGAGAGAAAAAGAAAAGAAGACAGAATTGTCTGTCGAAAGAGATTGAAAGCTTCGACAAAATGGAAATCATTTTAAAATGTGATTGTTCAAGGCTTTGATCGGGTCCCCAGGGTAGATTCAATCAAAATGTACGCACCTGCAGCACGTCTGGAGTTCAAAATTCACAAGATGAACGTGCAGTGTACATTTCTTCGCGGTGTGATTGAAGAAAATGTGTTTGTTGAACAAACCTACCGGGTGTGCGGATGCCTTGGCGTGGATTGAACAACCGCACACTACTTCTCAAGAGAAAGACAAAGACCTTCGCTGGTGCAATGTGGAAGACCAGCCGGACCCAAAGGTTTCTGATCTTGTTGCTGTAAAGAGATTTCTCAGTAGCTACAAAATCGACTTTGAAATCCACACCGGGTGGATATCCAGTTTGGGAGAGCACTCAGATTCATTGCAATGCACGAAGCAGTTGCAGGATACGGTTTTACATTTCTAATCTCTCCTTTACTTGTCGATATTTAAGCTGCTTTATAAATTGTTATCCTCTTATAGCACTCTTTGGCCAGACAATATTGTCATGGTCCACACCGCTTACCGACGTGCCAACTGATTTTTCCAAAATTCGATAAATCAATTCTGATTAAACTTAATTTTGGTAAACGGCATTGAGGTAAAACATGAGTTAACCGACATCGGGAAATCGTTTTTGTAAATATCCTTTGTGTTTTTAAAATTTATCGTAGTTTGTTGATTTTAGGGGGAGTAAATCCAAATTTGAAAATTCAAAAACAGTGAAAAATTTCAAAAGCGCAAAAACATTGAAAACAAAAATGAGTTTCCTGGCGAGCAAAAGAGAAAATGAAAGTAGATCAGTGGTCTGTCTAAACCTCTTCAAACTGAAATGCAAAATGAAAAATGTTAAGCAGCTCTATATAAGATGTATCGGTAGGCTCTCAATCATATTAAAGTGTGCAGGGTGATATAAATCTTAAATTGACTGAAGACCAGGTGGGAACCGCACATTGGCATATGGTCTTAGTACCGAAATTTCGTTTGAGAGATTGCCGAGGTTCTGAGATATTCGGTCTTTATGCTGTTTATCATCTGGGTATCATGGTTGTATCAAACCGTAAAAATAACGGAGACGAAGTCTAAGATCTTCCATGATACTATACATACGTGTACATATTGCATTCGACCTCAATAAGTGATCAACAATCACATGTCCAAACAAAATAAGTGATTTTATATCACAGATTCTTTGCGGGAGTCAAGTTCGTCTCTCTGCTGTACGAAAGTACTGACCTGTTCACGGACTTGCTCCTGTGCCCTCTTGCATATGAAAATCAAGTTCCTCATCAATAAGTGATTCTATCACATAGGGCTTGTTTTCAAATCAAATAAGTGAGTTTCTCACATCTTTTATACGGTCAAACAGATGATAAACAGTATACTCACCGGTAAGATGAACTCTCGTGCATACCTTGATATGGGAATGTGTCGTGTGTGGATGAACACCGGTCGGTAAGTATAAATCATACCTTAACGTATCCCCTCGCCATGATTACATCTGATAAGTTGAGCTTATGTGGACAACAATACCGATAATTGTTATAGGATGCTTATCTTAATGTTAACTAAAAGAACAACAAGAGCGTTTTGGCGTGACCGTACACTGATATGATTCTCTTACCCTCGAAACTCGAAAAAAAAAATGTTTGTAAATATTTGTTTACTGCTTTCGTTTCTGCATCTTTGTATATATTTATTTATTGCTTTCCGTCTTTACATTTAAAAATATGAAAATTCCAAAAAGATTTTAGGTGTGTTTTAATATAAACTTTATAAAATCCAAAAAGATTTTGCTTCTAGTTTATTTTTGATTGACCGATGTTGGAACTCGAGTCTATCCTACCCAAAATCCTGATCGTAAGCCGGAAAACAATTGCATCTTCATAAACAGTCGAAGTTAACAAGTTTTGAAAGTTAAAGGATTAAAATTGATCATTTTCTAAACTTTCAAACTGTTGTCGGTCGGTGTTTGATTGAGATTTGATCTCATATGTGTCATTTGTTTAAATGTTAACTATATTCCAAGCGGTTGTTCTCATTATGTGTTTAGCTTTCTTGCATGTGCAGATGCTAAAGGCGAGGAGAACATGTTCGATGACAAGCTTTGGAATGAAGACACGAAGTGGAGGCACTCAAAGGATAAAATGATCGAGTTGCCGCTGACCCTTCATCAACACCACAAGGATCTGAAGAATTGACAAGTCAAAAGATTCACGAGCATAACTCAATGGAGAGTTCAATTTAAGGGGGAGTTTGTTAACACACTACCTAAATGAAAAGGGAGTTTGTTGATACACTTTCTACTTATGACGCGTGAAGACTTTGAAGATCCTCCGACATGAAAGACACAGAAGACGAACCATCACAGAAGACGAACCTCACGAGTAGCGTCCAAGGGGGAGATTGTTGGTACACTTTATGTGGACACGACTCGGCTCGGTTCGACTCGGCTCAGTTCGACTTGGTTTCGACTTGGTTAGGTCCGGCTCCAGCCCGACGTCACGACATTCCTCAGTCGTGCGCCCCAGAGTTCGACTCGCGAAGCACGAAGCGCCGCAAGCAAAGTCCCGTTTACACCTCACCATGACATCATCATTGTGATGTCATGGTGATGTCACTTAGCTTGTCTCATATGTTGAATTCATGAAAGCTTATAACAGAAACAATCACCGGGCCGTAATTCATACATGGGCCGAAGACTAACAGTGGGCTTTTGACTTCAGTTGGGCTTTTACTACACTCGACGAAACACAATTAGATTAGAAGATATGTCGACGAAACACTTTTGTTTCGTCAATTTGATTTGTTTCGCCGAGAGTTATTTCAGTTTCGTCAAGTTGTGTGTCTGTTTTAGTATAAATACCATCTCAGTTTCACTTTGAAACAGAGATGAGTGCAGAGAGATGAGAGCATACATGTAAAGAAACTCTGTCAAAATTCTGTCAAACTGTGTTTGTATCAGTTTGATCGGTTCTCATCCCGTTTAATCAATTGAGTGTGTTTCATTGGTTAATCCGTGTTATTTTATACACTTTGTTTGGTTTGCACCGTCACGGGGATTCCGCACCCGTTACCGTGTTCGTGATAAACAAGGATAGGTTTACGTTATCGATCCACCGGAAAAACGGACCTACAAAATATGATGTGACATTCATCCACAATCAGAAGTTAACCGTGGATCTTTCGAAGTGCACTGAAGCCAACATGTTTTATGAAAACCATGAAAAGGAATTTAAATCAATGATTGAAACATTAAAGAAAGATAAAACAGAGCTGACAAAAATGGTTTCCAGAAAACAAACTGACATTAATTTGTATATCACACGTCTTGAGATAATGCAAAAAGAGATGGCTTGTGTTAAAACCGAAAGTGAGGCGATCCGGCTCAAGTTAGATAGCTATTTAAGCTCAAGCTATGTGTTGGATCACATCATTGACGTTCAGAAAGAGAAACGGGATGTCACATGCATAGGCTACAAGAAATGTCCACCACCTGTGAGACACAATTATGATGCCATGCCTGACGAGGAGGATAGAACTTTCTTTGAACCATCTGTTCCTCTAGATGTTAATGAATTTGTAGCAGGACTCGGATACAAGAAAGAAGTATCATCAGATTCAGATGTGTCAGCAGATACATGTGTGTCTTCTGCCGAACCGAATCAGGATCCTCCAGTTGTGATTGAGGATGCTGATTCTTCTGATGATGAATCCGATGATACTGACTCAGCAAAGTCTGATGCGGTGATCAAAGAAGAGGACATACCTCTTGAGAATCACATTCTTTGTGATCCACCTGCAAAACCGTCTGTGATTGCTACAGCCAAGTCTGTTGAATCCTCGTCTGGAAGCTGTGAAAGCGTGAACTTGCTTTACACATTGATTGGATCTGATAAAATATATTCAGACAAGGACTTCCCTATCAAAAATGTCAATCAATCTTTGATTGATAAAGTTTTCGAATATTCTACCAGTAAGTTTTTGGGAAAGTCGAGCCCAGGAGTTGTAGTAACTCAGTGTGCTCCTATCCCAAAATCCGAAGTTAGAAAGAAATATGGGAATCAAAAATTGCAAAAACAAAACAATCAACGAAAGCAAAATCACGCTGCCCAAGGAAATGGAAAAGGCAAACAGAGCCAAAACAAGAAAAAGGACAAGAAGGTAAACTTTGTGAAATCAAAGGGAACGGACAAAATTGAAACGTTTGAAAACAAATCTAACTTAGATTTTGTTAAACAAGCAACAGTGTTGAAAAGAAATGAACCAAACTGTTCGAAACCTAGTACCTCGAGATCACAAAGTTCATCGTCATCGGCAAGACGATCACATGATACTTCGGGGTTTGTTGAACGAAGATCATGTTTCGAATGTGGGACAATTGGTCATATAATTCGAAATTGTCCGTATCTTCATAAATTAAAAGCCAAAGAAGATGATCCCCGTGAACGAAATTACCGAAAGAGATTTGTTTCACCAAAACAGGACCCTCGTCTTGTTAAACAACAAGAAGTGAAACAGAGAAAGAAACAACGGAAAAATGTTGAAAAGGTTTTAAAACCGGACGTTGTCCAAACAAAATCTGTTGAATCAAATGTTAAAAATGAAAAACAAAAACAGATTTGGAAACCAAAATCGGAAATTGTTTCAGGGGGAGCTACATCAATTCCGAATCATCGGGAAATGGATGTCACAATTCTCGATGATGACGGACGACCCAAGTCTGTGAAGGCTTGGGTCCCCCTCTCCAACTAATCTCTGATTGAGTGTGCAGGATGTTCCAGGAGGAACTATTGATAGTCTTAGGATTGTTGATAGTGGAGCGTCCATGCACAAGATTGGCGACACCAGACTCCGAAACATCATTATATCTAGGAGTTGTTGCCATTGATGGAGAGAAAGGAAAAAGCTAAGAAGACAAACATTCCGATGAAGGAATGATGGTGAAAGAATGTGGTTGAATGAAGTTGAAAAATTCGACCAGATGAAATATGTTCCAAAGTTTGGTTGTTATGGTTTTTGATCGGGTCCTCAGGAAAGATTCCAATGAAAAGTACGCGCCTGTAGCACGTCTGAAGCTTTTCGAAGATTCATGGATTTTTCTTCCACAAGAAGTTCGAAGTCCACAAGATGAAAGTGTAGGGTACTTTTCTCTACGGTGTGATTGAAGAAAATATGTTGGTTGATCAAACTACACCGGGTGTGCGGATGCCTTGGCGTGGATTGAACAACCGCACACTACTTCTCAAAGAGAAAGACAAAGACCTTTGCTGGTACAATGTGGAAGACCAGCCGGACCCGGAGGTTTATGATCTTGTTGCTGTGAAGGGATTTCAGTAGCTACAAAATCGACTTTGAAATCCACACCGGGTGGATATCCAGTTTGGGAGAGCGCTCAGATTCCTGGCAATGCACGAAGCAGTTGCGGGATACGGTTTTTAAATTTCTTATCTCTCCTATACTTGTCAATATTTAAGCTGCTTTATGAATTTTTATCCTCTCATACAGCACTCTTTGACCAGACACGTTGATCTCGAATATCACCTCACACGTGATTGTTTCAATATGAAACTCGTCAATGTTGTCATGGTCCACACCGTTTACCGACGTGCCAACTCATTTTCTCCAAAATTCGATAAATCATTTCTGATTAACTTAATTTTGGTAAAGGGCACTGAGGTAAAACATGAGTTAAAACCAACATCGGAAAATCATTTTTGTAAATACCTTTGTGTTTTAAATTTGTCTTAGTTTATTGATTTTAGGGGGAGTAAATCCAAAATTTTGAAAAATCCAAAAACATTGAAAAATTTTCAAAACACAAAAACAATAGAAAATCAAAAATGAGTTTCCTGGCGAGCAAAAGAGAAAATGATAGTACATCAGTGGTCTGTCTAAACCTCTTTAAACCTAAACTGAAAAGCGATAAGCAGCTCTATATAAGATGTATCGGTAGGCTCACAATCATTTTAAAGTGTGCAGGGTGATATAAATCTTAAATCGACTGAAGACCAGGTGGGAACCATTCATTGGCATATGGTCTTAGTACCGAAATTTCGTTTGAGAGATTGCCGAGGTTCTGAGATATTCGGTCTTTATGCTGCTTATCATCTGGGTATCATGGTTGTATCTTTTACCGAAAAATAACGGGGACGCAAGTCTAGATCTTCCATGATACTATACATACGTGTACATACTGCATACGACCTCAATAAGTGATCAACAATCACATGTCCCTCAAAATAAGTGATAATATATCACAAATTCTTTCCGGGAGTCAAGTTCGTCTCTCTGCTGTACGAAAGTACTGACCTGTTCACGGACTTGCTCTTGTGCCCTCATGCATATGAAAATCAAGTTCCTCATCAATAAGTGATTATATCACATAGGGCTTGTTTTCAAATCAAAATAAGTGAGAATCTCACATCATATACGGTCAAACAGATGATAATCGTATACTCACCGGTAAGATGAACCCTTGTGCATACCTTGATACGGGAATGTGTCGTGATGTGGATGAACATCGGTCGGTAAGTATAAATCATACCTTAACGTATCCCCTCGCCATGATTACAAATGATAAGTTGAGCTTATGTGGACAACAATACCGATAATTGTTATAGGATGCTTATCTTAATGTTAACTAATTGAACAACAAGAGCGTTTTGGCATGACCGTACACTGATATGATTCTCTTACCCTCGAAACTCGCAAAAAGAATGTCTGTAAATATTTATTTAATGCTTTCAGTTTCTGCAACTCTGTATATATTTATTTACTGCTTTCAGTCTTTAAATTTGACATATTCAAAAATCCAAAAAGATTTTAAGTGTGTTTTAATATAAAATTTATAAAAGCCAAAAAGATTTTATTTCTATTTTATTTTCGATCGTACGATGTTGGAGCTCAAGTCTTCGTTACCTGAAATCTGAACGAAAACCGAAAATGACTAAATCTTCATAAACAGTCGAAATTTTGCAAGTTTTGAAAGCTAAAAACTTAAAACTGAACAATTTTCTAAACTTTCAAACTGTCGGACGGTGTTTGTTTGAACAAATGGTCACATGTGTGTCGCTTACTTATGATATTCCATGCAGTTGTTCTCATTACGCGTTTAGATTTCTTGCATGTGCAGATTCTAAAGGCAAGGAGAACATGGTCGATGACAAGCTTCGGAATGAAAACACGACGTGAAGGCACTCAAGTGATGAAGATGATCGAGTTGCCGCTGACCATCATCAACACCACAAGGATCTCAATCCATAAAGAACAAGTATTTCACGAGCATAACTCAAGGGGGAGCTTATGTTAAGGGGGAGTTTGTCAACACACTTCCTACATGAAACGGGGAGTTTGTTGGTACACTTTCTGCTTTCAAGACGTGAAGACTTTAAAGATCCTCCGACATTGAAGATTTGAAAGGACTTCAAAGACTTGAAGTCACGAAGATCAAGAATTAAGATCGAGACAAAGCTACAGCCAAGGGGGAGTTTGTTGGTGCACTTGTGTCTGTACTTTGTCTGTATTTAGTCTTGATACAAAACGATGTCTTTGTTAGTCTTGTAAGTTTGACCAGTCAACCATCCTCCTGGTTTGACTTGGTCAAACAGTTTGAACATTGTTTGAAAGATGTCTGGGTCGAAAGATGTGTCATCGAAGGATTGTTTAGATCCTTCGATGAGCTCGAAAGATAAGCCTTCGATGGATGGACCTCGAAAGATGTCATCCTTCGAGGTACATGTTGATCCTTCGATGAGTTTCTGGTCGATAGATGATCCTTCGATCAGTCTATCTATCCTTCGACCAGACCTGCTGTGTTCGGGTATATATACCCAAGTGTTGTGTTCATTTCAGTAGGACAGAAGAGGTGAGAAGTGAGACAGAAAATAGAAGACACAAGAACAGAGCACACACAGAGAACACACACACACGAGAGAACTTTGAGAGTTTATAGAATACATCTGTAAACATTGAGCTTGTAACTGATCTTTTCATACGTATTAATACAGAGGTGTTAATCGGTGAATCTTGCGTGTCGTGTATTTACGTGTTCTATCTCGGTTTGCTATCTCGGTTGGATTCCGCACAACCGAGGTGGTTTGTATACAAGGATTAGGCGACTAGATCCTCCCCTAGCCGGACCTACAAATGACCACTTATATTATTAGTTATTATAACAAGAGACTTGTACTAATATTAATAGATTTCTAGTGTGAGAAGTGGCATGTATGATTATTACCATTATTATTAATGGACAGTAGGGGTTAGAGATATATATCTATATTCAACAACATTCACACCACAAATATCTTTGAAAAAAATAAAAGGAACATCCATATTATTATTCCATGCATAATCAGACCATTGTAATTACTATTAAATTCAGAACAAATCGTTGGACAGTATGTAATGAAACATATGCAGCCATTTGAACAACAACCAGTTAGGAACATGGGCAGCCCACTAATTACATAAGAGATATAATTAAATGCTCCATGCATGATTTTACATATGTAGCAGCCAAGTTCGGATCCCTCTTTAAGTCAATATATTCAGACTATTAATTACATTATTTGGGCCCACTATAATCAATTTGATTTGCAAGTTCTGACTTACAAACTTTCCACATGTGCGGATCATGAGAACATTATTATGATATCCATATTGTTTGATAGGATCACGAGACAAGCACATGGGCCGCCACTTTGTGCTAACTTATCTAATTAATCATTAGATAATACCCAACACAATATATGCAATTACATGCCATTCGATTACATAACACGACAATCAGCAAGCAGTCAACAAAACATACGACGAGTTCCCCATGTTACTGTTTTCTTATAATTTGTTACAACATCAATCATACAACATGCACATGTTTATCAAGGATTGAATAACTACATGCTTATCCACATAAAGATAGACAACATGAATCAAGAATTGATTAAATATAACGGAACTAACCAGAAGATTGATGTTCGCTAGACACGAAGGTTGATTCTAAGAGGAAGAGACTTCGACAACGATGAAGGGGGGGTCCACAGCCGCACGTAACCAGGGGATAAGTAGGGTTTGTTTTCAAGTTCTTGTGATAACCCTTTTTGATATTACGTATGCATAGTTATACTACAAGTTGGGCGGTTTATCAATTTGACCGAAGTGGGCTCTAGCCCATCTAATCAATAGCAGCCCACTCTAATCAATAGCACATAATCTAGGCCCACTAAATCACTTCTAATTTCCTTGTGCGTGTGTTTTAAATGGTGGCAACAGGGCCTGCCCATTAACAACATCAACCGGCCCACTACAAGGTCTTAATTGTTTATGTTATAGTTAAGGCCTGCGATACCCAATTGTGTGTGTGTGCCGAAGTTATTGTGTAGCCAAAAGGGATATGCATATGACCCATCATACGCGGCCCAAAGATACAAGCACACAATCCAATTCCGTTTACGTTTAGCATAGAATAAAAAGTTTAACAAGTTTAACACAAGAGGAAGCGTTGGAGAGAAATAATGAGAAGTTAAGGTCACGAAACAAAATGACACTGACCTGAAAGTTCGGGTTGTCACATCATCCCCAACTTGAAAGAAATTTCGTCTCGAAATTTGATAAGCACAAAAAGGTGAAGTGAGGAATCAAGATTGTTGCGGATTTTCCCCAGGTGTCACATCATCCCCAACTTGGAGAGGAATTTCGTCCCGAAATTCACCTGTAGAACCAGACTTAGACTTGTCTTTAGGAAAAAGTTGAGGATACTTAAGCTTCATCTGATCTTCACGCTCCCACGTGAACTCCGGTCCACGTCTTGAGTTCCAACGAACACTCATGATTGGAATTCGACTAAGTTAACGAACCTTGACTTCCTGGTCCATGTGCTCGATAAATTCCTCCAGTAAAGGTATCGCACGTGTTTCATCAGACAACCACTGCCTTAGATCCGAAACATAAATGACATCGCGTACGTTACCCGATTCGTCGGGTAACTCGAATTTGTAGGTTACGCTACCAATTCTTCCCAGACCATTGAATAACTCAACGTAACGTAAGTTAAGCTTGCCACGCTTCTCAAGCGTACCACACCCTCCCAGGGTTTTCAACATGATTCGACCGCCTACAATGAACTTCCAGTGTTATCCGATCCCAGCTATCTTCCCAAGAGTTTCGAGTACAAGTCCTAGACCTGTGATTAGGTTGTCATCCATCCCAGTCTATCAAGAAGGTTGGCATTATTGTCTTATGTAATGCCTCAACAGAGCTGTCTGGTTACCAAGATGATAACTGCCTCAGTAGTACTCAACCATAGGTAAGAGTCCTTCCAATTTGCACCAAAGCCAGTCACACACATGGTCGCAGCATGTCTTCGGGTGACAGGAGAGTTCGTTTTCTCTGATCGTTTTCCCAACGGCGATAAGCAATGCTCTGGTCCTGACGTGAGCCAAGGGTGTTGTGTATTGCCTGCATAAATCAAATTCAGAGGTAACAGGAGTTGGCACCTCGTGCCTAGAAGCCGCCTCTCTCAGAGGAACATTCACAACTTGTGAAGACTCGTCAGTTTTCTTGATTGCAAGAAAGTGTGCTGGTAACGTGTGTCCATCAACGATCATCCAGGTGATAATGTTTCCGTTTCAAGTTGTAAGTAGACTACTGATAAAATCCATGGCAGTCCGTTCCCATTTCTTGCGTTTCTGGTTGCCAATATCCCACCTTGACTTTCCCACAAGTGAAACATCGTTCTCATGCGTTGCTATGTGGGCCTTCAGGCCCGGTCATCCATACATGGTCTTCAGGTTTTAATTCATCCTATCTAAACTCAGATGAATATGATATCGAGGCCCGTGTGCTTCGCCTGCACCAGTTCCCTAAGGTTGCTGTATAGTGAGGTCCATATTCGTTCCATGAAGTAGCAAATATCGTTCGACCTGCCAAAGGTTGCTTCCCCATGCCCCGCATGGGTCAATCTTGAGAACTCTCTACCTTCAGTTCTTTCGTTCGAGCAAGGCGAGTCTGATCAGGTATGTTAGAGTCAATAGCAAGCTGCAAGGCTCGTGCACGTCCAGGTTTCACGGTCGTATTCATTCAAAAGTTCCAACCAGCGATGCCATCACATGTTTAGCTTTCTTGAAACAAGGGTACACGGGAGGCTCTTGTGATCGGTCTAAGTGGTGCATTCGGTACCGTCCAAGTAATGCCTCCAATTTAAACCCAAAGTCTACGGCTTCCACCGCAGGTCATGACTCGTACAGTTCTTCCTGTAGGTCCATTACGTAAGTCATCACTTTCTCGTGTTGCGTCGGTGTGTAAACGTTGCAGAGTTGGGATTCGAAAGCTGAAAAGACGTCCTCCTGTTTTGTCTTTCACGAACACAGCACCCTACTGTGCTAAAGAGATTTAAGTTGCACGATCTTCGAAAATCCTGTGGTGAATCTGCGATAGAGTCTAGTGTGACCAAGAAATTGCTGCATCCTCGAAGGAATCTTTGGGGCCGAACAATATCTAACGAAATGGGTCTTTAGCGAGATCCACGTGTATTCCCACTTCGTTGATCAAATGACCAAAAAAGTATCTCTCTAATCCAGAAATTACCTTTAACAAGACTTCGCGCGGAGTGGCTCCCCCTCAGGAGTTCTAAAATAAGATACAAATGCCGCCCATGATGTTCCTTCCTCTTGGAAATGATCCAGAACGTCATCCATAAATACCTGTCGATTCAGGTGGTCCATAAAGCTGCTGGTGTGTTGATTAACTCAATGGTCATGGTGTACAAAGTCGCAATGGCCGTATTGCGTTCGATATGCCGTTTCAGGAACATTCTCCTCTTGGTCTTCCGTCAATACATGGTCGAGGCAAACAGTTCTTGATTGTCACCTTGCTGCGTT
This sequence comes from Helianthus tuberosus, assembly GCA_030545235.1. Taxonomy (NCBI): domain Eukaryota; kingdom Viridiplantae; phylum Streptophyta; class Magnoliopsida; order Asterales; family Asteraceae; genus Helianthus; species Helianthus tuberosus. The sequence continues at coordinate 71,030,072 of CM060366.1, forward strand.
CTGGATAATCAGTACACATACGAAAAGGCTTTATCTTCCCGAATATAGCTGGGGCTCCCCAAAGCGAACAAAAACTATGTCCAATAAAACTCATGTCCAACAGTTCCTGTAGATAGTCCTTGCAACCCTCCTGGTGCAAGACGGTATGTAGCACGAGTAATCAGGGCTGCCCATGCCGTGAGATCAAACTGAGATTCTGCCTAACAGTGGTGGAAGTAAATCTGAAAGCTCCTCGGGTAGCACACTGAGAGGAATCACGAACAATTGGTGGATCCTCGATCCTCTTTTCCTTAGCCTCAACATCAGTAACGGTTGCTAACGTAGCGGGGTGATCCCTCCGTAGACACTCCTGGGCCTTCATAGTTGATATGGCGCTAACCTTTGCACCACTCTATTGCTTTAGAACAAATAACGATTCTCCACACAAAATTTCCTCCTCACAAGGTATGTCTGCGCGATTTCTGAATAACCAATCCACACTAACTACTGCATTGTAACCATCAGGGCTAGTAGAAGGAAGGTCGATGTCGAACACCTGTCCCCCAAGGTCGAGTTTGCATCCCAGCGAACATATAAGGCTTCAATTGACTTGCATCAGCCGACTCCACAACAGGTTCGGTTTCAAGAAGAATCAGGGTTAAACAGAACAGAGACGAAGCGAATAGCTACCCATCCAAGCTATCGTGTTGCTATTACGCCTGGTATAGCCTATGCCAATACTAAATGTCCTTCCATGAGCTTCATTTCCAGTGTTGTTTTTGTCACGAGAATTTCCAGTACTGCCATCGTTCCCTTGGTTGTCGTCACCTTGACTTAACATAATTAATCCTTGTCGAGGTCACCTTCTTTTCCATACTGTAAGCTACAATCACGAGTACCTTGATGTTGCCGCGACTGTTGCCTCTAATATTGTTGCCTGTAACGGTGTCCTGCGTCCTTTCACCAACAAGGTCCATCTTTTCACATTCCGTGCCACGTCCTAAGGCACTACTCATGGTGCGGGCGGTTACACAGTCCACTTTACAGTCAATCGTCATCGATTTTGTCCCGATTGGTTCGTAAGAGTCGACTCCCACGACTCCCGAAAGTAATGTTAATAATAACCCGAATACAAGACGGCTTCTGATTTACATTGCACTTTCTCCAATGCCCCTATCAAAGCATTGGTCATGACTAGGTCATTAGTTCAACACCCGTCCTCCCAGGTACGGGGTGAGGTTGCCAAACCTAAGTAGCACTACTAACTAATACCATGTTACCTCCCCGATAACCAAACAACACGGAGGGACTTTAAAGGTGATAGGATGAGTATATTATCCAACATTCCCGTTTTTACCCAAAAGACTTATCCCTCCCCGGGATACCCACTGACTGTCCCAACCACCGGGACACATGCTCAAAAGAGATGAACTCACCTTAGTTTTGCTCGGTATGTTAATGTACTCTTACGCGTTAAATACAAGTGAGGTCCGTCACACGTGACCTAAGGTACAACATCTTTCATGTAAGTAATTATACGAGTAGCATTTCGCAATACCCTAGTGTCCAAACAACCAGTGTCTATTGGTTACACATTATCTAGTCTAGCATACCGTACACTTAGTAACACACGATTTTCTTATGTGGGGCCGAATAAATCACTATTATATCAGTTAACCACTAATAACAATAATAAAAATTAGTTGCAAGAACCAAATGCTTCAATGACCACTTATATTATTAGTTATTATAACAAGAGACTTGTACTAATATTAATAGATTTCTAGTGTGAGAAGTGGCATGTATGATTATTACCATTATTATTAATGGACAGTAGGGGTTAGAGATATATATCTATATTCAACAACATTCACACCACAAATATCTTTGAAAAAAATAAAAGGAACATCCATATTATTATTCCATGCATAATCAGACCATTGTAATTACTATTAAATTCAGAACAAATCGTTGGACAGTATGTAATGAAACATATGCAGCCATTTGAACAACAACCAGTTAGGAACATGGGCAGCCCACTAATTACATAAGAGATATAATTAAATGCTCCATGCATGATTTTACATATGTAGCAGCCAAGTTCGGATCCCTCTTTAAGTCAATATATTCAGACTATTAATTACATTATTTGGGCCCACTATAATCAATTTGATTTGCAAGTTCTGACTTACAAACTTTCCACATGTGCGGATCATGAGAACATTATTATGATATCCATATTGTTTGATAGGATCACGAGACAAGCACATGGGCCGCCACTTTGTGCTAACTTATCTAATTAATCATTAGATAATACCCAACACAATATATGCAATTACATGCCATTCGATTACATAACACGACAATCAGCAAGCAGTCAACAAAACATACGACGAGTTCCCCATGTTACTGTTTTCTTATAATTTGTTACAACATCAATCATACAACATGCACATGTTTATCAAGGATTGAATAACTACATGCTTATCCACATAAAGATAGACAACATGAATCAAGAATTGATTAAATATAACGGAACTAACCAGAAGATTGATGTACGCTAGACACGAAGGTTGATTCTAAGAGGAAGAGACTTCGACAACGATGAAGGGGGGGTCCACAGCCGCACGTAACCAGGGGATAAGTAGGGTTTGTTTTCAAGTTCTTGTGATAACCCTTTTTGATATTACGTATGCATAGTTATACTACAAGTTGGGCGGTTTATCAATTTGACCGAAGTGGGCTCTAGCCCATCTAATCAATAGCAGCCCACACTAATCAATAGCACATAATCTAGGCCCACTAAATCACTTCTAATTTCCTTGTGCGTGTGTTTTAAATGGTGGCAACAGGGCCGGCCCATTAACAACATCAACCGGCCCACTACAAGGTCTTAATTATTTATGTTATAGTTAAGGCTTGTGATACCCAATTGTGTGTGTGTGTGCTGAAGTTATTGTGTAGCCAAAAGGGATATGCAGATGACCCATCATACGCGGCCCAAAGATACAAGCACACAATCCAATTCCGTTTACGTTTAGCATAGAATAAAAAGTTTAACAAGTTTAACACAAGAGGAAGCGTTGGAGAGAAATAATGAGAAGTTAAGGTCACGAAACAAAATGACACTGACCTGAAAGTTCGGGTTGTCACATATCACCTTCTAGACTTGAATGAGCTTGGAATTGGAATGATATGGTGGTGACAAGGTGGTGGTGGTGGCGGTTATAGAGGGAGCCGGGAGGAGAGAGATAGAGTATGAGGGAATGGAGTGAGTTTGTGAAGTGTTGAAATGAATATGATCTTGTAAGATCACACCATACTCATAAGATCTTTCTCACAATATTATAGCAAGTAAATCAAGCAACAATCTTCTCAAATCTTATAGGATCTTAGCAAGATCACACAAGATCATGGGTGATCTATGGTGGGGTCCTCATAACCGATTACTAGTATTGGGGGGGGGGGGGGGGGGCTAAGTGTAAAATTTCATGGTAAGTGATAAATACTAGTTCAAATCCAAGTATATGATTACATATGTTAGTTAGTGGATATTCTAGTAGGTGTTATGGTGTTCGGGGATTATAACTAGCCAAGAAATAATTAAACAATGTTTCTTGCAATATTTTGGTGTCCCGGATAATGTCCGGTTGTTCGGTTAGATACCGGTTCGTTAAAGTGCTAAGTTATTCCGTATAGTGTCCTTTATGTAACTTTTTATAACACTTTTAATTCATAACACTTAGGAAAACATTCAGGACCATTTAGTCAATTTTTCTGCACAAGACTAGTATGTTAACAAGCACATGTAAGTATGACGCAGTAATCAGAAAGAAGTTAAGTAATTCAACGCAGTCATCAAGCACTTTAATTAACATTAATGAATCGTACGGATACATGTAATTATGAGGATTGTCACAAAATGGGTTGGGTGGAACAAGTTAATCGCTCCAAAGTGGTTGTGGCGGACAAAACCTTTGGGCGTGGGATTGGATTAACGGACCAACTTTGGTGGAAGAATGGGTTAGCTCAGTGACCTTACGCTGCAGGTAAAAACGATTCAGATGTGTCACAGCCCAGATAAGTAGAGATGAGGAGCATTTGGTTTCGGTTTTGCGAGACAAGATAATGTCTAAGGGCAGCCTTGGGATTAGTGAAGAGTGGAACCTTTGGAACAATTAGGTTCGTTCAAAGTTAACTACTTTGGCTAGAGGGATAAACTGGACTTTGGTCCTCAAAACCTTCCATAGCTTGACAGGTTCGAGGGATTGGAAGAAAGTCAGAAGTGCAATCCTATTGACGACGCTTTGACACGTTTGAAAGGCTCGAAATGGCAAAGAGTGGGGGTATTAATCGAATCGAATCGAATATCGAATTTTCGAATTGCTCGAATTGAATTTTTCGAATATTTTTTTTCTTGAATTCGTATTTGATTCGATTAAGAACCAGCCAATTCGATTCGAATTCGTATTCGAGTTAAAATCTCAATTCGAATTCGATTCTAATTCGATTAAAAATTCGAATCGAATTCGGATAAATTCGTTTTGATTCAAATTTAGTTAAAATATGTAATAAATTTTTTTAAGTTATGGGCTTTGTAATGGGTTTGGTAATGGGCTATTTTAATACTTAGAATAAATTTATATTATAGCCTAATAAAAGTTATATATGTATTATATATAAAAATAATAAATTAATATTTATAATTTTAATTCAAATTTCAAATCAAATCGAATTTAAAATTATAAATTTGTATTCGATTTACTAGACTCGAATTGAATTGAATTCGAATTCTTGATAATCGAAACGAATTTTTAATAATCGAGTTGAATTAAATCGAATTTCGAATTTTTTGAATTAAAACGAATTCTGAACACCCCTAAGTTTAACAACAATTTTATTCCAGTTATGAAGACGGCGGAAGACATCAAAGAAGACTTTGTTTATTGGTTCCGTTGTAGATCTAAATTTAAAGTTTCAAATTGGGGTAGATGGTGTGAATTCAATGTTTGTGATGTAATCTAGTACCTTTGGGTTTTAGTTACCTGCTACCCCGGTTTCTATATTTATATAAAAGTTTTGTTGTCCAGAAAAAAACAACTAAAATGCAAACAAACATCAATTATCTCATCCATCTCTCACCTCCACCACTCAACATATGTTATATATATCCCTCACCCTTTTAATTATTTACTACAAATAAAAGAATTACACACCAATGAAAATGTGCCACATCACACGAAGTAAAAAAAACATGGAAAGGGAATTGATGAATGGTGAGTGGGAGCTAGGTCACGCGCATCCCGCATTTTCACGGGGCCCGGTAGGGGCATAGTATGCCTCGTGATCTTGCCACTTCCACATCTGCATTCAACTATAACATCCAATCTAACTCTGAAATATCAAAAGGTTTCTAGTTGCTTGACCACAATGGTCAACGAATATATTTCATCGGACAACCCTAGACGACCTTGGTTCCACCATTGTAACTTCGGATGGAAAGATCAACTTGATAACAAAAACCACCCAAAAAACGCAACATGTTTTATGGGAACTCCACCGCTCTTTTCTTGTATTATAAACTAAAATAGAACCAAATTACATCACAAACTAGACACGAAAACTAACAACAGTTAACAAACTCGATTAAGGAAATAATAAAACAAATAAATATAATCCTAAGATTTATCACAACTCAAAATTCAAAAAAATGTGATAAACCCACTTGAACCCGGGTTAAGGATTAAGTTGGGCTAACACGAATGTCAATGAAATCCCTATACACCCACGTACACTTTCATTTGAAGTAAAATCCTCAAAATGTCCCTAACGACATTCAAATGCCTAAAACCATCACTTTGATTTTCCTATCCCATTGATTGTCCCAACAAACATGGGCTCCGCAACCCAACTTTTACGCTCAACCTCCCATGTTTAGGTTCAGCGAAATTAGGTCACGTGTTGGAAACCCCATATCGCTGATAATCTATCAATCATAACCATAGAATACAACCCGACCCGAATCGAGATGCATACATTTGTCTCATACACTATATGGATGGTGAGAAGAGATATTTTATATCATAAAAAGAAATAAATGGAAATCATATTATGGCTATTAAGAGTCCCCACAAGTATTATATATATATATATATATATATATATATATATATTAACCCCATTATATAAAAAAAATTAAGTCTAACCAACTCTGAAATCAATCTCCACCATTAGATTTGGCTGAGATTAAAGCCACTTAAACTCACAAAAATAATTGCTATTGTAGTAGCCTAGGGCGGTTCATTTAAGTTTTCAGCAGCTCCACTTTTTCTCCACATGTTGCTTGTAAACCTCCATGTCTCTTTTTTCATCCCCATGTTGCAGGTAACTGTCATATACCCTTCCTCTAACAGATCTAACATTTATATCTTCTTAAAAACAAATGTTTGATTTCCACTTTACACCTCATAACTCCTCCTTTTAATCTTTTATACATTCTGGAAGGTGGTGGCGATACAGGGGTGTTTTCGTCGACAATGGTGGGTGGTTATCCAAGTTTAATGGCAGCATTATGGTTTGCTTCACACAATTGCTGCCGGTAAGCACTTCTCCTCTACTCGCCATGTCGCAACCCCCGACCCCTACCCCGGGAGCGGGCGCCGCGAGACTCAGAGCTAGTGGTATCGGTGTTTATTAATTTGACAGCGAAAATGAGACATCAGGACCGTAGTTAAGAAATATTTTTATCATAGTAAAACACCACACTTTTTATAATAATAAAATATTTGGATAAAACCCAAGTTCATTTGACAGTACATTTGTATGGGTAAACCCTAATTATTGAAAACAAAAACTCCTTTTTATTTAGGTAACTTCTATAGCCACTTTTCCAAGCCTTCAGTGCTCTCCAGCTGGCTTCTATTGGCTTTCACATTTTGTTACCTGCAACGCGTTTTAAAAACATTTTATCAGCAAGAAATACTGGTGAGTGCATCACAGTTTAATCAAAACAAGCTTTTATCATTTTACAGAATTGAGGGCATCCGCAATTACATTTGCTTATATCTATTCAATTACCACCCATGGCCTGTCAATCCTGACTTGTGGTCATGCTACTACTCACAATGTAGTAACAAGTAATATATACAAAACCCCAACATACCGACAGTAAATGTAGAATCACAAATACTCAATTACTGTTAAGAGAAATTTAAACATTTTGAGGTTTTGGTACAACATTTTGACCCCCAAAAATATATTTACAAAAAGGTGACAAAAAGAGAATGTACTCACATTGTTTACTTAGATAAAACTAAAGCTTACTGTTATAACTCCTGGTTATTGTCTATAAAAATTAAACAATGCACTCATGTTAGTAAAATAACCTAAATCACATTAACCGTACAACTCGAGACAGAATTCCAATGACTGAGTCGGGCAGAGCCGACCTGCATTACGGAATCCTAAATCAATCGGGTGTACACACAAGACAGAACTCCAACGACTGAGTCGGGCAGAGCCTTAACATGCGTTACGGAGCCCTAAATCGATCGTGTAGGGTAACAGCACTGTTATGGTACTTACAACGAGGCAGAGCTTCGCTTTATAGTGGGTATTATGCTTGGGTATTACTTTGACTATATAGAAATTGAGAGAGAAATCAGAGAATTGAACGTTGAACAAATGAGGCTTGAAGCCCCTTATATAGGCTGGTCGACCACTCTCTCGCGCCCCGCGAGAGATATAGCTAAGGCCTTCGCGGCCTGCAAGAGACCACGTGTCTCGTATAGGGTTGCCGAATCAAGGGGTAGCTTTGCCACGCGTACAACATGTGGCGCTATTGTGTGCCAGCCAAGTAACAGGTCCTCGCGGCCCGCGACAGATCAGTGAGGTCTTGGTCGCTCCCCGCGAGAGACTGCCAAACTTTGTTTTTCTTGATTTTTCTAAGTGTAGGGCTATTTCGGGTCCGTTTCTCGCGTACGGGGTACGTAAGGAACGTTTTAGGGTCATGTGAAGGTTTCTAGGATGTATTTAGGAGGGTTGTTATATCCTCCCCACCTTGTTTTAGATCTCGTCCTCGAGGTCTACTGGAACAGGGTGGGTATTTCCGTTGCATTTCTGATTCGAGTTCCCAAGTGTATTCTAGTCCTCTTTTGGAATCTCATTTTACTTTGACAAGAACTAATCTCTTGTGTTTGAGATTCTTGATCTATCTATCTTCAATCTGAACGGGTTTCTCTACAAACTTCAGTTTCTTGTTTACGTCAATATCCTTAAGAGGTATTACTAATTATTCGTCTACTAAGCATTTTTTGAGATTACATACATGAAACACATCATGTATTCCTGTCATTTCTTCTGGCAGTTGTAACTGATAGGCTACGGGTCCTATTTTTTTAATAATCTCAAAAGGTCCAATATACTTGGGTCTTAGCTTTCCTCGTTTAACGAATCTTACTACTCCTTTCCATGGAGAAACCATTAATAATACCTTATCTCCAACTTGAAATTCTAAAGGTTTTCGTCTATTATCTGCATAACTCTTTTGACGATCTTGTGCTGTTTTTAGTCTCTCCTTGACTTGAATTATCTTATCCGTTGTTTCTTGCACTATCTCTGGTCCAGATAATTGTTTTTCTCCAATTTCTGCCCAACAGACTGGGGTTCGGCACTTTCGTCCATAAAGTGCTTCAAATGGTGCAGCATTAATGCTAGTATGATAGCTGTTATTGTAGGAAAATTCTACTAATGATAAATAATCGTCCCAATTTCCTCCGAAATAAATTACACAAGCTCTAAGCATATCTTCCATTATTTGTATTGTCCTTACGCTTTGTCCGTCCGTTTGTGGATGATAAGTTGTGCTTAGATTTAACTTGGTTCCCATTGCTTTTTGGAAGCCTGTCCAAAAAATGAGAAGTAAAACGGCTATCTCTATCTGATACGATATATAAAGGAATCCCATGTAATGAAACTATTTCATTTACGTATAGCTTGGCTAACTGTTCCATACTTAAAGTTTCCTTCATAGGTAAGGAATGAGAAGATTTGGTTAATCTGTCTACAATCACCCAGATTGTATCATTTCCTTTTCTTGTCTTGGGTAATTTGGTAACAAAGTCCATTGTTATCAATTCCCAATTTCATATTGGCATTTCTAACTGTTGCAATAATCCTGAGGGTTTCTGATGTTCAGCTTCAACTTGTGAACAAGTTAGACATTTAGCAACATAGTTAGCTATATCCTTTTTCATTCCTATCCACCAGAAATTCTTCCTTTGATCTTGATACATCTTATCATTTCTGGGATGTATCGTATACTTAGACTTATGAGCTTCTTCTAGAATTCTGTGGCATAGGTTTCCTTGTTTAGGTATCCACATCTTTTTCTTATAGAACTTCCAAATTCCATCTGTTTCTTGTCCTAATTCCTTAATCATTCCTTTTAAACCTTCAGCATCGTCCTTTAATGCTGTTTCCTGTGCTTTTCTAATTTGCTCATTTAAATCTATCTGCAGATTTAATCTGAGAGAACGTACTCGTTTCGGCTTTTCATGATACTTTCGACTTAAAGCATCAGCTACTACATTAGCTTTCCCAGCATGATACTGGATATCACAATCATAATCACTAAGAACTTTCATCCAGCGTCTCTGTCTCATATTTAATTCCTTTTGCCCAAAAATGTATCTTAAACTCTTATGATCAGTGAAGACAACAAATTTATTTCCATATAAATAGTGTCTCCAAATCTTAAGGGCAAAATCTATGGCTCCTAACTCTAGATCATGGGTCGTATAATTCTCTTCATGTTTCTTAAGTTGTCTAGAAGCATAAGCTATAACCTTTTGACGTTGCATTAGCACACATCCATAGCCTAACTTAGACGCATCACAATAGACTTTAAAGTCTTCAGTTCCTTCTGGTAATGCGAGTGTAGGTGCATGGTTAATCTTTGCTTAAGAATTCTAAAAGCTTCTTCCTGTTTTGGTCCCCATTCAAACTTAACTCATTTGCAGGTCAGTTTGGTTAATGGTATGGCTATTCTAGAGAAATCTCGGATAAACTGTCAATAATATCCTGCCAGTCCTAGAAAACTTCGTACTTCTGTTGGTGACTCAGGGACTTTCCATTTAGTAATCGCCTCGATTTTTGTGGGATCCACACGAATTCCTTCATGATTAACCAAATGTCAAAGGAATTGCACTTCTTGTAACCAAAATTCACATTTTGAGAATTTAGCATAAAGCTTCTCTTTTCTCAATAATATTAGAAGTGTATGCAGATGCCCTGCATGTTCCTCTTTACTCTTAGAGTAAATTAGAATATCATCTATAAAGACAATTATGAATTTATCCAGGTATGGTTTACATATCCTGTTCATCATGTCCATAAATACGGCTGGGGCATTGGTTAAACCAAATGGCATGACGATAAATTCATAATAACCGTATCTAGTTCTGAAAGCAGTTTTCGGAACATCCTCTTCCTGTACTTTCAGTTGATGATATCCAGAGCGTAAGTCGATCTTAGAAAAGAATCGAGCTCCTTGAAGTTGATCGAACAGATCATCAATTCTCGGTAGTGGGCACCGATTCTTAATCGTGACTTTGTTCAAATCTCGGTAATCAATGCACATACGCATCGATCCGTCTTTCTTCTTAACGAATAACACCGGTGCTCCCCACGGTGATGAACTTGGTTGTATAAAACCTTTGTTAAGAAGTTTGTCCAATTGTTTCTTCAGTTCCTGCATCTCTGTTGGTGCTAATCGATAAGGTGCTTTGGCAATCTGTGTTGTCCCTGGTATTAGGTGAATTCTAAATTCAACCTTTCTATTAGGCAGTAATCCAGGTAATTCTTCTGGAAAAACGTCTGAGAATTTAGATACTACAGGAATATCTTGTAATTCCTTTCCTTTAGTGTTAATGATTACAGAAATCATATATACTATTCCTCCTTTTCTTTCATAACTTGCAGCTTTCATCACAGAGATGAACTCTGTCGACCTGGTTGGCTTATCTCCTTTAATTGTGATCTTTTCACCACTTGCTATACTTACTTGTACTAACTTTTAATCACATAAAATACTAGCACAATTGGCTACCAACCAATCCATTCCTAATACGACATCGAATCCAGCTAGATTCATTGGGTAAAGGTTAGCAAAGAATTGACGGTTTAGGATTTCTATTCTTGCTCCCTGCGAGATTTCACCTATCTTAATAGATTCTCCATTGGCTGTCTCTACCAGACAATCTTGTTGGAGTTTGACTAAAGGTTGATCAAGAAGTTTGTAGAAAGAAGTATTGATAAAACTGTGGTTTGCACAAAGTCAAACAATACTTTGGCAAATATGTTGTTAACTAAGAACGTACCGGCAATCACATCCGGGATCATCTTGGCTTCCTCAGCTGTCAAAACAAATGCTCTAGCATTCTTCTTAGGTGCTTCAGTTGTCGTAGCATTGTTGGTCATGGCTAGAGCTAGTTTCGGACAGTTCGGTTTGATATGCCCCTACTCTCCACATTTGAAGCATATTCCATTACTGTGTTTCTTCCTACAGTTTTCTTCTTTGTGTCCAGATATTTTGCAAAAGTTGCAATATTAGAGCATCTTCCAGAATGCTTTCTTTTGCAATACCTACAGTAGGGTGCAGAGGAAGAACCTGTACTTTTCCCACGGTTGGAACTTTCGTAGCGAAATTCTTGGGTAAGCATTTGAGCTAGGTTCTTTCTGTGATTTTCCTCTTGTGTACGCACCAATTCATCAGTCAAGGTATTGGCTAGTTCTACTACTTCTTCTATGGTTTGCGGTCTAGCTGCCTTGAATACGTGTCTAATCTCACTAATTAATCCCCAAATGTAACGGGAGATTAACACTGGTTCAGGTGAGGCTAAGGTTGGCACTATCCTAGCATATTCGAAGAATATGGTAGTGTAACCTTTGCAGTCTATTCCAGTCATTCTAAGATTTAGGAACTTATTGGCGATTTGTTCCTTCTCATTAGGACGACATAATTTTCTTTCAACCATTTCCTTAAAGTTGATCAATTCCATATTATAAACTCTGTCACTTTCCCTAGACTGGAGAATAGTATTCCACCATTCTAAGGCTGCATTTTTTAAAAGATTAGAAGCAAACATAATCCTATCTTCATCTGCACATTTACTTATTTTTATGACTGCTTCTGTCTTTTCTATCCAACGTAAGGCTGCAATGGCTCCTTCACTGCCTGAGAATTCTATTGGTTTGCAAGCCAAGAATTCTTTATAAGACCAACCATAAGAAGCGGTTCTTCTTCTCTTAGGAATTGGAGCTTGGATAATAGGTCCATTATCGTTCACACTGTTAGTGCAGTATGTCTATCGCCTCCGTCATCTCAAGACCATAGCAGAAATAGTTTATTTCTAGGCTTTTATTGTAATATCTAGTTAAGAAAGGCAAGGTGGCAAACTTGTAAATAAGGAGAAATCCTTATATTCCTTGGCCTATAAATAGAGGAGTTAGTGTAGAGTTGAAGACTTTTGCTCATTTGGTGGTTTTAGGAGATCTAATCTTAGAGAGAGAAAGTCTAGAGAGAGAAAGTTCTCTCACGTGATTCACGGCTTTGTATACGTCATCATAATCAATAGAATCACGTTATTAGTACGTTCTTGTGTGTTCGGTCACGTACGTTCACGGATTCCGCACGTCGAACGTTCGTTACGCAATCGTACGGTGTCAAAACCGATCCTACAAGTGGTATCAGAGCAGGTTCTCGGTTGCGAAGATCAAACGCACAGATTCGTACAAGATTTGATCAGATTCAGAGCCAAAATCATCCAGATTTATCAAATTTCTCATATCTTTCTTGTTCTTCACGTTTTTATCTGATTTTTGTCAAATTGAACAGGTTTTAACGGTCCAAATTAGCTGATTTTCGGATATGTTGTGCGAAATTATCATATCTACAAGCCTACCAATTTTCAGATCTCAATTCCAAGCCGTTTGAGAGAAATCTGAAATTTTGTGTTCGAAAAAGTTGGGATATGTTTGCTGTTGATGTTGAAGTTCATATGGAGGCCAACCGATCGGTCAACATCATCACTTGATCGAACAGCTGTTCGATCGATCAGCTGTTCGTTCCATTACACCACATATTTTTAAGTTGTTGACTTTTGTTGACTACTAACCGATCGAACAGCCTGTTCGTTCCAGTGCATCTCTGCAATTCTGTCATTTAAAGTGTTGACTTTGTTGACTGCTGATCGATCGAACAGCTGTTCGATCGAACACCTGTCCGTATCTCTGCATTCATTAAAGTTTGACTTTGTTGACCTAACCGATCGGACAGCTAGCCGATCGGCTAGCATCCCAACCGATCGATCAGCATTACGTCAACACTGCTATCTTTCTTAGTCAATATTATTCTGCATTGTCAGTCAACTTTATCTGTGATTCATGTGACATTAATTGCATTCGGTGATCATGTAAATCTCATTACAAGTGTTATCTAGTTTCGTCATCATTTACGATAGAAAGTCACATGTGAATGAGTTAGTGGTCAAATTATATTTCATGAGCATTTAAAGGTGTCGGCCACTCTTGCATATGATTTATTAATTGTCAGAAATTAAGTCTTTAGTATGCATGTGATATCATAATTCAAGTTTGCATATTTGAAAAGTGTCTTGTCGTGTAGTGATATTGAAACGGTTAGTATATCCCAACCGATCGGCTAGCATTTACCAACCGTTCGGCTAGCATCCCCAACCGATCGGCTAGCAAATTCCCAACCGATCGGCTAGCATTTCCCAACCGATCGACTAGCATTTCTCAACCGATTGAACAGCAAATTCCCAACCGATCGACTAGCAATTCCCAACCGATCGGACAGCAATCCCAGCCGATCGACAAAGAGATTTGTTGTGTAGTGTCAGCCGATCGAACAGAGGGTCGATCGAACAGCTTTCCCGTCCGGTCGAACAACAACTCCAACCGATCGGACAACACTGATTATTTTCACTGTTGACTTTTTCGGATACCCGTTCGATCAAGTTGTTTGATATTTTAAAACCGATCATTTGTTTGTTTGTTTGCAGGTGATTTCGAGGTAATTCAAGGACATAAAATCATGGATGAAATGAAACCTTTCAAAGATACAAGGACAGCAGAACAAAAGTTAGCATACATAAAACAGAGAGCTCATTGGAGGATGATAATAATTTCGCGTGTTTACCATGAAGCTAAGAAAGCAAATAGATGGGATGCTAGTAAAAAATGTTATCGTGATCCTGAAGGAAATATTGCTATTGATCCGGAAACTCTTTGTGAGGAAACTCTTGCTAAAAGTATTGCTGAAGAAGAAGAAGAAGAAGAAGAGAAAAAGAAAGAAGGAAAAGAGAAAGAAGAAGAAAAAGATGAAATTTCAAAAAGTGAAGTAGTGTGCTCAAAATGCGAAAAATCTGCAGCAGACAATGTGAAACTCTTGAAGGATATGGAAAGTTTGACATTGGAAAACAAACCTTTGAAAAACGAGAAGAAAGCTGATGATAAACAGATTCTTGTGTTGCAAGAAAATTGTAAGAAGCTGAAATCTGAAAATATTAAACTGTCAAGTGATTTGAACAGTTTGACATTAGAAAACAAAGTTTTTAAAGATAAAATCAAAAGTTTTGAAAATGAAAAAGTAAAAATTGAAAAAGAATTTCAAAGTCAAATAAAGATTCTTGAAGATGGGAGATCTGTTTTTAGCAAGAACAATATTGAAAAGCAAAAGGTAATAAATTCCCATCGTCAGACTATTATTCGACTTGAAAAAGAAGCTGCATGTGATAGAAAGAAAATCAAAGATTTAGAGAATAAATTGAAAAGTTTTGTGACTTCTGCATCATATGTTTGTCCAAAACCGATCAAAGATTTAGAGAATAAATTGAAAAGTTTTGTGACTTCTGCATCATATGTTTGTCCAAAACCGATCAATTCTGTTCCAATAAGTGACAATGTCACAAATTTTGACAAAGTCAAAATTGAAGATTGTAATGATAAATCTGATGATGAAAAAGAAAAAGAAGAAAAAAGAAAAACATTTTTGAAATTAAATGAAATGTTTAAAAATACTGTTTTACATTCTACTGAGAAAGGTGAATGCTCAACGCAAAAACCTGTAAAGAAGAATGTGGAACAGAAACAAAAAGATAAAAAATCGAAAAATTTTCAAAAAGAAAATAAAAGCTCATCAGATCAATCATCCAATCACAATAAAAAATTACAAAAATTTAAAAATCAAAACTCAAAAATAGTTGGTAATCAGTGGTGCAGGTTTGACCACAGTTCTCAAAAGCCAAATCCAGCTTATAGGAGAAGATGGGATGAAGATTTTTCAAGGACAAATCATTACAATGATAGAAAACAAAGAAATGACTACCACAAGGCAAATCAATGCTTTGATCTAAGTGTGTGGTATGAAGACAGTATGTGGTATGAAAGGAGTGAGAGGTATGATAACAGAATGTGTTACACTTGTGGCTATCAAGGACACATTGCTGTTAACTACCAAAGTCAGAGATTCGAAACAAGAAGGTGCTATGAATGCCACATCAGAGGACACATTGCCAGAGATTGCCCAATGAGATCAAAGGGAAGATCGAGGGCTGAATCTCAGAAAATGGCAAAGAAACTAGTCAGTGTCAAGCCCAAAGAACAGAAAGTACAAGAACCAAAAGTTCAAGAACAGAAAGTTCACGAACCGAAAGTGAAGCTTTCACAGGGGCGGAAAGACATACTGAGGAAGAAAATAAAGAAGGCAAGAGAATACTTGGAGAAAATTTTGTCCTCGGATACAACTGGTAATCCGAGAAAAAGTTCTGATGAATCATTTTCCTCAACTGAAAAGGCAAGCAAAACGAATTCATCAGATGCAAATCTGAGGACAAAAGAGAAAAGAAAGAAAGTTGTTAGCCATGAATTTGTTTCTTCAGAAACAAAGGAGCAACATGTTGACGATGAATTTGATTTGTCAAAGTCAAAAGAGCAACATTCTGGCAATGATTCTGACTTGTCAAAGTTAGAGGAGCCACGTTCAGGCAATGATTCTGGTTTGTCAAAACCAGAAGAGTCATCTGTTGAGGTAAAAAACTGTCAAACCCAAGGCTGGTCAGGCTTGGGTGAATTTGTTTAAATGAAAAACCTGACTTGCCGGAGTTCCCAGGTTGGTAAGTGTGGAACAGGAATCGGCATATTTCTTGAGAAATTCACAAGTTGGTAACTGTGATATTTCGAATCACAAAAGACTAATCAAGGACATTAAGTTGTACTTGATTTATCTTTTCGACAAATGGTTAAAAGAGAACAAGGTGATGAATGATCCCCATGTTTGAGAAATGACTCACAAAACTAATTTTCCGGAAAAACCATTTTGATTAAAACAAACTTAAGTGTTTTGAAATCACTATGGGAAAATGTTTTGTTGTCAGGGGGAGTTCTGATTGTTTATGCCGAGTGAATGGCGAATTGAAGCGATTTGATATCAGTTTGTCACGTTTCTTTGACAGTTTATTTTCAAATTTTCCTTGAAAATCAAAATTGAAACATATTTTGATTTTAGGGGGAGAAAAATTTTAAAAAATTAGAAAATTTTAAAAAATTTGAAAATTTGAAAAAGACAAAAACATGATAAAAAACTACTGGTAAAAATGAAAAATGAAAATGAGTTTTGTGTTAAAGAAGAGGAAATGATAGTACATCAGTGGACTTTCACAGCATGCTAAAGAATTGGAAAGTTAAATGTGATAAACGGTCTCACTGATGATGTGTCAGTAGTTTTTGCACATTCAGTAGATTGTGACGAGATATAAACCTAAATTCAAACTTGCTTATATCGTGGGTAACATCTCTCGGATATATGGGTAACCCCCGAAATCTTGTTTCAAAGATTCCTTTTTCTGATATACTAGGTCTTTATACTCAATGATATCTGGGGTATTATTCCGGGACTTCTGCTGAATGGAAGTTCTGACCTAGTCCTCGAATAATACTTTCCGCAATGCTTGAAACATAGCATCACCCTCAGCATATATGATAAGACAATAAAATTGCTTAGCAATGCTGTTGTAAAAAAGATCCTCTAAAGGGGACACACCCAAGTTGAGTCATGATCTCTCTGCTGAATGGTAGTTCTGACCTGAGCTCTCATGATTCTTCATAAATTATTAACCCCTTACAGATATCATTTGTGTTATAATTACCTGTAAGACTAAATATTGGGATCTGGATACGGGAGTATATTCTGAGGTGGGATACGCGATTAAGTTTAAGTATCTAAGACATTAAACTCATATCTCGAAGCAGTTGAAATTTGTGTGAAAATTTAAGTGGACCAGTATACTGACAATCTAAGTGAATCGTTTAGAATTTAAAATGATTAAAGCTTAACGGTGCTTGTGATTGGTCTCATGAACTGATATGATCCTCTTACACAAACTCACAAAAATATTGTTTGTAGATATTTCTTTACTGCATTTCTTTAAACTCAAAATCCAAAAAGATTTTAGTGTGTTTTAGCATAAAGTTTTGAAAAATACAAAAAGATTTTCGACAACTGAAGTTGGAGAGTTGATTTTCAAAATTCCAAGTGCTAAACTTGATGAACTAGAGGGTTGGGAGAATATGTTGAAAACTTTGAATGTTATATACAAATATTTGAAAGATTGTGTGATTAGTTAATCAAGGTCGTTCACTTGAACTTGATGTAACTATTCTTATTGTTTGAATGAATGGTTTCTACCAGTAAGTTTCTTAAATATAAATGTTATAAATTTGTGAAACTTATGTTATGGGTAGAGGATTTGCAGGTTAACCAGGTTTCAAATCCTGAGCATATGCATAATAGAGCTAGGAATTGATCCTGAATTTGTGAACGTGTGAAAGCCAGACTACGATCTCGAAAGATGAGTCTAAGGGGGAGTCTGAAGACGAGCTCAACACAAGAGGAAGCGTGGATTCAAAGAGCCAGATAACTATTTTGGAGGAGCCTGTATACGGAAATCCAGGCGTCGATCCCAAAAGCACGGAAGCTTGACGAAAGGGGGAGCCTGAAAGAAAAAGAGTCTAAGAAGAAGGGGAGCAACGACAGCTTGAAAACAGATCCACGAGGATTCTGTTCATGAAAGAGAAAAGATAAGACGCTACGAGTCTGACTAAATGTTTGAGATTGACTGCGGCAATATCCAAGGGGGAATCTGTTAGTGCAGTATGTCTATCGCCTCCGTCATCTCAAGTCCGTAGCAGAAATAGTTTATTTCTAGGCTTTTATTGTAATATCTAGTTTAGAAAGGCAAGGTGGCAAACTTGTAAATAAGGAGAAATCCTTATATTCCTTGGCCTATAAATAGAGGAGTTAGTGTTAGAGTTGAAGACTTTTGCTCATTTGGTGGTTTTAGGAGATCTAATCTTAGAGAGAGAAAGTCTAGAGAGAGAAAGTTCTCTCACGTGATTCACGGCTTTGTATACGTCATCATAATTAGTAGAATCACGTTACTAGTACGTTCTTGTGTGTTCGGTCATGTACGTTCACGGATTCCCCAAGTCGAACGTTCATTACGCAATCGTACGGTGTCAAAACCGATCCTACACACACTGTGACTTGGTTCAGTATGTTGGCGTTTACTTTCATTTGCAGATTTATTATTTTATGCTTCCTTAACAGTATTGATAATATAAGGCATAGCATCTATAATTCCTTGTGCTACTATATGTTGGACGACACTGTTATTTATTTGGTTTCCATTATTCTCATTATTCTGGCTTTCCTGATTTACTTCGTTTGACATCTGAATTGTAAATATTTATCAGGTATTAATTATCACAGAATAAAATCAAGTACAATTATTTATACACAATCACACAAACGATTTGGTCAAAAATGTCGATCATTGCGACTTTTTCTCTTTTTATATATGCATCTATTACAAACTACAACTGGAATTCAAATATACTAGTAATTATGCATTCGTATCTTACACTAAACAAATACGTAGCAGTGAAACATTAGATTTTTTTATCAAAATAAAAAAAATACACATATATCTATGTATTATTCTAAGTGTCATGTATCCAATCATGTATAACACGCTCAACATGCTTCCACATCAGCTTCTCTCCTATTTGACGAATTTTATCTCCTTCCTCTACTAATTCGTCACCCCATGAGCGAAGTTCTTCCAAATTTTCCTGGCTTATAGGTGGCATAGGTGCTGGTACTGGGTCAGGGTGTTGAGGGATAGGTTGTCCATAAGAGTATGGGTTTCTTATTACCATTTACGTCCACCATTCGCTACTCCAAAAGGGATCTAAAGGGTTAAGGTCTGTGTACTAAGCTATGGGGTTTGGTGGGGGAATTCTGGGAATCTCATAAGGATCTACATCAGGAATTGGAAACTGATCTTCCTGATCAGGTTCTAACATTTGTTGGTCTGGGAATAAAGGTAACAGTGGCGGTTCGGCTATTTGGTTAGAGTCTGCTGCTGTGGTACCTAGCATATGGAAATTGGCCAACTGTCTATCTAGTTCCTCTTCCCACGGTGGTCTATCCCTTGTTTCCTGAGTTTGTGCCTTTGCTTCCTGATTATCCCTGACTATTGCCCTCTGCTGTTGTAACTTTTTCATTTTTTTCTTCTTTCGTGTGCTCCTCTACTAAACCAACCTATTTTCTTAGTAGTAAACGGTTCCTCAGACTGTGCCTTAAAAATAAATATCCCTTCCTCAGTCTCAGCTGAGTAACCTGAGGGATCTGGCTGAGATGATGTTCCCTCATCTTTCGGTAAACTACCTAAATGACGATAGGCGTCCGAAATTCCTTGCTCACTCATACTGTATGTGACAACCCTCAAAATTTCAGGCACTGTACAAATTAATTAATCTTAATTACGTGCTTAATGACTGTGCTTGATTACAACTGACAATTTAAACTGCTCTATGATTCTATATCATATATACATGCATCATGTTTTATACAGTCACTCCATTCATTTCACACCAACATTAGTGACATACTTGATGCACTCAGCACAGTTAACACACTGAACGGTTGATTCAGAAATAATGCTGACAATGCCAGCACATAGACAGACAATGTTATTATGGCCAGTATGAGCCAGGGCTAGGGTACTACACTGGTTTGGAGTGTAGGGAAGTGAGGACCATAAGACTGCGTCATTAAGTGATAGATATAGTGCCGGGAAGTGCCTAAAACACACTTTAAATACAGAATTCTGCGTTCTTTTATAAAATTCAGCATTTTATTATACCAGTAGAATACACAAATATGGCAGAGTGGTCCTGTATACTTTCCTAAGTGCCAGGAATGATTTCGTTACAAAAAGATGCATAAAAGACACTATACGGTACAACTTAATGCTTTAACAGAACGATACGTAACCGAGCAACCGGACATTACCCGGGACACCAAATTTCTGTCAAATACATTGTTTTAATATTTTTGGCTAGTCATAATTCCCGTTTGCCATAACCCCACTAAAAATGATCAAACTAACAAGTATAGGTTAGTTACTTACAATCTAACTACCATTTACAATTTAGTTGCAAAATTTACATCCAACCCCCCCCCCCATAATCGATTTTTGATCCCCATGGACCCCACCCTAATCATTTCAAATCCTTACCCAATAATCCTTCTCAAATGTGATTGGGCCTCCCTTATTTGTTACATTTACAAGAAGATCACATTCATTACAAATAGGGTGGCTAAGATTATCATCATCACTTCAAGATTTACACTCCACCCTCCCACTCTCTCTCTCTCATTTTCGGCTCACCCAAACAGCCACCATCATCACCAACTTAACACCACCATCTTCATCATATTCAAGCTCCATTCAAGCCTTGAAGGTGATTCATGAAGGTTGCAAGTTGAGAAGCATTCAAGGAAGCTTTGTTCTAATCTTGTCATCATCTTTTCCCACCATCATCTTCACTAAGTTCATCCCTAGCCCTTGTGCTAGTTGTAAGTCTTCGATTTAACTCTTGAATCACTTCTACGTTAATTGTTCGAAACATTGTTGTTTGAAGCTTAAAAAAAGGACACAAAGAGAAAATGAATAAGGAACCTAAACCTGAACTTATATAATGATAAAATCTGGTTGGATTATGTTGGTATAAGCATGCATGTTGTTTGATCATTGATTTCTTGATAAACCCGTTGTTAGAACACTTGGTGATGCGTTTTAGTAACATATACACTCTAAAAAGCATGCTGATTGGTATTTTCAGCCAACTTCAACAGGCTGTAACTGGATCTTTATAAATCGAAAAACGGATTTTCTGAAGCCTAAATTATGTATTTTTGAAAAACCGAACAAATGGCACTGGAATCGTAATTTTTCGAGGTCGTTTACTATTTTTAAAGGGCTGTTTTTGGACAGCAGCTCAAGCTGCGATTTTTCTGCTGAAAAAGTATGTTGTATTCGGAATCATAACTTAAAAACCGAGTAAAATTAGCTCATGAAATTTTTACTGTAGATGGTCACTATTGTCGCCGTAATTCTCCCACTGGAATTTCGTCAATCGGACTTACGATTAATTTTTAGTGAAATTTTCCGTAGACTGCAATCAGAAAGCAACAAATCTGATTGCAGTCGGGTAAACGAATTTTTATATAATATTGGTAATGAACTGGGCCCCGATATTTTTACACAATATAAACTGGAACGTTTATGACATTCTGTAAAAATTTGGGAATTTTTGGAGAAGGATAACTATTTTATTAAAATGCTCAAAAGCAGTCCAGTTTTGACTAATAAAGCTGAAATGACATAAGTGGTATATTGCATGTATGATTGTCGGGTTTGCTATGTGGGAACAATCTACGGGATATATGTAAAAGAAAATGATATGCTATTAAGCATGGACACCCCTATTTACAAAGGAGACTATGGCGAAATTTTCCGAAAATCCTAACACTTAGTATATATTTTCTGGACAAATGTTTACTAGTATATTTTAGACTATGTTTTTCAAACATAAAACTCGCCATAATTTTTATGACGAAATACAGAGTATCGGAGGTTGGTTTTATACAGGACTATGGGTAAATATGTATTCTCTAAAAAGGGACTTAAAAATATAATTCCAATACGAACAGACATATGTAAAATATCTCATCCTTGGGAAGGAAATACGAATACACAAGTATAAGAAGTATTATTACTAAAATATTGGAAACACTTTAAAACGTAACTCAAAGGCATTAATCAATACTAAGACAAGGCACGACCCGTTCGTCTAATAGACGTTAGCCCATTGTAGGTAGTCGTATTTGCCGCGGAGATTTGGGTTACATTGGATACGAAGACGCAAAACTGTGAGTTCATGTCCCCCTTTTTCTCTTAACTGTTTTCAGTTTTATACTTCGAGGGTGAAATACATGTTACATACTGCTACGGACAATTACGAATGGTATGGTCAGCTAAGGAAGGAACTGTTAGGTTATGTGATTGGGTAGGTGAAATCTTAAGAACATTAGTCCTCGTAGTACGATCGAGGGATACAAGTGATAGGCCTATTTGAGCATAACAAACCCCACCCATGCGCTAAGGTTGGACCATGTGGTGACCTTATCTTAACCACACCCATGCGCCCTCAGGTTGGACCATGTGGTGACCTTGTCTTAACCACACCCATGCGCCCTCAGGTTGGACCATGTGGTGACCTCGTCTTAACACCACCCATGCGCCCTCAGGATGGACCATGTGGTGACCTTGTCGTAACACCACCCATGCGCCCTCAGGTTGGACCACGTGGTGACCTTGTCCTATCCCCTCCCATGCGCCCGCAGGTTGGACCATGTGGTTACACATTAACTGATATGTTTCCTTATTTGCTTTCATACCAGAGTTTACAAAACATACATACTTACAATGATTATAAAGGTTTATTCGCGCGCACATACTAATCACATGAACTCGCTCAACTTTATGTTGATTTTTCAAACTACATTTATTTCAGGAAAACTAGTGGATCTGGCACGGTATGCACGATTTTCAAGCTGCGTTTGAATAAAGAAGTCATTCAGGGTTCTAAGGTTTAGAAGGTGTAACCTCTACCTGGACGGGTTACATATCTCTAAATCTAGTTTTGTTTAAGGTCTTTGCCAAGTTTTATGAACTCATTTAAATAAGTCAAGGTTTGTAACTTATTTTGGGATAGATGTTTTAAGACAAGTATAATATGGTATTTTTTTTAAACTTTATTAATGGATGAACTTCTCACGTTTTTTTTTATCATATAGCATTGTTATGATTGATTGCTATGGTATTAAGAAGTCACACCAGATAACCACGCTTCCGCAAAAGCCAGGGTGTGACACTGTAAACTAACAAATAGTCAAATAACACAAAACAATATTTACACGTATTCACATAAGTTATTTCCTAACACATAATTTAAAACTTAAGTGTCAGCAGAACACTTCTTTGGCTTAAACCAGTGGCTGTAGCTCTGATACCACCTTCTTTCGCAACCCTCGACCCCTACCCTGGAAGCAGGCGTCGCGAGACTCAGAGCTGGTGGTATCGGTGTTTATTAATTTGGCAGTGGAAATGAGACATCAGGACCGTAGTTAGGAAATATTTTTATCAGATAACTTTTTATAATAATAAAATATTGGGATAAAACCCAAGTTCATTTGACAGTACATTTGTAGGGGTAAACCCTAATTATTGAAAACAAAACCTCCTTTTATTTAGTTAACTTTTATAGCCACTTTTCCAAGCCTTCA
Source organism: Helianthus tuberosus (assembly GCA_030545235.1). Classification (NCBI taxonomy): domain Eukaryota; kingdom Viridiplantae; phylum Streptophyta; class Magnoliopsida; order Asterales; family Asteraceae; genus Helianthus; species Helianthus tuberosus. Next base: position 71,053,827 of record CM060366.1, read on the forward strand.
GTGCTCTCCAGCTGGCTTCTATTGGCTTTCACATTTTGTTACCTGCAACGCGTTTTAAAAACATTTTATCAGCAAGAAATACTGGTGAGTACATCCCAGTTTAATCAAAACAAGCTTTTATCATTTTACACAATTGAGGGCATCCGCAATTACATTTGCTTATATCTATTCAATTACCACCCATGGTACTGTCACTCCTGACTTGTGATCATGCAACTACTCACAATGTAGTAAAAAGTAATGTATACAAAACCTCAACATACCGACAGTAATTGTAGAATCACAAATACTCAATTACTGTTATGAGAAATTTAAACATTTTGAGGTTTTGGTACAACATTTTGACTCGCAAAAATATATTTACAAAAAGATGACAAAAAGAGAATGTACTCACATTGTTTACTTAGATAAAACTAAAGCTTCCTGGTATAACTCCTGGTCATTGTCTATAAAAATTAAACAATGCACATGTGTTAGTAAAATAACCTAAATCACATTAACCGTACAACTCGAGACCGAATTCCAATGACTGAGTCGGGCAGAGCCGACATGCATTACGGAATCCTTAATCAATCGTGTGTACACACGAGACAGAACTCCAACGACTGAGTCGGGCATAGCCCTGACATGCGTTACAGAGCCCTAAATCGATCGTGTAGGGTAACAGCAGGGTTGTGGTACTTACAACGAGGCAGAGCTTCGCTTTATAGTGGGTATTATGCCTGGGTATTAGTTTGAGTATATAGAAATTGAGAGAGAAATCAGAGAATTGAACGTTGAACAAATGAGGCCTGAAGCCCCTTATATAGGCTAGTCGACCACTCTCTCGCACCCCGCGAGAGATACAGCTAGGGTCTTCGCGGCCCGCGAGAGACCACGTGTCTCGTATAGGGTTGCCCAATCAAGGGGTAGCTTTGCCACGCGTGATACACGTGGCGCTATTGTGTGCCGGCCAAGTAACAGGTCCTCACGGCCCGTGACAGACCAGTGAGGTCTTGGTCGCGCCCCGCGGGAGACTGCCAAACTTGTTTTTCTTGATTTTTCTAAGTGTAGGGCTATTTCGGGTCTGTTTCTCGCGTACGGGGTACGTAAGGAACGTTTTAGAGTCATGTGAAGGTTTCTAGGATTTATTTAGGAGGGTTGTTATACGCCACCACTGTTGTTTGAGTCGGACACCGGCGCCGCCTCCGTTCCACACCCTTTCGTAGCTTAACACACACTGGTGCCACAAAGTTTCTGAAATCGATCATACGGTATGCAATTCCTGATTCAAAACAGTCATTGGTAGCATAAATCACGATTAGGGGACCACATTCATCAGTTCAAACGACGCATTTGGGCATTAGGGTTTCATCGCTTCCACTTTTTTTTCTATTTATTTCAGGTCGTTAATGTTCTTGGATAGGTTACTATATCAGGTTACTGATTCCTACTATCAAACTCATATATGTACAATTTTGGGTATTTTGGGTCTTTATTTGTGTTTTTATTGGTTGCCTATTGCTAAGATTTTTGGGTTTTTCGTTTTTCAATTAAGGCTTAGTGGAGATAAATCATTAGTTGCAGAATATCCTAAAGAGAAAGCCATTTCAACTTGAAAGTCCCAAGTGAGAGGAGATCACGGGAGAAAGGTCATTAGTTGAGGCTAGCAATCTGATTGTTCTCAAGATACAAGTCTATGTGATTTGCTATTTTCCATATTTTTTATTGATCGCTTCTGACTAACTACACATATGACCTTTTCTATTTTGTTATCTTGTGTAGGGATATAAAAAGTATGTTGAGTGGAACCCATACACTAAAGTTACTAACTACATCAGATAATGTGAGTTTGGATGAAGGGGCAAGGGGCCATGTGTGAGCCACTTAATTTTGGTGTCCATGCCTGTAGGTGTGTCGATATCAACCCGGACACTAAAGTTTCGATCTTTGGGGCTGGACACATAGGCCTTATGACCATGTCGGATGCACGTGCATTTAGAGCTCCAAGAATTGTAATTGTTGATGTGGATCACCAGCGATTATCAAATGCAAAGGACCTTGGTCCAAATGACACCATTCAAGTCTCAACAAACTTCCTGGTCCTCCAAATCAAATCAAAATATCCTTGAAAATGAAATGATAGAAAGTTACTTATGACAGAAAATTGTTTTCTATGACATGATGTAGGTGAGGAAGTATTATTGATACATAAAGTCATGGGTGAAAGTGTGGATATTAGCTAGATATCTAAGGGCAACTACTCTTTTTTATACCTCAGAAGGTCTTTAATGCTCAGAAATCATATTATACCAATGTGGTTTGTCTTTTGATTAGAATTATAGGTGTTTTATAATCTTATAAACTCATTTTTGGATTGATTTCCCTCATTCTATGTATTCACTGTCATATTAACATATGTTGGAAACTGGCTTGATATAGAAAAACTGTTTTGATGCAGAGGAAAGGATCTGCCGAAAAAAAATCACAAAAGAAGAAATTGTTTCCGATCGTTGAATATATTCCAATGTAAAGACGAATTACATAGTTACATATATAATGACAGTAAGCCCTTTTTAAGGTACAGTTTCATCTAACATTTTTGTATCTTATTATTGTTATTTTTTTTTCTCTTTTATATGTTTTGTAATGAATTCTTGCTTGAACGTGTTTGACTTTTGTTCATTTGGTTAAGAAATGAAATGAGAAGCTTTCTCATTTAACTAGAGAAAATACAGAGGAGTTGAACAACATAATCAAATCAGTGGGAAATAAGGTTAATAATGTTGTGGCCAATTCAGCCTCTACCATCAGTAAACCCCATGGCGTCGCAGCTGGTGGTTTTGATGTTTCTGTGGCAATGTTCAACATAGTATGGTATTATGTTTGTTTTGTTTCATATATCCCTGCATTTACTATTATCTTTTGTAATTTTCATTGCTCTTCTGTATTGTTTTTATTTAGGCAGTCATTCTCTACCATCTACACGAGTACGACAAGTGTTTCTGCATTTTACATAGATTATATCCAATTAATGAGGTGAGCGACGAATGTATATTATTTTTGTCACAGCATTTGATCTATGTGCTCATAAGTATGTTTATTCCAAGAGAGGGTGGCACGTCATGTATGCCTATCTTTCTATAGTATGTCGTCATTCTTCAAGAGCTGTTGTAGCATGTAAGTTTCTTGATTTCACTAATATATAAGTTTGCATTATGCTTATATATATATATATATATATATATATATATATATATATAGGGGAATGCCAAAATGAGAACCACATCGAGTTGTAAGAACCGTGAGAACTACATCGTAGGGGCGCGGTAGACCAAAATTTTTTTTCATAGACGTTGATGCATGTATAAAAACACCATTTGTAAAAAAAATTCAAAAAAAAATGTCGTGTGTGTAGTTTTGAGCGCCACAAGTTTGTGTTTACGGGACCCGTAAATCTGGTCGGAAAATTTACGGGTCCCGTAAACACAAACTTGTGTTGTTCAAAACTACACCCACGACATTTTTTTTGAATTTTTTTTACAAATGTTGTTTTTATACATGCATCTACGTTTCTGAAAAAAAATTTGGTCCACCAAGGCCCGGATCAAAAAGTTCTCGCGGTTCTTACAACTCGAGGTGGTTCTCATTTTAGCGTGATCCTATATATATATATATATATATTGCAAAATCAGTTTGCTAATCCATATATGTATATATATGATGTTTCATAATAGCATCAAGATCTCATTGAGCTGTTTTTTTTAGTTTTGATTCAGTTACATCTTACGGTTTATTTGCTCTAGGGGTGTTGATCCTTTCCAATGCATCTTACGGTTTACTTATGACAGAAAATTGTTTTTTTTATGACACGATGTAGGTGAGGAAGTATTACCGATACACAAAGTCATGGGTGAGACTGTGGATATTAGCTAGATATCTAAGGGCAGCTGCTATTTTTTATACCTTAGAAGTTCTTTAATGCTCAGAAATCATATTATACCAACGTGGTTTGTCTTTTGGTTAGAATTATATGTGTTTTATAATCTCATGAACTCATTGTTGGATTGATTTCCCTCATTCTATGTATTCACTGTCATATTAACATATGTTGGAAACTGTCTTGATATAGAAAAACTGATCTTATAAAAGAATGAATCGCAAAAGAAGTTGTTTCTGTTTGAAACTGTTCTGATGTAGAGGAAAGGATCTGCCGGAAAAATCACAAAAGAAGAAATTGTTTCCGATCGTTGAATATATTCCAATGTAAAAACGAATTACACGGTTACATATAGAATGACAGTAAGCCCTTTTCAGGGGTGTTAGTGGTTTGTCGCCTCGTAAACTTTGTTTGAAAATTGGATGCTCCATAATATTGTTAAGGAATATTGATCTATCACATGGTCTATATAGTGGCAAAATTTTATATGCAGAGGCTTCCAGCGCAATGTGCGCAATGTTATTGATGTAGAGTTAATTGTCATGAAACATATGGGAAAGAAAGTATTTTTGCCAAGAATACCTCTATGTCTTTTTGATAGGATGACATGTTCCTGTTTAAGCTAAAAAGAAAACAGTTTCAAATTCGTCTCTCCGCTTTTCCGTGTTTATCTTCTAGATTCTATATTTTCACATGGTCAACTTTATGTGGTGTGATCATGAGGAACATCACACGAAAATACAAAAGTGTTAGTACACCTTGCAAGAGATTTCAGACGAGACGGATTATACACTTGAAGTGTTCTCTATCAGGAGGTGTTACATGATGGATGAACTGCTTTTAAATTCAACGTATGATTTTTAATGCATTTTGTTGTTTAATCAATTACATTATAAATATATACTTACAACACAATTTTATTTTATTAGTTCACACACACACTTTGGTCACTTTTATTCACTTGTTCATATTTCTCTTATACACAAATTAGGAAGCTCTTATGGATAAGACAAAAAGCAAACTGAAAGATGTGTCAGGTATCTATACGAAATGTTAAAAATGATGCAATATATGTAATTAAGTTAGTTAACACTATTTTTTATTAGTGGCCAAACCTCCAAACCTGCTCCAATAGATGTAGTAGTTAAAGAGGAAAAGATATAAGAAACGCCTCCTCCAGTTGATGCAATGGTGAAAGAAAAACAAGAAACTCCCGGGAACTATTTTTATAACAGTCTTGATGATGAAGAATGGTGGTCGGAATATTAAGATGCGATAATCGAAATTTGTAAGGTTTACAACTGAATTACAACTCATCACGATGCAACTGGTTGACAACTGGATTTTTATCTTAAATTGTTATGTTTATGACTATTATTTTCGTATTTATGTCGTATTTATGGATACGTTTATTGAGATGCAACAATGGTTTTACTACATACATGATACTTTTTATGTCGGATTATTATTTAATTGACATGTTTAAGGCTAATGAGACCGCTACGATATAAGTGAACCTTCGAGTCGCCCGGTTAGATCTCCCCTCCAATTATGAAAAACGTGCCTAAGTGTTGCGTTTCCACAGCAACGCTCAGGCACCCTACTAGTACAAAAATATAAACATTTTGGATATCTTACTAATAACAAATAGCAAGAACCCAATAAGCATACCTGAATCACTCACTGATCATATACGCTCAATTAGGGATAATCTCGTAAACAATTTGTAACTAGTCGTTTCTGGAAATCAAACTTGTCAATTAATTGAAACAAAAATCTTATGTATAATTATTAAAAACTAACTTGGTAAACTTTGCTATCAATGCAATAATTCAATCAATCCATGAAAAACCAAAGGAATAGAAGTGTAGAACCCACAGTTAATGCCGATTAATTAAGGGTTCCAGTAATCATAATCAATTGATTGTCGTGATGTAGACATCTTTGAAGACTCGAATAGAAAATTCAAGTGAATGGAAGTACTTTAAGGTTCGTTAATCCTTTTGCATGCTGCAGTGTGGATGGCGGTTTAGAGAATTCAACCGAATCACTGCTACAGCAAGGATGTCGTCAATGATTCGTTTTTGGTTCTAAACTTTCTTACACTAATTTGAGTTAAAATTTGGAGTGTGGTGCTAATTATTTTTAGTCTGGCTTATTAATAGGGGTGTTCACCGATTCGAATAACGAATTTTCGAATTACTTAAATCTAACTTTTTGAATATTTTTTTTATTTTTGCTTGAATTCATATTCGATTAAAAATTGACCAATTTGATTAGAATTCATATTCAAATCGAATCCGGGTAAATTCAAATAAATTCGTTTTCATTCAAATTCATTTAAAATATGTAAACAACTATCAAAATCAAAACTGTAATACCAAGTAAAGATTTTAAAGTAGGCACAAATCACAATATTACATTAAAAAGTTCAAAATTGGTGTGGCGATGTGTGATGGTGGTTGGTGCGACGATGGTGATTAGGGATGGTGGCTGGTGCACTAATGGGGACGCAAAATGGTGGTTGGTGCGATGATAAGGGATGGGGAATGGTGACTGGGCAGCGGCGCTATGGCTGATGGGTAATGGTGGCGTTGTCTCAGTAGGTTAAGTTATGGTCGTGGTTGATGCTAATAAATTAAGAGCAAAATGTCATTTTCGCCTTTAAGGTTTGACCACTTTTACGCCTTTCGTCCCTGAGGTGTCATTTTCACCAGAAAGTTAAATATTGCCATTTTCATCCCTGATGGCCAAATTTCGAGGGACAAAAGTTGCAATAAATTGTCAAACTCAAGGATGAAATGTCAATAATACGCAGACAGGAAGGACTTAAATGCACAAAAAAGTTATTTTTGATGGATTAAGCCAAAAATACTAAACATTAGCTACGATTTGACATTTACTTGTAATTAAATATTAAACTTGATTTGACGTAAAATTGATTGGTTATAGAAAAATGCATATTAATATTACATGTCTCATCACCTTTAATATAGGTCCAAATACTCCCTTAACTACTCATCACCTACAATATAGTCCAAATACTCCCTCATCTTTGCATTGAAAATAATCAGTAAGACTACAAAAATAGAAATAAAAGATACCCTAGTGACGATATTTGAGCTCTCATCTTATTGGAATTATTAGGCAACCGCCGTTTGTTGAGTTTACAAGATTAAATAAATGTGGATTCTATACAACGACCTCTTTGATTAATTATAACTAAACTATTTAGCTAATCTGTAATGTATTGTTAATGTTATAAAAGCCAATATACGCTAGTACTCTTCATGTTTATGTGGAAAAAATGGTGGCAACAATGGGCAACGTTGTAATCACCATTGTTATAGTTTTGATAGGGAGGGTGTGGTGGAAATTACTAAACTGGGCATGGTTAAAGCCAAGGAAGTTAGAAAAGTGGATGAGAAGTGAAGGGTATAAGGGTAATTCGTACAAGCTGGTAATAGGTGACATGAAGGAGCTTGCACAAACGATGAAGGAAGGTAAAACAAAGTCGATCCCAATCTCACATGATATCGCGGCGCATGTTCTACCCTTCGATCACCAAATCATTACCAAATATGGTATTTTTCATGCTTTTATATCTATGTTTATTGAAGTTTATTGTATTGTTAAAAATTAAAAATAAAATATGTGTGTGTTACTCTTTGAATACACCTATGGGATATTTAAGAAATGCAATTCGCAAGTCTCACATCGTCATGTACCTTGGATCAGTCGTTAGGGTTGAAATTCAATCGAGTGTTATCCGATTATCTAAGCGTTTAATTTGTATACATAAATTCGAATTTATATACCTTAAGTATACATGAAGTTTTATATGATGATAAATTACCACACAAAAATATAAAAGTTCCTTTATTTACTTTTATTTAATTTAATTTTATAGTTAGTTGATTATGATAGTAATTAAAAATCGATTGTAAACTATGTTATGATATGAGAATACCAAAGAGGACATGTTATAAGAAGAAAAAAAAATCAATTTTAGAGTAATTTAACTCTTTGAATTTATCATTTCAATAATATAAATGTTCAAAAAGTACATTATAATTAAAAAAATCATAAGAAATATACAATATGAGAAGTTCTATATATATACACACACACGCTTGGTATTTGATCCACACCCAAATATATGATTTACGTTTTTTATTTAACTTGAATAAGTATTTAATTTCTTTTTTTTTTTTTTTTGTACTTTTTCATTAAGAGCTTGTACCTAATGCAAGATAATAACAGTAGAATATAACGGTGTTAGTCTTAATGACTGTAATACAAAGAAATAAAACTAGAGACACTCGTAGGAAAATAAATGCTTAACTACCGAAACAAAATTTTCAACAAACCAAATGGACTTAGGAAAATAAAAGCTTAACTACCGAAACAAAATTTTCAACAAACCAAATGGACGATGAAATCGGTAATTTACTCTATATCTAATTAAGGTTGTATGGTCTGAACCAACCCGAATTCTAAGCTATAAACTCAATTCTATTTGACAAAACAGGACTCATTGTGTTGCAGGAAAAAAGTCATTTATATGGTTTGGGCCGACCCCAAGAATTTACATCATGGAACCAGAACTCATAAAGGAGATATTGTCAAGGCCCAACGACTTTTTGAAGCCTCACCCTGACCAATTTCGAGATAGTGTCGTCAGTGGACTTATAGTCTCCGAGGGTCAAAAATGGGCCAAGAATCGTCAAATAATGAACCCAGCTTTCCATCTTGAAAACATCAAGGTTAGTTCATTGCTCTAGAGAGAAAATCATCAAAATATTAGGGGTGTGCATGAGTCGGTTTTGCCAAAAACCATAACCATAACCATAATCGCGATATCGGTTATTGGATATCCATAACCATAAACGATCGATTATGGTGGTTATGGTTATTCGGTTTTGATGGTTATAGCTGGTCGTTTATGGGTGGTTAACCGTGTATTTAGCTTAGCTAAAAATAGCTTAATTTTTTTTTAACATGGAATAAATTGTTATTGCATATTTGTATATATTAGTATAGGGTGGGGTTCGGCTACAAAGTCCATTTTTCCTACAAAGTGTAAAAAGTTATAAAACACCACAATTTTAGTCATAAAACACACTCAAAACCCACAAACAACATAGTGAAAATCACTAAAACACAATATCTAAACCCTAACATTTCATAAAAACTTCAAACACACCATTGTAGAACTATGAATATAAAACACAACATGATAATCAACATAAAACACACTAATGTTAGTTATTCGATAATCAAACCTTATCATCCAAAACAAAACACAAAACCCACAAATATGGCGTTTTTGTAATCTTCACTTTGTTATTTGTGTGTTTTGGGTGTGTTTTATGGTTAACATTATGGTGCTTTATGACTTTTTACACTTTTTAGGAAAAATAGACTTTGTAGCCAACTCCCACCCTATTAGTATATTACATAGTATTAAATATATATATATATATATATATATAATATTAATGCCAATTATTATTATTGAATATTCAAATAAAGTGATATGATACATTCCATAAATTCAAATAAACATTCAAGCAAAACCACAAAATGATAAGTACTAAAAATCTTCAGTCAAAAACATCAAATATTAAAAATATGGTGAAAAATCTTAAATCCTACAAAGATTTATTACATGTCGGTTCAGTTCGGTTATGGTGAGTATGGAAAAAATGATAACCATAACCGACCCGCTACTTTCGGTTTTCAAAAAAACCATTAACCGACCCACCGGTTTTTTATTTGGTTCGGTTTTTTCGGTTCGATTTTGTTGGCTAATTCGATTATGGTTCGATTAATTCGATTTTTTGCACACCCCTACAAAATAGAATTGACAAAATAAATATTGACTTTTATTTTTTTTTAAATTAAATATACTATAAAGCAACCAATAAAAGAACATTATAAAGCGAAGTCAGCTAAGAAGGTTAGAATTTAGCTAAAATAAAAATCTTTAAAAAGTACAATGGAGTCCATAAAATAAATCAATAGCATTATATTATATATATTGTTGACGAGTGATAATGAATAGTAACTTTATTTTTATAATAATATATAGTTTTTTTATTAATTTATTATTTAATATATTATAATAGTTTATTATTATATTTACTTTAGTAACATATTTTTCTTTTTTAAAAACATATATTTCCTTTACCTTTTTTAAATAATTTTTTTTAACATAAATTAATTTATCGATTAATTTAATACTTCTTTAATAATTTACGTTTATAATTTTTTTCTAAATTATATATATATATATATTGTTGACGAGATGATGAATAGTAACTTTATTTTTATAATAATATATAGTTTTTTATTAATTTATTATTTAATATATTATAATAGTTTATTATTATATTTACTTTAGTAACATATTTTTCTTTTTTTAAAAACATATATTTCCTTTACTTTTTTTTAATAACTGTTTTTTTAACATAAATTAATTTATCGATTAATTTAATACTTCTTTAATAATTTACGTTTATAATTTTTTTTCTAAAAACTTAAGAACGTAGTTGTGATTGATTTTTTTCCCTAACATTCCGTTATAAGTTTTGTTAAAAACGAAGTTGTACTCAAAATAAAGTATTTATTTGGTATCATAAAAAGGTACGATAATAAACTAAATCATTCTAATGCTTTGATTTTCTAAACAACATGCTTTATTTTCGAATCAAGATTGTTTTTCATTATAATTTGCTCGGTTTCGCCGCAACGCATGATATAAAAAAAAACTAGTACCAATTATTTTCTAGTTGCTATTTAGTCGGCTCTTTACACATGTATTGTCTTGATTGTATGTTTTTTGGGACTCGGGAGTACTTTTCATGTTTTCTTGTGCCGAGCCTTCTTAGCCAGCTTAGCTTATGTGGTGATTTCTGATTAATTGATATTTTTTTTAGTTAAATGTCATTTTATTCTCTGTGGTTTAGGTCATTTTGCCAATTTAGTTCAAAGGTTTCATTTTTTGCATGTAGGTCCAAAAAGGTTTTACCGTTGCCATTTTAGTCTACTGGGTTAACTTCATCCATTTTTTCTGTTAATGAGAAAGGCAATTCCGTCATTTTATATGGTCGAATTGCCTTTCTAGTTAACAGTTGTACATATAAAATGATCGAATTGCCCTTCTCGTTAACTAGAAAAAATAGATGAAGTTAAACCAGTGAACTAAAATGGCGATGTTGAAACTTTTTTGGATCCACAGGCGAAAAATGAATCCTTTGAACTAAACTGTTAAAATGATCCAAACCACAGGGACTAAAATGAGATTTAACTTTTTTTTTTTTTGATATTTTCATATTAAGTGTGCTAAATTTCAATTACTATTTTAGCAAAAATGTGGATCGAAATGTCTACTCTCATGATTTTCCCAACTTTAAATCTCTTTACAATCTAAAGAAACTAGCTGTGGTAATCGACCATGATCGTTGCACAGGGTATGTTCCCGGCGATTTGTTCAAGTTGCCGCGACATGGTCAGCAAACTGGAAAAACTTACTGCTGGAACTGGTCCTGTGGAAGTTGATGTGTGGCCGTATATCGATAGCTTGGCCGGAGATGTTCTAGCACGGACGGCTTTCGGTAGCTCTTATGAAGAAGGACAGAAGATATTCCAACTCCAAAAGGAACAAATGGATCTAGCAATGCAAAACTTGTTAATGCTTTATTTACCTGGAGGAAGGTAATTATTACGAATACATGTGTGAAACATTTGTTGCAAATGCCATTTTGTGATGTTTTTTTTTTTTTTGTAAACTATCAAAATGGTCCCTCGGGTTTGGTCATTTTTGTCACTTTAGTCCAAAACTCAAACCTTTTGAATCTGGGTCCTTGTGGTTTCAATTTTGTTGTCATTTTCATCCAAAATCAAAATTTGATACGATTTTTCAGTTAACATCCAATTTTTTGTCTTTTTTCTCCCCCTTTTAATGAAGGGCAAAATGGTCTAATAACGTTTTATTATAACAAATTAAAAAAATCTAACAATTTTGCCCTTCATTAAAAGGGGGAGAAAAAAGACAAAAAATTGGATGTTAACTGAAAAATCGTATCAAATTTTGATTTTGGATGAAAATGGCAACAAAATTGAAACCACAGAGACCCAGATTCAAAAGGTTTGAGTTTTGGACTAAAGTAGCAAAAGTGACCAAACCATAGGGACCATTTTGGCAGTTTACTCTTTTTTTTTAATTAATTATTGTTGCAAATAGCGTTATGTGTAATGAGCAATCTATTTCGTCTCACTCCGATATTTCCGCCATCGGTAGGTTTATACCAACGAAAGTGAACAAGAAGTTTAAAGAAAATGACAACGAGCTTCGATCGATACTCATGGACATAATCAACAAAAAGAAGAAAGCGATCGCGACGGGAGAAGGTTGGAGCGACGACTTACTCGGGCTTATGTTAAAATCAAATTTGAAAGAGATCGAAGAAGATGGAGTGGGCATGAGCATGGAAGAAATAATTGATGAAGGCAAACTATTTTACGTTGGTGGATCAGAAACAACCTCAAGTTTAATGATTTGGGCCGTTTTCTGTTTGGGCCTGCATCAAGATTGGCAACACAAAGCCCGAGAGGAAGTTCTACAAGTTTTTGGTACTAAAGAACTACATTATGAAGGACTAAAACATCTCAAGATTGTTACCATGATACTAAACGAAGCTCTTAGGCTATACCCGCCGGTAGTCATGGCGATTCGAGCTACAAACAAGGAGACGAAGCTCGGAAACATGACGATGCCAGCGGGTGTGAACATAGCTTTGCCGATGATTCGTGTCCAACGTGACCGGGACTTATGGGGTGAAGATGCATTAGAGTTTAAACCCGAAAGGTTCGCGGAAGGAATTGCTCATGCGACCAAAGGACTCGGTTCGGGTTGTTTTTTTCCGTTCACGGGTGGTCCTCGAGTTTGCATCGGGCAAAACATTGCAATGACCGAAGCAAAGGCAACGGTAGCGACGCTTCTGCAACGGTTCACGTTTGAGCTTTCACCGTCTTACAAACATTCTCCCTTCCCTATGTTCACTCTTCCGCCTCAGTTTGGTGTTCCGTTAATTTTACGTGAAATTTAATGTATTTGTTGATTAATAAAAGTATAAAGTGTATGTCTTTGATTAGATGATAGGTGCGTGTTGTGTTCAAAATAAGTGGCCACTCACTTCTTTATTGTCGTTAGTGTTGAGAATGATTATGGTGTTTAATTTGCTTTAATTTGTTTAATTTGCTTTAATTCAAGTATGCTTTAAAAAGAGAGGTAAAAAGGTCAACTTAATACCTAGCAAACATTTGCAAACTTTTGTTCATGATAAGAAAAAGTTCCGTTATAGTTTGGCAAATAGTGGAAACCAGGTGAGTAGTTTTATTATGTGTTTATTTATGTTATGGGTCATAATTTTATTAAAACTATAACAAAATAATAAAGATACTTTTTTATATATTTAGAAAATTTTAGTAAATGAACCGTGTATAAATCCAAATGAAAAATAAACATAAATACAATTTTATGGAAATAACGTGATTGTGATTCAGACCATTGTTTTCGATAAGAATTTGAGGCGTGTCTTCTTGTACAATTTCCGCTTTGTATTTTACGGGAACTTGGACTGTGCCTCCTTGGACGATCCTTTTTGGCTGCAAGAATGAACAAACTAATGTTGACGATTGTGTCTGAGGATTCATGTTCAACATGAGTATCTTAAAACAAATTTCACGCCTCACTTAGACAACGCGTCTTGTCACCCAAGGTACAATAGCCGAAGCAGTATGTACGCCAAAGAAGGCTACACGCCCGAGGTTACACCAGATAAATTAGGGTATAAGAAGTTTGGAAAGATGGTTATGGAGTTTAGAGAGTGCTCCTCTCTAGTTTGGTGTGGAATAAAATATACTAAGGTTTCTTAGACCATACAGTGTGGGCGTGAAAACGTGGCGTGGAAGCCATTCCACGTCGGGCACACCATCCCGCATATGGCGTGGAGGGGGACTTTATAGGTGAGGCTTGAGGATCTCCACCGACGTGGAGGGCAATTTTGTTGGTGATGTAGCGTGAGTTGATTGGTGGTTTGTGATAGAAGCTTTGTTATTGGTGAGTTTTATTAAAGGTGGGGGCCCTTTCCACGCCCGACACCACCCCATGCATTTTTTACCACACTCACATGCAGACATGGCTGGCACATGACGCTAAATGCTCAATCTTCATGCCCTCCCACACTATATATTCTCGTAATTTTTAGTAAAACTAATAGATTTTTCTCTCCATAAAATGAACCTTCGTATTCATTATATAATCACATAAACGTTAACTTCCATGCCATTAATTAAAAGTTAATGAAATATTAAATTGTAAATTGTAATAGATTTCACGGTTAAAAGTTAAGATTCGAAAGATAGAAAGGTGTAGGAGTGCGTGTAGATCAAGAAAGTACAAGATTTAGGTTGAAAACTTACAAGAATCGAGAGAAATGAGGCTGAAGTGCGGCTGGGTCGAGTAGAAAGCTGTCACATCAAGTGATGTGACATGTGAGGGTATTTATAGGGTTTCCTAAAAACGAAAGGGAGGAAAAGGGGTGGCAGCCCGATCGGATGGCAATCCGATCGGATGGCCACTCGATCGGTTGGCCACTCGATCCATGAGTCCGGCGCGATGAGTTTTGTCGTTTCGATTCGAGTGAAGAGCTTTGTGATGCGATTCGAGCGAGCGATACGATAGAATTACCCATTAAATTACTTTTAATCCCAACTACTATATCTAACATACAATCACTATAATTGACTTGCGTTTAGCGTTCTCGGTTCGATTGCGATGCGATTGGTTTGCGATTGCGATTAACACCTCAACATAAACATAACATGCACGAGTAACACATAAATATCACACACACGTAACACAATATCCAGAACACATAATTCGAGTTGCGAATGCGATAGCGATAAGCGATAAATCGATTAAACATGCGATTAATAGCGATTAAACCTCGATTATTAACAAATACTCCACATAATACAACTAACGCGATAACATAAATATATTTTCTACAAGTCAAAGAAGTCAAAACAGGAGTTGAGCAAGGAGTGACAGATCACAATTAGCAATCTTGTGGGCAAAATTTATGGCTCCTAATTCTAAGTCATGAGTCGTATAGTTTTCCTCGTGCTTTTTCAATTGCCTTGAGGCATACGCAATTACCTTCTTGCGTTGCATTAGCACACATCCTAATCCTAGCTTAGAAGCATCGCAGTAAACTTCAAAATCTTCCGCTCCTTCTGGTAAAGCTAGAATTGGGGCGTTTGTTAACTTTTGCTTCAAAATCCTAAAGGCCTCTTCTTGCCTAGGTCCCCATTCAAACTTAACTGCTTTACAGGTTAGCTTAGTTAATGGTACAGCTATCTTGGAAAAGTCCTTAATAAATCGTCTATAGTATCCGCCTAACCCTATAAAACTCCAAATTTCCATAGCTGACTGCGGGACCTTCCATTTGGTGATCGCTTCTATCTTAGAGGGATCGACATGAATACCTTCGTGATTTACCATGTGCCCTAAAAATTGCACCTCTTGTAGCCAAAATTCGCATTTCGAGAATTTGGCGTAAAGTTTCTCCTTTCTTAACAAAGTTAAGAGTGCATGCAAGTGCTCACAATGTTCATCCTGGCTTTTGGAATAAATAAGTATATCGTCGATGAAGACAATCACAAATTTATCCAAATACGGTTTACAGATTCTATTAATCATGTCCATAAATGTTGCCGGAGCATTTGTTAGTCCGAAGGGCATGACTGTAAACTCGTAATGACCATACCTAGTTCTAAAAGCAGTTTTAGGTATGTCTTCTTCTTGTACTTTCAATTGATGATATCCAGAGCGTAAGTCTATCTTAGAAAAGTATCTAGCTACTTGCAATTGATCAAAAAGATCATCAATCCTAGGTAATGGATATCGATTCTTAATTGTAACCTTATTTAATTCCCTATAATCGATACACATTCGCATCGAACCATCTTTCTTTTTCACAAACAACATTGGAGCTCCTCACGGGGATGAACTAGGTTGTATGAATCCTTTACTTAATAATTCATCTAATTGCTTTTTCAATTCTAGCATTTCGGTGGGTGCTAACCGATAAGGTGCCTTGGCTATCGGTGTAGTTCCAGGAATTAGATGAATTCTAAATTCGACTTCCCTATTGGGTGGTAATCCTGGTAGTTCTTCTGGGAATACATCTGGGTATTCTGCTACTACAGGAATTTCTTTAAGTTCCTTACCTTTCGTGTTAATGATAGCTGAGATCATATACACTACTTCTCGTTTTCTTGAATAACTAGCCAACTTCATTACTGAAATGAATTTCAGTAGCTTTCGTGGCTTATCTCCTGTAATCACCACTAATTCTCCTGTGGGTGTATGAATTTCTATGGAGTTTTTATCACAGAGAATTCGAGCATGGTTGGTTACTAACCAATCCATTCCTAATACAACATCAAATCCAGCTAAATTCATAGGTAACAGGTTTGCAAAAAATTTATAACCTAAAAGTTCTATTTTTCCTTCTCGCAAAACTTTATCTATTTTAACAGAATTCCCATCAACCGTTTCGACTGTAAAAATCTGCCTAAGGTTGGTTAAGGGTAAATTAAGAGCTTGGCAGAATGAAGTATTTATAAAACTTTGGTTTGCACCAGAGTCAAATAATACTTTTGCATAAACGTCGTGAACTAGGAACGTACCAGCTATCACGTCAGGAATTAGTTCTGCTTCCTGAGTAGTCAACTGGAAGGCTCTTACGTTCTTCTTGGTAGCTCCTTCTGCAGGTTTGGCTTTGTTATCAGCTGGTTTGGCCAATTTCGGGCAGTCTAGCCTAAAATGTCCAGCTTCTCCGCAGTTGTAGCAGATTGATGCTTTCTTCTTCCTGCAATCTTCTTCTTGGTGCCCCGGGATTTTGCAGAAATTGCAATATCCTTTGCATATTCCAAAATGCTTCCTTTTACAGGCATTGCAAAATGGAACAGTGGAAGATTGCCCGGTTCCCTTTTTCTTGAAATTACTACGGTTACCCATACGGAATCCCTGGGTAATCTTTTGGGCCACTTCCTTCTTTCTATTTTCTTCTCGCGTACGTACTAGTCCGTCCGTCAAAGTGTTGGCTAATTCCACAGCATCGTCAATAGTGCGGGGTCTCGCAGCCTTAACGATATCACGGATTTCGCCAATCAACCCCCAAATATAGCGAGAAATAAGTACCGGTTCTGGCGAAGCCAGGGTAGGTACAACTCTAGCATACTCGAAGAATGTCGAAGTATACCCTCGACAGTCTACATCAATCATCCGGTGGTTCAGGAATTTATTCGTCATTTGTTCTTTTTCATATTCAGGGCAGAATTTTCTTTCCATTAACCGCTTAAATTCTTCCCAACTCATGGCATAGGCTATATCGCTTCCCTTGGCTTGAAGTACCGTATTCCACCATTCTAGCGCCCCTTCTTTAAAAAGATGCGACGCATACATGACCTTGTCTTCTTCGGCACATTTACTTATTTTAATCACCGCCTCGGTTTTCTCTAACCAACGCAGTGCAGCAGTCGCCCATTCGTTGCCTACAAATTCAACTGGTTTACAGGCAAGGAACTCCTTGTAAGTGCAACCAGGCGTTGCAACTTTCATTTTCTTAAGGAGTGGGGCTTGCATTCCATCATTGTTGTTATTAGTATGGTTGCCGCCTCCGTTTACACTATTACTAAAATTGTCACCGTGTGTACGTTTGCTAGGAATAATTTGTTGAGGTTCAACTGGATTTCGAGCTGCAGCAAGAATTGCTGGAATAGCATTGGCTATTCCCTGAGCAACGATATTCTCGATATCTTGCCTATTCAGAAATTGATCTTCATGATTTTGTTCAGATTGGTTAACTTCATTAACAGGTTCATTACCAGCGTGTTCCATTTGGTAATTAATATATATATATATATATATATATATATGTGATTAGCAGAAAAATACTTGACAATCAATATAAAAAAAATATCGCACATAATCACATCAACACGTATAGCCAAAATTGTCAATTTTTCGACTTCTATTTTTATATATTATAATATGCTTCCGTACACACCTGTTATCTTACAAAAATTTTATTTTTTAGGTTATTTCACATAATTATATTTTGATTATTATTTTATTATTAAACACATGCTTTCACCATCCCATATTATCCCATCAGCTGGCGTTTTCAGAAACGACGTTCCATCTCTTCGTACTTCCAGGAGATCTGTTCTCCCACCTCCCGGATTCGATTCACTGCATCCACCAGCTCCTCGCCAAAATGGCGGAGTTCAGCCAAATTCTCATTGCTCATCGGTGGGTTTGGTGCAGGCTCTGGGTCAAACTGAGGGAAAAAGGTATAAGGGTTATTTAAAAGATTCTGGAACTGCCAGTCATTGGTCCACCATTCTTCCATTTCTCCTAAAGGTCGGGTGTTGACAAGGGGATCTGGGATGGCTGGTTCCAAATTCATTGGGAGTTGGGTTTCAGCAAGATAAGTAAAGAGGTTTTCATTGACAGGCTTAAGGATGTCACGGTCTGCCAGTTTGCGGTCCAATTCTTCCCACAATGGCAATTCCTCTGCTTGCTTGGAGCTTTCCCCAATTTCTATTCCTTTTCCTTTATCCATTGGATCCTCCGTCTTTATAACTTTTCGTGTCGCTGGTTTCCTCCTACGCACACGCCTCCAGCCCACAATTCTTCTTCTCTTATTTGGCTTGGGTTTCTCCGGATGCTGGGCTTGAAAATCCATAGGTTCCTCCACGTCGGCACAATAACCGATAAAGTCTCTGGAAACTTCCACATTAACAGAATAGATATTGAGATTCTGAAGAGCTTCAGACAACTCATTCATGCTGGTTAGCAGATATGAAGAAACACACAAAATTCTAGGTTAAAATTTTGTAAATTGAATAATCACAGAAAGGTAATCAAAAACTTAAGTATTAATTACAAATATCTAATACATTTATACAAACAGATTCATTAAAACAAAATATTGCGATTTTTTTTAAATATATATTTATTACAAATTACAACTGAATTTTAAAATATACTAGGGAAAATTTATTTTAGTCTATCTTTTCTTACTAAGTTGTTTATTTTAATGGGCAAAGTTTCTGACTTATATATGATATAAGTGCTGGTACTAGTTTGGCGATTCAACTATAAGTTAGCATTTACTGCTGTAGTGGCTAACATATAGAGGCTTGCCCATTTTTCATCTAATTCATCTTCCCATGGTGGGTTATTGCCTATTTCCTGAGTTTCCTTATTACTCATCACTCCTTTTGGTTGTGACTTCTTTATTTTCTCTTGACTTTTTCTAATAATCCAACTTCTTTTATTAGGGGTAAGTGGTTTCTCAAACTGTGCCTTACGGACAAATATTCCTTCCTCAGTATCTGCTGAGTATTTTGAGGAATTTGATTGGGATGAAGTTCCCTTATCTGTTGGTGAACTATCTAATTGATGATAGATGTCCGAAAGCTTTTGCTTACCCATACTGTAACTAACAAGTAGTCAGTTAACAAAACACATAATCACCAGATATCAATCAGGAAAATTAAGTATTTCTAAATACTTAATTGGCTTAAATCAGTGGCTCTGATACCACATTTTTCTGTCACGGCCCCAGTCCTGGTTTTACCCGGTCCAGGAGCCGCGGGACAGAAACCCGTGGTATTTATTAATTGAGTTGACAGCGGAAGATTTTATAGGATCTTTAAAATTTGAAATGCCTGATTATATTATTTCATAATTCGGGATAAACCCCGTAATTTACAATAGAGGAATTTCACAAGTAAATTCCCTGATTTTACAAAACATGTTTATTTATTTAATTGAGCCACTACTTCAAGCTTTGTTAGTGCTCCGTAGCACTTTTCCTTGGTTCACAGTAGTCACCTGAAACATGTTTTGAAAATATTTTATCAGCGGGGAAATACTGGCGAGTCATTCAAGTTTAATAAAACGACACATAGTTATAAATTATAGCATAAGAGCGATTACAATGGCTTCTATCTTATTTTTATCTGGCGCCGTGTCACCTCCTGGTGACGATGGTCATACCACTATTGGGTCCTTCCCCAAATAGTGATGATTATCACTGTTAGGATTTATTAGCCTCACCGTGAGAAATTTAGTAATGTGCATAATACCCCACTAGCCAGTGATTCAAGATAACCACGACTTAATCCCTGTAATTATAACTTTTGAAAATACTTGGAGTATTGTAAAGCATTATTGATAAAAAGAGAATGACTCACATTGCAGATTTAAATGGGCAGAGTTTAGCCTACTGATTAGCCTTGTAACCTATTTTAAATAACAATGCACACGAACTAGGTCAGTAACTAATATAGCATTTACGATAACTCACGAGATAAAACCCTCACAACGAATGACAAAGTGCAATACTTAAACATCCATCGAATTCACGACGAATGACAAATGCCCTAATGTGGGCAGCACTTAAACATCCATCGGATAGTTTCAATCGATCGGACATTCAATCGTAGCAGCGATCGAGTTAATACCCTGTATCGTAGTAGCGCCTCCCTAATGAAAATTATGTTTTTGAGCAGTGTATCTTCGTTTTTGTGAAAAGATTTCAACACCAGATGAAAGCCCCATGCATGGGCTATTTATAGCCTGATTTTGGGTTTTACGCGGCCCTCGTAAACCCATACTCAACTCTTACGCGGCCCGCGTGGCCACCTAGTCTACGTGTAGGTCTGATGGGTCACGAGTAGGGTCGCCATGTGGATGATACGTGGTCCGGATGCTTATCCGGTCAAACTTCAAGTTGACGCGGCCCGCGTAAGGGTCCGCTTATCCTTTACGCGGCCCGCGAGAAGATCAAAATGTGATTTTTCTTGATTTTTAATATGGATTAAGGTTTCAGAGGTCTGGGTTTTTACTTACGGGTCATTTAGGGACATTTTTGAAGGTCCTTACAAAAACTACCGAGCTACATCGGAATAAGGTCGATATGAAAGATGGTCATACATGTTGCAGTGTACACAAAATCTGCAGACGATTCCCACTGGGTGGTGATAGGTACAAGTTGGGCAGGCAGGGTGAGGACCAGTATAAGCACGCTTTGCCGGCGGTGCTTGGGTTATCGGTGCCGCGACCTAGCGGTGTTGAGTTTGCTGCTGAGCTGGTACAGCTTGAAGTGGGGCAGGAGTGGTTACAGCACAGTTCTTGTTGCTGGAGTTGCTGTTGTTTTTCCTCTTGCGACGAGAGGCTTTTGAAGACTGAGGAGTGGCGGTGGTTTCAGCAGTTGGTGTGGTGGTAGCTTGATGCAGATTCTTGGCGGCTTTATCCCAGTAGCCAGACTTTACTCCCTTGTCGTTTATTTCAGTGGCAAGTAGGTAAGTTTCCTCGATTTTTGATGGTTTTGAAGCTTGCACAAAATCTGCGACACAATCTGGCAGAGCTCGAATATACTTCTTGATCGCTACATCATGAGTCTTGACTTGATCAGGACAGATTATGCTAAGCTGCTTGAAGTGAGCAGTTAAAGCAGCATTGTCACCATCCTTCTGCTTGATATGACAAAATTCGTCCTCCAACTTTTGGCGCTCGTGGGGAGGGCAGAACTCTTCCAGCATGACGTCCTTCAACTCATCCCACGTCAAACCATAAGCTGCATCGTTTTCGCGTTTGTTTCTCTCGGCCGTCCACCAATCTAGCGCTCGGGATTGGAAAACGCCGGTAGCATTCAGAGTGCGGAGATCGTCAGGACAGCCACTCTGGCGTAGGGTGACCTTGATCGAATCAAACCATTGGAATAAGGCCGTAGGACCATCTTCGCCAGTAAATTCTTTCGGTCCGCAAGCTTTAAACTGCTTGAAGCTAAAAGCAGCCTTAGGGGTTTCAGTCCTGGACTCTTCAGAAGATTTTCTCACATTTTCGTACAGTTCACTGACGATTTGAAGAACAACTTTCGCCATTTGCTTAGCAACCATAGTGGCGAGGCGTTTATCTACTTGCTTTCGGCGAGCAGCTTGAGTAGCGCGAGATCCAGATGACGACATTGTCTGCAACAGACATCGCCACAGGACTCAACACAAATTTCGATTATTCCTAGTATAGTCTAGCGATTCACCATAAAGCTTAGTAACACGTATCCACATAACCGCAGAATCACACAGGCACATAAACACGTAAGCACATAATCACGTAGAGCACAGGAACACATAAGCATGTAAGGCACAGAAGCACATGAGGCAGTCAGAATACAGAAACCTAACTATATGTTGCACGTATTCCCTATCCTTCACAACGCGTATAGTGATTAAATATAGCGATTGCGAGTATCGAGCAGCGATTGCGAACGATGACCAGCGATTTGTGGGCGATTGTGTAGTGTGTTGTGTGATAAGCGGAGCAAAAAGTTAAAATCGAAACCATCAGTATCTCCACACGCCAACAACTAAACAAAACCACATAAAATCCACATAAAATCGACAAATATCAGAGTCAGCAGTTGCGGGCTCAGAATCGAAACACATAGAAATCGAGAATAGATTTTCTTGGGTGTGATAGACGTCGACTTCTCAAAGTGATTCGACTATTCACAAGGACTTTAGGTGCACACTTTGGCCTTCGGGACTGCGCACTCGCCTCGAATTTGGGCGAATGGCACACATCCCTCCAGTTTGGTGTGACTTCAAGTCGTTGGAGTCCGTCGAGACTTTGGTGAGAGTTTTGTAAAACCACATTAGAGAGTAGAACGAGTCATCAAGGTTCGGGTTTCACCCCTAACTTAGCGACTACGTTCCTGCTTATGTGATAAAATCACGAGATTGATAAGAAGATTTGTGTCGAAGTGTGGATTTCACTCCTAATTCAACGCAAAGTCTCTTGTTTTTTAGCAAAAATAGCAATTCGAACGGGTAATATGGTCGAGAGTTTGCGGTTTTCACACCTATTCTTAACCAGATCATTCGTTTGTGTGTGTGATCATCCTTAGGAAAGGCTGATCTTGCAAAGAACTGTAGTATGCGATGTTTGCGCAAGTGTGTAGCGTACAGCGAGTTCGAGTGAGAAATAGCGAGTAAGCTCGTACAAAACCCCTACCGGGTATGCACAAGTCGGTCTGTGGGTACTTAGACTATAGACTAGGTCGTTCTAAGACATCAACCCGGACTAGGTCGAGTCTTGCCTAATTCCCTATAGTTATGGCTCTGATACCAATCTGTCACACCCCAACCGATGGCGGAAACATCGGGGCGCGACACTGAGCGAAACAGATTGTCCATGAGTATCCATAACAACTATTAATTACCAGATATTTAAAACGTCATGTCCCATACCATAACATATCTAAATAAAACAGTTATTACAAATAATTGTCTCATAAACAAATACTGATCCGACAACTCAGATTTCAAATAAGATAGTTTGTTTGTTTGTTTCTAGACTCTTTCCTAGCCTCGATTTCATCACACAGCAAACAAGGCATCCTAGCATCTTAAGCACCTGCCACATACGTTAAAGTAAAAGTCAATACACATAGTGTAGAGGTGAGCATACAAGTTTGATAATAGCATAATAGAGTTCGAAATCGTTTACGCATAACCAGCACGTACAACGTGTGATGTGAAACACGTAAGTTATCGACAAGATCCTATCAATACCAATGACTGCGGGTTGACTGCGCAAGGCAGTTCATAACACATATTCACCACTGCGAATCATGTGATTAATAGTCCTTAACAACCCCTGAGTGAACAGGTGCTGAGTACAAACTATAGTACTATCGTTGCTAAGGCAGGTAGACAGCAATCTATGTGTAAACATAACAAACAAGCATTCATCGAGTCACGTATAACATGCGGTAGCAGTTAGCGTTAAAGTATTACGTAGTATGTTCGATGTGATTTTAGAATAAGTAACGTATGTAACACCCAAAAGGGCAAAAAGCGAAAAAAAGGGTTCGAGTATACTCACAGCAATAAAGTTAATGGATTGAAGGGAGCACTAGAGCGGAATTAGCCTGAACAGTTAACGATAGCATAAGCGAAATTCGGCGCGTAAAACGATGTTTGAGTACCAAGGATCGGATGGCATTCCGATCGGTTGGCGATCCGTTCGGATGGTCATCCGATCGGATGTCCATTCGATTGGATTGTCACCTCGTTTGGTGAGGCTGTGATTGTGTATGATGGTTTGTACTTTTGAAGTTTTCGTTGTAATATTTTAAAAGTAGAGAAGTATCTCTACCTTTCAGGTCGGTCGGTCGAACGGTCGTTCGATCGGACAGCAATCCGATTGGCGAGACTTCTCAGTTTGAGAACAAGTTCACAGCAGGACGGTCACTCGATCGGATGGCTATCCGATTGGGTGGCAATCCGTACGTACTGAACATGTTGAAAATTGTTTAAGTACCAACGTCCTAAACATCACACGATTGGACGGTCGCTTGATCGGATGGCAATCCGATCGGGCGGTAATCCGTTCAATGTTCAGATCCTTGAAACGTTTGAATAAAATATTAAGTAAGGAACCAAGTGCAACCCGATTGGATGGCCGGTCGATCGGATGGCAATCTGATCGGACGACAATCCGTTCTGACGGTCTGATCGTCCTAACACTTGTTTCTGTTTGAAGTGTTGTAGCTTTGAACGAGACGTTTTGATATCTTGCTTGAACAACAGAACCCTTATCTCGGCCCAAGTGACCCGACCGAACAGGAATCACCCTAGTCCGACCGATTCACGGTTCGAGTCGGTAGTTCATGTTCAAACCCGAAATCAATATCTCTCCCGGATAGAATTCAGATCTGGAACTAATGCATCACTAAGAATGAGTAGAAGATCAGAACAAGTTCCGATTCTATCGGGTTTGAGTGCATTGAGTGTAAAAGAGTTGAAAGAAAGTTGGAAAACCATCTTTCAATCCTTTTCACCATGAATATGTTCAGATCTATGCAAGATCTTTGTTTATTCATGTGGAAATCATCCAGATCCAAGTTGTTCTTCGTGGATTAAAGGCAAAACATGAAGTTCATAAGAACACCATGATGACATCATCCTAGAACACCTCGCATCCACTGATTTCACGGTTAAAAGTTAAGATTTGAAAGATAGAAAGGTGTAGGAGTGCGTGTAGATCAAGAAATTACAAGATTTAGGTTGAAAACTTACAAGAATCGAGAGAAATCGAGAGAAATGAGGCTGAAGTGCGGCTGGGTCGAGTAGAGAGCTGTCACATCAAGTGATGTGACATGTGAGGGTAATTATAAGGTTTCCTAAAAAGGAAAGTGAGGAAAAGGCTGGCCAATTGGGTGGCAGTCCAATCGGGTGGCAACCCGATCGGGTGACAACTCGATCGGATGGCAACCCGATCGAATGGCAATCTGATCGGATGGCCACTCGATCGGTTGGCAACTCGATCCATGAGTCCGGCGCGATGAGTTTTGTTGTTTCGATTCGAGTGAAGAGCTTTGTGATGCGATTCGAGCGAGCGATACGATAGAATTACCCATTAAATTACTTTTAATCCCAATTACTATATCTAACAAACAATCACTATAATTGACTTGCGTTTAGCGTTCTCGGTTCGATTGCGATGCGATTGGTTTGCGATTGCGATTAACACCTCAACATAAACATAACATGCACGAGTAACACATAAATAGCACACACACGTAAAACAATATCCAGAACACATAATTCGAGTTGCGAATGCGATAACGATAAGCGATAAATCGATTAAACATGCGATTAATAGCAATTAAACCTCGATTATTAACAAGTACTCCACATAATACAACTAACGCGATAACATAAATAGATTATCTAAAAGTCAAAGAAGTCAAAACAGGAGTTGAGCAAGGAGTGACAGATCGTAATTAGCAATATTGTCTTCCTTTGACTTCAATCTTGACTTTGACTTTCAAAACACAGGGTGTTACATTTCTTCTCTTAACATTAACCTCGGGCTTCTTATTAAAGGTAAGGTTGGTAATGGTGTTTAGGTTCGTTTCTGGTTGGAAACTTGGGTGGGCTCTCAACCACTTAAGGACGTTTATCCTATTATTTTCTCTGGTGCCTCCTATAAAAATGAAACGATGACTGATTTTTTTGACTCCAACGTTGGTTCTTGGTCTTGGAGATGGAAACCTAATGTAACTGATCCCTCTTTTTCTTCTGATTTTCATTCGTTGGTGGATTTGGTGCAAACGGTTCAGTTAACAGGGGATATTGATAGTTGGATTTGGACCGAGGATATGGATGGTATCTTTACAGTTGCGTCTATGAAAAAAGTTCTTCACAATGCGGCTGTAACAAGTTTGGGTAGTAAGCATCTCACACTCAGGAACAATTGGGTGCCTAAAAAGATTAACATTTTTTTCTTGGAGAGCTAGCTTGGACTGCATCCCGACAAGGGAGAGTCTCACCCGTGGGAACATTAATTTGGACTCGGATCTTTTGGTATTTGCAACTATGATTCGGAATCTACCTCACATTTGCTTATCTCATGTTTTTTGGCTTCTTATGTTTAGCATGCACTTTCAACTTGGTGCAATGTGACTCCTATTTATGTTTTATCAATTCTGGATCTCTTGAATTTTCATAAGCTCAGCTAGTTTGATAAGAAGAAACGCAAAGTTTTTCAATGGATTATAATGATAGCTTCTTGGTGCATAATTTGAAAAGTTGAAAACGAGGCGATATTCTGGAGCCAAGAGTCCACAGGATCAAAGGTGCTTGAAAGAGTCCACAGGATCAAAGGTGGTTGAAGATATAAAGTCCCTATACTTTTTATAGATTAAATATAGATCCTCCTTTAAAGCTTTAAGGTAGAATAGTTAGTGTAATTTCTCTTTTTAATTCTATGTTTTGATCTCTGGCTGCAAGTTTCTTGCTAGTTTGCCGTCTTTATAAAGTTGGTCGTTCGAAAAAAAATGTACTGTGGCAAACAACTCGGTAATATTTAGGTCTTTTGAGAATTTCTCTTTATGTATTTCCATGCTTCTACTCAATGTTATATCATTTGGACATGTTTCTGATAACAAGGTTTGTTCAATGCATCCATCTTCATCACTTAATTGTTTACTTTTTTTTAAAAGGAAAACTTCATTAAAAAACAGGCCCAACCCGAAACAAGGCGGCCAACACAACTATACAAATGTACACCAATCGTCCCATGTTACATCAACTTAGATCTATTTTTAAACCATAGAAACTCAATAGATTAGATCGAGCTAACAACTTCCTCCACTTTCCAAGCTTTGTTCGAGAATACAAGATCGTTCCTAGCCTTCCACACTTGCCAACACGTGATGATAGCAATACCTTTGAAAGCGACAAGGAGCCTATCTTTAAGACCACAGTAATTATGGAATTCTAATATATCTCTAACAGAAAAAGCTACCAAATCAGGCACTTTACACCACCGGGTAATCTTCATCCAAACCAACGACGAGAAGTGGCAAGCCGTAAAGAGGTGCAACGCCGACTCCCTTTCGGACTCACACATTGTTTACTTAGACTACCTTTTTAAGGGGTATGATAAATACACCCAACATATGGATTAATATACCAAATTAGTTAAACTTGGTAATGACTAAGTACTTTAATACATTTTTTTTTTGAACGGCTAACTGCTTTCCACGTGTAAATCCACCCTTTCGGAGCTATGTCCAAAGGCCGACTACTCGACCACCGCTAGAAAGCGTAGCACACCCCTGATGCGCGGAAACCCCGTGGAATGGGTAAACCCTCGTCCCCCGTTGGACTCGAACCCGGGATGAATCCCGAGCCGAGCCTTCACCCGGATGTCTCACCCTGCAGCTGCCAGGGATCGAACCGGCGCCTCCAACGGAGACAACCAGCCAACCCACCAGCTGAGCTAAAGTCAAAAGTAATAATTATGTTTTTTTATGTTATTTTATTTTATAATAATACTTCTGTTACTTTTTTATATTTTGTTATACTATTATTAGTATTAATATCAATATTGATAAATAAATAATCAAGACACTTTAATATAAACACAAAAGTGAAAAAGTTCATCATAAATAAATAAATAACGAGTCTCTAATAAAAAAGTAAACGTACAAACATTAAAGAGTTAAATGCTTGGTTGGTCCCTGTGGTTTGCAAAAATTGCAGACTTGGTCCCAATGGTTTACTAATTACACGCGTGGTCCCTGTGGTTTTCAAAAATGCACTCGGTTGGTCCCCAACCCTAACTTCAGTTAAATTTCTCAGTTAAGTCCATGTTAAATGACCAAAATACCCTTGCTTATTAACAAAACTCACTGCATCATCTTCATCACCATCATTATCTGCATCATCTTCAAACCCATTCATCAATTTACACTCACCCAATCATCCTCATCAAACCCATTCATCAATTTATCCTCATCAAACGATTCCCTGTTAAAGATTAAACTCGATGAAGCTTTGAATCTTGCCAATTCGCTTGAAGAACAGAGAGATGGGGATTACGGTACCCAATTTAACGAGAAAGAATTACCCCCACAAGTTGTTGTGTAAAACCACAGCTTCATCATCTTCATCACAATGAAGATGTTGGATTGAAAGAGGATTTTACCTGATGGAGATGATGAAGATGTTGAAAATTAGGGTTCGAGATTGGGGGAATTTGGAGTCGACAAGAAACCACAGCGTCATCATCTTCATCACCATCATCATCTGAATCAAGCACCACCGCCTGTGCCTCCACCTGAATCAAGCACCACCGCCTGTGCCTCCACCGCCGCCGCCGGAAAAACGGGAGAGAAGAGGGAGGAGGGTTGGTGATGAAGATGATGATGGTGATGAAGATGATGCAGAATGTTCAACCCCACTGCCGCCGCCTCTGTGTGTATGTGTTTGTTACTCCGGTCGTCTTTGCCGCCGGCATCTGTGTGTATGTGTTTGTTGAGGAGATCCATGAGAGCATTAGGGTTTTCCTTCTCCTTCAAATGAAGAAGGTGCAGAGAATTGAAAAGGGGTCTCAGCACTCAAACATGCCCTTCATCTTATCTGTAAGTCTCATCTCTTCAAATCTCCATTTTCACTTCTTCACTAACTTACCCACTATTCGGATCTCTAACAAAACCCTCACCTAAATTCCCATCCGAAACACTCTCCTTTCGCTAAATAAATCCAACAAGCCGTCGATCTATTGTTTGATCTGTATGTCTTTCACCGTTTTTATCTGATTTATTCAACTTAGGGCCTGTCATTCTGTTGTTTCAACTGCTACCTTTTGATTTTTGTTTCATCGTTTAGGGTTTCTGAATTGTTGTTTTAGGTTTTTGGCCAACATGTGTAGCTTGATAGATTATTAACCTGACTCTGTGGTGGTGGTGATGCAGTTATAAAGAGAGTTAATAAGCAAGGGTATTTTGGTCATTTAACATGGACTTAACTGAGAAATTTAACTGAAGTTAGGGCTGGGGACCAACCGAGTGCATTTTTGAAAACCACAGGGACCACGCGTGTAATTAGTAAACCATTGGGACCAAGTCTGCAATTTTTGCAAACCACAGGGACCAACCAAGCATTTAACTCAACATTAAAACAATTAATCACCTAGATCGACAAAACCACTTTCACGACGATAAAGTTGGGTATATAATTCTAGACGCCACAAAGAAAACAAATCAAATAGATTGCTAGTTTTGTTTCTAATAATTTTATATGATGCTTTCGTGTTTATATTTTATGATTAGAACTCAATTTTTAACTCAATCACTATAAATTAAAACAAATGATGCGTGTGAAGTGTTATATATATTAGGTGTATATTTTAAGCCCCTTTAACACTTATTTTAGCCAAGTTTTAAATTTATAAAACACGATATTTTACTAACACTAAACACACATATAGGCAAGTGCACCTATCGTGAGCGTAGTATAGCGTTGGTAAGATACCGAGGTCGTCCAAGGACACAAGAGCTTTTAGTACCGGTTTATCCTCAACGTCTAATCAAAATAAAAAGTTTAGAAAAATGTTTTAAACTAAGAAAAATAAAAACTAACTAAAATGCTGAAAATAAAAATAAAAGAAAAAACAGATAGACAAGATGAATCACTTGGTTCCGACTCGTATCTAGTATAACCTTTGATTATTTCCGCACTTTTGCACATAATTAAGAGATTATCTTAGTTATTGTAGTAGGCCCCTCTTTTGAAGGTGACGTTACCCTCACCCCAGTAGTTTGAGTCAGCAAGGATACAATCCTAAAAGGGTGGATTATTGGAAGATAATGAATTAAGTTATTAATGCAGTATTATGGTAGGCCCCGCTTTTGGCGGTGACGTTACCCTCGGCTAAGTAGTCTGAGTCAGCAGGGATACAGTCCTAAATAGCCGGGTTATAGTATTAATAGTAGTTAACTTATGAGGGGATCAAAGAGTTTGGACCCCCGCCTTCCAATACCGTGAAGTATTGAAGGAGGTCCTACTAAATTTGACCCAGGTCCATTGCAGGACCTCTAAACGCTGAACAATGGCAAGACCCTTACCAAACGGTTCCCTTAACCCCCGACCAGGTAGCCAACATACCTCCATATAGACCGTGGAGATATGAATGGTGAAAATCCTTTATTTTATATAGACAGTAAAATAATGCCAAGACACCACGGACAAACGATAAGGAAAGATCACCTTCAACATAAGTAACTAGTTATTAAAGTCATTAATACAAAACCAAATAAAAAGTGCAAAAGATTAGAAATAAAAAGTATTATACTAGACACTTTGTCTTCACCAAGTGATGTAAGAGACTTAGGCAAACATGGCCTTGATTGTCAAGAACTCTTACGATTAATCTTGGATCCCGAGACGACTCACACACTCTACGATGGACAATAGATGATGGTGGTGGATGATGGTGTTGTGACGGTGGTGGGTGGTGGATGAAGTGTGAGAGAGGTGGTGTGCCAAGGGATGAGTTGAAATGAAACCAAGCACTCCTATTTATAGGCTGAACAGAGGGTTGGGCACGGCCCCGTGTCCGCTGGGCACGGCCCCGTGCCTGTCTGACACTCTCTCTCCTCATTAATTGTAATTCGCAATTACAATTAATGCGCCTGCTGTACTTTCGACACGCCCCCGTGTTCGCTGGACACGGCCCGTGGTGGGCAATAGAAGCTTCTATAGGTTAGTCTTTTCTGCTGCTTCTTGGGCACGGCCCCGTGCTGTCTGAGCACGGGGCGTGTTCAGTCTTCTGCCTTCTCTATTTTGCTTGGGAAGATGGCGTTGAGGGGTCGGGCAATCCACTTATGTTCCTTTTCTTGTATTTATCTTAGATTTAGCTGTCTTTTTGCTTCTTTTGTGAATTTGAGCTCATTTAATCCTGAAAATACAAAAGGAAGACAAAAACACTCTTTTTCCAATATTAGTACTTAAAAAGGGTTAGTTTTATGCCTTATTTGATGTAATTTATATGTTGCATTTTACACACATCAACAAACGTCTTATAAGTCAGAGTTTTAAGTGTGGACATATATACACAATTAACCTTATTTAATTTTTAGTTAATTTCTTTTTTTTAAATGTGAACTTCATTAAGAAACAACAACCGCCTCAAATCGAGACGGCCACAACAAACTACAAATTTACATATTTACACCAGTCTCCTCATGATAAAGACGAGTTTTTGGACCTAGAAGTATACCACAAGAAACCTAGAGACTTTAATTCGCTAATCATCTTCTCCAACTTCACCTGATTATTGTTGAATTTAGCATTGTTTCTGGCCCTCCAGATGCACCAGCTCCCAATCCAGACAGGCCCCTTTAGCACCTCTTTCTTTTGATCCTTCAAACCAATGTGTTCATGAATTTCTAACAGATCTTTAAAGGAAAAAACCACCATATTTTGAATCTTGCACCACTTACTAATATACGACCAGAGCATAGAAGCATAATAACAAAAAGTGAAAAGGTGATCCACCGTCTCTTCCCCTTCACCGCACAACCCGCAAGCCGCATCCTCCACCTCTATACTCCTTTTTTCAACGCCGTAGAAGTCGCAATCTTTTCCATTTCTGCCCTCCAAATAAAAACATTAACTTTACTTGGAATCCGCTTGCACCATTCAGGAACATAAGCACCCGATTGGATCTTGTTTTTGTCGAGTAAACGTCTCACCGCACCCACACTGAATTTTTCTTCTGCTGCTCCAATCCACGTCCAAGAATCTCGATCCGTATTTAGCTGAAACTGCATCAGCAAGCTGCAGAGGTTCAGCAGATCATTTACCTCCGAGCCAGCAGCGATATTCCTCTTCCACTGCCAACATAACCTGCTGTTAATAGGCTGTTGAGGCACCCGCTCGCTAACTCTGCAACACTTCCGCTCTTCCAGCTTAAATAACTCCCAAAATCTATCTTTTAAAGGAATATTACCAATCCAAGGATCAAGCCATAATGTTGTGTCCTCGCCACTACCCACAGCAACTTTAAAAAAATTCCTCAAATGTATCCCATCAACCGTTGTTTTCGTCATGATCTGGACAATATTACACCAGATGCCGCCCAACGACTTCTTAACCGGAATAAACTCCCATCCATTTCTCGACGTATGTAAAGCTTCAATAACTTTGGACCAAAGTTTGTTTTTTTCAGTCAAGGGCCATCCCCATTTAGCAAGAAGCGAACAGTTGGTAATTTTTAATTTACTCAAACCAAGGCCTCCGTATTTTTTGGGAAGCGACACACAATCCCAGTTGACCCAATACACCTTTTTAACCGTATTATCCCCTCCCCATAGAAAGTTCCTAATTTTTGCTTCCAAGTCTTTGATGACTTTAACCGGGGCCTTGTATAAAGAAAAGAAGTAACAAGGCAAGCTTTCTAAAATCGATTTGATCAAAGTTATTCTTCCACCAATAGAAAGTAACGAAGCTTTCCATTTAGCAAGTCTTGCCTCAAAAGTATCGTACACCGGTTTCCAATTAACCACCCTATTCATATCCGCTCCAACCAACACCCCGAGATACTTGAACGGAAAACTACCCGATTGGTACCCCACCAAGGCCGCTATATTAAGGATCTCACTAGTTCCAACACCTATCGCGAAAATGTTCGATTTCGCAATATTTATTTTAAGCCCTGAGCATATATGGAAGACCCGCAGAATACGTACCACATTACTAATGTTAGTACGAGACCATTCCCCTAGGATGATGGCGTCATCCGCATAAAATAAATGAGACACACAATGGCCACCATTAGGCACTTGGATACCGATGATAGTCTCCTCTCTTCTAGCTTTCTCTATCATACAAAATAAAACTTCCATTACCAGAATAAAGAGGAGCGGAGAAATAGGATCTCCTTGACGCAACCCTTTGGAACAACTAAACTCAAAAGTGGGAGCCCCATTCACAAGGATCGGGGATCTATTCGAGAATACCCTTAATCCAAGAGCACCACTTCAACGGGAATCCCATTTAGTCCATGATAGAGATCAAAAAGTTCCAATTCACATTATCGTACGTCTTCTCAAAATCGATTTTTAGAAAGAACGCATTTTTATTATTTTTCCCCCAATTTGCTATTTCATTAATCAATAACGGGCCATCTAAAATGTAGGTGCCTTTAATAAACGCTGACTGAGATTCCGAAATCACCGAGCCTATCACCCGCTTAAGCCGATTCGCAAGGACTTTGGAAACCACTTTACTTATGATACCAATAAGGTTTATCGGCCTGTAATTAGCAATGCTGGCCTTTTCTTTGTCATTTTCTCATTTAAAGCAACACCAATAGACGGAATCTTTTTGTCGTTCACAAATTACATTTAAAGGTGTCAGGCGCACGGTGCGGTTGGTGGTGGTGGCCGGAGTCGTACAGCAGGTGGTGGTGGCCGGAGATGTAGTGTCATCTTATATATAGTGTATTTTTCAAGTATTAACTGTTTGCATATTAATTATCTCTACTAACCAACTGTATTTTTTTAAAATTGTTTGCAACTGTAAAAAAAAAAATTAAAAGAGTTATTTAAAAAAAATTAAAAGATATATGGAAAGTTGAGAAGTGCAGTGAGAATTTATTAGTTTATGGAAACTTGAAAAGTTGACTTGTCGGAAAAAGTAAAAAAAAGTTGACTTTGAGGTGTATTTAACACATCTCTTTTTTAAGAGTAAAGCATTTTCCCCCTTAAATGCTATACTAAATTACACCTTCTAAAAGTTGACTTTGATTTCCTAACAAAAGTTAATTCCTTTTGATCGCTAGGCCAAAGCCTAAAACGACAAAGTAAACTTTACTTGACTACTTGAGTACTCAAGATTATCATGTTTGAGTCGTTCAAATAAAAAAAATAGATATATAATGTTTAAGTTGGCAAAAACAAAAAAAATCAACTCTAAATCACTAAATTTTGGAATTTAAGGTTTATATTTTTTTTAATCATATGTTTCTTACATTCATATGTGTATTATATATACATAAAAACCATATATTTTTACCTATATATAATCTACATACATGCAGGTAATTTAACCAACACATAACCTACATATGTGTAGTTTATATAACAGCTAAAAATTTTCCGTATTTTGTTTTTAAATATAGTGTGAAAAACAATAAATCTTACATTTGTAATATTTTCAGTTAGTTTTTAGGTTTTTAAAATTAAAAAAAATAGGTGATTCATTTTGTTTTGCGTGTTCTCACAATATTTAGTGCTCTGCATAGAAAGTTCCCCTAAATTGGCTACCTGATATGTTTGGAAATAAACGATGAATTTAATTTTTAATAGTCAAACGAAGTACGTGTCAACTTTGATATCGGAAAAACCCACTTGTCTTTATCATCATTCTCTCTCTCTTTTTGCCGGAACCTCTGTCGCCGGAGGCTCGACGAAGCGGTGATTCTAGGGCTAGCGTGCGAGGTCGCTGAGTCTTTCGGCTTGACTTTCCATTCTAACGTTTACTTTCACCTCTTCCATTCGCTGTCTGGGGGAGGAATCGTTTCGTTTTAAACTACCTTTCTGGAGAACAAACCGCCGGTGGCTCGACGAAGGGGAGGTGGTTGGGATAGCGTTTAAGGTTTAACGAGACCCTCATATCGCTTGGGGATCTAACTTAACCTTTCCCTCTATCTTGATTTTCTCTGTCTTTCCATTCGCTTACCGGGATTTGTTTTTCCACAAGTCATGGACGACGATGGCCCATGGTTGGACCCTCACCACCTGAGAAAGAAAGGAAGAGGCATAAACAGCAATAAGAATAACAAGGACAATATCACAAAGTTTTTTATTACAAATTTGCCCTATGGCTGCAGACCCTGGGATGTTGCCGATTTCGTGAGAGGATGCGGAGAAGTCGCAGGTATGTTCATAGCTAAAAAGAAGGATAAAGAAGGTAGAAAGTTTGGTTTTTTGAGCCTTAGGAATGTTAAAGACGCTAAAGCCACTGAAAAGGTGTTGAATGGTCTGAAGATGGGGGGATGTAGTCTTCGAGTCAACATTGCTAAATTTGCAGCTGAGAATTCGGAGCGGTGGGATGGGGATGCTCAAGGTAAAAAGGACGGGAAGGATGGTAGCGTTTTGCCGGATTTTGAAAAGAAGTTCAATGTTAATGACGGTTCGAACTTCAGAGAAGGAAACTTTAAAGGATAGGTAAAGGAAGGGATCTCTTTCAAAGATATGGTGAAGGTGGGTGGTACCAGTGAAGGAGTTCAGTCAAAAGAGAAGGAAGTAGAGGTTCATAGCGAAACGTCGGCTTTTTTCGATCTCCAAAGGAGATCGGTGGTTGGTAGAACCCGTGATATTCCTACCCTCACGAAACTGAATGTGTTTCTCAAAGAAGCTGGTATTTCCGATTTTAAGATATTTTATCTTGGGGGACTTAGTATTCTGGTTACATTTGATGATGATATAGCGGCGGCGGATTTTTTTATTGGAAGTTAGTTTGTGGTCCAGGTGGTTTTCATCATTGGATATGTGGTCTGGGCAATCAATGCAGTACGAAAGAGTGGCGTGGTTAAAGTTTCACGGGGTTCCGCTTCACCTGGCAGAGAATAAGGTTTTCGACGACATGGCCGGTTTATTAGGAAAGGTGATCCATAAATCTCAGTTGTCCCTTTCGGATAAGGATTTTTCGGTTAATTATGTCGGAATTCTGGTTGATCAAGGGGAAAGAATTTCGGACTCTGTTACGTTAAAGTGGAAGAATAAAAAATTTAAACTTTGGATTACAGAAGAGCGAGACAATTGGGTCCCAGATTGTTTATCGGAGTTGGATTGGCCGGAAACGGTAAGAGAGGAGGAAGATGCGGCGGTTTCCCTTGAGTCAGTTCATGAAAAGTCAGAAAGTCTGGCGGTGGAAGTCGGAAGGATTCAAGATCAGTTTCTTGGAGATGGTGGTCCCGAGGGTGTTGAGAATCTGAATGGAGGAGGGCAGGTGAATAGCTTCGCGGATCCCAATGTTTCTGTCAGTGATTTTATGTTTTTTCCTCGGTTGCTGGAGACAAAAACAAGTGCAGGAAAAAACCTTTTGATATCTCAAAAGACAAGCACATGTCTAAGCCCAAAGGGGTTAGCCCAACAGACAATGGCAGGCCCAAAAAAAGAGCTCGGTGTGATTTAGAAGAGGACTTTAATATATTCGGCTCTTTGGGCTGGTCCAATGGGGATAAGAATTCTGGGGAACCTGGAGCGAAGAGTCCAGAGAACATTTCTGCTAGACCAAGGTTTGACTTAAATGGGTGTCCCTCAGCAGGGGCATGTGGTTTGGAGAAGGAGCTCAGTGCGGTCTCTAAATCTTTTGATGGTGGAGATGTATCGGTGACGGCTGACAAGGAAATCGAAGGAAGCGATATTTTGAAGGAGATCGAGGCAACGGTTCTGCTGGGAAATAGTATTGGAGTTAATCTGAGCAACCATGGTTCTCTCGTGAAGGAGGCAATCACCAAAGAAGGTATTAATGTATTTGATCCATGAATTTCCTTTCAGTTAAAGTTTGTGGCTTAGGATGGGGGATTAAGGAGGGATGGATCAGGGGGCTTAAACAGGTTCACGGAATCGATTTTATTTTAATTCAGGAGACTAAAAAAGAGGATTTATCTCGGGTTAACTTAGCCAATTTTGGGGAAAAGGTGATTTTGGTATGCAGTATGTTAGTTCAGATGGGTTGTCAGGTGGTTTATTGTGTATCTAGGATCCTGCTTTTTCAAGGCAGATTCCTTTATAAAGAGCAATAGTTATTTGATTGTGGCTGGTAAAATTAAAGGTAGTGGGTTATCTTTGAATGTGGTCAATATTTATGCCCCTCAGTCGGTTAGAGCTAAAAAGGAAGTTTGGAATGAGATATCTTCAATTATGGAGGAGCTTCCCGGTATGTGGGTGGTGGGTGGGGATTTCAATTCTGTGAGGATCCCTAGCGAAAGGAGAAATTCTAGGTTTAATAATGCTTGTGCGTCGAACTTTAACAATTTTATTTTCGATACGGGGCTTGTTGAGTATGATCTGAAAGGTAGGAGGTTCACTTGCATTAGAGATAACGATAGAAAGTTAAGTAAGATTGACAGGTTTCTAGTGTGTTCGGAGTACTTTAATCAATGGCCGGACGCTACTTTTAGGGCTCTTCCAGTTAGCTATTTGGATCATGGCCCGATTTTGCTTGTATCTCAGCTGAGGAATTTTGGTGCAAAACCTTTTAGAGTTTTTAACTCTTGGTTGGAGAAAGATGGTTATAAGGAGGCGGTTGAAAAATCGTTGGAAGGTTTTAATAGTTCGGGACCGCCGGATTTTGTGCTAATAAAAAAGTTCGCGGCTATTAGGAAAGGAATTAAAGAATGGAAAGAAGAGATGGTCAAGAAAGAAGGGGAAGCGGTTAGTAATGCTTTGGCTGAAATGGAAGATTTGGAGATTTTCATGGAATCTAGAGCCTTATCGGAAGAGGAAGAGTGGTCCTATCTGGAAAATAAAAAAGTTCTGTTGGACATCGAGAGAAGTAAGTTGATGGATGTTAGACAAAGATCTAGATTGAAGTGGGCCTTGGATGGTGACGAAAATTCCAAATATTTTCATTCTCACGTGAATGCTAGGAAAGCTGTAAACGGTATTCCAGGCCTTAAGATTGGGTCAAATTGGGTTAACAAACCAACGGTGGTGAAATTGGAGGTCTTGAAGTTTTTCAGGGCCAAGTTTTCGGAAGAAGTGAATAATAGACCGGTGCTGGATTGTCATGATATAGACAAGCTATCGGAGCTTGATATTTCGGGGCTTGCCGAGCCATTCTCTTTATCAGAGGTGAAGAACGCTTTAAAGGATTGTGGGGATGACAAAGCGCCCGGGCCGGATGGGCTAAATTTTAAGTTCGTTAAAGCTTTTTGGTATCTATTTCTGGAGGACTTTATGAAATTTTTTGCTCATTATTATGAGCAAGGGAATTTTAGCTATGGGTGTAGTTCTTCGTTCATTACCCTTATTCCCAAAATAAAAGACCCGGTTGATTTAAAAAACTATAGACCAATCAACCTTATTGGGATTATTAGTAAGTTGTTATCGATGGTGCTTGCGAATAGGCTGAAAAAAGTTATTGGTTCGGTGATTTCTGAATCTCAATCGGCTTTCTTAAAAGGAAACTTTATTTTGGATGGCCCTTTGATCATTAACGAACTTTACAATTGGGGTAAGAAGGCTAAGAAGAAATTCTTTTTTCTCAAGATCGACTTCGAAAAGGCATACGATAACGTGAATTGGAATTTCTTATTGTCTATTATGCAACAAATGGGATTTCCGTCGAGATGGTGTCGTTGGATTAAAGAAATCATTGAATCGGCTAGATCGTCCGTTCTAGTCAACGGCTCGCCTACTTTCGAATTCAAGTGCTCGAAAGGTATTAGACAAGGTGATCCGATTTCTCCTTTTCTATTTATTATTGTTATGGAAGCTTTATCGTATATGATGGTTAGGGCTAAAAATGTGGGGGCTGTGGTTGGTATTCAAACCCCTTCGTTTGGTCCGGTCGTCTCTCATTTCTTTTACGCCGATGGCGCAATCATTCTGGGTGAGTGGTCGAAGGCTAATATAGAGAATGTGGTTCGGGTTCTTAGGATTTTTCACCTATGCTCGGGCTTGAAGATAAATCTTTCGAAATCTAATTTATATGGAGTTGGTATCAATTTTGGGGAGCTGGAGAATATGGCAGAGTTAATTGGATGTCGCGCTGAAGCTTTCCCGTTCAGATATCTCGGTCTGTCGGTTGGTGCTAATATGAATAGAGTTGTTAACTGGAAGCCCGTGTATGATATTATTGATGCTAGACTCGCGAAGTGGAAAGCGGTTTTGCTTTCTATGGGTGGGAGAATTACTTTGATTAAGTCGGTCCTCGAGAGTTTACCGACTTATTTCTTTTTTCTTTTTTCTTTATAAGGCCCCGGTTCAGGTCATCAAGGATCTAGAAGGTAAAATCAAGAACTTTTTGTGGGGAGGTTGTAATGAGGTTAAAAAAATTCATTGGGCAGCTTGGGATAGGGTGGCTTGCCCGATTGATAAAGGAGGTTTGGGCCTTAGTAAACTTAAGAACATAAACATTTCTTTACTTGCCAAGTGGGGATGGAGGTATAAGACGGATAAAGAGAAATTATGGGTCAAGGTGGTCGATGCGGTTCACTCGACGAAAACTAGAAAGGATTGTTTTCCGGTCAGAAAATCTATTTGGGGGGGGGGGGGGGTTGGAGCAATATTGTTCATATGCTGGATAAGGTGTTGATCGATAATAAGCCACTGAAATACTTCATCAAGGGAGAAGTGGGTAACGGGGAGTCGATCCAGTTCTGGTTAGATCAGTGGACGGGTTTCGGGCCTTTGAGTCTTAGATTTCCAGCTCTTTTCATGTTGGAGTCGAAGAAGGACTGTAATGTGGTCGAAAGAATTAATATTTCCGGCGGTAGCTCGAGGTTTAGTTGGAAATGGAAGCGGAATTTGGAAGCAGGGCAGGAAGTTGAAGAATTAATTGATCTGTGCAGCCTGTTGATTAACTTTGAGCTTAAAGAGGATATTAATAAATGGGTTTGGGTAGATTCGGCTGATAATCATTTTAGTGTGGGATCGGTTAAAGAGCTTTTATCCAAAAATCTTGGTTCTCAGGGGTTTTATATTCCGAGTAGGTGTAGGTGGATTCCTCGTAAATGTAACGTTTTTATTTGGAGATTGGGTATGGATAATCTTGCTACAATGGAATCGCTTAAGAAAAGAAATATAGTAGGGGGGATCAAGTCTGTGTGCTCTGTGGCGAAGCGGACGAGACGGTAGAACACCTATTTACTTCGTGTAATTTAGCGTTGACTCTTTGGTCTATAGTGAGTGTATGGTGCAAGATCCCTTCGATTTTGGCGTTTTCGGTCAGGGACCTGTTGGAATCGCATGATTCTATGGGGCTAAATGGCAGAAAAAAAGAAGTCATTCAAGGTATTATAAGAGTCGGGTGTTGGTGTATTTGGAAGGCTAGAAATGAGGCCAGATTCAACAACAAAGATGCGAAACTGGAGGAGATTTTAAGGGAGATCAAGTCGGTAGGCTATTTTTGGTTTTGTTCTAGATCAAAGGATAGAGTAGTTTCTTGGGAAGAGTGACGTAGTTTTGTTAATATGTAAGGTTGTTTTTTTCTTCTGTTTGTTTGCCGCCCCTCCTTGGGGTTTTGGCGTTTTGTGTTAATTAAATTATCCTTTAAAAAAAAAACTTTGATATCGATACCTGAACTTTCCAAGAAGACTACAAGATAATAAAATAAAACTATTCAATCGATACCTGAACTTTCCAAGAAGACTACAAGATAATAAAATAAAACTATTCAAAAGGTACTAAAAATATGGAAAAAAATGGGATGCAATGTTATATCAACCTTGCCAAAGTTTTGTTATAGGGTCATATAATATATTTAAAGTAACACGTGTTGACCGTTGCTTTCATTAACTATACATAGACTCTTCTAGTATCCTCAATATCACTCATCCTAGACACGTAACCTTTTTGATGACCTCCCGATAAAGTTAATGGACACCATAGTTGGGATTTGGACTAAAACAAAAGGCTAAATTACAAAAATAGACATTGATCAAAGAACTAGACCATATATTTTTTTGCCTTTTCCAAAGCAGTCACGGCCTTCATATAAAAGAAGGGCTAAGCCGGTGCTTTCGCCAACAAACCATCTTACAAAAAGTGTTGGTTAAATCCTAGCTGTCTCAGCCGTCTCACTAAAAGTGTACGCTAAATCCTAGCCATCACAGTTGACAAAGCGACAACTTCTGATTGGTGGAAATGAGGCTGACTACTTTGGTGAAAACAACATGATGATTTAGGTAATTTTCCGAAAAGAAAATCTTTGGACTAATGTCGAGTTGTTAAATAGATAAAGGACTACTTTTGAAATATTGTATTGACCAAGTGACAACTTCAGGATCATATAAAGTCAACAACTTACACTATTTTCATTTAGAGAAAAATGGTAGCAGCTGTGGGTAAACTTGTGATCGCCATTATTGTAGTAGTGATACTCAGATGGGGATGGAAACTACTAAACTGGGCATGGCTAAATCCAAAGAAGCTAGAGAAAGCATTGAGAGAACAAGGGTATAAAGGTAATTCATACAAGCTGTTGAAGGGAGACCTCGTAGAGCTTGCAACAATGGTTAAGGAAGTTAGATCAAAGCCTATACCTATCTCCCATGATATCAGTTCACATGTGTTGCCCTATGATCATCATATTTTCAACAAATACGGTAATTTTGAACATGTTACATGTATTTGTATTTGTATGTGTTTTGATCATTGTATCATCAAGAAGTTTTTGTATATATAGGTAAAAAAACTTACATATGGTTCGGGCCAACGCCACGGGTCTATGTTGCGGACCCAGAACTGATCAAGGAGATTTTATCAAGACCAAATGAGTTCCAGAGGCCACAACATGAGCCACTCAGGGATAGCGTCATCGGTGGACTTGTAGTCTCTGAAGGTCACAAATGGGCCAAACATCGACATATAATCAACCCAGCCTTTCATCTTGAAAGTATCAAGGTTGGTTCTTTTTCAGGTTGTTTTTATTTGTAGATGATTTAGAAAAATAGCCAATGATGCCATGATGGCCAGTCCAACTGGTAGGAGGTGAGAAGGTTTACCCTCTTTGGGGTTCCTGCCCGGGTTGGTCCCGAGTTCGAATCCGGGTCGTTGGGTAACTCCTGGCACACGGTTGCCTCTTTCAGGCCCGCCACGGATCAAACGGGTCTTTTGTGTGTTGACTGGTGTCTTCGGAGCCAGTTTAGGAAAATAATAAGCGCTTATAGGTACTTTTAAAAGTGTTTTGGTTTCTGGGCAATCCGCTTGTTGATTGGTGAGGGAGTAGACTCTAATTTTTTGTCAATAATTAGTTTAACATATAATTTGATTTTATCTAATTATGTGTAATATTTAACTTGGACATTCTGAAATATGATAATCCGAGTTGTTTCAAACTAGAAAATGTTACATGTCAACAAAATTTATATCAGAATGTCAATAAATAAATAAATAAAACAATACTGTGTACTTAGACAAATATGAGTTTTCTAAACCAACTAGAAACCAAAAGAAAAACTTTTCCTTTTCTGTTTTATATACATCAATTTTGTTGGAATCATCAAAATATAAATATATGAATTTATGGATTCTGATGCTTGCATAGGGCATGCTCTCCGCAATTTGTTTAAGTTGTAGTGAAATGATCAAGAAATGGGAAGTGCTCACCTCCGGAAGTGGCGTGGCAGAAGTCGACGTGTGGCCTTATATCGATAACTTAGCCGGAGATGTGATTTCACGAGCAGCATTCAGCAGTAGTTATGACGAAGCACAAAGTATATTCAGTATTCAAAAGGAACAAATGGATCTTGCGTTGCAGTTGTTGTTTATTTTTTATCTTCCAGGAGGAAGGTAACAAACAACGCTCCAATTACTACACTTGTAATCACATTTAGCATATTTTTTTTAACCGCTACCCAACTAGCTGTAATATATAATTGTTATGATGGTTTATTTTATACATAGGTTTATACCTACGAAAGCAAACAAAAGGTTCAACGAAAACCGCCATAAGCTTCAAACTCTTGCGAGGGGTATAGTTGAAAAGAGAAAGAAAGCAATCGAGACCGGAGAAGCTAGCAACAATGATTTACTAGGGATTTTGCTGGAATCAAATTCAAAAGAATTCAAAGATCAAGGAGATGGAATGAGTATTGAAGATGTGATAGAAGAATGCAAACTATTTTACATTGCGGGATCTGAAACAACCTCGAGTTTGATTATTTGGACCATGGTTTGTTTAAGTTTGCATCAAGAATGGCAACACAAAGCTCGAGAAGAGATTTTGGAAGTTTTTGGTACACAAGAACTACATTTTGAAGGCCTAAAACATCTCAAGATTGTTACCATGATACTAAACGAGGTTCTTAGGCTATACCCGCCTGCAACCCTTGTTCTACGAGCTACCCACAAGGAGACAAAGCTAGGAGCTGTGATGCTACCATCAGGTGTGAACATAATCATACCTGTACTTCGTGTTCACCATGACCCTGAAATATGGGGAGAAGATGCAACCGAGTTCAAGCCTGAAAGATTCTCAGAAGGAATAGCGAATGCAACCCAAGGCAAAGGGTCGTGTGCCTTTATGCCATTTGGTGGAGGTCCAAGGATTTGCATAGGGCAAAA
Source organism: Helianthus tuberosus (assembly GCA_030545235.1). Taxonomy (NCBI): domain Eukaryota; kingdom Viridiplantae; phylum Streptophyta; class Magnoliopsida; order Asterales; family Asteraceae; genus Helianthus; species Helianthus tuberosus. The sequence goes on from CM060366.1 coordinate 71,097,492, forward strand.
CTTTGCCACGATAGAAGCGAAAGTAACAATAGCTAAGATTCTGCAACGATTCTCATTTGAGCTTTCTCCATCTTACAAACATTCTCCATTCGCAGTGTTTAGTCTTCCACCACAGTTTGGTGCTCACTTGATTTTGCATGCCATTTAATAGTTTGGGTTTGGTTTAGTTACTATGTATCTGAATGATTTTATCATCACACATTTTGGTTGGTTGATAATTGCAGATTTGTGCATTGATATATTTTTTGGTTGGTCTTTGTTGTCTAGGAATATATGGCTAAGTGATTAACTATATATCTATACTATAATACATTTTGGGAAGATGGAAATGTCCTGTTACATAAAATTTTAAAAGTTTAAGAGGTCTTTTTTTTTTGTGAATTGGACTACCTCAATCCTACACATACGATATATATTAACTTAGTAGATCGTAACAATGTAGCTACGTACCTTAGAGCTTTCCTTTGAGATGAGCGTCCTTTCTGGCTTAGCTTCCCGAAGCCCCACTTAAGTTGCCTAGAGTTTTCAACCCAAGTGGGCATTAGAACGCATAATCATTCATGCCCTCTTTATTAATGCTTGTTAACAATCAATCATGGGATTTTCACCATGGTTTTTCATGAGTTATTATCAATAAGTTTTCACTTAGTCATTTTATCAAACACTTGGTGGAAATTATTTTCAACCTATTCTATTTGCTTAATTTACCAACTACTTGCCACTTTATCTCAACTCATAAAGTTCATACATTCATTAGCAATCAAATTAACATGTAAATTCAGTTATCAAAGCTATTTCATCAAACAATCATACAAGAATTTTGGGCTTTTTTTTTTTTTCTACTTAGGTTAAAGCCCACTTCATCACATACATAGACAATCATCCTAACATCTTATTTAGTCATATACTTCACATAATCAAACAAGTATGATAATCATAAGCATCCATACAACATCAATTTACATTCTTATGATTACTATGTCACTAGACCTTCCTATTTCATGCATTCTCTAAACTAGAAAATCCCACCAACAGAACCGCCTGTATTTCACCTTTGATTTGCATGCAAGAGATCTAAATCCTCCAACATACAAGAGAACCACTTTGATTTCACCTTTGATTTGCAGAAATTATGCTGTTTCTATAGAAGAAGGTTCTCCTTTCTCTCTTCTCACTCACAACACACACTCTTGCTTTCTTTCTTTTTTGAGTAAATTGTCATTTTAGTCCCTGAGGTTTGACTAAATTTGTCACTTTGGTCCAAATAGTTTTTTCTTGCCATTTTAATCCAAATAGTTTTGTTCTCTGTCATTTTAGTCCCTAACTTTTGTCATTTTTTACCATTTTCATCCAACCCACTAACTCCATTCAAAAAATTTAGTTAACTTAGGTGAATTTTGGTCAAACCACATTTTTCTTTCTTTTTTGCAGGTGCGATGGTATGGTATGGGAATGGTGGTGTGCCGGTTTATAGTGAAGATGATGACGGTGGTTGTTGGCTTTACGATGACGGCGATGGTGTTGGTTGATGACATGGGTGACGGAAAAGTGGCCGGTGGTGGTGGAAATGGTGGGTGGTGATGGTGGTGGGGTGGGTGGGTGGTGACGGTGTAGGAAGGTGGTGGCGATGATAGAAGGTTGTGATGGGGTGGGTGGTGGGAGGTGGGAGGTGGTGGTGGTGGTGCGATGATAGAAGGTCGTGATAGCACGTAAATTCATATTATCATTTTGAGGGTGTTACAATACTTCACCAGTTAATTTTTCAATAGTTTTACTGGTGTTTGTGTTAATGCATGTGGGGTGTTTTAGGCCACATCATATGAACACCATTCTAGTATATTTATATGTAGCTAATTTAAGAGTAGATAATTAGTTGATTATAAAAACATGAGCTATAGAATACGTTATAAAAACATGAGCTATAGAATACGGCGCTAGTTTAATTAAACATACAAGATTTTTGGCCCTTTGGTGTTACTTGTACATAAGATATGGAAAAAAAAAACCAAAGGTGACCCGATGACACAGTGTAAAAGCAAATGAAACACAATGATCGGATTCTCAAGAAATTTTGATTAAAAAAACGAATGATCAAACCAATATAAGAGACGCCCTTTCACAAGGAATCCTAAATTTGACAGGTTTGTCAAATAAAAGAAATTACAAAAAGACTAATTCTTGAAATGAAAATCATAAATAGGCATGTAAAGTATATTGATCAACTAGGTTAATGCCCGCATAATACGCGGGTTTCAACCAAAAACTGATTATTTATGTTCAAAATATCTACGTTTTTACAGATGTGTTTATAATACAACTATTTAATATGGAACATAATCAAAAGATAACGCCACAAATACAAACTAATTCAATTGCCGAGCGGTAATCTCTCAAGTTTATTCACATGGAAGCTTGTTTCCTGAACTCTATGGGCTTTGGGTGCTAGAAGGAAAAGGCCAATATGAATCCTTAGCATAAAGCATCTTTCATATATCAAAATAAATGTGTATCATACTATCATGTGCCAATATTGATCTGTTTACATATGAATGATTTACTCGGATTGTATTATATCTTAAACGGGTCAACCCAAAACATTTATTTAAGGTAACAGGTCAAAAGATTGAAAGTTGACCATGTCTATTGTTAATACATAAAACCTCCTAAACCGTTTGTTATTAAAGATTTAAATTATCAATGTAAGAATATTCATTTTGTAATGACAATTATTAAATTTATCAGTAAAAATAGAACAGACAAAAAAGTGTTTGCAGGTCGACATGTGCTAAAAGATGACTCGTTTAAAACCCAACCCAGTTAAAAATAGTTGCCCAACCAGCCTATGTTGCCACAACTAAGACCAAAATGACGTAAAAATGGAACTTAGATACATTAATAAAAAATATTTTACCTGGGATATTGGTATCTTCGTTCTCACTGATTGGATCAATGAGAAATCTATATCTGCAACAACAATCCCAGTTGAAGCTCTATCTGAAACACATTGTTTGAATATGTGAATTCGTGCTAATGAAGTTGCATAATTAAGATAATTAATATCTTAACCCAATAATTTAAATTGAGACATAGTTTATACCTGGTAAACGACCAATTACTGTCCCCCAGGGATCAATGATCAGTGTATCACCAAAGCTCTCTCTTTTTTTCACTATGTTACCCACCTTGTGCAGCGGCTATCACCTGATCCAACATTTAAAAACTTCTTATACATTATACACACCAATGTTGTAGAAGGCGTTAGGCCCTAGTCGGGCGGTGAGGTACAGCCTAGGGATTAATCGGAATGGGATTTTTATATGTATTTTTTCAAAATTATATATATATACCCAATAATATAAAAATAATACTTCAAAATTCACATAAATACTTCAAGTTTCAGATAGTATGGTTCGATTTTGACCGATTTTGGCCAATTTTGACCGCCTAGGACCGATTTTGATCGATTTTGACTGACTAATATTGTCCGATTAATCCGATTTTTGACCGCCTAGGACTGATTTTGACCGATTTTTGACCATGACCGATTAATTGACCGCCTAACTCAAAATTAGGCAGTAGATGACCGCCTAGCGCCTAGGCGCCGATTAATCGGCCGCCTAGGCCGATTTCTGCAACCATGATACACACAGAACAGTCATTAACATTTATCACTAAAAGGATCCACATAACATGATAATATCCACACACACCCACACACACACACACACACACATATATATATATATATAGGGTAGGGTTCTAGCGTGAACAACCTCCCAAGAGTGAACTGCGTGAACAGATATGGACCCTTGATTTCCTTTTTAGTTGTTAAGGGTAGTATTGTAATTATATAAAAAATTAGATTTAAATCATTATTTTCATAATTGAATTAAGTTACATCTTTCCTAATTTAAATTCATTATCCACATTATGTTTATTTATTAATAAGATAATTATCAAAACAAACAACAAATCACCAGATTTCAATTTTAATTTTATTTCAGATTTCATCACTAGAATTCAAATTTGATTTTTAAGATCCACGTAACCTTCATATTTCAACGGTATACACATGTGTACTTGGATATAAATAGAACAGTACACATGTGTACTCAGCATCGTACATATGTGTACAGTAATTCACAGGTGTACATCAACATTCAATACAAAAAAAATTCTGAGATATCACAAAAACAGACGATATACACATGTGTACATCGCATTAAAAAGAGGGCAAAATCAGAATACACATGTGTACATCGCATTTAAACAAATAATTATTTTAATAATTGAATTAAGTTACATCTTTCCTAATCCTTGATTTGATTTGTGAGAGATTTATGCAATCAATTTAAGATGATAATTGATTACTTGATTTGTGAGAGATTTATGCAATCAATTTAAGATTGAAATTACACATATACCATTTTTGTATTTAATTAAATGAAAAAAATTAACCAAATAATTACCATCATGCCACTCACTTTAATCTCAAGATCATAAAAATCAAGGGCCCAGATCAGTTCACGCAGTTCACTCTTGGGATTTTGTTCACGTTTGAACCTAATCCTATATATATATATATATATATATATATATATATATATATATATATAGGTAGGGGCTCATGCGAGAACCACCCTTATTGTGAGAACCGCGAGAACCAATGTGAACACAACCTAAAATAGCTAAAAAAACCTAACCCCCACCCCCCCCAAGCTAAAAAAAACCTAAAAAAACCCTAACCCCACCCCCCCCCCCCAAAAAACCTAAACCCCCTCCCCCACCCCCCAAAAACCTAACCCCCCCCCCCCCCAAGCTAAAATGCTAAAAACTAAACCCCCAAAAAACCTAAAAAATCTAAAAAAAATCAAAAAAAAATCTAAAATTTTTTTTTGATTTTTTTAATATTTTTTAGGTTAAAATCGCTACTTTTCGAAGCCAAAAAAAATATATTTTTTTTTTAAGAAAAAAAAATTTAAAAAAATTTTTTTTTTTTTTTTTGGATTCGAAAAGTAGCGATTTTAACCTAAAAAATATTAAAAAAATCAAAAAAAAATTTTTGTGTGATTTTTAGCTATTTTTAGGCATTTTTGGTGTGTTCACATTGGTTCTCGCGGTTCTCGCAATAAGAGGTGGTTCTCGCATGATCTTCTCCCTATATATATATATATTAGATAGGATATTTCAGTAGCATACATACATAACACTAAGTCTCTATGGCACAGGCACGAAGAAGAACCTCCCAATGTGCCTCACCAGTTACTTTTGTAAAGGCAGCAGGAGCTAACAAAACCTGCATATCAATTGAAAGGTAAATATGATAAAATTACTGATCCAAATGTAAATGATAAAAAACAAAGGTGGCAATGTAAACCCAATTACAGATAAAATAGAAGTCAGTTAAAAACGGAATCAGGTCAAACGTTGTTTTTAAAGGATACTAAACAATATTATTTTAGAGATCATATTTGACATATTAAATTATTAAAAAATGGACAAATAAGATTCCGGGTCAACCTGAACTGACCCGAACTGACATGACATGCACCAGCTTTACTCCTTTAGACCAGTTGTCCAACCAGTCCAATCTATATATTTTGCCACCGCTGGCTAAAAGCTATACAGAGTGAGAATTGCTTAACCTGTGCTCCATTGTGGAACCGTAGTTGTTGATAAACCTCAGGGAACCGCAAATCATAACATACAGTTAGGCCCAAACGTCCAAAAGGGGCTATCCACAGCAACTATCTCCTTACCTGCAAAACTTTGAATTTCAACTGTTAAGCATGTGTTGTATTATATATCCATATCCAACAGGGACAAATGGTTAAATAACAAACCTTACCAAAAAAATAAGTGACGGGTCAAACTGATCGACCATGTCAAACAGGTTAGAGAACACCCAACGTGTTAGATGTTTAAAGGCGCTAGATTGCTTTTATAAAAGAATTAGACTACTATTCTTGAAATGGTTTCTATAATCTTATATAAAACAATACTAACTTTTACAATTAACGGTGCAGATTACGTAAGAGTGTTGACAGGTCAGACCAACCCGACTCAACTTGTCTAGACCCATACTAAAAATAACCCACTTTAATTCGTTAACCACCTGACCAGCCCAAACTGTCACCTCTAATTTAATTTCAAAACTTTTATATAGTTTATTAGTTTTTACATACAATAGTGTATTAGTTTTTACATACTATAACAAATTATAATGTAAGATGAATATAAGTGAGCACAAAAGAAAACATTGATACTTACCATTAAATGTTAAAACTTCTATGCTTCTTCTTCCCATGGATTTTAACATAAGATGATCTCAAAACATTTTTTTCTTTTTTCCTTATTGGCATGTTCTCAAATGACATGGCATTCAATCATTGATCTACCACAACTGGTGGATAGTGTTTTCTCTTTCTTTGGACATTGTGTTCATATTGACTCATCAGAAAGCCCCTGATAAAAACACATCTTCTTCTCATCATAGAGCCCCTCACCTAAAACAAAAAAAAAAGTTGATAAAATCAATGATCTTTAAGACAAAGTTGAAGCTGCTGAATGAAATATGGATTTTGTAGTCTTTCATGAGTGGATGAACAAAAGTTGACTGGTGAAATATGTGTACATATCCACATCTAGGGTTTGATCAAAACTTCAAATCATGGAAATAATCATTAACTATATTGTTTGTTAGCTCCAAAATGCATATTATATCTCTGAAAGTAGCTAATACGAAAAGACTACCATTTTACTATATTGTTTGTTAGCTCCAAAATGCATATTATATCTCTAAAAGTAGCTAATACGAAAGAGACTACCCTTTTTGCTTCAACTAATAAGAAACCTCAAAATATAACATGAACGAAGCTTCCTCTGCATCATGCGAAAAATCTCTGGAAAGAATTGAAAGTTTATAATGAATGTATGATGGAGTTCAATTATTTAAATTTGATGTTTAATACTTTATTTGCTATTTTTTTCTAAGTCGGGTAAAAAAATTCTTCAATTTTTGGGCAAAAAAAAACCTATCATAGAAATTCACTACAAACACAATATTCAAGATGCAACTTAGTAATTTTGGGAATCCCTTACCTGAAGGAATACCTTTATAATTCAAGAAAATGATAGAATCCTACTCCATTAACAGAGAATCCAACCTATAACATAAAATAAGTTAAGTTAATGTCAATCTTAGACCAAGAGTCAACAATAAGAAAGTATCTATACACTTTTCATCACTATAAGAAAGTTACCTGAAGGAACACCTTTCTAACAAAAAGAACATTAAGACAGACAACATAAAAAAATATCCATGTCTTTTAGAAACTGTATTTTGTTATTCTCTAAAATAGAATGTGGTAATCTCTAAGAATGTATAACCATTAAAACATGATAAAAGTATCCATTTTCTGTAGGGCAGCTTCATTTGAATGTTTATTTCCACTTTAAACCTATTAACTTTTTTCAAAACAATAGTAGCCAACTCACATTCTTCTTGCTTGTGATCTAAAAGTTCTACATAACCATCACCGACATCGGCAACATCACCATCAAGTAACTACAAATATAAAGCAATACATGTTAGTCTACATACAAAGTATAAATGAATGGAGAGTTATTACTAGAAACCCAACACAAAAACTGCGTAACGCACAGAAAAACTCTGTAAAAAACTACTAAACTTTAGTTTGAAATCAGGCTGTCTTTAATCGCATAGAAAAACTTGAGTTTCTTCGATTTGGCTTTTATTTATTGTTTATTACGGTTTCAATATTCACCGAAACTTAATTAAAAATTGACTTATATATGGTTCGGGGTTTTTTTTTTGAATGGCGAAACGGAATCTTATTAACTCAACTAATAGGAAACCATCCCTCATGAACGTATTACAGAAAATATAAAAAATTTGAAATAAAAACAAAGCTGAAACAAAGACTCATATTGAACCAATACTGTTACAACACCACTACCTTCCTTTTTCTCTTTTAAGTGGAATGCCATTCAGCTCCTCCTACAGCAAATCTTTTAGTGTACTCATGTTACTCCTCACCGGATGATTGAGCTAGTCAAGGATTTGTGACCAAACTGCGCTGGCAAAGTTGCAGTTTAATAACACCAATCAACTGATGTGACTGTTTTAAACAAAATCAAAGTCCACCAATCAAACCGACTAATTTATCACAATCTTTACACTTCAAAGTCACAGCCAATACAAAAATAACATTAATGAAAATTAGTTTCAATACATTAAGTAAATAAAGATCTAAACGATTTAATGTTGTAATTTAATAAAAGATCCCATATGAGATCTTGTAGAGATATATTAGACATGGTGAAAACTTTGTGGCATCTGTACATGTAATACATCGATCCTATTTGTAATTTCAAAATCAAGAAAAATGCAAACATGCAATCAATCGAAAATGGTAGTGGAAATTGGCCTGAGTCAGCGCAAACGAACCAATCTTGATTCACCTACTGGTATCACTGATCCCCAAAATCCATTGTATTATAATAAAAAATCTGACTTAAGAATCTATATTCTCAACAAAAAAAAAAGATGGAGAGGAAGATAGTTCTAAGATAAACATCAAATCAAATCGGAGAAACAAATTGATGTAAGATAAAATCACCTTGGAGAGAGAGTTGTAAACCCTAAGGACGTTCAGGAAGATGGATCGGCTTAGAATTGCTTCACGATGATGTGTGAGTCATCTTTGAGAGAAAGATTTCAAAACCCTTGCGTCTTGAAGATCGATTAAAGGTTTTCACAGAGGATTGAAGGAATCGCCGATCAAGGTTTCGGAGGAGACGAATAGCCGTTTGATAGATTTTGAGAGAATGAAAGAGAGTACACAAGAAGCGTATCAAAGAAGCCAAACTCAATCCAGCCCTTAGAGCTATGCCACATGTACTCCTCTATGAGATATGCCACATGTATGCTTATGTGGCTGCTTATTTGGCATCAACCATAGGGTGACATGTGTCCCCCAATGATTTGCTTTATTAGAGATATAGATTACGTTTGTGTTGTAAGCTAAAAAGGTAAATTAATTACTTTTGTGTTGTAAGCTAAAAAGGAATTTTTGAGTGAAGAAATCAGAGTCTTAAATCATTAATTAAGGTCAAACAAGTAAGCCAAGCTAAGGATGAATTTTTTTTCCCTAAATACCAACATTGTACAAGTGGAGCCTGGATGTAAGGACCTTCAAAAATGTCCCAAAACGACCCATAGGTGAAAACCCGGACCCCTGAAACCCTAATCCATATAAAAAATCAAGAAATCAAGATTCTTGGTCTTCAGGCGGGCCGCATAAAGGATAGGCGAACCCTTACGCGGGCCGCGTCAACCTCAAGTTTGACCGGATAAGCATCCGGGCCACGCGTTGTCCACCTGGCACACCTACTCGTGACCCAGCAAGCCTACACGTAGACTAGACCCTCTCGCGGGCCGCGTAAAGATCAAGGGTGGGCTCACGCGGGCCGCGTGAGACCCAAATTTCACCTATAAATAGATTTGATCAGGAGCAGTTCAATGGTGTCGAAACCATTTCACAAAAACGAAAGCACACTGCACAAATTCGAAATTCACTTTTACAATAGCGAAGCGCTGCTACGATATAGGGTATTAACTCGATCATTGCTACGATTCAATGTCCGATCGATTGAAACTATCCAATGGATGTTTAAGTGATGCCCACATTAGGGCCATACTTTGTCATTAGTCGTGAATTCGACGGATGTTTAAGTATAGCACTTTGTCATTCGTTGTGAGGGCTTTAATCTCGTGAGTTATCGTAAATGTTGTATTAGTTACTGACCTAGTTCATGTGCATTGTTATTTAAATTAGATTACAAGGCTAATCAGTAGGCTAAACTCAGCCCGTTTAAATCTGCAATGTGAGTCATTCTCTTTTTACCAATTGTGTTTTACAATACTCCAAACCATTTTCAAAAGTTAAAATTACAGGGATTAAGTCGTGGTTATCTTAAATCACTGGCTAGTGGGGTATTGTGCACATTACTAATTTCTCACGGTTAGGCTAATAAATCCTAACAGTGATAATCATCACTACTTGGGGAAAGACCCAATAGTGGTATGACCATCGTTACCAAGTGACACTACGCCAGATAAAAATAAGATAAAAGCCATTGTAATCGCTCTTATGCTGTAATTTATAACTATGTGTCGTTTTGTGCCAAATGAATGATTCACCAGTATTTCCCAACTGACAAAATATTTTTAAAACATGTTTTAGGCGACCTGCTGTAAATCAAGAAAAACGTGCTACGGAGCACTAACAAGCTTGAAGAGGTGGCTCAATAAAATGAATAAACATGTTTTGAAAACCAGGGAATTTCCTAGTTAAATTCCTCTATTGTAAATTACGGGGTTTATCCCGAATTATGAAATAAAATAATCAGGCATTTTCAAGTTTTAAAAGATCCTGTTGAATCTTCCGCTGTCGCATCAATTAATAAATACCACGGGTTCCTGTCCCGCGGCTCCTGACCAGGTCATACCGGGGCTGGGGTTGTGACAGGAAAAGGTGGTATCAGAGCCACTGATTTTAAGCCGATTAAGTATTTAAGATATACTTAATTTTACTGATTTCCATATTGTGATTATGTGTTTTTATTAACTGACTACTTGTTAGTTACAGTATGGGTAAACAAAGACTTTCAGACATCTATCGTCAATTAGATAGTGTACCAAAAGATAAGGGATCCTCATCCCAATCAAATTCCTCAAGATACTCAGCAGAAACTGAGGAAGGAATATTTGTCCGTAAGGCACAGTTTGAGAAACCACTTACCCCTAATAAAAGAAGTTGGATTATTAGAAAAAGTCAAGAGAAAATAAAGAAGTCACAACCAAAAGGAGTAATGAGTAATAAGGAAACTCAGGAACTAGGCAATAACCCACCATGGGAAGATGAGTTAGATGAACAGTGGGCAGATCAATACATGTTAGCCATTGTAACAGTAAATACTAACCTATAGTCGAATCGCCAAACTAGTACCAGTATCTATAAAACCAGAAACTATTAAACTTAGTAAGAAAAGATGGACTAAAATAAATTATCTCTAGTATGTTTTTAATTTTCAAATTATAATTTGTAATATATAAAATCGCATTATTTCATGTTTTATTAATATTTAATTTTTCAATTGCCTTCCTGTGATTATGTGAAAATTCAATTTACAAAATTTTAACCTAGAATTTTGTGTGTTTCTTCATAAATGCTAAAACAGCATGAATGAATTTTCTGAAGCTCTTGAAAATCTCAATCTCTATCCGATTAATGTGGAAGTTTCCAAAAACTTTATCGGTTACTGTGCTGATGTTGAGGAACCTATGGAATTTCAAGCCCAGCCACAGAAAAACCCAAGCCAAAGAAAAGAAGAAGAATTGTGGGCTGGAGACGTGTGCGCAGAAGGAAACCAGCAACTAGGAAAGTTCCCAAGATAGAAAATCCCATTGATAAAGGAAAAGGGATCGAGATTGGGGAAAGTTTTAGGCAAGCAGGAATAGAAATTGGGGAAAGTTCTAGGCAAACCGAGGAATTGCCATTGCAGGAGGAATTAGATCGCATACTGGCAAGTTGTAATTTCCTTAGGCCTATTAATGAAAACCTCTTCCCTTATCCTGCTGAAACCCAACTTCCAGTAAACTTGGAACCAGCCATTCCAGATCCCCTTGTTAATACCCGACCTTTAGGAAAAATGGAACAATGGTGGACCAACGACTGGCAGTTTCAGAACCTCCTCAATAACCCTTATACCTTTTTCCCTCAATTCAACCCAGAGCCTGCACCAAACCCACCAATGAGCAATGAGAACCTGGCTGAACCCCGCTATTTTGGCGAGGAACTGGTGGATGCAGGAAATAGAATCCGGGAGGTGGGAGAACAGATCTCCTGGAAATACGACGAGAGGGAACGTCGTTTCTAAAAAAATGCCAGCTGATGAGATAGTATGTGGTGGAGGAAGTATGTGTTTAATAATAATAAAATATAATTATGTGAAATAACTTAAAAAATAAAACTTTGTAAGATAACCAGCTTGTACGGATGCCTATTATAATATATGAAATATCGAACGTCGAAAGATCGACAATTTTGGCTATAATTGTTTACATGATTATGTGCAATTATTTTGTTATGTTTAGTTATTAATTGGTGCTAATTTAAATTAATTACCAGATGGCACATGCTGGTAATGAACCCGATAATGAAGTTAATCAATCTGAGCATAACAATGAAGATCAATTTCTAAATAGGCAAGATATCGAAAATATCGTTGCTCAAGGAATAGCCAATGCTATTCCAGCAATACTTGCTGCTGCCCAGAATCCAGTTGAACCTCAACAAATTATTCCTAGCAAACGCACACACGGTGACAATTTCAGTAATAGTGTAAATGGAGGCGGCAACAACAACAATAACAATAACGATAATATACTACAAGCCCCATGTCTAAAAAGAATGAAAGCTGCAACGCCTGGTTGCACATACAAGGAATTTCTTGCCTGTAAACCAGCTGAATTTGCAGGCAATGAAGGGGCGACTGCGGCAATGCGTTGGTTGGAGAAAACCTAAGCAGTAATTGTGATAAGTAAATGTGCCGAGGAAGACAAGGTCATGTACGCGTCGCATCTTTTTAAAGAAGGGGCGCTAGAATGGTGGAATACGGTACTTCAAGCTAAAGGAAGAAATATGGCCTATGCCATGAGTTGGGAAGAATTTAAGCAGCTAGTGGAAAGAAAATTCTGTCCCGAGTATGAAAAGGAACAAATGGCAAATAAGTTCCTGAACCACCGGATGGTGGATGTAGACTGTCGAGGGTATACTTCGACATTCTTCGAATATGCGAGAGTGGTACCAACCCTGGCTTCGCCAGAGCCGGTGCTTATTTCCCGCTATATTTGGGGATTGATTGGCGAAATCTGTGATATCGTTAAAGCTGCGAGACCTCGTACTATTGACGATGCTGTGGAATTAGCTAACACCCTAACGGACGGACTAGTGCGTACGCGAGAAGAAAATAGAAAGAGGGAAGTGGCCCAAAAGATTACCCAGGGATTTCGTATGGGTAACCGTGGTAATTTCAAAAGAAAAGGAACTGGGCAATCTTCCACTAATCCATGTTGCAATGCCTGCAAAAGAAAGCATTTTGGAAGATGCAAGGGGTATTGCAATTTCTGCAAAATTCCGGGGCACCAAGAAGAAGATTGCAGGAAGAAGAAAGCAACAATCTGCTACAACTGCGGAGAAGCTGGACATTTTAGGCCAGACTGCCCTAAATTGGCCAAACCAGCTGATAACAAAGCTAAACCTGCAGAAGGAGCTACCAAGAAGAACGCAAGAGCCTTCCAGTTGACTACTCAGGAAGCAGAACTAATTCCTGACGTGATAGCTGGTACGTTCTTAGTTCACAACGTCTATGCAAAAGTTTTATTTGACTCTGGTGCAAACCAAAGTTTTATAAATACTTCATTCTGCCAAGCTCTTAATTTACCCCTAACCAACCTTAGGCAGATTTTTACAGTCGAAACGACAGATGGAAATTCAGTTAAAATAAATAAGGTTTTGCGAGAAGGAAAGATAGAACTATTAGGTCATAAGTTTTCTGCAACCCTATTACCTATGAATTTAGCAGGGTTCGATGTTGTATTAGGAATGGATTGGTTGGTAGACAACCATGCTCGAATTCTCTGTGATAAGAATTCCATAGAAATTCATACACCCACAGGAGAATTAGTAGTGATTACAGGAGATAAGCCACGAAAGCCACTAAAATTCATTTCAGTAATGAAGTTGGCCAGTTATTCAAGAAAACAAGAAATGGTGTATATGATTTCAGTAATCATTAACACGAAAGGTAAAGGACTCAAAGAAATTCTTGTAGTAGCAGAATACCCAGATGTATTCCCAAAAGAACTATCAGGATTACCACCCAATAGGGAAGTCGAATTTAGAATTCATCTAATTCCTGGAACTACATCGATAGCTAAGGCACCTTATCGGTTAGCACCCACTGAAATGTTAGAATTGAAAAAGCAGTTAGATGAATTACTAAGCAAAGGATTCATACAACCTAATTCATCCCCGTGGGGAGCTCCAGTGTTGTTTGTGAAAAAGAAAGTTGGGTCAATAAGAATGTGTATCGATTATAGGGAATTAAATAAGGTTACAATTAAGAATCGATACCCATTACCTAGGATTGATGATCTTTTCGATCAACTTCAGGAAGCTAGATACTTTTCTAAGATCTATTTACGCTCCGGATACCATCAATTGAAGGTACAAGAAGAAGACATACCTAAAACTGTTTTTAGAACTAGGTATGGTCATTACGAGTTTACAGTCATGCCCTTCGGACTAACAAATGCTCCTGCAGCATTTATGGACATGATGAATCGAATCTGTAAACCGTATTTGGATAAATTTGTAATTGTCTTCATCGACGATATACTTATTTATTCCAAAAGTCAGAATGAACACTGTCAGCATTTACATGCACTCTTAACTTTGTTAAGAAAAGAAAAGCTTTATGCCAAATTCTCGAAGTGTGAATTTTGGCTGCAAGAAGGGCAATTTTTAGGACACATGGCAAATCACGAAGGCATTCACGTAGATCCCTCTAAAATAGAAGCAATTACCAAATGGAAAGTCCCACAGTCAGCTATGGAAATTAGAAGTTTTCTAGGATTAGCTGGATACTATAGAAGATTTATTAAGGATTTTTCCAAAATAGTTGTACCATTAACTAAGCTAACTTGTAAAGCGGTTAAGTTTGAATAGGGACCTAGGCAAGAAGAGGCCTTTAGAATTTTGAAACAAAAGCTAACAAACGCTCCAATTCTAGCCTTTCCAGAAGGAACAGAGGATTTTGAAGTTTACTGTGATGCTTCTAAGCTAGGATTAGGATGTGTGCTAATGCAAAGCAAGAAAGTAATTGCGTATGCCTCAAGGCAATTGAAAAAGCACGAGGATAACTATACGACTCATAACTTATAATTAGGAGCCATAATTTTTGCCCTTAAGATTTGGAGACACTATCTGTATGGAAGTAAGTTTACTGTCTATACAGATCATAAGAGTTTAAGATACATATTTGGGCAAAAAGAATTGAGTATGAGGCAAAGAAGATGGATGGAAATTCTAAGTGACTACGACTGTGATATTCAATATCCCGAAGGAAAGGCAAATGTAGTTGCAGATGCCTTAAGTCGTAAGTATCATGAAAAGCAAAAGCGAGTTCGTGCTCTTAGATTAAATCTACAGTTAGATTTAATGGAACAACTGAAAAGTGTTCAAGAAACAGCAATCAAGGATGATGCTGAAGAAATGAAAGGAAGAATAAAGGAATGTAACACCTCGAAAATTTACGTCCTATAATGTCTTGACACGTGTCATAATCATTGAACGTGTGAAAGAATGTTCTTGAAGGACTAAAGTTGACAAACAATGAAACTGTGTAAATATAAGGGTTCAAAGTGTCAACAATGAATAAATATACTTTACAATAACCCTACATGATGTTTATAACCTTAAACGAATAGATCATGGATCATACAAAGCGAATTGTGAAAGAAAGTGAGAGATTACAAACTACAGGGGTTAAATGTGTCAACATGTTAAGTTATACCTCTGAGTGACCTTTTAGCAAACCCGAAGCCTTGTAACGATTAATTATGCTCACTAGAATGCACCATAAAAATTTCACCAAGTTTCGTTACCGTATGAGAAAGTTATGATAAAATTCGTGTGTGAGGGTTAGAATCGTCAACATTGAAAATTAGGGCTTTCCGGGTGATCACAAAGTTACCCGAGGACTTAACAAAGATGGTATAAGCCCTAAAGCCCCCATATGTCAATTTTGAAGCCTCATAATGCAAGAATTGTATTGAAAACGACCTTTCGGGGGACCAAGGACCAAATATGCAATTAAAGAAAACTTGGAAACCTGATGCGGAGGTCCAGGCGGGCCGCATAAGGTCCTTAAGACCTTCACGCGGGCCGCGTGACAGCTACCAGCGACAAAAAAACAGCCAGCTGCCTGTTGATGTTTTAAACCGACTCAAATCGCATTTGTGTGATACCATGGGCTGCCTATGATGGTATTTAGCCTATAGAAGACACATGTACCAATCCTTGATCAATGGTAGGTCCATTTGGCATCAATCTAAGAAGAACTAAGTCACTATATAAGTCTCTTGTTGCAACATGCAACCACACTTCAACTTCTGGTCATTTTGAGGAGCACAAGAGTTGATACAAGACCTTCCTAATCATCATTAGACAAGTGTCAGTACCCTTGACCCTTCTTATTTAAGTTTTGTTTAGTTTATAGCTTAAAAGTCAAACCGTCGTAACTACGGTTTGACTTAACGATAACACACAAACGGTCCAGGGTTTTGTCGGATTGAAAGTTGTTATAAGTAGGTAATAATGTGGGTAATAAACCCTTATAAGGGTACTCACTGATTCCAATCCTAACTAGGTCGTTTGTCGAGTCAAACGTTGTCCGAAAAAGTCAACAGAAATGTCATATTCAATTTAAAGCATGATTAACAATGTAAAAGGGTGTGTAACCTATTTTATCATTCATATAACTTGGTAATAAGTGTACGGACTTGTCTAAACTTGTTTGATTCGACAACTTTCTGTTTTGAACCGATTCGGAACCGAAAGACGCAAAAGTTTGACTTTTGCTTTGACTTCAGTTCTGACCCGGTTTTGATAGATTTAGACATGCCTTAAAGTTCCATTAGGACCTAGTTACATGTGTGTATAACCCTTTGCGTTTATACCACATAAATCCTTAATTGTCCGACGTTTCCGTTAATCGCCTAAATATTGATCGTAATGCCCTTATGACCATAAAACGAGAATTTTGGAAATGTGAAAGTACAATAATCTTAGTTACTGATTATTAAACATGTCTGTAAATTTTCACATCAGTTGGAGTATAGATTAGGAGTTATGCTTAATGACGTAATTAGAACGCTTCTTAAGTGATTATACGGCGTCATTAGCGTAAAGCCTATCTAAACCCAATTTTTGGCACCAAACCTTTTACACACTTATGTAATATAATATTTTGGGATTTTTGAAGATTTTTAATTATTTTAAACTGATCATAAGCTAGGATTAGTGCCTTGATTCGGTTAATACCGAATATACCCTTTTCGGCCATAAAATGAGTTTTACAAATCCTTTTGACGCCAATCCAATTGCTACTGATTTTAAATAATAAATGAAGTATTTTGAACCTGTTAAATTGATCAGAAAACTCAGAATCCTATTTTAACCCGTTAATCGCTTAAAACGACGTTATACGCGTATTAAACGCATAGTAATGGTTTAAAACCTTTTTGTCACGAAGGACTTAACACCAACTGATATGACCTGATAAATTAAGCCATTTTACTGATGTATTCAGACCCGGTTCACAGAAACTTAACTAATTCCTTTTATAATCTTTAAAATGACCAAAATACCCCTACGGGGCTTAATATGAGATTAAACTCGTTTTGGGCATAATGGAAGATATCCTACTGATATCACAACATATTTAAAGCATGTTAACTTAGGAAACCTATTTAGGACTCTTATGGTTACCCGTTATGCTTCATACGCGTTCGGTTCGGTTTATGTAACTAGTTTACATAAATTAGCCGAAACGGGTCAAACCTTATCGGTTTTATCTCAAAATCCAGAATGTGTATAATATACCCATAATAAGCAAGTATTCAAACTTTTCAGGTCTAAATCACATTCTATCCGGTCTTCGCTTATTCGTGCGTACGAACCGTATCTTTAAAACTAACCGGTCTAAGCTTAAGCTTAACTAAAGACCCGTTAGGATTCTAATAGGTTATTATAAACCTTCGTTCCAGATTAGGAGAACCAGTAAAAGATACTTGCACTCGCTGATTTTGATTTATACTTGCTCAGGTAAATACTTTTAACTTATTTTCCCTATACGGGCTTGGGGTACGGTATATAAAATACCGCTTGGTCGGGCATTGAATCTTTAATTGTATGATGGTTAAAGTATTGATATGTCTCATTTAAATTGTTTTGTTTGCTTAAAGTCTTTGGGGGGTTAATGACCATGTCCCGGATATCCCTGGCATCATTTTACAAAATGGCCACGACCTTAGCACACAGGTGTAGGCGTACACCTGTCAGTGTCTCATTTACATAATGTGGTGTGTCTATTGATCTTTAACCCGGCTCGATCCGGCTACTGAACGCATAAGAAGCATGTAAATCTTTTACGAGTATTATATTCAAATAATTATCCCAAGTTATAAAATATTATTTGTGCCATGTGCATTCAAATCCATTATTTATTAAACCTTTTCAAAATGAGTCGGTTGATTGTATTTACCAGTGTAAACTGACGTATTTTCTCAAAAAGGTTAAGTGCAGGTACTACGCGTAATAGGCTGGCTTTGCTCCTAGCATCCACAATAAGTCTCGCAAGCTTGGATGTTATAGACTGTTGAACATTGTTCCCTTTTATTTTGATCTACCTGTGGATTTATATTCAACTACTTGTGATACTTAATATTACAATATTGTTTGGTTGAAATGAATCTATACTTTGCTTCCGCTGTGCATTTAAATATTGTGTTGTTTGACTATTATATTACCAACCACGTCACGATACTCCCCTACCGGGCCCACCGGTAATACGTGGAAATTCGGGGTGTGACAGGTTGGTATCAGAGCCAACACTGAGTGAATTAAACACTAGCCTTTTGTGTTTAATCTCAGTTACACAATTGCACATTCCTAAATCTTCGAGTCTAGACAAAGAACTTAGGAATAATCCAAAATGTTTTATTTTACTTTTAACTTTGTCGTTTATTTTTCCTTGTTGTTACCTTTGTTTATATGGACAGGTTTAACAATGCCGCCAAGATTCAGGCGAGGAAGTCGAGGAAAGGAGCCAATGAGCGCCCCTAACGACCACGAGGCCAGGCCTTCGGGCCGGCGAACTCCTTCTTCTACAAGGAGTGCAGATCCGCAAGAACCGTGGAGGATTTATGAGGAGCCTTCCAGACGATCGACGTCGTATAGCTCAACGCCTCCGTATCATCACTCCTATGGGCCTCATTCCGAGAATGAGCCCCACAACCCGCAACCTTCATACATACCTCTACAACGATCAGCATCGCACCGTTCCTTCGACGACCCTACTCCTGTCTTTCGGGGCCAGTTTAACCCGGCGAACTACCTACCAGAACAAGGGGGTTTTAACCCACTAGGACCGGAGGATCATTTTTCAGGTGATCAAGCGATGGACATGGACGAGGACACAGATCCCGTCGAGCCTGCAACCGGAACCCCGAACCATCCTGTAGAGATCTCTGATGGTTCGTCTTTTCATGGAACACCATACCAAGGTCCGGATAGTCACTAGGCACGGTTCGAACGGTGTGAGTGGTACTATACACCATCTTACCACTCATCGCCTCAACAGCAGCCGCAACAGCAGCAGCGAGATCCCTCTGAGGATCCACGTTATGAGGCAGTCACACCACCGCCTCCAGCGAGATCCCTCTGAGGATCCACGTTATGAGGCAGTCACACCACCGCCTCCACCACCGCCAGTTAATCTAGGGCCTCCAGCACCACCAAGACGTAGGAGGACTGGCACGGATGTCAGCACGAGAAGGGGATTTTCATTTTAGCACCCCTCAACACTCTAGTGGCAGTCACTACCCGCCACTATATGAAGAGCCACAAGAGGATGGACCTTCAGTTCCAGTATCAGAGGTGAATTCGGCACCTATAGCACCGTCACCATCGGGTTTTGGCAACCCTATCCCTGCTTATACTGCTCCAGCAGCATACAACCCATACGGACCGCCAGCATACCATAACTATAACTATGCTGAGGATCCTTACCAAGTAGCAGCAAACTACAATGTCTTTCACCCAGAAGGACCTTATAGAACCCCTTGGGGAATGGGACATCCAGCTCGTGGATATCAAGCACCTGCTCAACCACCACTACAGCACCAGCCACCACGGTTTTCTCCACCAGAGCAGGAGGATCTCCGTCAAAGATTGGGCAGGGTTGAGCGAGACCTCCAGAGAGAGCGTAAGAAGAATGAGGGATTCATGAGTGGTTTGGCAAGTTTGCTGAAGGGAAAGAAGAAACGGGATCGTTAAATCCCAATATGTATTATTGTATTTCATTGTTTAAATCAAGTCCCTACGTGGACATTTATTTATGTGTGTATGTAGTCCCTGCGTGGACATCTATCTTTGTACTTAGTCCCTACGAGGACTTGTCTCTATTAGTCCTTGCGTGGACATTTACTTTTGTAAACCGTCCCTGTGAGGACATGTATTATCTGTATAGCCCCTGCGTGGGCATGTGTTTATGTGAAAAGTCCCGTTTAGGGCAAAGTGTACTACTTTTAAATTTTTAAATGGAATGTAAGTTTATAAATTTCATCTTTGCTATGTTATGCATAATTAAATTATATATGAAATAAATAAATCGG
This sequence comes from Helianthus tuberosus, assembly GCA_030545235.1. NCBI lineage: Eukaryota > Viridiplantae > Streptophyta > Magnoliopsida > Asterales > Asteraceae > Helianthus > Helianthus tuberosus. The sequence goes on from CM060366.1 coordinate 71,118,037, forward strand.
AATCATTCATTTTAAAAATCTATCTGCCTATTTTAATTTTTAATTAAGAATCTTAAAGGTATAACCTAGCCTGCATGTCATATTAAGACCTGGCCAAGATGGTAAAACCCGTTAAAAAGATTCAAATCCCAGTTAACATCTGAAAACATGTTAACACTCCTGGTAGACATGATTCGTTAAAATCACACGTGTTATTATTATATAAGGATCTTTTCAAAGATTCCTAACCCAACTAAATGATCTCTGAATCATGGGTGAAATCATCAATAAGGATGATCAGTTCTTTTTACCAACCATTGGTAATAGAATGCCTACGGGCCCTTCTCATTTTCATATGAGACACAAGACAGTAATAGTCTGTGACCCTGTCTGATAAAGGTAATGAACTTTGTTCAAACCATCATGCCTTGATTCTCTGAAATCATGGCTTATAACTTAAAATTTGTCCCAGTGACTAGGCCTTATGTGCTAATAAAACTGTTATTGTTTTATAATTAGGATAAATTATGATTGAAATCCTAAATAAATGTGAGTAATAAATTAACCATATATGGTCTACGTTTACCACGGTTAATAAATTGCCATAAAAGACAATACTATAATAAACTCACCAATAAATTATTGTTAATATGTAACAGTTCAAGCAACATGGCAGACTCAAACGAGGTCAATAGTCACCCAGGGAGAGAGCATGATAATGCCCGAGTAAATGTAGCGGGTGCAGAATTACAGCAATGATAGCTAATGCCGTAAATCGAGCTATGGATAGACAGCTCCATGAATCCAGTGGTACCCGTGCAAGGACCCAACCTGCACCACACTCTAGAACACCCTCCAGGACCCATACTGCCCACAACAGTAATTCTCACCACTCATCAAACCAGAGGAGTGCTCCATCCCAAAGTGTCGTACAGAATCAAGAACCCCGTAATAAGGGTTGCTCCTATAAGTACTTTGTTTCGTGCAAACCCAGGGATTTCACTGGGGAAAAAGGAGCAGTAGATTGCATGACTTGGTTGGACGAGATGGATACGGTTGTGGATATCAGTGGTTGCAATGATAAGGATATTGTGAAATTCGTGTCACAGTCTTTCAAGGGAGAAGCATTAGCTTGGTGGATATCTTTGATCCAAGCTACAGGGAAAGTCCCGTTATACAATATGACCTGGGAACAGTTCATGACACTAATCAAGGAAAATTTCTGCCCTCAACACGAGGTTGAGAAAATTGAATCTGACTTCTTGTCGCTGGTCATGAGAAACCTAGACTGTCAGGCCTACCTTACCAGTTTCAACACTTTGTCAAGATTGGTTCCATATTTAGTAACCCCGGAACCCAAACGTATAGCTCGTTTTATCAGGGGTTTGGCCCCGGAGATCAAGGCAAGTGTGAAGGCCTCCAGACCAGCTACTTTTCGGTCTGTAGTAGCGGACATATCATTGTCTCTTACCTTGGATGCGGTCAGGCTGAAATCGCAGAGGAACGCTGATACCGAAAAGAGGAAGCGTGAGGATGACAACTCGCGACGTTCAGACAAGAAGCAGAAGGGAAACAATGACCACAGGAAGGGGTCAGGATTTAGGAAGGATGGTCAGAAATCGGGTGAAAAACCCAGATGCAAAATCTGCAAGAGACAGCACTTCTGAAAGTGCAGGTATGAATCAAACTCGAATTCACAATCGAAATATTTTGCATGTGGGTTGTGCAAGTCCAAGGAACACAAAACCTTGGATTGCAAAAAGATGAAGGATGCGACCTGCTACGGTTGCAATGAAAAGGGGCACATCAAGACCAATTGCCCAAAATACGCCAAGAAGCCTGAAGAGGCTAAGAAGACCAATGCTAGGGTCTTCAGGATGGATGCTAAGGAAGCCGTCAAGGACGACAATGTGATAACAGGTACCTTTCTCGTAAATGATGTTTATGCGAGAGTGTTATTTGATTCAGGCGCTGATAAGTCGTTCGTAGATAATAAGTTTTGTGAATTGTTGAAATTACCTGTTAAGACTTTAAGTGTGAAGTATGAGGTGGAACTAGCAGATGGCACTTTAGAAACCGCCTCAACCTTATTAGATGGGTGTTTCATATCCATTAAGAACCACTCTTTTCCTTTGTCCCTACTTCCTTTGAAACTAGCCGGTTTCGACATAGTTTTGGGTATGGACTGGTTATCCCATAACCAGGCCCAGATTATTTGCAATAAGAAGCAAGTGATGATCAAGACTCCGTCTGGTGAATCACTTACTATCCAGGGAGATACTCAGTATGGGCTGCCTGAGCGAATATCTCTGCTCAAAGACTCTAAATGTTTGAAGAAGGGTTGTGTCATCTACATGGCACAAGTGATTATTGAAGAGCCGAAGCCCAAGATTGGGGATATCCCCGTCATTTCTGAATACCCTGAAGTTTTTCCTGAAGAACTACCTGGTTTGCCACCAGATAGACAAGTAGAATTCAGAATTGATATTATTCCTGGATCAGCACCAGTTGCAAGGGCGCCTTATAGGTTGGCACCAAGAGAGATGAAGGAATTGAGAACTCAGCTAGATGATTTGCTAGCCAAAGGTTTCATCAAACCTAGTTCGTCTCCTTGGGGAGCACCAGTTTTATTTGTCAAGAAGAAGGATGGATCGATGCGTCTGTGCATCGACTACCGCGAGCTTAATAAGGTCACTATCAAGAATAGGTATCCTTTGCCCAGAATCGATGATCTGTTCGATCAGCTTCAAGGGGCAAGTTTCTTCTCGAAGATTGACTTGAGGTCAGGCTACCATCAATTGAAGGTTAGAGATGAAGACGTGCACAAAACAGCATTTAGGACTCGTTATGGTCATTACGAGTTCCTAGTGATGCCTTTTGGGCTCACTAATGCACCTGCCGCATTCATGGATCTCATGAATCGCGTTTGCAAGCCGCACTTAGATAAATTCGTCATCGTTTTCATCGATGATATCCTCATCTACTCGAAGAACCAAGCTGACCATGAGAAGCATCTTCACTGCATTTTGGAACTACTTCATAAAGAAAAGCTCTATGCCAAGTTCTCGAAGTGTGAATTCTGGCTTCGACCAGTCCAATTTCTTGGACATGTTGTTAGTGAGCGTGGTATTCAAGTAGATCCCGCTAAAGTTGAAGCTGTCATGAATTGGCATGAGCCAAAGACGCCTACAGAAATTCATAGCTTCCTAGGTTTGGCAGGATACTATAGACGATTCATTGAAAACTTCTCAAGGATTGCTGCACCCCTGACTTCGCTGACACGTAAGAAGATTAAGTTTGAATGGGGTCCTAAGCAGCAGGAATCCTTCGATATTCTGAAACAAAAGCTGAGCAATGCTCCAGTACTGACATTGCCTGATGGAATAGAGGAATTTGTAGTTTATTGTGATGCATCACACACCGGGATGGGGTGTGTGCTTATGCAGAAAGGCAAAGTCATTGCCTATGCTTCACGCCAGTTAAAGGTGCACGAAAAGAATTACACCACCCATGACTTGGAATTGGGTGCCGTAGTATTCGCACTAAAACTGTGGAGGCACTACTTATATGGAATCAAATGTGTGATCTATTCTGATCACAAAAGCCTTCAACATCTGTTCAATCAGAAGGACTTGAACATGAGGCAACGCCGTTGGATGGAAACTCTGAATGATTACGATTGTGAAATAAGATACCATCCCGGCAAGGCGAATGTAGTCGCCGATTCCTTGAGTCGGAAGGAGAAGGTGAAACCCATCTGAATCAATGCCAAGCGCATGGAAATAAAGAATAATTTGATTGAAAGGTTGTTAGCTGCACAGAAGGAAGCTGTGTTGGAAACTAACTATCCTAACGAAAAGCTAGGGGTAACTGAGGAGCAGTTAACACTTAGCAAGGACGGAATACTAAGATTGAATGGACGAATATGGGTTCCAATTTATGGAGGACTTCGAGATGTTATCCTTCAGGAAGCCCATAGTTCCAAATACTCCGTTCATCCTGGAGCAGATAAGATGTACCAGGATCTAAGGGCGAATTATTGGTGGATAGGCTTGAAAAAGTTTGTAGCTACCTATGTAGCTAAATGCTTGACGTGTGCGCAAGTCAAGGCAGAACATCAAAAGCCGTCAGGTTTGCTACAACAGCCTGAACTTCCCACCTGGAAATGGGAAATGGTAACTATGGATTTTATTACCAAGTTACCTAAGACAAGGAAAGGAAATGACACCATCTGGGTGATCGTAGACAGACTGACTAAGTCAGCACATTTCCTACCCATTATGGAGACTTACAGCTCCGACATGTTAGCCCAGTTGTACGTGGATAAGATTGTAGCTTTACATGGCATACCTGTGTCTATTATCTCTGACAGAGATACTAGATACACGTCACATTTTTGGAAAAGCTTCCAACAATCTTTGGGCACGCGTTTGAATTTTAGTACGGCTTACCATCCCCAGACAGACGGTCAGAGTGAGCGTACTATTCAAACGTTGGAAGACATGCTTCGTGCATGTGTGATTGACTTGGGTGGTAGTTGGGATAACCACCTACCACTAATTGAGTTCTCCTACAACAATAGCTACCACACCAGTATAAAGGCTGCGCCTTTCGAGGCCTTATACGGTAGAAAGTGTAGAACGCCCGTTTGTTGGGCGGAAGTTGGAGATGTCCAATTATCGGGACCAGAGATAGTGTTCGAAACGACGGACAAGATAGTCCAGATTCGTGACCGTCTCAAAGCTGCCCGAGATAGGCAGAAGAGTTACGCTGATCCAAAGCGTAAAGCCCTTAACTTCGAGGTAGGTGATAAAGTTTTGCTTAAAGTATCACCCTGGAAAGGAGTGATGCGATTTGGTAAGAAAGGCAAGCTAAGCCCGAGATACATAGGACCTTTCGAGGTTATCGAACGTGTCGGGTCAGTTTCCTATAAGCTAAACTTACCAGAAGAGCTCAGTGGAATTCACAACGTATTTCACATCTGCAATCTGAAAAAGTGTTTCGCTGACGAATCATTGGTCATACCCCATACAGATGTGCATATAGATGAGAAGTTGAAATTTGTGGAAAAACCATTGTCGATCGAGGATCGACAGGTTAAGAAGCTTCGAATGAAGCATGTACCGATTGTAAAGGTCAAATGGGATGCCCGTAGAGGTCCCGAGTATACGTGGGAGGTTGAGTCCACAATGAAAGAAAAGTACCCTTATCTATTTCAGTAAATCTCGAGGTCGAGATTTCTTTTAAGGGAGTGAGGATGTAAGACCTCGAAAATTTACGTCCTATAATGTCTTGACACGTGTCATAATCATTGAACGTGTGAAAGAATGTTCTTGAAGGACTAAAGTTGACAAACAATGAAACTGTGTAAATATAAGGGTTCAAAGTGTCAACAATGAATAAATATACTTTACAATAACCCTACATGATGTTTATAACCTTAAACGAATAGATCATGGATCATACGAAGCGAATTGTGAAAGAAAGTGAGAGATTACAAACTACAGGGGTTAAATGTGTCAACATGTTAAGTTTTAGCTCTGAGTGACCTTTTAGCAAACCCGAAGCCTTGTAACGATTAATTATGCTCACTAGAATGCACCATAAAAATTTCACCAAGTTTTGTTACCGTATGAGAAAGTTATGATAAAATTCGTGTGTGAGGGTTAGAATCGTCAACATTGAAAATTAGGGCTTTTCGGGTGATCACAAAGTTACCCGAGGACTTAACAAAGATGGTATAAGCCCTAAAGCCCCCATATGTCAATTTTGAAGCCTCATAATGCAAGAATTGTATTGAAAACGACCTTTCGGGGGACCAAGGACCAAATATGCAATTAAAGAAAATTTGGAAACCTGATGCGGAGGTCCAGGCGGGCCGCGTAAGGTCCTTAAGACCTTCACGCGGGCCGCGTGACAGCTACCAGCGACAAAAACAACAGCTAGCTGCCTGTTGATGTTTTAAACCGACTCAAATCGCATTTGTGTGATACCATGGGCTGCCTATGATGGTATTTAGCCTAAAGAAGACACATGTATCAATCCTTGATCAATGGTAGGTCCATTTGGCATCAATCTAAGAAGAACTAAGTCACTATATAAGTCTCTTGTTGCAACATGCAACCACACTTCAACTTCTGGTCATTTTGAGGAGCACAAGAGCTGATACAAGACCTTCCTAATCATCATTAGACAAGTGTAAGTACCCTTGACCCTTCTTATTTAAGTTTTGTTTAGTTTATAGCTTAAAAGTCAAACCGTCGTAACTACGGTTTGACTTAACGATAACACACAAACGGTCCAGGGTTTTGTCGGATTGAAAGTTGTTATAAGTAGGTAATAATGTGGGTAATAAACCCTTATAAGGGTACTCACTGATTCCAATCCTAACTAGGTCGTTTGTCGAGTCAAACGTTGTCCGAAAAAGTCAACAGAAATGTCATATTCGATTTAAAGCATGATTAACAATGTAAAAGGGTGTGTAACCTATTTTATCATTCATATAACTTGGTAATAAGTGTACGGACTTGTCTAAACTTGTTTGATTCGACAACTTTCTGTTTTGAACCGATTCGGAACCGAAAGACGCAAAAGTTTGACTTTTGCTTTGACTTCAGTTCTGACCCAGTTTTGATAGGTTTAGACATGCCTTAAAGTTCCATTAGGACCTAGTTACATGTGTGTATAACCCTTTGCGTTTATACCACATAAATCCTTAATTGTCCGATGTTTCCGTTAATCGCCTAAATATTGACCGTAATGCCCTTATGACCATAAAACGAGAATTTTGGAAATGTGAAAGTACAATAATCTTAGTTACTGATTATTAAACATGTCTGTAAATTTTCACATCAGTTGGAGGTCTAGATTAGGAGTTATGCTTAATGACGTAATTAGAACGCTTCTTAAGTGATTAAACGGCGTCATTAGCGTAAAGCCTATCTAAACCCAATTTTTGGCACCAAACCTTTTACCCACTGATGTAATATAATATTTTGGGATTTTTGAAGATTTTTAATTATTTTAAACTGATCATAAGCTAGGATTAGTGCCTTGATTCGGTTAATACAGAATATACCCTTTTCGGCCATAAAATGAGTTTTACAAATCCTTTTGATGCCAATCCAATTGCTACTGATTTTAAATAATAAATGAAGTATTTTGAACCTGTTAAATTGATCAGAAAACTCAGAATCCTATTTTAACCCGTTAATCGCTTAAAACGACGTTATACGCGTATTAAACGCATAGTAAGGGTTTAAAACCATTTTGTCACGAAGGACTTAACACCAACTGATATGACCTGATAAATTAAGCCACTTTACTGATGTATTCAGACCCGGTTCACAGAAACTTAACTAATTCCTTTTATAATCTTTAAAATGACCAAAATACCCCTACGGGGCTTAATATGAGATTAAACTCGTTTTGGGCATAATGGAAGATATCCTACTGATATCACAACATATTTAAAGCATGTTAACTTAGGAAACCTGTTTAGGACTCTTATGGTTACTCGTTACGCTTCATACGCGTTCGGTTCGGTTTATGTAACTAGTTTACATAAATTAGCCGAAACGGGTCAAACCTTATCGGTTTTATCTCAAAATCCAGAATGTGTATAATATACCCATAATAAGAAAGTCTTCAAACTTGTCGGGTCTAAATCACATTCTATCCGGTCTTCGCTTAATCGTGTGTACGAACCGTATCTTTAAAACTAACCGGTCTAAGCTTAAGCTTAACTAAAGACCCGTTAGGATTCTAATAGGTTATTATAAACCTTCGTTCCAGATTAGGAGAACCAGTAAAAGATACTTGCACTCGCTGATTTTGATTTATACTTGCTCAGGTAAATACTTTTAACTTATTTTCCCTATACGGGCTTGGGGTACGGTATATAAAATACCGCTTGGTCGGGCATTGAATCTTTAATTGTATGATGGTTAAAGTATTGATATGTCTCGTTTAAATTGTTTTGTTTGCTTAAAGCCTTTGAGGGGTTAATGACCATGTCCCGGATATCTCTGGCATCATTTTACGAAATGGCCACGACCTTAGCACACAGGTGTAGGCGTACACCTGTCAGTGTCTCATTTACATAATGTGGTGTGTCTATTGATCTTTAACCCGGCTCGATCCGGCTACTGAACGCATAAGAAACATGTAAATCTTTTACGAGTATTATATTCAAATAACTATCCCAGGTTATAAAATATTATTTGTGCCATGTGCATTCAAATCCATTATTTATTAAACCTTTTCAAAATGAGTCGGTTGATTGTATTTACCAGTGTAAACTGACGTATTTTCTCAAAAAGGTTAAGTGCAGGTACTACGCGTAATAGGCTGGCTTTGCTCCTAGCATCCACAATAAGTCTCGCAAGCTTGGATGTTATAGACTGTTGAACATTGTTCCCTTTTATTTTGATCTACCTGTGGATTTATATTCAACTACTTGTGATACTTAATATTACAATATTGTTTGGTTGAAATGAATCTATACTTTGCTTCTGCTGTGCATTTAAATATTGTGTTGTTTGACTATTATGTTACCAACCACGTCATGATACTCCCCTACCGGGCCCACCGGTAATACGTGAAAATTCGGGGTGTGACAAGGAATTAGAGCAAGGAGCTGATGGAATCTGGAGATTCCATAAGAAAAGGATTTGGGTACCTAAACAAGGAGATTTAAGACATAAGATCTTAGAAGAAGCTCATAAATCTAGGTATACCATGCATCCCGGTAACAATAAAATGTACCAAGATTTAAGGAATAACTTCTGGTGGATAGGAATGAAAAAGGACATAGCTAGATATGTTTCTAAATGTCTTACTTGTTCACAAGTTAAGGCAGAACACCAGAAACCTTCAGGTCTATTACAACAATTAGAAATGCCTGTATGGAAATGGGAGCTTATAACAATGGATTTTGTTACTAAGTTGCCCAAAACCAGAAAAGGCAATGACGCGATTTGGGTAATTGTGGATCGATTAACCAAATCAGCTCATTTTCTACCTATGAAAGAAACCTTTAGCATTGAAAGGTTAGCCAAGTTGTATGTAGATGAAGTTGTATCCTTACATGGAGTTCCACTCTCCATTGTGTCAGATAGGGATAGTCGTTTTGCTTCCCACTTCTGGACAAGTTTCCAGGAAGCAATGGGAACCCGACTAAATCTAAGCACTGCATATCATCCTCAGACAGACGGACAAAGTGAAAGGATGATCCAAACCTTGGAGGACATGCTTAGGACATGTGTGATAGATTTTGGTGGAAATTGGGATGACCACCTACCATTAATTGAATTCTCCTATAACAATAGTTATCATACAAGTATTGAAGCTGCCCCATTTGAAGCACTGTATGGACGCAAGTGTAGAACTCAAGTTTGCTGGGCAGAAATAGGAGAAAGTCAATTATCAGGTCCTGAAATCGTGCAAGAAACTACCGACAAGATTACTCAAATCAAGGAAAGACTAAAAACGGCTCGAGATCGCCAAAAGAGTTATGCAGACAATAGGCGTAAGCCGTTGGAATTTCAAATTGGAGACAAGGTACTCTTAAAAGTTTCTCCTTGGAAAGGAGTAGTTCGATTCGGTAAGAAAGGAAAGTTAAGTCCAAGATACGTAGGACCATTTCCAGTAATCCAACGTATAGGACCGGTCGCTTATCGCTTACAACTACCAGATGAACTAGCTGGAATACATGACGTGTTTCATGTATCCAACCTCAAGAAATGTTTATCGGACGAATCTCTGGTAGTACCTCTTCAAGATGTAGAAGTAAACGAAAAGTTAAAATTTGTTGAGAAGCCACTGCAAATAGAAGACAAAAAGATCAAATTTCTCAAAAATAAGCGACTAGTGCTAGTCAAAGGGAAGTGGGATTCAAAGAGAGGACCCGAATACACCTGGGAACTAGAATCGGAAATGAAGCGAAAGTATCCTCACTTATTTCAGTAAATCTCGAGGACGAGATTTTAAATAAGGTGGGGAGGATGTAAGGACCTTCAAAAATGTCCCAAAACGACCCATAAGTGAAAACCCGGACCCCTGAAACCCTAATCCATATAAAAAATCAAGAAATCAAGATTCTTGGTCTTCAGGCGGGCCGCGTAAAGGATAGGCGAACCCTTACGCGGGCCGCGTCAACCTCAAGTTTGACCGGATAAGCATCCGGGCCACGCGTTGTCCACCTGGCACACCTACTCGTGATCCAGCAAGCCTACACGTAGACTAGACCCTCTTCCAGGCCGCGTAAAGATCAAGGGTGGGCTCACGCTGGCCGCGTGAGACCCAAATTTCACCTATAAATAGATTTGATCAGGAGCAGTTCAATGGTGTCGAAACCATTTCACAAAAACGAAAGCACACTGCACAAATTCGAAATTCACTTTTACAATAGTGAAGCGCTGCTACGATACAGGGTATTAACTCGATCGCTGCTATGATTCAATGTCCGATCGATTGAAACTATCCAATGGATGTTTAAGTGCTGCCCACATTAGGGCCATACTTTGTCATTAGTCGTGAATTCGACGGATGTTTAAGTATAGCACTTTGTCATTCGTTGTGAGGGCTTTAATCTCGTGAGTTATCATAAATGTTGTATTAGTTACTGACCTAGTTCTTGTGCATTGTTATTTAAATTAGATTACAAGGCTAATCAGTAGGCTAAACTCTGCCCGTTTAAATCTGCAATGTGAGTCATTCTCTTTTTACCAATTATGTTTTACAATACTCCAAACCATTTTCAAAAGTTATAATTACAGGGATTAAGTCGTGGTTATCTTAAATCACTGGCTAGTGGGGTATTGTGCACATTACTAATTTCTCACGGTTAGGCTAATAAATCCTAACAGTGATAATCATCACTACTTGGGGAAAGACCCAATAGTTGTATGACCATCGTCACCAGGTGACACGGCGCCAGATAAAAATAAGATAAAAGCCATTGTAATCGCTCTTATGCTGTAATTTATAACTATGTATCGTTTTGTGCAAAATGAATGATTCACCAGTATTTCCCCGCTGACAAAATATTTTTAAAACATGTTTCAGGCGACCTGCTGTAAATAAAGAAAAACGTGCTACGGAGCACTAACAAGCTTGAAGAGGTGGCTCAATAAAATGAATAAACATGTTTTGAAAACCAGGGAATTTCCTAGTTAAATTCCTCTATTGTAAATTACGGTGTTTATCCCGAATTATGAAATAAAATAATCGGGCATTTTCAAGTTTTAAAAGATCCTGTTGAATCTTCCGCTATCGCATCAATTAATAAATACCACGGGTTCCTGTCCCGCGGCTCTTGACCGGGTCATACCGGGGCTGGGGCCGTGACACTAGAGGGTTTGGTTAGAGCCCCTTAGGAGCTTTATCAGGCCATCTAAGCGCCACGTAGGAGCCACGTCACCCTGTGGGCTTTATCACCCCCTTTAATTTGCAGGGTGTGGATGAAGCCCCCGTCATCATTACCTAATTATTGATTTACTTAAATATTTATTTTTTTAAATTAAATGGCAATTTTAATAACCAGAAAATTTATAACTAATAATTTACAACTCGTCGTCTTCGTCGACTCCTCCTTGTTCACGATAAAACCATAGGTGCTCGGTCTGATCGGCTCGAATGTTATGGTATGTGTTCCTGGCTCGTACCTTCGCTCGGATAGCTTCTTTCTCAGCGTATGTTAGTATTGGTTTCGTCGGTTGGTTACTTTCATCATAGCTTTCTCCACAAAACGCTCTACCCGAGTCCTCCAATATCATGTTATGCAAAATGACACACGTATACATAATGTTTCTCATTTTACTTTTTTCAAGTATCCTCGACGGCTGGGCGATAATAGACCATCTTTTTTTTAACACACCGAAAGCCCGCTCAATATTTTTTCTTGCTAATTCTTGTTTTTTCTTGAAATACAATCTTTTTTCGTCATCTGGACACGAAAGAGTTTTTTACCAACGTCGCCCACTCGGGATAACTACCGTCTGTGAGATAGTAGCCATACTTATACTCCACGTCGTTTGCATAGAATGAAGTATCTGGTGTAACCCCATCTATGACATCGTCGAAAAGATTCGAGGACATTAAAACTGTAATGTCATTGTTCGCATCGGCCATGCCAAAGTACGCATGCGAAATTCATAAATCTTGAGAAGCGACCGCTTGTAATATTGATGTTGCCCTTTCCAAGCGGTTGGACTGCCGCCCATTCCCAGTGCGTGCAATCAAGACTACCCAACATCCCAGGAAACCCGTGTATGCGGTGATGGGCCTCGTATAGAAGTGGAACTTTCAAGAGACCCACAACACATTCTTGACGACATCCTTAAATATTCATCCCACACATCACTCGCTGTGCCGTACGCTAGTTGCCTAATTGCTGCTATACACTTTTGTAGTCCAGAGAAACCAACTTTGCGACTTGCACTTACTCTTTGCGTGAAAAAACGGAATTCGCCCGCAAGATCATTTTTAATGAATAGTCATCGGCTCATACGAAACCTACGCTTAAACTGACCATCATCGTACAACGGGTTTTCACAAAAATAATCTTGCACTAGACGTTCATGAGCACCTAACCAATCCCGTTCAAGAGGCGGTTGTCTGGTACGCGATGTAGAGGATTCGGATTCTTCTCGCAAATAATTAATCGCCTCCTATGTAATTGCGATAACCATATTGTCAAGAACACCGTCGGATGAGGAGCTCGAAATTTTTTAGTTGTGATTGGTGTGTGTTTTAGTTGTGATTTGTGTGAATTTTAGTTGTGATTGGTGTGTTCTTTAGTTTGGGATAGGTTTATATTGATATTTGAATAAAAAAAGTTTTTTTTATTCGAACGTTGCCAAAGGGTCACATTTGACCAACCTACCTCGTTCCACGCGATTTTATCTCGTTACCACGATGGAGCCCCTCCTATAACGACCCCCTTTAAATCCCTGGGTGTGGAGGTATAGCGCCCCGGGGCGCTATAGATGATGACTTGGCGGGGGTGGCGCCCCCACACCCTCCGGCCTAATCGGTACCAGTATCGGTTGTAGGATTTTTTGGTATTCGGTAAAAAGCATATTAGTATCGGTTTTTTTTAGTATTTCAGTATTTAGCACCGAATCGGAATTTGAGGAGTTTTTCTTTGGGAAGTTTCCATTGAAAATAAATAATAACACGAAAACATGTTGGGTGCATAATATCTATACTATCTATAATAAGAGATTATGAGCTGATGTAAATCTGCTTACTTGTCAACTTCTAAGCTATGCCACATGGACTTGCTGATGTCATAATTCCCTTTACAATATTTAGATATTTAGATATGTATAAATGTATAAATCTTTTTAAAATATATAATCAACCACTGATGATTCAAAATCAAAATTATGGCTCCAAATTGAAAATTCAAAATTATGGCTCCAGATATATAACCTATAATCTTCTTCAATCAATTACCCTCTCTATCAATTTCTCTCTCAACTCTTTCTCTCTAAAATTCACAGTCTTTTGAAACACAAATCATTCGGTTCACAGTGTTTTAAACGCAATACTCTTTCTTCTTTGGCAAGAATCTGGAATTATCTCAATTTCTTCTTCATATCGAAATCTTCTGCCCTAATTCTCTCTGCCGTCCTTCCGCCTTACGAAATCTTCATCACAAAGGTACAATTCCATCTCTTTGGTAACATTCAATCTTGGTTTTCTGGCCTTTTCTTTCGATTTCTTAGTTTTTATTTACTGGAACAATATTAGGGTTTTTAGAGTCATCAGGGCACAGGTAGTTGAATATTACACCGAATCTTGACCCTCACGTAGTGTTTATTCATCATCTTTACAAACATATATCATTAATAACCTAGGGGATAAAAACCATTTATGTTTGGCAGAGTATTATGAGCTAATTTCACTAGGTTAAAAAGCATTTATGTTTGGCAGAGTTTCAGGTATGAGTTTCAGGTTTATATAGATACTATGGTTGCGTTTAAAGGTGAAGTTACAATTGATGATAACCATTCAGAGTGTTTTGGTGGAAAACTTGGAGGGGGTCGGTGACGTTGTCGAGGTTGTTAGGAAATGCAAAGTGATAGCATTTCCTGACAACCCTCGACAATGTCACCGACCTCCTAATCTGAGCGTGACCCTCTAAAAATATAAATGTTTTTCAACTTCACCATGAATAGAGAAGAAAGAGAGAGTTGGGTTTCTAGCTCCAGTTGTGTTGCAGCCGGATCAACGGCCAATTCAGCAGCAGTAGTTGTTGATGCATGAATATGAAGATTGGATTTGTGAGGTTCAGTTAATAATCGACTGAATGAAATTATATTATTTATTGTGTTCACCATTGTTAAACCAAAAAGATTGAATTTGTGAGGTTCAGGAATATGAAGATTGAATTTGTGAGGTTCAGCAGCAGCAGTTGTTGATTCAGCAGCAGCAGCAGTAGTTGTTGATGTAGGTGAGTTTTGCAAAGGTTTGCGGCTTGAAATAAAATTATTTATTGTATTCACAATTGTTAAACCGATTGTGATTTATGTTTATCATTTGAACTTGTGATAATTTGTGCCTAATAATCGACTGATTGAACGGATTTTGATTTTTAATTAAGTTTATTAATGTAAACCAAAAGTCTTAATTAAGGTATGTAGTCTCACATATTTTTTGTTCAAATTAATTTCATGGGATGATAACATCTTCATTTTTATTATTTTGTTTAGGGATTGAATTTTGTGTAGAGATGGATGGAAGAAGTGGGCACCTGTTTCATCGGACGAGTTTTGGTGTAATCGAATGGAATGGAATGGAATGTTGGATCCTTATGTTAATCTCAATGGAACTGTTAGCAGCGAAGAATGTTATTGGTGCTCATCTGAATGGAATGTTGGATCGTTATGCAATCATGACTTGTGGTTCAGAAGAGCGGTTTAGGTAATAGATAGTATAAATTAAGTTTGTTGGGAAACATGTATTTGGAGAAGGTCTATTTTAGGTTTGAAACCTCTGTTTGTTGTTAACAGATTTAGAATATAAAACAGATGTTTCAAACGACTGGTGGGTTAAACAGTGTTTTGTGTAGAAAATAGTGGTTCAAACCACTGTTGGGTTAAAACGGTGGTTGAAACCACTGTTGGGGTTAAAACGGTGGTTTAAACCACTGTTTTGTTCAAACCAATGCTTGAAACTACTGTTCCGTTAAAACGGAGGTTTGAAACCATTGTTGGGTTAAAAAAGTGGTTGAAACCACTGTTTGGATGTGTGTTGAAAATTTTTGGATGTGTTGAAAGTGTGGAAGCGAAGGGTAATAAAGTGGTTTTGTGATTTGGTGGTTTCGTATCAATGTAGTTCTTTCCATTTACGTTTTTTTCTATTTGTATGTAGTGAAATTGGCTGAATTTATGAAATGTTTTTAGAGCTTTTTTGGAAGAACCGAGACGAGAGGGTTTTTGAACTAAAGTATATGGATACATCAACACATCTCCTGGAAAGTATAAAGACAGAATGAAATCATACCGGTGGATGGTTAAAAGGAGAAAAATTGCGGATCTCACCTTAGATAGCTGGAACAATTTTGTAAAAGTTGGATTTTGTATAGGCTTCTCTGTAGTTTGTTTGTTGTTTTTGTTCTATTTGGGGTGTATTTGCTCTTATGTTATGGCTAATATAGCAGTTATCAGATAGAAGCATTAGCTTAGGCAATTAAGGAGAACACTATAGTGTTCTTGGAGACGGGCTCAGGCAAGACGTTGTTCGCGATTATGCTTTTACGTCACTATGCTTATCTGCTGAAAAAACCCTTCCCGTGTATTGCTGTGTTCTCGGTAGTTGGTACCCACTGTTGTATTGGTCAAACAGGTATGTCGGTTGACTTAGTTGTTTCTTGAACAAGTTTTCAACATGTGGTTAAAGCATACTAATGGAAGCTTTCTCTGTCTTATTAGCAAGCGGAGTATGTGGGAAAGCACCTTGATTTGAAAGTGGAGTATTGGGGTTAAAAAGTTGTTGATTTTTGGAATGCTGCTGATTGGAAGAAACAACGAGATCAGAATCAGGTATGACAAGTCAACATTTGACTTTTTTGTTGACCGCATACAATCTCATCAGAATTTTGAGTAATGATCAAATACGTAAAGTACCCCTGAGGCGGACAATTGCAGTCTTGAGTAATAAACTTTTATTGTGTTACTCTTTACCTTTGTTGTATCATGTAGTTTTTATTTTTTCAATTTAAACTGAATACACGTATATGTTATACATCGTTTTTACAGCTATTGGTCATGACCCCTGACATTTTAAGGAATGCATTCAGACGTAGATTCTTAACGTTGGATATTATCAAGGTGTTAATGTTTGATGAATTCCACAACGCAAAGAAAAATCATGCGTATGCTATCATCATGAAGGTATATTAATGATTGTAATTTTTAACGTTATTAATTTGTTTTAGTTGAGTTTAAAAATTGAAATAATATTTGTTCAAACCACTGCTTGAAACTGCTGTTCGGTTAAAACGGAGGTTTGAAACCATTGTTGGGTTAAAACAATGGTTGAAACCACTGTTTGGATGTGTGTTGAAAGTGTTTGGGTGTGTTGTAAGTGGGGAAGTGAAGGGTAATAAAGTGGTTTTGTGATTTGGTGGTTTCATATCAATGTAGTTCTTTTCATTAACGTTTTTTTCTATTTGTATGTAATGAAATTGGCTGAATTTATGAAATGTTTTTAGAGCTTTGTTGGAAGAACCGAGACGAGAGGGTTTTTGAACTAAAGTATATGGATACATCAACACATCTCCTGGCAAGTATAAAGGCAGAATGAGATACTGGTGGATGGTTAAAAGGAGAAAAATTGCGGATCTCACCTTAGATAGCTGGAACAATTTTTTAAAACTTGGATTTTGTATAGGCTTCTCTGTAGTTTGTTTGTTGCTTTTGTTCTATTTGGGATGTATTTCCTCTTATGTTATAGCTAATATAGCAGTTTTATATTAATAATGCAAAAGAACAATTGCATCAGCATTTCAATATTAAAGTTTTCAAATTAGAAGAAAAAGTACCACCATCTTATTTTTCAATATCATAATATTTTTATTAACCATCGAGATAGTGTTGTTAATGATGTTTTTATAGAATGTTAGATGTATTTTGATCTTATCCACTAAAGAAAATCCTTTTGTAACACTTAACTAAGAACAAGTTTTATTTAGGCCAAATAAGATTGCTTTTAATGAAAGTTTATGCGAATGTCAATTCATCAAATATTTGTTCACATGATAGTTTACATATTTACATATACAAAAACTTTTATCATTATGGTTATTATAATACTAATACATACTGTATTTAACATTATTTTATAAAGATATAGAACTAAAGACCACAATTTAAATGGTATATTATAATCTGAATTTGTTGCGCCTCTTTTGTAAACGTCTCTTTTGTTGGGATTGAACCCTATGATGGCCCTCATCTATTGTTTGAATTAGACTACCCCCTTGAAAGTGGTTATAACATATGATGGCCCTCATCTATTGTTTGTATACTACAACTACTGTCCATTAAGTACTGCTTGTGTACAACAACTGCTGAAGACAAGGTGCTGCTACTTAATCTACTGTCCTAACTCAAGTGATGCTAAAAAGCAAAGCCCTGCTTGGAATGAAGCAGTGGAATTTAAAAAACTGTTGACAAATTAATACGATTAAAATATGAAGTATTAAGAAAGTAGCAATTACATACAAAAAAATAAATCTAATTAGACACGTCTAACTCTAATAACAAAAATCAAGAAACTTTAACTTCAATTGTGGATCTTTACTGACGGTATTTGATCAAAACGATCTGAGAGTGTCGTATGATAAGCAGGTGTTTGCATTATACCTTCCCCCTGAAAGTGGTTATAACACCTGATGGCCCTCATCCACTGTTTGTATACTACAACTGCTGTCCATTAAGTACTGCTTGTGTACAACAACTGCACCAGAGCAAGTGCTGCTATTTAATCTACTGCCCTAAGATAAGTTCTGCTAAAGACCATAGCCCTGCTTGGAATGAAGCAGTGGAATGTAAAAACTGCTGACATATAAAGATTGACAATTTGTGTCTAAAATCATTATCATTTCCTTACCCCTAACTACTTTTGTGCTCAAACATCTGTTTTCTAAATACTGTCCACTGCTATTCATCATAAGCAACTGTTTGCATTAGACTTTCCCCTTGAAAGTGGTTATAAGATCTAATGCCCTCATCCACTGTTTGTATACTACAACTGTTGTCCATTAAGTACTGTTTGTGTACAACAAATGCTGAAGACAAAGTGCTGCTATTTATTCTACTGCCCTCAGTCAAATGCTGCTAAAGACCAAAGACCTGGTTGGAATGAAGCAGTGGAATGTAAAAACTGCTGACATATTATACTTGACAATTTGCCTCTAAAATGTATTTTGTTAAGGATGGCATTCTTGAAGATGTTTCATAAATCACCATTAACAGGTATTGTAATTTACATTTTCATTAATTATTTCCGGTGACATTTTTATTATATCAATGACTTATAGTTATTCTTTTCGATAAAACGGTCTTATGGCATTTTATGATACATTGTTTAGGTAGGTATAATCCATACTACAAGATTATATTTACAGAGTTGATTCTTGAATTTGGTTTGCTTTGTTTTGTTTTGTTTTGTGATTGTTTGTTGGTACGTGGTTTATTTTTAGGGTGATCAATGTTTTATAATCGGACCGTGCGGTTCATTCATCAGGTATTATTTCCTTTTCATTTTCACTACACTGATTTAGTGTTACCTGCTGTTTAACAAGCCAGGAAAATATGTTTCATATCATACCTACTTTAGAGTTTTACTTGTATCGTTTAAAACAAAACCAAAAAAAAAATTTGTTTCCGAGTGAAGAACCTATAACACATCAAAAATTCAGTATTTAAAACCAAACCCAAAAAAATTGGTCAGCCCAAAACCATACCTAAAATTATAATGAAACAGAAGCAAAAATAAAGTGTCATAAAAAAAATTAAATCGTTTATTGTATAAATATTAAAAAAAGTTACAATGACATAAAAAAAGAAAAGTAATCAGACACTTAAAGTCTAATAGCAAGAATGAAGAAATTTTAACTTCAGTTCCATGGAGCACTGCACTTCTCGATGTATGTCATTGATCTTTCTCATGAAGTCCCGGTCTCTGTCTCCACATTCTATATTGTTCGCAACACACAGGTCACGAACGGAAGTAGTCGGCATCGCCCTCAGGTCTCTTGAAACTTGGTCTCTTGTCAGCAGACCAAGTTGCAGTCCGTCAAAACATCTCTTCAACTCTTGAAGAGTACTCCTATCAGCAAAAACTTGCTCTTCGATTTCTTTAATATAGTGTTGCTTGAAATCCTCAGATTGTGCAACAGTTTGTGACTCCATTTTAATGTATTTATAACAGCTAAGGCAAAACAATAAGAGTTGCTCTTCTATTTAACTGAATGAATCTGGTTATGATGAAACAATGTTTGAATTTGCAATGATATTATATAGGATATCTATCAGCCCAAAGGTCAGGTTTAAATGCAACCGTTAAATAAAAATTTATATTTAAAAACCTGATACATGTAATGATTTAATAATGAAAAACGTGTATATACCCAACATGTCTCTTCATTTACCTTATCAAACATTTTAATGTAAAACCTTTGAAAAATGTTCTTTATTAGCAGACGTCTCTTCATTTATCCTATCAAATATTTCAAACACTATAAAGGATCATGATTGCTCTACTTGAAAACATCAAGACTTCATTTTTAAAAAACCCTTCATTCTAAAACAAAACGTCCAAACCCACCCACACTCTTTCTAAATGGCAAGCAAAACCTTCTACCACTGGTCGGATAATACCGATCTTAAAATTGAATATTCAAGATGGTCACTCCATGAACAGAGAAAAGCTGAAGAAGTCAACAAAAAAGTTGCGTTGGTAAGTGATAAATATTATAAGCAGACGTGGAGTAGCATTGCACTACTGGATGAAGTTGTCTCTTCTCCTCCATCAGAGTTTAAAGAAAAAGCCGAAGAGTTTTTGACACATCTGTTGAAACAAGATCAGAAGACCTGTGATATGCTAGCAGATCTGCAAATTAAAACTAAAAATGAAATTGCATGGAGGAAGGCGAGAGAAATAGATATCCTAGGAAGTGTTAATTGTAATGTTTAGTTTTTAATATTTTTCAAACTCCGATTTTTGTAATACTATTTAATATCGAATGAAGAAGTGTTTATTGCTAGCAGAATTTTGTAAAAGTTGGACTTTGTATAGGCTTCTGTGTAATTTGTTTGTGTTTTTTGTTCTATTTGGGGTGTATTTGCCCTTGAAGAGGTACCACCATCTTATTTTTCAATAGCATAATATTATTATTAAACATTGAAATATACTTTCCCCTTCAAAGTCGTTATTTGTTTGGGCCAAATAACAGTGATCCACATCAGTGGATTCATCATAAGCAGCTGTTTGCATTACACCTTCCCCTTGAAAGTGGTTATAACATCTGATGGCCTTCATCCATTGTTTGTATAATACAACTGCTGTCCATTAAGTACTGCTTCTGTACAACAACTTCCCCAGACAAAGTGCTGCTATTTAATCTACTGTCCTAAAATAAGTGATGTTAAAGACCAAAGCCCTGCTTGGAATGAAGCAGTGGAATGTAAAAACTGGTGGCATATAAAGATTGACAATTTGTGTCTAAAATGTATTTTGTTAAGGATGGCATTCTTGCAGGTATTTCATAAATCACGATCAACAGATGTTGGAAATGATATTGAGTTTACGCAAGACAAAATAATTCAACAAAATCATTCAACATAATCTTATTAAACAGTTGCTGATTTAATAGTCTTTCAAATCATTATCATTTCCTTTCAAATCATAATCTTATTCAACAAACATCTGTTTTCTAAATACTGTCCATTGCTATTCATCATAAACAGTTGTTTGCATTAGACTTTCCCCTTGAAAATGGTTATAACATCTGATGGCCCTCATCCACTGTTTGTATACTACAACTGCTGTCCATTAAGTGCTGCTTGTGTACAACAACTTTGAAGAAACCACTGAGTGTCAAACATTTCATAAATTGACATGCAACAATGGCAGGAAGAAGCAGTAGTTTAGTTTGTCATTTATGTTGTATAGAATCAGTGGTTAAGGTTAGCAGTGTTTGAAACCACTGTTCGGTTATAATAGTGTAATTCTTAATGATATGTTTTGAAACCAGTTTTGGGTTAACACTGTTTGAAACTACTGTTGATTTAAGGACAATTTTTAAAACCAATGTTTTAAGCCAAAAGTGTTTTCAAAACAGTGTTTTAACAACACTAAGTATAATTTACCAATCTATCATTGTTTGTATCTTCAATGATCACACAACTTGAATCGACAAATCATAACATTGAGAGCAGCCCATTAACAAATATTACAAACTGTATGCTGTATAAACTTTTCTTATAACTATTAATCATTCATTGAATGTTGATTTATTTATTGTAATTGATGAAAGGAGGATATCTTCCGGAAGAGTTGCTGATTACAGAAAAAGTTGATCCAGTTGGTTCTCTCATATCATTCACATAACCTGATATTTAAGGAGAGTTGTGAAAATGAAAGTTGTATTGGCATTGTTAATATTTTTTATAACAAATTATTAAAGCCTAAATTGTATATTAAAGGTAAACTTTTAATACATACAATACAGAGACAAAACGTTATACCAACTTCGTAGACTTGACGGAACTTGCAGATTCGATAACAAAAGACTATAACATACAATAAAGGTGAAGTTAGAATTGATGACAACGTTATTGGATTCACCCAATATAGTGTTTTAATATGCTAAGCGTAATGGTGATTAACTTTTTGGTTGAATCTTATAGGCGTATAGCGGAAAATCCTGGAGAGGCGGAGGCTTGCAAGCGATGTAACTGTAAGAAATCCAAGTTTTTGCACATACAATACAGAGACAAAACGTCATACCACCACAAGCAATTGTGGATCGTTACTGACGGGTGCACTTCGGAATGTAGCAGATATGAATGAATATAACCTCAGTGTAGGTAATTACATATCTGCCACTAGGGTTATATTCATTCATATGAATGAATATAACCCAAGTGGTAGATATGTAATTAGCGAGCTCTGGAATTTCAAGGAAAATCGAAGAGCTCCACTGGGGTTGTATTCATTCATATCAATCACTTCCTTATGTGCACCGCATCTTCTAGGAGGTTGTCAAGTGTTCTCGCCTTCGTAGTTGGTGTTTTGCTTATCTTTACTTCCGCAGCCATTCTGTACATCGAATCAAACCAAAACCAAATAACTGTTATCATCGAATCAAACAAAAACCAAATAACTGTTATCATCGAATCAAACCAAAACCAAATAACTGTTATCATCAAAAACCAAAAATCAAAAATGAGGAACACATTCAAATCACACATTCAAATCATTGAATGAAATCCAAAACACATTCAAAACCTCTGTTTTGATAGCCTAAACCCTAAACCCACAAGAATCAAAACAGGAACACATTCAAAACCTCTGTTTTGATACCCTAAACCCTAAACCCACAACAATCAAAACAGGAACACATTCAAAACCTCTGTTTTGATACCCTAAACCCTAAACCCACAACAATCATCGAATGGAACACAAAATCATCGTCGGATGGAACCCAAAATCATGAACAAAATCAACCCTCTGTTTTTTCAAAATCAAACCAAAATCATCAAACGGAACCCAAAATCATCGAATGGAACACAAAATCAAACCCAAAATCAACCCTCTGTTTTTTTCAAAACCAACCTAAAAGCATCGAATGGAACCTAAAATCAAATCCAAAATCAACCCTCTGTTTTTTTCAAAACCAACCCAAACTCATCGAATGGAACCCAAAATCAAACCCAGAATCAACCCTCTGTTTTTTTACAATATAAACACATTCAAATCATCGAATGGAACCAAAAATCAAACCTCTGATTTCAAGATGAAGATAGATGAAGATGATGAAGCTGGATGAAGATGATGAAGATCTGTATTGACTGTTGAGAGTTGAGAGAGATATTTGGAGATTTTTGGAGAAGTGTGATGATGATAATGATCGGTGATGATATTAGTCATTTCATACAACTTATAACAATCAAGTTGCATTTTTGGTGAAGTGTGATGATGACAAGGAGATTAAATTAAAAATTAATTATCCATAAGAAATTAAACTAAATAATATTTAGTAGGAGGATTATATATAAATTAATTAGAAAAGATTAAACTAAAATAATACTTATCTATAAAACATGGTCTAATATAGTATAAATATAACTAAAGACCAAAATTTAAATGATATATTATAATCTGATGTAAATCTGTCTATGTTACAGTCAACTTGCATTTTTTGATAGAAGGGTTTTAACGGGCCTACAAAATCTAATCCATTAGTAAGCTTAATTGGATCAAATATAAGGGGCTTTATTGAACTGTTTAATAACATTTGGTTATTTGAATTAGGTCTGACTTTAATTATTAGACAATATAAAATTAGGTCATGCTTTCAGTTTAGACAAGCAATTTTGAGTTAGTTAGCTAATTTCTATATCAAACATGAACTAAATACAAACAATTTAAATGATGTATTATAATCTATTTCGATGGTTATTAAAACTACCCATGTGGTCACACATACTGTCTTCAACATTACTTTATAAAGATATAGAACTAAAGACCAAAATTTAAATGATATATTATAATCTGTTTTTTAGTATTTGATTTCGATCATTACTAAACCTACCCGTGTGGTTACACGGGTACTACAACTAGTTTCCACAATAACAATAACAATAACATCAATGCTTTGTCCGTATGTATAAAGTATACAAAATCAATTTGATATCCTGAGGTCCATTTTCCATTCACCTACGAGTACATCAATGCCTTTGATTTTTTTCACCATAGACACATTAATGGTTATGTACGGAAATACTAGTACCTAACTGATACATTCCATATGGTATTTGGTACCCGGATTTCTTCGAAATGCAAAATGGGCCTAGGGAAGTCATTTTATTTAAAATTTTCACAAATAAAAGTCAAGATAACATACAACTTTGTTAACTCTTCCATCAACCTCCAAATTTGATTAAAAGACCGACTTTTCAACGTCAAGTCAAAATCAACCAAATAAAGAAATATCTTTAAAAGACTACAAGGTTTAACAAGGTTATATAACTATATAAGCATCAACAAGTGACAATATTGTTCTATTGTCTTATAAAAAACAATAAAAAATGGAAGCAACTGTTGGTAAATTTGTGTTCACCATTGTTGTAGCTGTGATTGTGAGCTGGGGATTGAAAATACTAAACTGGGTATGGCTGAAGCCAAAGAAGCTAGAGAAGTTGTTGAGAGAACAAGGGTATAAAGGTAATTCATACAAGCTGCTCAAGGGTGACGTCATAGAGTTTGGAAGAACGATGAAGGAAGCAAGATCAAAGTCTATGCCTGTCTCCCATGATATCATTTCACATGTTATGCCTTTTGAACATCACATCTTCAACAAATACGGTAATTTGATCCATTAAATATGTTTAACTAAAGTTCCTTGATATATTTTAATAAGTTTTGCCTTTAGATCACCATATACTCAACAACTAAGGAACCCATTGACACATTTACCCATAGAGGTCTTAGGTTGAATAACCCTTTAATTCAACGAAAATTAGTGATATCATTAAAATACCAAATTAAAGGGCAAATTACAAACTGGTAAACGGATAACAAGTTGCGCCACAACCCCGTTTCGAATTGCAAAACCGATCCTAATTAAGACGAAGGACTCTTAAGGGTCAAGAGATTACTATTCACGACCCGCTGGACACTGTTCAAGAATTCCACGGCCTCTGGGGCTAGAGAACCAAATGTATCAAAGCAAATAAGATAAGCACGTGTTGACTCTCTAAACCAGTTTTCTCGTATTTAGCGACTTTGTCTGATCTGCCGTCAACACTGCCTGGCCAGCAACAAACCTATTATCCCTATACCCAACACTCCTATAAGGTCCACACAAGTGTGTTTTCCCCTGTTAAGTTTAAATCCAACTTTTAGTGTTTTTACTATCTTAAGCCTTTAATAGTCATTGTCCGGTATAATTTATGCTTTATCTATTGTGGTTGATATCCTTTCTCATGATCGTAAAATAAAAACAAGAGTTAACTGCCATTTTAGTCCCTGTGGTTTGGGTCATTTTGCCAGTTTAGTCCAAATGTTCCATTTTTCGCCCGTGAGGCTAAAAAGGTTTCACCGTTGTCATTTTAGTCCACTGGGTTAACTTCATCTATTTTTTCTGTTAACGAGAAGGGCAATTCAGTGATTTTATATGTAATTCTGTTAACTAGAAGGACAATTCGGTCATATAAAATGACCGATTTGCCCTTCTTGTTAACATAAAAAATGGATGAAGTTAACTCAGTGGATTAAAATGGCAACGATGAAACATTTTTGGATACAAAGACGAAAAATAAAACCTTTGGACTAAATTGGCAAAATAGTCCAAACCTAACTCTAGAAACAATATTAAAGAGACTTTTTTCTCACATAGGTTGCATATATCTTTCACGTCTAACAGGTAAAAAGTCTTATATATGGTTCGGGCCAAGCCCGCGGGTCTACGTCATGGACCCAGAACTGATCAAGGAGATATTATCAAGACCAAACGACTTTCAGAGGCCACAAAAAGAGCCGGTTAGGGATAGCATTACTGGTGGACTTTTGCTCTCCGAGGGTCCTAAATGGACCAAACATCGTCGCATTATCAACCCAGCCTTTCATCTTGAAAGTATAAAGGTTTGTTTTTTATTTATTTATTTTTAGATCACTTTTTACCAATTTTTCATGATGAAAATCTGAATCATTTCTTGGGCATGCACAGGGTATGTTCTCGAATATTTGTTTAAGTTGTAATGAAATGGTTAACAAATGGGAAGTGTTGGTGGCCGAAAATGGGGTGGCGGAAGTTGACGTGTGGCCATACATCGATAACTTGTCCGGAGATGTGATTTCGCGAGCAGCATTCAACAGTAGTTATGAAGAAGCACAAAAAATATTCCATATCCAGAAGGAACAAATCGATCTTGTGGTTCAATTGCTATACACTTTTTATATTCCGGGAGGAAGGTATAATAAAGCTTTCATATACATGTATATGGGTCGACTTGTCAACCCATTTACAACCCTTTTAACCCATTTGTTATAACCCCGCCAACCCATTTAACTTGTTTACAACTCATCGGTTTGTTTGCTTGTTTAGATAAATGGGTTAAACATGTATTTTTCGGGTTAAACAAATTTAACTGTGTACGAGTTACGACGGATTTTTTTTTACATATATAAATGAATAGATGGGGGCCATGTTTAGGTTCAATAATTCAAACTGTCATCCAGCCAATCCGATACGTTCCTAAGTAAAATAGTATAATATATTGGTAATCAACTCACCCTATGCGTCTCAGTTTGACTCAGCTCGCACTTAAATTTCATGTTGTCTCCCTACATACCATTTTGCCACCGCTAGTTTATAGTTGTTAAGATGGTTTGTTATATATGTATGCCTATAAAAGCAAACAAGAAGTTTAAACAAAACCGCAAGGAGCTACAAGTTCTTGCCAAGGACATTGTCGAAACTAGGAAGAAAGCAATCGAGACGGGAGCTGATAACAACAAAGACTTACTTGGGATTTTGCTCGCATCAAATTCAAAGGAAATCAAAGAAAATGGAGTTGGATTAAGTATTGAAGACGTGATTGAAGAATGCAAACTGTTTTACATTGCAGGATCCGAAACAACCTCAAATTTGATTCTTTGGACCATGGTTTGTCTAAGTATGCATCAAGAATGGCAAAACAAAGCCCGACAAGAGATTACACAAGTTTTTGGTGGTGGAGAACCACATTTTGAAGGCCTGAAACATCTCAAGATTGTGACCATGATACTAAACGAGGTTCTTAGGCTATACCCAACAGTAGTCAAAATTCTACACAATACCGCCAATGAAACAAAGCTAGGAAACATGATGTTACCATCGGGTGTGAACATAATCATACCTATAATTAATGTTCATCATGACCCTGAAATATGGGGAGAAGATGCAACAGAGTTCAAACCAGAAAGATTCTCGGAAGGAGTAGCAAATGCAACAAAGGGCAGAGGATCGGGTTGTTTTATGCCATTTGGTGGTGGTCCGAAGATTTGCATAGGGCAAAACCTTGCCATGGTAGAAGCTAAAACAGCTATAGCTAAGATTTTGCAACGGTTCTCGTTCGAGTTGTCTCCATCTTACCAACATTCTCCATCTGCAGTGTTCAGTCTTCCACCACAATTTGGTGCTCAATTAATTTTACAAAAGTTATAGGTATTGGTGTTTTGTGTGTGAGTATTATATGGTGATTATGTAGTATACAAATATATGAGTTGAAACTTGGAATGATCTTCTTGGATAGCAATCTGTTGTGTTAAATTCACAACCCCGATGCATTAAAGCTGAATTTTTTTTAATATTACAGTTGTTTAGGAGTTTTGTCAAACACACTACTAGAGAAATGGGTTTTTGCTATTGTATTTTCGGTCGCAAAACGGTGGCAATTGCCTTTTTGTCACCGTTTTGCCACCATGCCAAAAAGGCGGTAAGAAAAACACACTTGGCAATTGCCCTATTGCCACCTATTTGCTACCGTTCTATTGTTTAAGACCGTTTTGCTACCGTTAGTTTGCAACCATTTTGCTACCGTTTTTTGCCACCATTTTGCCACCACTTTTACTTGCTACCACCTTGCTACCTTTCGCCACATTTTTGCCACCGCTTTTACTTGCTACCATTTGCCACATTTTTGCTACCATTTTGCTACCGCTTTGTCACATTTTTGCTACCATTTTACTACCTTTTTTGTCACATTTTTGCTACCGTTTTGCTACCATTTATATCTTTTGCCATATCTACCTGCTACCATTCAATTTCTTTGCAAAATCTAACCATTTATGAAATATCAAAATCATAACAAACATCCAATATTCCTCATAAAACTCAAATAACTCAAATTAAAACATTCAAACTAAAAAAAGGAAAATGCAATATGATCTTTTTACATTCATGCTATCCAATCTGGAGCCCTACGCGCTTCTTGACTATCCCAGTTGTTAATGGTGAAGTTAACATAATGCCATATTTCTCACTATCCGCCTGTAGAATATAAACAAATAGTCAATCACTTCTTATTACACGTACAAATGTACAATATATAGAATTGAATTAAGAAAATAGTATATTAACAGTGTTGGACAAAATGACAAAAACCATATAAATGCTAAGAAATTAGATAAGACTGATGCAAAATGAAATCAAACTTGTTTCGAGCAGATCGAGCTCGCTAGTAGCTCGACTCGTTTACACCCCTATTGCAAAGTAACTTGCAATGTTTGTCACAATAAGACAATGTTTAAGATGTTAGCAAAAAAATATCAACATCAATGAATAAACAATACACATGAAGACCCACTTCTTTGCAACAACCCCAACATAAAACAATAAGACATTATAATTTAATTTTTTTTTTTTTTTTTTTTTTTTTTTTTTGCTAGAAGCAGTACCTCTATAGCTAGTGCTTCTGGTAAGTAGTTTCAGACGCCATTTTTCATTTTCTTATCATTACCATCACCTGCATCCCAGGAAATAAGGGTGTGTTAACTAGTTCAAAAAATCATATGAAAACAGACAACTAAGTTGACTCGCCTTCTTCAGTTCTTACTCGTAGAGGTTTTAGTAAGCATTCTCAGAGTATAAAATTCAATTTGACAGTGAAATGACAAGATTCACATCTTAAACAAGATCATTACCAAGCTCATAATAGAAATCACCAATTCCCAACGGCTCGGCCCAAAAACGTTTATTCGACGCTAGCGGATCCACCCCTTACTTTTGCACACATCTCATGAAACAGTGATCTAAAAGCAGGATTCTTCATGATATCATTCTGCAGTTACCATAACAGAGCATCAACACTCAGAAAAAGATTAACAATTTGTCACTCATATCATATAGTGAAGCAATATTAGCCTAATTATTAGACTATTTAAGCCAATCTGATCAAAATTACACCTTGTGTTTGCGAGCCAAGTATCTGAGAACGAAAAGTGGAGAGTTGTTCTTTCATAAGATCGATTCATAATTAGCGACATTTTCTCCCAGTAATCGGTATAGATCCTGATATATTGATACAAATACATGAGAATTATATAATGATACATAAATTCATGTATGCGGCATTTTCTCCCAGGGGTTTCAGCTCGGTTGATTTCTTCTAGAATCGATTGACATTCAAGATCTACAAACCAGAAACCAAAAAAACAAACAGTTAAGTAAACTTACTGCTCATAGAATCAAAACTGATACGATATATGATTAAACTAGGGTTTAAGACGAACCTGAACAGTGCAAGTTGGCAGACGGTAGTTGAAATTATCAGTGAGAGAAGCCATGGCGCACATTAGAGCCAAGATGGTGAGAGAAAACGTGAGGAGAGCATTGGCTTTGTAACTGAATGAATTCATCTTTCATGTTCGCCAATTCTTTCTTCTCCCCTAAACCTTCAAACCCCTTGTGACCGTCAAGGCACAATAAAGCCAGGAAAAATAGCCAAATTTTGCAAAAACGAATCTGAATCAGGTTGGATCAGCTAAAAATGGCCCACAACCAGCCTTAAGCAGATTAAACCTATGTTGTCAAAAGCGCAAAAAGCGTGCGCCTAGGCGCCCGGGTGCAGCGAGGCGCACCTATAGCGCCTGGTGGTAGCCTAGGCGCAAAAATGGGTTTTTTTCAAAAAAACGCTGCTGAGGCGCAAAAAGGCGCGCGCCTAGGCGCAAAAACGGTGCTGAGGCGCAGTGGATAAGCAGGAAAACTGAAAAAAATGAAACCGAGTGCGTGCAAAAACCGGCCTCACGCGGGCCCGGGTTTTCGGAGCTGCATTCGTGTCCGAAGGACGTGCGGCACGCACGAGTTCAACCAAATTCCAGCTCAGAAACTCATTTTTGCGCGGGTAGGACTTGTGGTAAAACATGTCATAAAGCTACAATGGAGCAGTAAATGCTTTACCTTATAAACAACCACTCACTTTGTTCCCACACCAATGTGGGACAAAGTATTTACCACCTTTTGAGACTTTTATTCACACACCCAAAACTTACAACATATAAGTCCTAAACTTTTGCTACTAACTATTAGCTACATGATCTTAAATGGCATATATAATAGTTTTTTTAATTTTATATGTGGAATCTTATTTATTTTCAAAGCATAACATATTTTTTATATTTTTTTTCTCTATGTGCGCTTTTCTTAAAAAAGCCCACGCTTTTTTTGCGCCTTGCGCCTAGGCTCCGGGCGAGGCCGATGCGCCTCGCCTGCGCCTTGCATCTTTGACAACATAGGATTAAACCATGTCTAAAACAACTAAAAATGGCATGTTTACACTGTGCACCTTGCTTGTCTTGGCAACATGATCACCCTTTGCACCTAGCGCCTTTGACTACTTATGTCAAAGTAACGGACTTGCTTATCTCAACTATAACAATTTAAATTGCATTGCTCATGATGACTTTTTGAGTTATCTGGGTAAGCTAGTCATTGTTGTATGTTTCAAAGCATAAGTAGTTACTAATGTATAGTGTTCCACATGTAGCTATTTGGAAAAATTAAAAACTGAAACCATTCACCTTACCAAAAACAATCACAAGTACTTCCAGTACACTCACATATTACATTCACATTCTACAATACAAGCAGAGAAAGACTATATCCTCTTAGTTACATGCATAATCGCATTCCTATCAACACAGTATTCTCATAATCTTACCAAACCAACCAATAACTACACTAAAACTACTCTAACTATATCCTAATCACAACAGGCAACAAACACATTCTAGCATAAGAGTAATCAAATTATCACATCAAAACAGATCTGACAAAATCAAACCACATAACCAAACCTTAACATCAAATAGTGACGAGATCTTACACCAGGGGACACCTAGGGCTCCAAAATCCAAATCGAGGCCATCCAAACCGAAGAACCATACCTGAAGTAACAGAAAGGAAACAAGCAATTACTTCTCCTTCAATTGAGTTAAATCAACAAGTAAAATAGAGAATCGATCAAACAAATATAAATCACAATCGATCCTGATGCAACAGAGATGGAGATGAATCCTAATATTGTATCTCAGAACCCTAACTTGAATTTGGGGGAAATGATGATGACTAACTAACCAGGTTTAACCACATGACAATTGGTTAATATAATTCCACGCCTCTTATCCATAACAAACCCCATAGCGTAGCTCGCATCAGCCGATTCAGTATCAAACTCACGACACACGGTGGTTCGAAGAAGAACCACCACCGCCTGAGCGGAGGATCGATCTCCATACACAGTTCATCCTTCGATCCTAATTTTTCCAATGATGACGTCATCTCTTGAAGTTTCGAGATGTTTAATTGTTGTTCAAGCCGTGGTCATTGAGTGGTGAATTAGGGCTAGTGATGGAACTAGCATCTGTAGCGCGCCATGAGACTTTCAAAGTACGATTTTGCTACCGTTTTTTAGGTAGCAAATTTTGGTACCTGTTTTTCTAGTAGTGACACTTGGAGTGCAGCATTACATCTCTATTTTTGCACAAGTCTTTGAACATGAAATATTGAAATTCAAACAATAAGCATCAACCACCCGAAAAAAAAATTTAGGTCACATTAAACAGCTTAAAATAATGAGGTTTCGAGTCTTGTGCGATCAGTAATGCCTTGTGCGATCGGTAATGCCTTGTGCGATCGATAAGGCCCAAAACTTGTGCGATGTAAATAAAGCCCAAGTCTTGTGCGATCAGTGAGGCCCAAAATTTGTGCGATCAGTGAGGCCCAAAACTTGTGCGATTAGTCAGGCCCAAGTTTTGTGCGATCAGCACTATCTTGTGCGATCCACAGGTCTTGTGCGATCCATAAGTTCTTGTGCGATTTCCCTTGTGTGATTGTCTTGTGTGATCAGATCATATCTGATCTGATCTTGTGCGACTAAAGGGACTTGTGCGACATGTTGATAATTTCGAATCCTCTCTTTAAGGCTGTTTATTGTGATAATTAACTAAAACTCGAAATTTAAGGGATTTTTGGGATAGTATTTCCTATTTTATTAATGATCTAAACTTATCAAATATTTCGAAAATAATAACTAAAAATCCTTTAACATTTTTTCGAAATTTTAATAGATAAGATTAAGATCAAAATCATGAAAAACACCCACTAATCCAAATTATATTCCAAATCTTAGGGAATTTTCGAGTTTTCTTAGAACATTATTATGAACCCTAAAAAAATAAAAACATAATTCTGGGTTCCGAAATCTAGATTTTAATAATTCTGTTATCAGATTTCGAATATTAGTTTTACCCATTATGATTTCGAATCAATATATTAACCAACTTCTTCCGAAAACAGTGATTTCGGCAACAAGGACTCGAAAACAGCCGAGAACTTTTAAGGCTTTAAAATTTCGTTTTCCAGATTTTTGATCCCAGAATAATGGATACAAAATCAGAACTGATTTATCAACATATGCTCTGATACCACATGTTGATCAGTTCTGTTTAAACATAATGGAAAACATGAATAACATACCTTTGATTGCATCAGTAGAGATTCCAGTCAGAGACGCAGCCACGGAGTTCGACATAGTTGTCAGTTTGATCTAGTTCCTCCTTAGGGTGTAAAGTGATGATGGTGATGAACCGAAAGTAGGGTTGATTTCGGTTAGGGAGAGAGAGGGACGAAATTGTGATGTTATGTTGTTAGGTTGTGTGTCTAACCCATAACTCTCTAATAATCTCCTTATATATACACCCAAGAGGAAACCCAATTAGTTAATAAGGGTAATATGGTCCATCAACAATTACCAACTAATTATTAATAGGTTATTAATATATTTTGATCTGTATTATATAAATGATAATGATGGCTACTAGATTAAATATAAATAAATAAATATTTAATCTTACATCCACGCCTCTTATCCATAACAAACCCCATAGCGTAGCTCGCATCAGCCGATTCGGTATCAAACTCACGACACACGGTGGTTCGAAGAAGAACCACCACCGCCTGAGCGGAGGATCGATCTCCATACACAGTTCATCCTTCGATCCTAATTTTTCCGATGATGACGTCATCTCTTGAAGTTTCGAGATGTTTAATTGTTGTTCAAGCCGTGGTCATTGAGTGGTGAATTAGGGCTAGTGATGGAACTAGCATCTGTAGCGCGCCATGAGACTTTCAAAGTACGATTTTGCTACCGTTTTTTAGGTAGCAAATTTTGGTACCTGTTTTTCTAGTAGTGACACTTGGAGTGCAGCATTACATCTCTATTTTTGCACAAGTCTTTGAACATGAAATATTGAAATTCAAACAATAAGCATCAACTTCGACGCCTAATATCCCAGCATTTATACAAACCATATGAATCAGGTTCACAAGCAAATTCAGCACAAAATTACACCTTTTAGTTATCGGCCAACGGCTATAAGTTGGGTCCTGGCACCCAGCTTGCAAATCTTGATCACATTGTAGGAAAACCAATTAGAAAGTCAACACCTCTTTTCACATTTGATTATCTTCATTACTTGTTCAATTCTTTCAAATTTCTTGACTTTTGGAAGGTAATTTATTGTGAATGAGTTTCACTGGGTTATTAACTTATTATCTTTCCACATCGAGAGTTAATGTTGAAGTAGAACATTGAGGGTCGAATTGGGATATTTAGGTTGGGGTGTGCAGGATAAGGTTCCG
This sequence comes from Helianthus tuberosus, assembly GCA_030545235.1. Lineage (NCBI taxonomy): Eukaryota > Viridiplantae > Streptophyta > Magnoliopsida > Asterales > Asteraceae > Helianthus > Helianthus tuberosus. The sequence goes on from CM060366.1 coordinate 71,151,938, forward strand.
ACCCTCAAGAACCTCGAACCTGAACCATTAGAACCATGTTATAGAACATTATAAGCCACAAGGGTTGGTTTATAGTTCTGATATTTCACAACTTCAAGATTTTGGGTAAAACACACGGTTATCATTTAGGAACCCGGGGAACCAGTAGAATCTAAATTAAAAAAGACCTAATTTTTAGGTCTTTGAATAAAATGAATCGACGTTGCCTTGGACCTTTCAAATTCCAATTATGCATGCTCAAACTTCATCTCATCGACCTCTCATGTTAGATTTCAGTCTCATCTCTGTGTGCATAGAAAGAACCGATTACCTACGATTACCTATTCTCCGTCCAAGTTTGTCATTGTTTGCCACTCGTCTTCTTTAGTTTCCCGGTGTGTACATGTGTGATCAATAAACCAACAAATCGCCTTCTTTGTTTAGTTTTAGTAATTTTTGAATTGTTCTATTTAGTTTTTGAACTTGTGTTCTTTGTTTACTTTCTGACCTCGTGTTCTCTTTAGTTTTAAACTCTTGTTATCCATTAAATAAATTGAATAGCACACATGATATGATAAAAGAGGGTTATTCAACTAGAAAAGAATATAGATTTGTATGGTTCTGGATTTGTTTCACTTGCCCTTCAGAGGTCCATTACACAAAAATGTTCTGACCTATCAGACCCTTTAACCAGTCCATCAGACCCTTTAGGCTTTAGGACCGGAACAACATAGGCTTCTAAGGTTCGATTTGTGGTTCCCAATTTCATGAATAAAATGGTTTTTTTGTTCTAGAGGGCCTGAGTCGGTTTGGTTCCATCCCTTTGGACAACCCTATCTTTAGGGTTCCATAAATTTCAGTTGGGATTAACAATCTATGATTGCCTAAATCTAGAGGATCAGGTGTTTTAGAAAACAAGGTGAATTAGTTAATTTTTTATATTTGTTATAGGTTAACTTTTTGCTTTGTTTAAGTTCAATTCAGTACAAACTATTTTTAGACAAAATAAAAATATAAATATGAATTCAGTACGTATTTGTCTCAACTTCTTTTGAATTTACCATTAATCAAAAGTTTTTCTTGCAAAAGGTTTTGTAGCTAGTATTACAAAAGTGTTGGAAAATATTTCTTCCATGAGGTTGAGGTATCCATTCTCATAATAGATTAAAAAAATGTAAATTTGATAGTAGGATTATTGGGTGTGTGACATGCTCATTTTATATTTTTGGTCACTTTGCATGTTACCTTCATCTTGTTTATGATTATTGGGGAGGGCACATAGTTTTCTTAGCCTTAACATAGAGGTTTAGTTTTACTTATACTTTTGGGACTTTGCATGCTACCTTCATCATGAATTCGTGTCTCTATAATGTTTATAATGTTTAGTCTGCATGATTATACTTTTCAACCATTGTCTTTTATTATTACTACAATATATTTGGTCATGTATAGTTCATTTTGTTGGTGTTCTTTAGAATTCATGTGTAGAACTTTGTTTCTAATATACTTACTATGTCCTAATAAGGTTCATTCTCTTTTTTGATGAAGCTTTTTTTTCATTTCGATACTTCTTATGAAAGCAGCTAAGACCATGCGTAGTCGTTGGGGTGAATAATGTCCCACCGTAGGGCGTTTTACGCCATGTGGCAGTCCAGTCAGCAATGGGGCATTATTGGGCGTTTTTACAAAAGGGGTGTAGTGGGGATGTGGGGCATTATGTTAAATGAGATGTAATATAGTTAAATAATACAAAAACCATCAAAAAATCTTATTGGATAAAAAATAGGAAGATGGAAGGTGATTGGACAAAGAAATGGGGGCAAGGCGTGTTTTAAATCACGCTGGAGAGGTTTTTATCAAAAATAACGCCCAAACACGCCCCGGGGGTGGGGAACCGGCGTTATTGGGCGTGATTGGTGACAAATTTTGAAAAATCCACGCCCACTACGGATGGTCTAATTGAAGAGTCACATTTTAGACTAGTTTATTTAACCATCTTGTTTCCCAAGCGAGTCTAACAAGTAACAACTAATACAACCTAACCCAATGTCAATAGTGAAAGTCTCAATCTATATAGGAAGTAAAGGCTCTTGAAGTAGTTGTTATGTAAGGGTTTCCATTACTTACTTCAATTGTATTGATTTATCTTTTCTGGCCCCACGAGTTAACTCAAAGAACTCCTCTTTCATAGTACACTTCTTGTTTGATACGTTTTTTATTTCCTGCTTTATTCGACAATAGGGCATCCTCTCCTAAGTAAAGGACTAGCCATAACTTAGCATTTGGATTATACTCAGATCGAACATGCCAATGATTCTAAGACCATGTGTAGTGGTTAACACCTCACCCTTGGGCGTTTAACGCCATGTGGCAGTACAGTCAGCAATGAGGCATTATGGGGAGTTTTCTAAAATGGGTGTAGTGGGGATGTTGGCATTGTGGGGCATTATGTTAAAAGGGTGTAAAAATTAAATAAAATAAAATAACCAAAAAAAAAACTATTGGACAAGAAAAATAAGATTAAATGTGATTGGCCCTCAAAGTTTGATCCGGGTTAAAAAAAGAACCCTCCATACAATTTTTGCACAAAAAACGCCCACAGGGGCCGCTTGGGGGCGTGCTCCGGCGTTCTTGTTAGAATTAAACTTAGCATTAGAAATTTATTAATATTACTGTTATTATTATTATTAAGTTAGCATAGTTAGAGGCGGTTATCAAACTAACCGGCCGAGTATAAATGTAATCTCTGTATGAACATTTCAATTTACCAAGATATTCACAATATCCATATGCATGTTTTCTCTGTTCTCTGTACAAACACATACACACGAGTATAAGGATGATTATGAAGAAGGCTTCCGCTAACATGTGGTATCAGAATGCATGGTTAGAAAACGAAGAATTAGGATCAGAATTACATGATCCTGGGAAGATACGGATGAAGAAGATGAAAAACAAACACGGGAAGAGGCGAGAAACAAATAGCGATTCAGATCATATAAGTCCGCGATTACGCGCGCTTGCAATCATGAAACAAGAGATTGCAATACGAAATTGCATTACTGGAAAACGAATCGAGACGTCTCGAAGATATCGGAGATAAAGGCGAAGTCATAACACCGAAAGAAGAGAATCGATCGAGAATACACGATTCCGGACACACCAGGATGAAGAGGGAAAACAGGGGATATGGAGACGGACAAGAATCCAATCCCGATTGCACGACTCCGCGATCACGCGAGTTTGCAGAATGGAAGCAAGAGATTCTAATAAAATTAGAACACGAAATCGAATTATTAGAACGAGAATCAGAAGGGAGACAAGGAGAAACAGGGGAATCCAAGAAGAAAGACGAAGAAGATGAAAAAGATAATGCAAAGAAAACAGAGGACGATGATAAAGAAGAAGAAGAGAGCGGACGATACAACCGGAACCGATCACCGGAATCGGTGACGGAAATAGTCGACAGAAATCATGACATATTATTCTTCAAGAATGATATGAGAAGACAGAAACACATGATTAAAAATGAATCATCGGATGCTAAAATGAAGGAAAAAAGGACGCAGGAATGGCGGGAACAAAAAGGAAAGAATGGATTTCCAGTTTTAGCGACGACAGTTAGTGACAAAAGAAGAAAGATAGCGACAGAAGACAGATTAGCGATAGAACGATTTAGCGGCACTGAATTGGCATTAACGACGGTTCAAAGACATTCAACGACAAAATGGGAAATGAGCAACAATATTACTATACTCGGCATCACAAAACAATTCATGGCAGATCTATGGACGCATTATGATAAATTCAAAGAGAAGGCATTTTATCGTCAACGAAGACGAGACGAGTCATTACGGATGCTAAGTTTAGGGGATGGTGTTAGAATTAAACTTAGCATTAGAAATTTATTAATATTACTGTTATTATTATTATTAAGTTAGCATAGTTAGAGGCGGTTATTGTCACACCCCGACCACGTAAAACTATAAAACGGGACGGAAACGTCGGGGAGTGTTGTAACAGAATTAATTGTTTCACAACCATGGAAATTAAAGTTACGTTATATTATCAAACAAGAGGGTTACATTGTCTTAAACAAGAAACAAAGAGTACATAACATAATTTAACTAGTTCTTGCTTCGTTTTAAGTTACTAAGGCACAGGTCCGCCTAAGTGTGTCTTGATCATCTTATGCAACAGCTCCTGAAAACACATGTGAAATTAGGTACGTCAGCATAAAAATGCCTATGAGATACATAGGTTTTGTGAAAATAGGATTCATGACTTGCGTTTAAAGACACTGTTTAATAAAAGTAGCCATGAATCTTGTTGAGTGGTTCCTTTCATCAATCATTTGCAAAGTGATAAATAAACCAAATGATATATATGTATAAAAGAACAATGTATGGTTTAGTGAATAACCATGAAAAATGAGTTTGTATAAGTTAAGTTATTTGTAAAACGATGTTTATGTGAAGATTGTATTGTAGATGTAATACGTCTAAACTGAAATGGTTTAAATAACGCTACGATATGTAATACCATAAAAGCACTTATATATAGGAAGTACCAGCGGCGTATCCACCATGTTTTTATCGTATTACACGTCGCCTCGTTACTTAAATCACTTACCCAAACAACCACCAAAATGTAATGTTTAACAATTGTAGAAATGTTTATGTATGGTCAAATACGGTTCACACAGTTCAGCAGTTACAAACGGTTCACATAATCAAATGGTTATAACGGTTCACATAGTCAAATGGTTACAAACGGTTCAAAATGTAATATAATGTGTTCATATGCTGGATGAGCATATGCAACAAAATGTAATGTAAAACAATGTGCTAGCATGCTGAGTAAACATACATAGCAAAACAAGGTAATGTAAATCAATGTGTCCATATGTTGAGTAAACATATGCAACTAATGTAATGTAAATCATGTACTATATGCGTACTAATGAACATAGCAAGTATATGATATGAAAACATGGAAAGCACGAAAGTAACAAGTAGGCACATGTGTTTCACCCCAAAACAGTTTGAAAACAGTAAAAGAGGGGTCTATGTACTCACTTGAGATTGCCTGGAAGTCCTTGAGTAACAACCAAACAATGCTAGAGATCACGGAAATCAAATGGCACCTAATATAGGTAACTATGTTAATAAACCGGACCTATATCGGAGGATCGGATAAAATGAGGGTTCGTAAACCAAATGAGTATGGGAACTCATGTAATATGGTTTAACAAAGCCTACATACTAAAATGAAACCTAACCTAAGTGCTTACGACCCATTACGACCCGCTTAGGTAGCTTATGCTACTTTAACGTGCCGTTCGCGTAAAACACGTTCGGATTGCCTAACTAGTCCTATGACATGTAAAATATGCCTTAACATGTTTAATATTGTTGCCAAATCAGTTTAGATGTCAAAAGTTATGTTACATATGCTTAAAATGAATTTTGGCATAGAAAGGGCATTTTGGTAATTTACCTAAGGCATATAAACTACCTATCATACAACTAACTAAACGTCGTGACCACAAGGTATAACCTCGGAAGGTTATTCCCTATATTCTATGATCACCTAAAGTATTTGGTCGGATCCTAATGATCGACCAAATGGGTCGGGTTCGAAAGTATAAGCGATTGTTTAGATCGCTTACCTTTACGACCCTATATAAGCACTAAACTAAAAGTGACGAGCTAAGCATGTTAAAACATGCTTAACTAAGTTTGAAAACATGTTTGGTATCAAGGCAAAAGGGTCTTGATACCCAAAAGTAGTTTGTTTACAAAATACGCAAGAATACGCATTTTAGCCGAAACTACGACTCATCACGGAGCCTAGATAACGTGGTAATCAGTAGGTATAGTCACTAGGGACTATAACCATCGTGATTACGCTCATGTTATGAAGTTCAAACGAACTTCGCAATGACCATAAACTGGTCAATGCAGAAAGTCAAACGCAGTTTGACTTTAGCGCTAAAACGTATAAAAAGAACGAAGGAATACTTATAAAGGGTCCCCGCAAGATTGATTTTCCAAGTGTTCTCAGGTATGAGGTGATGAAACACCCCAACTTAGAGAAATCTCATAAATCAAGTGGGTTTGCAAGTGAATGGGATGGGGTATTTATAGTTTTCGGGGAGCCGTTAAGATCGTTTATCGTAAACCGTGATTCAATCTCATCCATACATGTGTTTACAATACCATGTGCATCAAAATGGCCCCCAAGTATCAGGAAATGACATGTGTGAGAGAGAGATGAGTGTGTAACAGCTGTTTAAACTGATTATGCTGATCTGGGAGGGCCTCGCGGCCCGCGTAAGGCATGCCCAATACTTACGCGCCCCGCCTGGGTCAGTCTGATCAGTACACAACTTTGCAAAATATCAGTTTCAGTCCCTGTTGGGTTATAAGCTCATTTCCGACACTTCCAAGGCCCGTCAAGTCAACTTTAAGGCCCTTAAATGATGCCTAAACATTGTGGACATGAAAGATGCTCAAAAACATGTCGGATGTCTGTTCGTTGGGTCGTACGATCGTGATGTTCGCTTAATTACGACGGAATGCGCATAAGCGCGAAAAACGATCCAAATTGCGCGACGAATGGATTTTTGACAAGCCAATCACTAAAACATAATATTTTAATCATTACATAAATTTTTGGATGTTCGGATGTATTCAGAACATAAGTTATGCGCGGAAATGCAAACTTGTGCACTTTTTGACGCTTTTAGTCCCTGAATGACCCAAAAGTTTATTTTTGCACACCGAACCCCTCAAAGCCTATTTCTAAGCTATGTAAAGGATATTTATGGTATGTTTAACTTATGTTCATGTTCCGGAAATGTCTGTTCCAGTACGAATCGTCATACTTTCGCAGTTTGTCGAATTTAGTCCCTGTAAGCGATTAAACTTGATTTTGCCATACCAAAGCCTTCAAAACTTATTTCTAAGTTATGTAAAGGTTATTTAAGGTATGTTAAGCATATGTTGATGTTCCAGAGTATTTGTCACGTTTAAACTGATTACGTTTACGCACCAGTTTGCGTATAACTCTCCAGAAAGTGATTTAAAGATTGAAATCGAACAAGAATTGATATGTGCAAAAGATACACATATTTATACAAATACCAAGTATGAAATACAATATTTCATTGGTTTGGTATTTGTTTGATGGTCACAGTGACACAGGTGTCACAGTCTCCCCTACTTTAGGAAATTTCGTCCCGAAATTTATTCGTAGGAGTCTGTCTGTGACTTTGTAAATAATCCACCAGAGATATGCAAGGCATAATCTTGTCATTTCCTTAACGGACATTCTTCAGAAATGAAAATGAATGGACAGAGTCATTTTCCTCAACGAGTATTCTTCAGAAGCGGAAATGAAGGATTAAACAACGGATAATCATTTCCTCAACGGGTAATCTTCAGAAACGAAAGTGAACAGACAGAGTCATCTTCAATGGTTGCTTCCTCAGAAACGGAAATGAAAAGGATAAACAAACGGATATTCATTTCCTCAACGGGTAATCTTCAGTAACGAAAGTGAACAGACGGAGTCATTTTCAACGGTTGCTTCATCAGAGTCGGAAATGGAGGATTAAACAAATGGATATTCATTTCCTCAACGGATAATCTTCATAAACGAAAGTGAACAGACGGAGTCATTTTCAACGGTTGCTTCATCAGAGTTGGAAATGAAGGATTTCACAAACGGATATTCATTTCCTCAATGGAAAATCTTTAGAAACGAAAATGAACAGACGGAGTCATTTTCAATGGTTGCTTCATCAGAGTTGGAAATGAATCGGGTTAACTCTAGATACATGACATAACTTGCTATGACTTCTGTGCACTAAATTCCATAATTATGTATGCATCCATAGTTACGTAATTCCTTGCATAGTCCGCACAGTTTGTTTTGTAATGTTTTAGGGGAAGAAAATCAAACCTGTGATGAGGATGACTAGACTACCATTGGGTCCTTTTAATTAGATCGACAGATGATCTTTTTAAGTAGGCCACCAAGGAGTCCTTTCAGCTATATCATCACATGATATTCCTAGCCAGATTTTTTTTTGATCAATCTGTTTAACTAGACCACTCAAGAGGTCTAATTATGGAGTAGTACTTTATAATCCGAGGGACTTAACTACAACGTAGAAGTCCATTAAGGATTTTAGGTAGTACCTTTGGGTATCCTACTATGAATCCCTTATACGAAGGTATGGAAGATTCTACGAGGATTTGGATAACATAATTTGGATCACACAAAAACATAAAAGGGAACACATAAGCACATAATCACATAATTGTTTTCTTGGTTATTAATTGTTATTATCTTGTTATTGATTGTTATTAACTTGGCGTTGATTTGAACATGGGTATTCAAGGCATACCAGGAACCCAGTTGATGGACTTCAACGTCCTTAAGAATCTATCTGAAAAGATAGGATGATCTTCTAAAAATTCGATTTTTGATTACAAGGAATCACCATATTCGAATTAAGGTATACAACAATTAAGGACTTACGGAAATATCCTTAGGTACCCCATTAAGGAGTGGGTATTCGTCCAGAGTTGTAACTTGCGCCTTGCACTTCGTTTTCCTTGGAAGAAACGGGTACTTAGGATTTTCGTGGAAAACGCAAGAGATCATAAAGTGGAAGAATTTTGGGGGTAGTCTGTTCTTCAAGGAATACGGTTCCTTGATTGTCGGCATTGTAGGGGATATGTTGTTTTATACATGCAACCACATAAACATATTGCAATGCAAATAAAAGATTTATTTATAAACAACATCAACAACTGTTTCTTATATCTTGACAACAAAAGAGAATAATACATAAAGCTTAATTATTTCTAAACAGTGTTGTCTTCCAATCGGCCAGATGCTCATCCCAGTGCTGGATTCGCATTAGCAAGCTTTGGGCAATTTCTTCGGAAATGGCCCATCTCGCCACAATTGAAACAAGAACCTGGTGGAAAACGACCTTGGGCAGGAATGTTGTTAACTTGATTTGGTGCAGCTGCTGTTGGGCAAACCCTCGCTGTATGACCTATAAGTCCACAAACTTGGCATGTGCGGCACTTCACACCAGCATGATGATGTAGGCTACATTGGTTGCACAAGGGTGCAGTTCCGTTGTAGGGCTTCCTAGCAGGGGGTTGAGCTGGTTGGTTGGGGACGGCTTAACCATTGTGAGCGACCATGGCGAAGTTCTGAGAAGCCTTTCGCTTCTTTGACTTCTTAGGGGATCCAGTCTGTTCATCCATGGTCTTTGATTCCTCGATTGGTTTCTTGTCACTTTTTCGGAAAAGTTTACCTTTCCTGATCTGAGATTCAGTCAAGGTAGCGGATAACTCAATGGCCTGTCTAACAGTAGTGGGTTTACTACCAGTTATAATGTCTTGTACTGAGTCAGGGAGGCCATCAATGTACTTTTCGATTGCCTTATCCAAAGGCGTGACCATGTTTGGGCATAACAGGCATAACTCCTCATAACGGTCTGTGTAGGCTTGATGCTCACCGCTATCTTGCTTCAAATCATCAAATTCCCTTTCTAGAGCCCTTAACTCATGACGAGGACAAAATTCCTTCATCATAAGAGCCCTAAGCTCGACCCAAGTCTGTGCTAAAGCAACCTCAGCACCACGGTCTCTCATCACCCCGTTCCACCATGTAAGAGCCCTCTTCTGAAACACACTGGAAGCAAACTCGACCTTGCAATTATTAGGACACTGAACGTGACGAAATGTATTCTCAGTGCTCTCGAACCATTGTAGGAGCCCAGTTGCTCCTTCAGAACCGCTAAACTTGAGTGGCTTAGCCGAATTGAAACTCTTGAAATTGCATGGAGCATTATTGTTGTTGTTGGCTTGGTTCAGTTGAGCAATAAGATTTGGGAAAGCAGCAGCCATTTGCTGCGCGATGATTTCTGCCAGTTTGGCATTCGCTGTCTGATTTTCGCGTCGGGGAGGCATTCTAAAAGAGGAAAACATAAAAAGGAAACGAGCGAGATGATTAGATGAAAAGGATGCGGTGATACAAAATTTGACAAAAGCAAAGATGGTGGTCATTTGTTTGTTACCACAAGGCAAACAAACGACACATTGTGACTAATCAAAGTAAATGGGTCAAAAATAATGTATCGCGAAGACATGCTCGCCTATAAGTGAACACTCACCCCAAGAGTTCCCAGGTAAGAGTAACTGGTCCGATTATGTGGATCTGTACGAACACTCTAGCCTTAGACAGAAAACCCAGGGTACAGGCATTCACTCTTCCAGTTTGCACGTGTTCACACTATTTAGGACCCAAAAATTTGACGAGATTTTGAAAACTCAAAGGGGTTCAAAACCTAGCAATAGAGGGTTCAAAACCTAGCAATCAATCATCCAAAAACAGATGATTAATTTTCAAAGCGAATTCGGAATTGATGTTCTCGTCGTGGTTATCACCTAAGGATAGGTGACGTGCATGTTTTAAGATCTAAACACAAGATAACTTGTGTTGGGGTCCTAGAAAGGTTATAGTCTAGGTCAAAGCATTACTAATAACCTAATTCCCTATAACCATCGGCTCTGATACCAACTTTTCTGTCACACCCCGACCACGTAAAACTACAAAACGTGGCGGAACCGTCGGGGAGTGTTGTAACAGAATTAATTGTTTCACAACCATGGAAATTAAAGTTACGTTTTATTATCAAACAAGAGGGTTACATTGTCTTAAACAAGAAACAAAGAGTACATAACATAATTTAACTAGTTCTTGCTTCGTTTTAAGTTACTAAGGCACAGGTCCGCCTAAGTGTGTCTTGATCATCTTATGCAACAACTCCTGAAAACACATGAGAAATTAGGTACGTCAGCATAAAAATGCCTGTGAGATACATAGGTTTTGTGAAAATAGGATTCATGACTTGCGTTTAAAGACACTGTTTAATAAAAGTAGCCATGAATCTTGTTGAGTGGTTCCTTTCATCAATCATTTGCAAAGTGATAAATAAACCAAATGATATATATGTATAAAAGAACAATGTATGGTTAAGTGAATAACCATGAAAAATGAGTTTGTATAAGTTAAGTTATTTGTAAAACGAAGTTTATGTGAAGATTGTATTGTAGATGTAATATGTCTAAACTGAAATGGTTTAAATAACGCTACGATATGTAATACCATAAAAGCACTTATATATAGGAAGTACCAGCGGCGTATCCACCATGTTTTTATCGTATTACACGTCGCCTCGTTACTTAAATCACTTACCCAAACAACCACCAAAATGTAATGTTTAACAATTGTAGAAATGTTTATGTATGGTCAAATACGGTTCAGCAGTTACAAACGGTTCACATAATCAAATGGTTATAACGGTTCACATAGTCAAATGGTTACAAACGGTTCAAAATGTAATATAATGTGTTCATATGCTGGATAAGCATATGCAAAAAAGTGATATGTAAAACAATGTGCTAGCATGCTGAGTAAACATACATAGCAAAACAAGGTAATGTAAATCAATGTGTCCATATGTTGAGTAAACATATGCAACTAATGTAATGTAAATCATGTACTATATGCGTACTAATGAACATAGCAAGTATATGATATGAAAACATGGAAAGCACGAAAGTAACAAGTAGGCACATGTGTTTCACCCCAAAACAGTTTGAAAACAGTAAAAGAGGGGTCTATGTACTCACTTGAGATTGCCTGGAAGTCCTTGAGTAACAACCAAACAATGCTAGAGATCACGGAAATCAAACGGCACCTAAAATAGGTAACTATGTTAATAAACCGGACCTATATCGGAGGATCGGATAAAATGAGGGTTCGTAAACCAAATGAGTATGGGAACTCATGTAATATGGTTTAACAAAGCCTACATATTAAAATGAAACCTAACCTAAGTGCTTACGACCCATTACGACCCGCTTAGGTAGCTTTTGCTATTTTAACGTGTCGTTCGCGTAAAACGCGTTCGGATTGCCTAACTAGTCCTATGACAAGTAAAATATGCCTTAACGTGTTTAATATTGTTGCCAAATCAGTTTAGATGTCAAAAGTTATGTTACATATGCTTAAAATGAATTTTGGCGTAGAAAGGGCATTTTGGTAATTTACCTAAGGCATATAAACTACATATCATACAACTAACTAAACGTCGTGACCACAAGGTATAACCTCGGAAGGTTATTCCCTATATTCTATGGTCACCTAAAGTATTTGGTCGGATCCTAATGATCGACCAAATGGGTCGGGTTCGAAAGTATAAGCGATTGTTTAGATCGCTTACCTTTACGACCCTATATAAGCACTAAACTAAAAGTGACGAGCTAAGCATGTTAAAACATGCTTAACTAAGTTTGAAAACAGGTTTGGTATCAAGGCAAAAGGGTCTTGATACCCAAAAGTAGTTTGGTTACAAAATACTCATTTTGGCCGAAACTACGACTCGTCACGGAGCCTAGATAACGTGGTAATCAGTAGGTATAGTCACTAGGGACTATAACCATCGTGATTACGCTCACGTTATGAAGTTCTAACGAACTTCGCATTTACCATAAACTGATCAATGCAGAAAGTCAAACGCAGTTTGACTTTAGCGCTAAAACGCATAAAAAGAACGAATGAATACTTACAAATGGTCCCCGCAAGATTGATTTTCCAAGTGTTCTCAGATATGAGGTGATGAACCACCCCAACTTAGAGAAATCTCATAAATCAAGTGGGTTTGCAAGTGAATGGGATGGGGTATTTATAGTTTTCGGAGAGCCGTTAAGATCGTTTATCGTAAACCGTGATTCAATGTCATCCATACATGTGTTACAATACCATGTGCATCAAAATGGCCCCCTAGTATCAGGAAATGACATGTGTGAGAGAGAGATGAGTGTGTAACAGCTGTTTAAACTGATTATGCTGATCTGGGAGGGCCTCGCGGCCCGCGTAAGGCATGCCCAATACTTACGCGCCCCGCCTGGGTCAGTCTGATCAGTACACAACTTTGCAAAATGTCAGTTTCAGTCCCTGTTGTGTTATAAGCTCATTTTCGACACTTCCAAGGCCCGTCAAGTCAACTTTAAGGCCCTTAAATGATGCCTAAACATTGTGGACATGAAACATGCTCAAAAACATGCCGGATGTCGGTTCGTTGGGTCGTACGATCGCGATGTTCGCTTAATTACGACGGAATGCGCATAAGCGCGAAAAACGATCCAAATTGCGCGACGAATGGATTTTTGACAAGCCAATCACTAAAACATAACATTTTAATGATTACATAAATTTTTGGATGTCCGGATGTATTCAGAACGTAAGTTATGCGCGAAAATGCAAACTTGTGCACTTTTTGACGCTTTAGTCCCTGAATGACCCAAAAGTTTATTTTTGCACACTGAACCCCTCAAAGCCTATTTCTAAGCTATGTAAAGGATATTTATGGTATGTTTAACTTATGGTCATGTTCCGGAAATGTCTGTTCCAGTACGAATCGTCATACTTTCGCAGTTTGTCGAATTTAGTCCCTGTAAGCGATTAAACTTGATTTTGCCATACCAAAGCCTTCAAAACTTATTTCTAAGTTATGTAAAGGTTATTTAAGGTGTGTTAAGAATATGTTGATGTTCCGGAGTATTTTTCACGTTTAAAATGATTACGTTTACGCACCAGTTTGCGTATAACTCTCCAGAAAGTGAGTTAAAGCTTGAAATCGAACAAGAATTGATATGTGCAAAAGATACACATATTTATACAAATCTCAAGTATGAAATACAATATTTCATTGGTTTGGTATTTGTTTGATGGTCACAGTGACACAGGTGTCACAGTTATCAAACTAACCGGCCGAGTATAAATGTAATCTCTGTATGAACATTTCAATTTACCAAGATATTCACAATATCCATATGCATGTTTTCTCTGTTCTCTGTACAAACACACACAAACACGAGTACGATGATGATTATGATGACGGCTTCCGCTAACATGATACACTAACAAGGATGATTATGAATAAGGCTTCCGGAAGCATATGCAGCGGAATTAAGACGAGACGAGTCATTTACAGTTATTTCGAAAAATATTTGAACTCTTATTTCAAAGAACTGAATCTGTCTTCACAAGAAACAGATTGGAGTTTGATGATTGTTATGGCAATGGAGTTCCATGAATTTGACGATTGTAAAGCATTTATGAATTTACTCGATGATCGAGAGTTTGTTTTTAAGTATAAACACATACTTGAATCAAAATTTGAAGAGATGGTCAAATGGTTTCTGTTCGATTATATGGGATTAACCACAAGACCAATCCCACCCTTTGCTCCAAACAAGAAAAAAATAGACTTGTTAAGTCTATACATACTGGTGGCGATCGACGGTGGTTATCGGGATGTTACAACAGAAAATTTGTGGCCTGCAATTGCAAAATATCTAGGATTTGAATATGAAGACGGAGATTACATGAGGGTCACTTATGCCATGTATCTCGACATCCTCGAGTATTATTATAAATTTAAAACGGTTCAAGGGAAGGTGCATGACAATGAGGTGGTGTTTGAAGAAGGAGGGTCCTCTACTGGCTGCCATAGGAGACCGAAAAGTGCGAATGATATCCAACAAGAACCTGCTGGATCGGAGCAATTTGCATTCTTTGCGGGAAATGACGAAGATAACTGGAATCTAATGAAGAAGAGGAAGCGTTTCAACTTCAATCACGCGAAGTGGGCTGTCGAAGAAGCCAATCGGAGTGTCATGGAGCGAGCCGAGAAACATAACGAAGTTTAAGGGGGGTTATGTTAGTTATATTAAACTTTGTTATGTTTATAAGTTTATGTTTTCATATTTATTCGAATTTATAAGTAGATAATAAGTATGATATGAACTAGGATGGTAGATGATAAGTTTATGTATTTACCGGTGTGATAAGCGGGTGAACAATTCAAATAACTGCCTGAGGCAGTTACCCGCCAAATTCAACCGCCAAAACTCTTATGTATTTATTTCGATTGCCGGCAATATGGTCGGGCATCAAGACATTCTTATTACTGCAAGAATTGTCCATTAATCACTGCTCTCGGCATTCATCGATTTCATTCATTACCCTACATCATGCAAATCCAATTCGGTTCACTCACTAACAATAACCCAAACCCAACTCTTAATTCCGCTGCATATGCTTCCGTCACCGAGAACAGAGAAAACATGCATATGGATATTGTGAATATCTTGGTAATCATCCTTGTTAGTGTATCATGATGATCATGATTTCTGTCGACTAAAAAACAAGGATGATTATGAAGAAGGCTTCCGCTAACAGTTCTCGTCCAAAAAAACGCCCAAATTTGCACGAGTACGGATGGTCTAAGTGTATTCTCTTGGCCTTACTTATTGATTCTTCATTGGCTATGATTTCTAAAGGTCGTACACATGTTTTGGTCAAGTTTTTCATCGCTAGACTATGTTGGTTCATCAAAAGATAATATTCCAGAAACAGATATCAATGGCTTTACAAAGATCCATTAGGGAAAAATCCAAGGCCCATTGTCTCTCACTCAGTTGTGTAAATGGATTGAATTCTTCCATATGGGTTTAAAGATGGCATTAAAAACGAAAAACTAATAATCTTTTAACCGATGCTTTACATGGGCGAGTTACAGTTAGGATCGACAGAAAAGGTTCCACTATCGATAAACTACAATGGAGTTTAAAGTTGAGGGATGACGGTTTGGTCGCTTTGCATCTATGGTATAGTGCAACGGGTGTTTAGATCCATGGGAGTTTGTTATGTTAGATTAAATATTATTTATTTAGTATTTAATCTTGTAGCCTATATAATCATTTATATTATATTAGATCAAAATATATTTAATAACCTATTATAATTAGTTGGTAATTGTTGATGGACCATATTACCCTTATTAACTAATTGGGTTTCCTCTTGGGTGTATAAATAAGGGGCTTATTAGAGAGTTAAAGGGTTGGACAGTTACACACTTTACACAATCAATCAACCCTCATTAACATCATAATTTTCGTGACTCTCTCCCTCTAACCGAACCTTACCCTACTTTCGGTTATCATCACCATCATTACTTTACACCCTAAGGAGGAACCGAATCATATTGACAAAGATTTCGAACTCAATGGCTGGTTCTCTGACTGGATTCTCCTCTGCTTTGAATGCCATAACAGGTATGTTATTCATGTTTTCCATTTAGTTTAAACAGAACTGATCAACATGTGGTATCAGAGCATATGTTGATAAATCAGTTCCGTTTTTCGTATCCATTAGTCTGGGATCATTATAAGGAAAAACAGTTTTATTTTAAAGCCTTAAGTTCATGGCTGTTTTCGTTTTTAAATGGCACCGAAATCACTGTTTTCGGAATACCATGTTTATTTTTTGTTTCGAAATCATAATTGGTAATACTAATATCCGAAATCTGTTAATAAAAGCATAAAATTTAAGGTTTCGGATCCCATATTATGATTTATTATTTTAGGGTTCATCATTTATGTTCTAAGAAACTCGAAAAATTCAAAAGATTTGGAATATAATTTTGGATTAGTAAGTGTTTTACTGTTTTGATCTAAATTTTTATCTATTAAATTTTCGAAAAACTGTTAAAGAGATAATCAGTTATTATTTTCGAAATCCTTGATAAATTTAGATCATGATTAAAACAGGAAATACTATCCCAAATCCCTTAAAAATCGAGTTTCTGTTATTATCACAAAACAGCTATTAACAGTGGGATCGAGACTAAGGTTGCGACTCGCAACCATGACCATCACAACTCGAGACTGAGATTGCGACTCGCAACCATGACCATCACAACTCGAGACTAAGGTTGCGACTCGCAACCATGACCATCACAACTCGAGACTGAGATTGCGACTCGCAACCACGACCATCACAACTCGAGACTGAGATTGCGACTCGCAACCATAATCATCACAACTCGAAACTGAGATTGCGACTCGCAACCATAACCATCACAACTCGAAACTAAGATTGCAACTCGCAACCATAATCATCACAACTCGAGACTAAGGTTGCGACTCGAGACTAAGATTGCGACTCGAGACTAAGATTGCGACTCGAGACCATAATCATCATAACTCGAGAACTGACTCGAGACCTCATTACCTTAAGCTGTTTAACTCGAGTTCGATCCGCGCTAACAGGTGGTTTGCTATTAAATACTTGGTGATGTATTAATTCTGGCCAAAGCTGATTTACTACATCTATTTATTGTTCAAGTATTATTAAAAGCTATGTTAAGTATGCATTACAAACCTGAAATGTCTTAATTCTGGCCAAAGCTGATTTAATTCATTTATGTTTAGCATGACTTGACAAGTGCATAACTAAAGTGATTGTCTCATTTCTGGCCAAAGCTGATTTGTCACAATTACTTTGCACACATGTTTAAATGATTACACTTCTGGCCAAAGCTGATTTGTCTTCATTTAAATAGAATTTTCCTAAGTCTATTATTTTGATGTTAGTAATAGACATTATCACAGCTTCATAATTATAATGGTCATTATTTATGCCTGCCTTAGTATAACATGCCCTTAGATCACATTAAGACTTCTTTCTTAGTATCATAACTTGCTCATCTTATTTCCACTATCAGCACCCAATCAAGGGATTCCACCTTTGACTGGTGATAACTTTGCTGCTTGGAAGGATGCCCTCATGCTTACTCTTGGGCTGCTGGACTTTGATTATGCTCTAAGAGAGAATAAGCCAGCGGACCTTACTGCTACTAGTACTGCTGCTGAGCAGTTACTCCATGATAAGTGGACTAGGTGTAACCGCATGTCTCTCATGTTCATGAAGCAGTCCATTCATAACTCAATCAGAGGGGCCATTCCTGATTCTGAAGATGCTAAAACCTATCTGGCTTCTGTGGAGGATCAATTCAAGGGAACATCAAAAGCACACGCTAGCACTCTTATCCTCAAGCTGGTGACGACTAAGTATGATGGGAGGAGCGGCATTCGCGAACACATCATGATGATGCATGACATGGCCAATAAGTTGAAGGGCCTAGAGATGGAGATCAGTGATGGTTTTCTTGTTCACTTCATCATCACTTCGCTTCCTTCGTCCTATGAAGCTTTCAAGATCAATTACAACACTCAGAAGGACAAATGGACGATGAGTGAGCTGATCGCTATGTGCGTGCAGGAGGAAGAGCGTATGAAGATGGATCGCCATACTGATGTTGCTAACTTCACCACCTCCAGCTCAAAGAAGAGGAAGAACAATTATCCAAGAAAGGATGCTTCTAAGGTTCACAAGCCAAATCCAAATCCTAATACAAGTGCACCTTCCAGCTCTAAGAACTCCTTAGGCAAACCCTATTGCAAGTTCTGTAAGAAAACAGGACATAAGCAAAAGGAATGCCCTGACTTCAAGGAGTGGCTGGCTAAGAAAGGTAACGATTTTTTCATGATACTTGAGTCATTTAATTTAAATGTTCCTGCTAATTCTTGGTGGTTTGACTCTGGTTCTATGGTACATGTTACCAATTCACTTCAGGGATTCCTTACAATCCGGAAGCTGGGAAGAAACCAAAGAACACTTAAAGTTGGGGATGATCGGGAATTAGAAGTGAAGGCCATAGGAACATTACAATTATTTTTGAAAACTGGTTTATGTATTAAACTTTATGATACCTTATATGTTCCTGAGGTAACTCGGAACCTTGTATCAGGACCAAAGTTAGACATGGACGGTTTTGTCGTTTCTCATGGTCATCGCAAACTCTCTATTCTCTATGATTCCGTTGTTTATGGTACTGGCATTCTGGATGGTGGTCTCTATAGATTAGAACTAGATGATAATTTTTCCAAATCTTTGTTGTCATATAATATTAATGAATCACTCACAAAGATAGAAAAGAAACAAATTCGAGACTTAGAGACTTCATCTATGTTGTGGCATCAACGTTTAGGCCACATCTCAAGAGAACGATTAAATCGTCTCGTAAAGGATGAAGTCTTACCTCCTCTCGATTTCACCGATTTTGGAACATGTGTCAAATGTCTCAAAGGCAAAATGACATTAGCAAATAAGAAAGGAGCCACTAGGAGCTCTAATTTATTAGAACTCATTCACACTGACATTAGTGGTCCTTATCAAATTGCTGGTATAACAGGACATACTTCATTTATCACTTTCATTGATGATTATTCTCGTTACATGTACTTGTATCTTATAAAGGAAAAATCTGAATCTCTAACAACTTTTAAAGATTATAAAGCTGAAGTTGAAAAGCAATTAGATCGTCAGATTAAAGTTGTGAGATCAGATAGAGGCGGTGAATATTATGGAAGACATACTGATGTGGGTCAAGCTCCTGGTCCATTTTATGAGTTTTGTAAGGGCCAGGGGATTGTGAACCAATACACCATGCCTGGTACACCTCAGCAGAATGGCGTCGCTGAACGAAGAAATCGTACCCTTATGAACATGGTGCGCAGTATGTTAGCCAACACTAATTTACCATTATTCCTCTGGACTGAAGCATTAAAAGCAGCTGTTCATATACTCAATAGAGTTCCTTCTAAGTCTGTCCCTAAAACTCCTTATGAACTTTGGACAGGAAGGAAACCGAGTCTTAAATATATGAAAGTATGGGGCTGCATTGCTGAAGCAAAACTTTACAATCCTTTCCTAAGGAAACTTGACCCTAAAACAGTTACCTGTTTCTTTATTGGGTATCCTGATCATTCGAAGGGTTATCGTTTCTATTGTCCTTCCCATGTCACCCG
The DNA here is from genome assembly GCA_030545235.1 of Helianthus tuberosus. NCBI lineage: Eukaryota > Viridiplantae > Streptophyta > Magnoliopsida > Asterales > Asteraceae > Helianthus > Helianthus tuberosus. The sequence continues at coordinate 71,171,731 of CM060366.1, forward strand.
TATTGTTGAAACCAAGCGTGCTGCGTTCTTGGAGGATTTTAAGGTCAGTGGGAGCAGTACCAACCCTTACGAAGAATTGCAAGAAGTACAAGACGCGGGGGGGAGAGACTCGTCGCTTATCATTACTCCGTTTACTCCTCTTGTACCCCATGCAACTGCACCTGAAGTCACTGCACAAAATCCATCTCTACAATCAGAACCCATTATACCTCACAACGAAGGCACATCAAACGCTCAAAACCAAGACAACGCTGAACCCGATAATCAACTCAGGAGGTCATCTAGGCAAAGAAGGCCTACTAATTGGGATGATTATGTTACCTACCTGACTGAAATGGATGCTGGAAAGCTCAATGATCCTATCTCTTATAATGAAGCCATTAGCAGTGATCAGTCTTCTGAATGGAACAAAGCAATGATTGATGAGCTTGAATCCATGAAGAAAAATGACGTTTGGGATTTAGTCGAATTACCCAATGGTGCCAAACCTGTAGGTTGTAAATGGGTGTTCAAAACAAAACTGGATCCGAATGGGAACGTTGAACGCTACAAAGCGAGATTGGTTGCAAAGGGCTACACTCAGAAAGAGGGAATTGATTATCAAGAGACGTTTTCACCTGTCTCTCGTAAAGATTCATTAAGGATCGTCATGGCTCTAGTAGCTCATTTTGATTTAGAGCTGCATCAGATGGACGTCAAAACTGCTTTCCTTAACGGAGACTTAGACGAAGATGTTTACATGAAACAACCTGAAGGCTTTAAACCTGAAGGTCAGGAGCATCTAGTCTGTAAGTTGAAGAAATCCATTTATGGGTTAAAACAAGCATCACGTCAATGGTACCTCAAGTTTGATGAAGTCATGAAGAGGCAAGGTTTTATGAAGAATCAAGTGGATCAATGCACCTACCTCAAGATGAGTGGGAGTAACTTTACTATACTTGTCCTTTACGTAGATGACATTCTATTGGCAAGTAATAGTTTAGACATGTTGCATGAGTCGAAGCGTTTACTCTCGCATAACTTCGACATGAAGGATCTCGGAGATGCTTCTTACGTCATTGGCATCGAAATTCACCGAGATAGGCACAAAGGGATCTTAGGATTGTCTCAAAAGACTTACATAGATCGTGTCCTTACACGTTACAACATGCAACAGTGCAAACCCTCCGTCGCTCCAGTAGTTAAGGGAGATGTTTTCGGTTCATTCCAGTGTCCGACAACAGAGGTTGAAAAGGAGCAAATGAGCCAGATACCTTACGCGTCAGTAGTCGGAAGCCTGATGTATGCTCAAGTCTGTACTCGCCCAGATATCGCTTACATTGCTGGAATGCTAGGTCGTTATCAGACTAATCCTGGCCTAGATCACTGGAAAGCAGCTAAGAAGGTCCTTAGATATCTGCAAGGGACGAAAGACTATAAACTGACATATAGAAGAAGTGATCATTTAGAAGTGGTAGGTTATTCTGATTCTGACTTTGCTAAATGCAAAGATGACAAGAAATCCACTTCGGGCTACATCTTTATGTTAGCAGGCGGACCTATCTCATGGAAGAGTCATAAACAACAGTTAACTACAACTTCCACAATGATGGCATAGTACATTGCTGTTTACAACGCAACCTGTCATGGAATGTTGCTTAGAAATCTGATCACTGGACTCAAAATCGTTAATTCCATTTCTAGACCATTGAAGCTTTACTGTGATAATTCAGCTGCCGTTAGTTTCTCGAACAGTAACAGTTCGACTGGAGCTGGTTTATATCTTGATACGAAGTACTTGTTCGTACGTGAACGAGTTGAGGAAAATAATCTTTGTATTGAGTATATTAGTACTAAAGATATGCTTGCGGATCCGATGACTAAAGGTCTCCCACCTAAAGTTTTCGAAGAACATGTATCGAATATGGGACTTATTAAAGACCTTGTTTAATGGCATATTGTACTAGCTTATGTTTTAATTAATAAAATTTCCTCAGTTTGATTTTGTATGTCTCTAACATATGTTCTGCCGGTGTAATGACATATAGACAAATACAAATACAAATCAGACGCTAAAGGGCTTATACATATTTTGATCGTAACTGTTAGGTTTTAAATTGAGGCTATAGTATGACTAATGGGGGTCCTGAGTCGCATGATGATTCAACGGCTGTATTTCTCTGCTATAGTTCTTGGTTTAAAGCTAAAATGAGTGTTAACTCCTGGCCAGGCTTACCTAATACTCATGATAAATGATTACTTGGCTAAGTGGGAGAATGTTAGATTAAATATTATTTATTTAGTATTTAATCTTGTAGCCTATATAATCATTTATATTATATTAGATCAAAATATATTTAATAACCTATTATAATTAGTTGGTAATTGTTGATGGACCATATTACCCTTATTAACTAATTGGGTTTCCTCTTGGGTGTATAAATAAGGGGCTTATTAGAGAGTTAAAGGGTTGGACAGTTACACACTTTACACAATCAATCAACCCTCATTAACATCATAATTTTCGTGACTCTCTCCCTCTAACCGAACCTTACCCTACTTTCGGTTATCATCACCATCATTACTTTACACCCTAAGGAGGAACCGAATCATATTGACAAAGATGTCGAACTCAATGGCTGGTTCTCTGACTGGATTCTCCTCTGCTTTGAATGCCATAACAGGTATGTTATTCATGTTTTCCATTTAGTTTAAACAGAACTGATCAACATGTTATCGTCTCGTTCCCCTTCGATCTTCTTTTTTATTTTGGTTTGTGTGATTTGTTTTTGTGTGTTTATATTTTCTAGTCATGTATTTGCATTTGAGGTTTGCTTTTTTGGGTCGTAATGTTATCTCATTCTGTCTTGTTCATTTTAATAAATTTTGACGCTAAAAAAATAATTTAGTATATGCTCATAATCTAGGTACAAATCTATCCCAATATCGGGTTGATTAAAGCTTCAAGTCCTTTCCAATTTTATCATACAAGTTAAATAGATATAACATGTCAAGAGAGAGCGTGGTGGCGGCAGGTGGTGGTGGTGTAAGCGGTGGCAATGGGAGTGGTGGTGGCGGCAATAGTGACGAGCAACGAATGGATATACATAGTAGTTTGGGTGGTACCAATCCATTTAAGACTTTTTAACTTTAAGTTAACAAATTTTACAAAGATGACATGTTTTGATCCGTTGTATATGTATATCTAAATTAATGTCATCGAATTCGAGTTCTCCTAAAATACATACACATACACATGGAGGACAGAAAGAAAACCCATATTAGTTAAGAAAACTAAGAAACTCAAATGACTGGACCTACTTTTGCCACGAGTTACACATTTTTGCAGACTGTGTTACGTGTAATAAACAGAGGCTGTCACGTGTTACGTGTAACAACTTTTGCAAACTTTCAACTTTTTCTGGAAAAGTAAAAGTTGTTACGTAACACGTGGCAGCCTCTGGTTGTTACACGTAACACGTCTGCAAAAAGATGTAACACGTGGCAAAAGGAGGTCCATTTATTTGAGTTTCTTAGTTTTTTTAACTAATATGAGATTTTTTTCCTATAATTGCCCTATATATATATATATACAGGCAAGGGCGAAGCTTTCAAGGGGCCGGGAGGGGCGCCCGACCCCCCGAACTTTTCGCTCAGTAGTGTTATGTGTGTATGTTTCGTGTAGGTCCGGTGACTTTCAACCCCCCGATTTTATAAAAAAAAATTACTTATATAGAATTTTTAGTTTCGGTGACTTCCGACCCCCCGATAGAAATTTTCAAGCTTCGCCACTGTATACAGGGGCGGAGGTAGGCTTATCAGAACGTAGTCACGGGACATCAACGTTTTTCCGGCCGTATCTAGACATGTATGCATAGGTTTTTTGAGTGACATCGGTGATTTCTTAATCAATGACTCCATTAGTTAAAAAAAATTCACATATAACCCAACATCTCAAAAAGTAGATTAAGCTAATTAGATGTTCACAACATGAGCTTTTAAAGTTAAAAGTTCTCTGCGACTTAGGTCAGGAAACAGGGATGAGGACGAAGGGTGAAAGTGAAACATTAGTAATTGCAAGTTGCAATTAAATGCCCAATAATCAAAGCCCAATAAAATATATAAAGAATCTTTAAGAAGCCCATCTCTAATTAAAAACCCAAGGCCCAATTTTAATTTAGTACCCATAACTCCATAAGTGAATAACCTAGCCCAAAAAGATTGATAAACATTGGTAGGGGAGATACAACGTTGATTCAACCCCTAATGCTAGTCGCAAGGACAGATTGTTGAATTTTGATAAAAAAAAAAAAAAAAAAAAAAATCAAAATCGACTCATAGATCAGAGATGGCTGATCAAAGAGGTTAGTTTTTATACTTTTATTGTTTGTTTAATTAGAATTGTTGCTTAACAACTTGTTTAATTTATTGTTGCTGAATTTGTTGTTTTTTTACTTCTTTTTGACTTGTAACAAAAGATACCATCAGTTTAGGAATTAGAATATAATAACATTATTTGTTATTTTTTTGACTCATCGAACTGACCCAGAAATTTTATGTCCGCTACTATGAAATTGAAACATCAAAAAACAGTGACATCATTGGAAAAAAAATCTTGGATCCGCCACTATATATATATATATATATATATATATAGAGAGAGAGAGAGAGAGAGAGAGAGAGAGACCGGTTAACGTACAAAATGACTTAACGTACATTGCGTACTCAATGCATTATCAACATGTGAATACATGTTATAACATGGTAAACATGCGAATTTGGTTCCAAAAATAGCACCATGCGAATTTGTATTTGCATGTTAACATACGAATTGGTCCCAAAATACAAACATGCGAATTGGCTTTTCCTTTGTACATGCGAATTGTGTTTTTTTTAATGTGTGACCTTTTGTTTTTATAACATGTGATATTTCTTTCACGGGTTTATAACATGCGAACTTACCGTCGCGTACGCAATGTACGTTAAGCCATATTGCATGATATACTTTTTCTATATATTCACAAATCAATCTAAAGACCAAAGGGTATATTACACTAAAATAAATAACTTTTTTTTGTACGTTTAATGTTGCCCTATCATTACTCACTTCTAAATTCTAAATTAGAACATATTAATAATAATCTTGATGAGATCAAATTCAAGACCACCCACTTAGCTTGCACCTCTGCTGTCTGGAACAACGAAATAATAAATAATCTATACTAAATATAAACATCCAACTATTTTAAGAAAGGAGGCAATCGTCAAATTGAAGTAACCGTTTTAATTCTACGAACGACACGTCCAATTACTGAAAATTGCCGACTCGTCAAATGTAGCAGGAAGAAGAAGAAGATCTGTCATAGGGCACCACATCCTATTATTATTATTATTATTATTATTATTAAATAATCAAAAAGTTAAACCACTCCATTCTTTGTTTCATGTTTCATCAATCTTTCTTTAACAATCCCTTTCACTTTCTTTAATTAAAAACCCCTAAAAATCAACTGACAATACCCACATTCTAATCTTCTGTCTCTATCTCCGTGAATCTATCTTTGCCATGTTTCAAAGATTATGATCCTGTTTACTGGGATTTTGTGTTTGTGATCTGGGTTTCAAGAAAGATTGCATCTTTGCAGATCTTTATGAAGTGGGTATGCTTTATTGTTTGTATCTTGATTTTCTTGATTGAATTCAGGTTTGAATCTTTGTTCAAGAACAGATGGATGTGAAGCATGATTCAGTTATTTATCATGTGGGCATTGTGTTGTTTCTGATTTGGTTGCTATCTTCTTTTGATTGCTGTCACCCATTGGTTTACTTCCTGTCATTCATCTATCTGTATATGGTAAGTTCTATGTTGGTTAGAGGATTTTGAACTTTTAAACAAGGGGCCAAAAGTTTTAAAGAAAAATATGATAAAAACATGCGAAAAAAACATGCGGGGCCGAGGCCCGCCCTGGCCCAAGTAAAGATCCGCCAATAGGTTGGTTAGAGCTGACAAAACAGGTCTACTCGTGTTAAACAGGTTGGAGACGACATTGATTAACACAAGTATCAAACATAAAAACGACTCGTTTAACTACTTTATATCTCATGTATATAGTTTTGTTTATATTTATTATGTACCAAGAATGAGAAATGATGGAGCTAGCGTTCTAATTTAAATTACTTTAAAAAATATATAAAATTACGCAGTGTACTTTTTATTAAACATGTTTAATCGTGTCAACAGGTCAGGAATTGCTAGCGCTAATCTTGGTAGCGGATAGTGGATACCAATGTCTAGTTTTAATTACTTTAAAAATAATATAAAATTACGCAGTGTACTTTTTATTAAACATGTTTAATCGTGTCATAAACTGGTCAGGAATTGTTAGCGCTAATGTTGGTAGCGGATATTAATGTCTGATTTTGAACATGTTCTTGTTGGTTCTTGATCATGGGTTTGATTTGATTATTTTAAGGTTCATGATCGGTGTGGTACGAGATTGAGAAGAAGGGTGCAGTTTGAGGAGAGAAAGCAGGCTAACCAGAAGAGGGTTCTTTCGGATTCCGAATCAGTACGGTGGTTGAACCATGCTATTGAAAGGATCTGGCCTATATGTATGGAAGATATTTTATCACAGAAGATTCTGACCCCAATTATACCTTGGTTCTTGCAGAAGTATAAGCCATGGACTGTTGTATGATTCTAGATTTTCTTTACCTTTTTTTTGAATTTGTGTTGCGCTTTTTCTTGACCCGTTTGATTATGAATGGGTCGATTTGAGTTATCAGTTAGACGGGTCAAACTGATGTTCAAGTCAAGTCAACAAGACCCTTTTTGATCAGTACAAAAATAATGTGTTTTGACCCGTTCGTAAATTTGTATTTATATGTAACTGTAATACTGTAGAAAGAAGCTGTGCTTCAGAATCTATACCTTGGAAGATCTCCACCGATGTTTACAGAAATGAGAGTTTGTCGTCAATCCACTGGTGATGATCATTTGGTACATTATCTCATCTCAAAAATGGGATTTCTAATAAAAAAAAACCCAACTATTTTGATAATAAAATCCATTTATTTCTAATAATTACAGTAATGTTGTTTTAAGGTTCTCGAGTTAGGGATGAATTTCCGGGCCGCAGATGACATGAACGCGATACTTGCCGTGAAATTGACCAAAAGATTAGGGTTTGGAATGTGGACGAAGATGCATTTGACGGGAATGCATATTGAGGGAAAGGTGCGTCTCGAGTTAAAATTTTGTTACACGCTGTCGTAAACTAAAATATGAAGTAATCAGTTTTTATGGACTTTGGTTTTGTGAATCATAAAGGTGTTAGTTGGAGTTAAGTTTCTTTCAACATGGCCTTTTCTTGGGCGGTTGAGGGTGTGCTTTCTTGAACCACCGTACTTTCAGGTGACCGTCAAACCTATATTTGCTCACGGGTTTGATGTTACTGAACTACCCGGGATTGCTGGATGGCTGGTTAGTATACTAGATTCACCGGAAATCTCTCTCTCTATATATATCTCACATGCATAGAGACCGAGTTTGATATGTCTTTTTTACTTGTTTAGGATAAACTTCTCACACTTGCATTCGAGGAGACACTTGTTGAGGTGATTTGTTATAGACTTTTCTGATGTGTTATGTGTATATATGTATGTAAAGACTTATGCGCTCACGTGTGTATATTCTTATTCAACTTTTGAATGTTTCTGCAGCCTAATATGTTGGTAGTGGATGTTGAAAAACTTGTTTCACCTCAGCCAGGTAACTTATACACAACTTATAAACAATGGAGAATTCAGATTGTCAATTTCGACCTCTTTATTTGTTAACATGTCCGCCATTTTGGTTATATTTTATTACATACGCCTTCAAATGGGTCGAATGGGTCAAACATCCTGTAGTCACCAAACGTCTACTTTTAAGTAACACAATCTACCTTCATTTTAAGTAATCTTGTATTTTCAGAATTTTGGTTTTCTGTTGACGCGAAAGAGCCTCTCGCTTACGCCTTAGTGGAGATCGTTGCTGCATCAGACATGAAACCTTCCGACATGAATGGTAAGTTGACGAAGTTTACATACATTACAATATTGCATACTTTTAAGCAATCAAGCATGTTTCTATGACTGAATAACCGACTAAAAGCGAACTCTTTGCAGGGCTAGCTGACCCTTATGTAAAGGGTCAACTTGGTGCTTACAGATTTCGAACCAAAACACAAAGGAAAACACTATCTCCAAAATGGCAAGAAGAATTCAAGATCCCAATTACTACATGGGAATCACCCAATCTTCTAATCATACAAGTCCGTAACAAAGATCACTTTATCGATGACATCCTAGGGTTCGTTATCTTCTTTATCAAACTCATATCACATATCTAATCTTGGTGCTTATATACCTTCCATTTTTTTGTGTTAGTGACTGTTCTATAAAAATCAACGATCTTAGAGACAGCCAGAGACATGACATGTGGTTACCTCTTCAAAACATCAAAACAGGAAGATTACATATCACGATACAAGTAATCGAAGTTGACACGAAGGTAACCGAACAACCATGTGACGCTGATGCGTCAGCGAGTGAGTTAAACGAAGATTCTCCCGCAAGTGACCCATCCCAGAAAGAAATCCTGCCTGGTCCAGTGGCGGATGACTTTGAACCCATTGACGTTGAAGGTCAACGAGCGACTGGCATATGGGTTCACCATCCGGGCACAGGAGTCCCGCAAGTTTGGGAGCCCCGAAAGGGGAAAATGCGGGTACAAAAAGGTAGCGAGTCGGTGGGTAGTAGCACAAAATCGGGATCGTTTCCAGATGATCTTAGTTTCTCCGACGACAGCCTTGAAGGTAGTAACAAAATAAGTGCAAGAAACCGGGTCAAGCGAGGGTTAAGTAAGATTGGGTTAGTATTGAACCGAACCCTCAAAACGGATAATGATCGACTTAGAGGTTTTAAGAAAACAGATACCGATAACAACTGGGAATCGCAGTCTCCATCTCCATGCCAAAACGTCAGGGCGGTTAATGAAAACGGGGTCACGGTCAACTTGGTCATGGAAGAAAACATGTTGTCACCGGGTCAGGACCCGAAACTGGATGGAAGTGGGTCCGAAAGCGCGAACAACGGGAAAGTGAAAGATGTGGCGAAACGTATTCTGAAACGCGCTGGAAACTCAGCTCGAAGTATGAAACATGTGTTTTCGGGTAAAGGGTCTAGAATGAGGAGAGACGCTGACATGACGGTGGAATCGGATTCTTCGTTTGATGGTTCGATTCCATCCCCTGTTTACGGAGAAGTGAGTCCGCGTGTCACTGAGGGGATGGTTGATGAAGATGAAGATGATGATGTGGAGGAATTTGTTAACAGTTTACAAGGGGATAATGAAACACCTATTGATAACAATCATGAAAGCCCAGTAGTTCAATCTTGACATTAAAGATTACCCTTTGTTGTACTTTCTTTTTTTCTTAAACATATGTAAATGGGAAGTGTTAATAACAAATTTTGTTGATTTTTAATGTTAGTTTGTCAACAGATGTGTTATCAGATATTATACACTGAAGCATCTGCTTCCACATTGCTAATTTTGGTACAAAACCATCTTCTATCATCTGTTTCAAAACCAAATCGATATCACCTGCGCGATTTTCTTCACAAAGACCGCTGATTATCGACTTATACGAGTTAAAACCTGGAACCATCTTCTTGGATGACATCTTTCGTATCAACTTCATAGCCTCAGTGTGCTTTCGGCTATCGAGCAACGCATACAAAACCTCTTGGTAGGTACTAGCCACGGGTTCACATCCTTTTAACAACATGGTCTTAAAAAGCTCAATACTCTCTTCAACTCGACCGTTTTTCCTCAAACCTGAAATCAGTATATTCATCAAGATCGTATCCGGCTCGACTCCCTCTGATTCCATCTTCTCCAACAACGAAAACGCTTCTTCAACGCGGTTATTCTCACATAAACCATGAACCAAAGCCGAAAAAGTTCTCACATTAGGCCGACACCCCTGTTTAGGCATTTCATCAAACACTTGGCGTGCAGCATCCACATCCCCATTTTTACACAACCCTTTAATCATAATATTCAAACAACAAACATCAATCTCAACACCTAACCTCCCAGCACTCACGTAAACCTCATGAATCACATCGAAATTCCTAGTATTCACAAGCAAATTCAACACGAAATTAAACGTTTTCGCAGTCGGCCAACAGCCATAACCCGGCATACCCAAAAGCGTTTCAATCACTCTGTTAATTCTCCCAGCACCCAACCCATAAACCCTCATCACATTGTAGAAAAACTCATCAGAAAGTCTACGCCTTTTTTCAAATTTGATCCTCTTCATTACTTGTTCAACACCATCAAAGTTTTTGACTTTTGAAAGGTTGTTTATGACGGTTGTGTAAAGGGCTTCAGTGGGTTTGTAATCTTTTCGTTTGGAGAGTTGATCGAGAACGTTGAGGGTTGAATTTGGGTCTTTTAGGGTTTCGAAAATCTTGATTGCTTCAGTTGGGCTTAACCAGTCTTTGTGGTTGCGTAAGTCGAGAGGATCTGGTTTTTGGCAAGAATTAAGTGGAGTTATTGAATGATAACAATAATGCCCTGTTGATTGAATGAAGAACAGATGGATTGTTCGAAGATTGATGGTGAATGCACTGATTGAACGGGGAATCATTTTGGTTTTTTTAGGGTTTGATATGAGGCATGTTTGGCTAAGAGCATTCTCATCCAATCCATCAAAACCTGTGAGGGTGAGTTTTTATATTGTAAAGGGTAAAAAAAGTGGTTGTGAGTGGAGGAGAGAGAAAATGTTACTGTGCATCTGTATATTTGGGGGGACACTGTTCACCCAGTATAATTTTTTTAATATATATTGAAAGTGGTTGTGAGTGAAGGAAAGAGAAAAATGTGATGATAATATTATTTAATTGAAAAGGAGAGAGAAAAAGTATTTGTTTTTAGTGGAAATATATTGATACAGGAGTTGTTTTTTAGTTGATTGTATGTATAATTTGATGGATTGGATGAGAATGCTCTAAGCTTATTATAGTTAAATATTATAGTTAAAAAGAACTTTTGGAAAAGGAATTTTGGGAAGAGCACTTTTTGAAAATGAGTTTTTAAAAAAAGTGTTTGGATTAGCTTATTGATGTAAAATGACTAAAATGGGCATTCTTTTAGATATAAGGGGGTAAAGAATTGGTATATTGGTAATTTGTAGTTTGAAAAGTTAAAAGCTGGCCAAGAAGTCACAATATTGTGACTTCTTGAAACCTCTTTTTTCTTCTTTGCAAAAAGCTATTTCTAAAAGGACTTTTGGCTTAGCCAAACACAAAAACAACTTATTGGTTTTTTGATAAGTCAATAAGCCAATAAGTTGTTTTGAAAAGCTTAGCCAAACATGCTCGAAGTAGAATGGGATACGAACATAAATTGATGTTTTTTTGTTATGGTGGTGGAATTATTTTACCGAAAATTTTCGGGGAAAAAAATTGTAGCGTAAAATATTAGATTTTTAAGAGTTCGGTCTCAATAAGTTGGATTTTGACAATGTGGCCTCTATCGAGTTTTTGTTTAAGCTCTGCCACTGGTTAGGAAGAATAACAATATATTTATTTGATTTTATCTTTTTTTTTTTTTACAGAGAATCTTTCTATACTAATAAATGGAATTTTTTTAGGGAGAAGATCAAACAGAAAGTTTATTTTAGTTAGGAAGTATAGGAAGCAATAAGATTATGACTTGTGACAATTTAAAATAAAGAGGAAGGGGATTTTAGACAATTTTATCCAATCTTCTCCCTTCTTCTCTCTGTAACTTCAAAGCCCACCATTTTCAAAACTCACTATCTTCAACATTTTCTTCACTTTCTATCTCAATAATCACTACATTATAGTGCGATTTTCGTCACCAATCAATTATTCAAACACCTAATCAACGTGTTCATCAACTTTTTTAAAGAAACCAAGTTTAATTTCATACAATATCTAATTTTTTCATGTGATTTTGAAGCGAATCATTTGATTCGTTCGATTCGATCGTTGATAAGTGTTTCTAACATTCAATTTTCGTCAATCATTGAATAAATCTGAAGAAATCGGCTTCGATCTATGTAAGAAATTTTTGAATTGCATTTTTATGATCTGGGTTTTTGAATTGAGTCATTGCGTTTTACAAAGTAATCTTGGCGGGGGTCCGGGGGCAGCGCCCCTGGGAGCAGGGTCCAAGGGGCACAGCCCCTGGCTGGGAAATTATTTTGATTAAATTGCTTTAATAAAACTGCATCAGAAAATTTAATTTTCTGGAAATTGCCTCATTTCGAAATATTAAAACAATGGCAGTTTTATTTGGTAGTTTTGTCTTAAAAACTGAGATAACTGCCATTAGGCAGTTACACCCCCAATAAACAAAAATTCGTAGACAGTTTTTGATCTCCTACTTCCTGGTTTAGACTAGGCCTGTTCGTATTCGTTCGTTAAGGAAATTCAGTTGTTCACGAACAGTTCGTGAACACTGGTCTTGAACACAAACGAACGCAAGCGAACACTGTCACACCCCAACCGATGGCGGAATCATTGGGGCGTGGCACTGAGCGAAACAGATTGTCCAAGAGAATCCACAACTATTAAATGACAGTATCTTTAATGTTAATATTCCATACTACTAACAGATAAAGCAAAAACAGTCATTACAGATAATGTGTCTCAAAAACAAGTCTATTCCGACAACTCAGATTTATTTAGCGGGTTTCTAGACTTCCTAACTTGTTTCAGCGTAGCATCCAAATCAACCTGTCACATACGTTAAAATAAGGTCAATACATAAGGTGAGTACACAAGTTTGCATAGCATATAGTATGAAAAGCGTTTACGCATAACCACCATGTAACACGTAACGGGCGAAGCATGTAACTATCAAACAATGATTACAACTTAACCACGAGACTGCGTTGTAGAGTATGCGCGACACATGTTCAACGAACACGTGAAGTAAAGTGATGTGATCCCTAGCAACCCCTGTCCATGACAGGTGCTGAGTCCAAACTATAGTACTATCGTTGCTAGAGGCGGTATAGTGTAACACTGTATAAGCATAGTACAAGCATTCATAAATCACATATAGCATGCGGGAACGGTTAGCGTTTAAAGTGTTTGCGTTGTGTCTTGTGTTTTGATATAGAACCTATGTAACACCCAAAAGTGGGTTAAATGAAAATGGGTTCGAGTATACTCATAGTGCATGTTTAGCTAGTAAACACAATCTGTATTGGATTGAAGGGAGCGCGTTGAGTTAGCCTGAGCATGGAAACAGTAGCATAAGTCGTTGAGCAAAGCGTTAAACAGTGCGTAAACAGAATGCCGGATGGTTAAGTGTTCGGATGGTGATCCGAACGAATGGGTATAGTCCATCCGGACGGATGGTCATCCGGACGGATGGTCATCAGGACGGATGGTCATCCGAGCGGATGGCCATTCGAATGAGTGTGTGGGTGTTTGTAAAATCGTTAAAATTCGAAGTTTCGTAAAAAAACGTAGTTTAAACAACATGAAATATAGATACCAGGTCATCCGAGCGGATGGTCATCCGGTCGGATGGCCATTCGAACGAGATGATCTGTAGTTTATGTTTTTGGTAAAAAAATTTTAGTACAAGTTTTGAGTTTAACTGAGACGGTGTGATGACGTGTCAAGTAACGGAATAACACTAAGTCCAGTTCATTCGGTCGAATGGTCTCAGCCCATTCGAACACTCACTGTTCTTGATGAAGATTCATGTTTGACCCGTAAATCGGTCCATCTCTCCGGTGGAAATCCGTTGTCAAGCCGGCTTTCGACTAAGGAACGAGTCGAGAGTCCGACTTAGTCCAGATTCCATCGGTTTTGTGTAGAAAGTTGAAGAAAAGTTGAAAACAGATGGAAAAGTGTTAAAATCTTGTTGTGATTAAGTTAAAAAGTGTGAAATCCTTTATATCTAGAACCAATCTTGATCAAATGGTGTTCCACAACAGTTTTCCAGAGCAAAACGGGTGGAACCCACCTTCAAGAGGTCCAAATCAGTGATTTCAGAAGAAAAGTTAGTGTTTGTGTGTGATTTTGATGAAGAAGATGATGTAGAAGTGATTAGAGATGAAGGTGTACAAGATTTGAGAAGAAATGCTTACAAAATAGCCTTGAATCGCGATTGAAAGTGACTGAGAGCGTGTGAGCGGATGGAAGTGTCAAATCAGAGAAAGAGCGGTGTACGGGTAGTATTTATAGTGTGAGGGCGAGACTTAAGTCGGTGCGCGAAGGGTTGTGATCTGATGGCTTGTCCGGTCGAATGGCCATCCGGTCGGATGGTCATCCGAGCTGATGTCCATTCGGACAGCCTGGTTTGCGTTTGTTGGTTTTCCAACTTTGGTTCGTTTGTTAAGCGTTGCGTTGCGTTTAATCGAGTTGCGAGTGAGCGTTTGAGCTTATAAGCGTTGCGTTGATAACCTCATAATATTTAAACAAATAATCACACAATCTAACACACATAAACTAAATGCATCAAAATAAATCCGAGTTTCGAGTTGCGTTGAGTTTGCGTTCCGATAGCATTTAGTCTAGATAGCGATGTAATCATGCGATAAAATGCCTATAAGTAGTAAGCGTTATAAATAGCATTTTATGCGATAACTACGTTTTGAATAAGCGTTTAAAATGCGTCAAAAATATAGTTTAAACCCTTTGCGTTAATCGAAATCTCGGGAGTAGAAGCGGTTACAAATGAAAGGTCAGCGTTGGGTAACGATTCGAAAAGTCGGGTTGTTACAAACACAAATGAACTCAAGCAAATAAAAAAGAACGCAAACAAACATTTAACTTGAAAATAAAAAAATAAAAATATTGTTGTCCTTAAACATTGGATATAAGTAGTTAAATACAACCATCAAATAATAAATCAAAACACAAGAAGTCTAATACACCACCAAACGATGAATCAACTTTAACTAACTTAGATATAATTATCCCCAAAAATGTCTTAGCATGTCCAAATTTTAGCTAACTTAGAAAAAAATAGGGTTTCAAGTTTTCAATATGTTTAGATAAAAGGTTTATTATTTATTATTTTTTAATATAATCAAACGAACACGGACGAATGTAATCGAACATATTACCGAACGTTCACGAATGCAGTCGAACGGACGAGACCTATGTTCGTGTTCGTTCGCTAAGCTAACCGAATGGAAATTTTTTGTTCGTGTCCATTCGTTAAACTAATCGAACGAACATAAACAAACTTCCCGCCGAACGGTTCACAAACTGTTCGCTGAACGTTCGATTTGTTTACAACCCTAGTTCAGACAATTCACAGACAAAACATACCCTGGTTCAATGCGTTTTAGAAAAACACATTTTGAAGTGTTTTTAGTCTATTGTGTTTTAGGTAAAAACACATTTTTTTGTGTTTTTAGTCCATTGCATTTTAGAGAGAACACTTTCTTTTATGTTTTTAGGCCATTGCGTTTTAGAAAAAAGACATTTTTATGTGTTTTTTGGTCAATTGCGTTTTAGAAAAACACATTTTGAAGTGTTTTTAGTCCATTGCGTTTTAGGTAAAACACATTTTTATGTGTTTTCAGTCCATTACATTTTAGAAAGAACACTTTCTTTTGTGTTTTAGGCCATTGCGTTTTAGAAATAAGACATTTTTATGTGTTTTTTGGTCAATTGCGTTTTAGAAAAACACATTTTGAAGTGTTTTTAGTCCATTGCATTTTAGATAAAACATATTTTTATATGTTTTCAGTCCATTGCGTTTTAGAAAGAACACTTTCTTTTGTGTTTTTAGGCTATTGCGTTTTAGAAAAAAGACATTTTTATGTGTTTTTTAGTCCATTGCGTTTTGGTAAAACACATTTTGAAGTGTTTTCAGTCAATTGCGTTTTAGGTAAAACACATTTTTATGTATTTTCAGTCCATTGCGTTTTAGAAATAACACTTTCTTTGTGTTTTTAGGCCATTGCATTTTAGAAATAAGACATTTCTTTGTGTTTTTGGTCCATTATGTTTTAGAAAAAAGTCATTTTTTTACCCTTTTTGTCCATTGCGTTTTACGCAACTGGGTTTTCGAAAATATAGCAATAGTATACTCGTTTTAAAGATAAAAAAAACACTCGTTTTTTTGTGTAATTTTTATAAAAAAAATAATATCGTATGAAAGAGTTATTAACGTTTAAAAAATTTGGGGAGGAGAGTTGGAGGAGAGAGAAACTATTGCCCTGGATTGACTAGAATGCCCTTACACAAACCCACAACATCTGACATAAAACTCTCTATCTATTTCTCGATCATACTCATAATCACTTATTTTATTATTTTTTTCTCTTTCCTATACACTAACAATAAAAATATAGAGGCACGGATGTGAGCCTCTAAATATAGAGGTTTACTTTAATATTGATATTGTCACACCCCGATATTTCCACGTATTACCGGTGCGCCCGGTGGGGAGTATCGTGACGTAGTTGATATCATCATAGTCAAACCACACAATTTAAATGCACAGCGGAAGCAAAGAATAAATATATTACAAACCGATATAAAGTAATATCAAAGTATTACAAACGGAATGTAAAGGATCCACAGGCGGATCAAATAAAAGATAATTGTTCAACAGATTTTAACATCTAAGCTTGCGAGACTTTTTATTGATGCTAGGAGTAGCCAGCCTATTCCGATTAGTACCTGCACTTAGCCTTTTTGGGAAAATACGTCAGTTTACACTGGTAAATACAATTAACTGACTCATTTTGAAAACGTTTAGGAAAATTGGTTTGAATGCACGTGGCACAAAACTTTTATAACTTGGGATAATTATTTGAATATAATACTTGTAAAAGAATTACATGTTTCTTATGCGTTCAGTAGCCCGGTTCGTGCCGGGTTAAAGATCAATAGACACACCACATTATTTATTTAGGCACTGACGGGTGTACGCCTACACCCCGTGCTTAGGTCGTGGCCATTTCGTAAAATGATGCCAAGGATATCCGGGACATGGTCATTAACTCCCCAAAGGCTTTTAAGCAAACAAAACATTTTCAAACAGGACATTTCAATGATTTAACCTTCATACAATTAAAGATGCAATGTCCGACCAAGCGGTATTTTATATACCGTACCCCAAGCCCGTATAGGGAAAATAAGTTAAAAGTATTTACCTGAGCTAAATATAAATTCAATCAAAGCCGTATCTCAATTCAGCAAGTACAGATAGCTTTTACTGGGCTCCTAAATTTGGAACGAAGGTTTTTAATAACCTATTAGATTCCTAACGGGTCTTAATTAAGCCTATGCTTAGACCGGTTAGTTTTAAAGGAGGGTATGGTTCAAAACGCATGATTAAGCGAGAACCGGATTAGAATGTGGTTTAGACCCAACAAGCTTGTATACTTGTGTAATAAGGGTATACTAAACACATTCTGGATTTTGAGATAAAGATGATAAGGTTTGACCCGTTTCGGTTCATTTATGCAAACTAGTTACATAAGTCGATCCGGACGCGAAAAGTGCGTAACGGGTAACCAAAAGGGTCATGAACAGGTTTCCTAAGTTAATATGCCTTAAATATGTTGTGATATCAATAGGATACCTTCCATTATGCCCAAAACGAATTTAAACTCAAATTATGCCCCGTAGGGGTATTTTGGTCATTTAAAAGGTTATAAAAGAGGTTTAATATAAATCTGAGTTTCAGGTCTGATTTAATCAGTAAAAATACTTAATTTAATAAGTTATATCAGTAGGGAATTACACATATGTGAATTTTATCATTTATAACCAAACTATGCACCGAAGGGGCATTTTGGTAATTTCACATAAGGTTTAAAGGTCAAATTTGGAAATCTGAGTTTAAGACTTTTGCTTACTATTAAAGTATATAAATTTACTTAAATTATCAGTAGGTATCAAGTCTTATATATTTAAAATAGTTTTTATACATACTATGCGCTTAAAACGCGTAAAAAGATGGTTTTAAGCGATTTCCGGGTTTTTAAAGAAAAGCTGATATTTTTATCATTCCAGAAAGCTTAAAATATTTAATTAATCATATAAAATCAGTATCAAAAGGTTTGGGGTCAAAATGTTTTGTAAAACTCATTTTATAGCCCAAAAGGGCAAAACCGGCAATAACCGAATTAAAGCTACAACCCTATGTTATGCTCAGCCTAAAATTAATTAAAAATCTTCAAAAATCCCAAAATATTATATTAAATCAGTGGGTAAAAATTTTGATATCAAAAAGTGGGTTAAACTAGGCTATATGCTAATTATGCCGTTTAATTAATAAAAGCTTTTCATTTACGCTAATGAGCATAACTCCTAATCTAGACCTCAAACTGATGCCAAATTTTAGGGACAAGTTTATAAATCAGTAATAAAGGTTTCTATTCTTCTATATTTTCAAAAATATCATTTTAAGGTCAAAAGGGCATAATGGTCAATAATTAGGCATATAACGGAAACATGCATATGAATCGGATAACTAAGGAACCAAGTTGTATAACCTCATAAGGTTACACCAATCTATAACATGGTCCTAAAGGAATCCTAAGGCATATCTAAACTAAGCTAAATCGGGTCAGAACTGAAAGTCAAAGCAAAAGTCAACTTTTGCGACTTTCGGTTCCAAACCGAGCCTATACTTAGAATTGTTGGGTTGAACATGCTTAGACATGTTCAACTAATATTTACCAAGTTATTAAAGTGAGAAAACTGATTTTTATAACTTCTATATTAATAGTTATGAATTTTTATTTAAAACAAACCCGGTTGACTTTTATTTGACCCGACAATTAAACTAAGTAAACGTGGTAATTATGAGGTACCCTTTTTAGGGTTTAACACCTACTAATTACGGTCACGTAGCCATGTTTATTACGAACAATGGCTCAACCGTTTAAAAGTCAAAGCGTTCATCAAAACGCTTGACTTTTCGGCTATAACGCTAGAAATTTAAACTAAGCACGAAAGGATACTTACAAATGGTCCAAGCAAGGAGGTTTGATCCCAAATTCTCAGGTATGAAGAGCAAGGTCTCCAACTTAGAGAATTCAGAATTCAAGTGTGGGTTTGAAGGAAAAGAGGTGGGGTATTTATAGGTTTTTCGGAACCGTTAAGATCGTTCATCGATAAACGAGCTTTGATCTGGACCGTACACCTCATACCCACTGTTTTGGTATACTATGGGCTGCCCAAGGATTGAAGAATACCATGTGCAACACTCACAAACAGCTGGAACAGCTGGAAACAACTGCAAACAACATTCTGCTGGTCTGGTGAGGCTTTACGGACCGTAAGGGTCCAGCCATACAGTCCGTAAGGACCAGGTCTGATCAGCACAAATTTCATTTGTTGACAGTTTTGACCCCTGCACCTCCAAATGTCATTTCCGACACATCTAAGGCCCGTTAAACCATTTTTAAGGCTCTACAATGATGCCTAAACATAGGGAACAAGAAACATGCTCAAAAACATGTCGGATGTCGGTTCGTTTGGTCGTACGGTCACGTTGTTCGGCTAATTACGACGAAACACGGACGGACGCGAAAAACGAACCAAAATTACGCGACGACTGGAATTTTATCAAGCCAAACACTAAAATAAAATATTTTAGTTCTTACATTAATTTTTGGGTGTCCGAAGATATTCAGAATGTGAGATATGCGCGAAAATGCAAACTTGTGCACTTTTTGACACTTTTAGTCCCTGCATGACTTGAAAGTTTATTTTTGCGCACCAAACACCTCCAAGCCAATATCTAAGCTAGGTAAGGGATAATGAAGGTATTTTTAACTCATGGTCATTTTCCGGAAGGTCCGTTACCATACGAATCGGCATACTTTAGCAGTTTGACGCAATTAGTCCTTTAATCGCACAAAGTTGCGTGAAATGTCGTTTACTGACATTCAAGCCTTCCATGGCCCATAATGGGCATTACCAAGCATATAATTAAATATTACTACACTCCCGTTTGTTTAAATGGTCACCGAAAGGCGTAGATTCAAAAGTTGACGCTTTAGGTCCCTCTAATGCGCAAACTTGCGCATTTCCTTGTTTAATAGCATCGAAACCTTATCTAACCCATATTAGACATTCTTGAGAGTATTATTAAACATCATGATGCTTCGGGTTCGCTAAAAGGTCATTCAGAGGTATATTTAAACATATTGACACTTTTAGTCCCTCTAACTTGCAAAGTTGCGCGTAACTTTACTTATGGGCATCAAAACCTTAAACGGTCAATCTTTGGCATTCCCGAGAGTATAACCAAATATCATGAAGCTCCCGGTCTGTTAAAAAGGTCACTGTTAGGATCTGAGGCTCTCATGATAGTGTTTGTTTGTTTAAAATGAACAATCAATGAGTATGAAAACATGTTAGGTGCAGCGGAAGTGAAAACAAACTCTGTAAACACAATCAAAGGAGAAAATAGTTTGATAAAGAATTGCTTCACATAGAGTCAAAAGATTACAAATCAAAGCAAAAGATTACAGTCATGCTTACAAACTATACTCCCCCTCAGCCTGATGCCCCAAGGTTGGTTGCACACAAGATGAAAGGATTAGACATGAGGAGAAGAATCCACTCAGTCAATCAAATGTAACAGTACAGGGTACTGTTACATTTATAGGCAAACCAAACCACTGAGGAATCTCAGCTGACGTCACCATGAAAGCGACGTCTAACAGCCTAACAACCTGTAGACACTTTCCTTATACAAACTACTGATGTCTAACAACTGATTGTAAATGAAATACTAATCATGAGGAAACAACTGCTTCACGTTCCACTGTTGTAGCCTAAGCACTGATGCTTAATACCAACATCAGTGCTTTCTTCAAAGGTGATCAGTCCTTGAATGAGCAGTGTTTGTATCTTCAGCAGCACTTAAGAGACAGCAGTAGATAGAGCGACAGAGTTTGTCTTCAGCAGTCTTTAGGATTACATCAGCATTTGGATCATCAGTTGTTCTTTTGAGCAGTACTTAAGGTTCATCAGCTGATAGATATCCACTGTCAAGGGGAAAGCAAGTGTAAACTACTGCTTATTGTGAATCCTCTGTTGTGACCTGGTTTTGGCTTTACATTATCTGTTCCTCTGGTAGGGTTCAATCCCAACAATCTCCCCCTGGAACAGATAATGCCAAAACCTGTCATTATTCAGGACCTTTATTACTCATCAAGAGTGCCTTAGCTTGATCTTTGAATTTAGCTTCAAATTCCTTTGCACTCTGGTCATCTTCATCCCTGCACAGTGTAAGCTCAAGGAGATCCTGCAAATCTTGAACACTAAGGCCTAGTGCTTCTTTCCTTGATATATGCTTCACATCGCCATTGGCTCTGACCAAGGTCAATACGTGAGTCTTTTGATCAGACATCCACTTTAGTATTTTTAAGCCAAGTGGGTTTCTTGGGAGAGACTTATTTGATGATGAGTTGAGGGATAATGGCCTTGAAAACATCTGCAGACTTTCAGACATTCTTTTGAAAGCTTCTTCAATGACTTTGTCTGCTGCAGCTATATCTTCTGCAGTTTCTTGTTCTATAAATTCTTGTCTTTCAGCTTCTGTCTTGTCTTTAGCAGTGTTTGGAGATGCAGGTTTGTTTAATGCCTTAAAAAGGCTTTGAAGCTTTGTTGAAGTTTCTTCTTTTAGACCCATTTTCGTGATGGTATCTTTGAAGTACTCTGCTTCCTTTTCTATTACCTCTTCTTCAGTCAGCTGTTCTCCCTCTTCTTGATTTGTTGCAAAAGTAGACCGGAACAGTGTGTCGAGGTTTCCTATCTTCTGTTCAAGCTTCATCATATGTTCTTGCTTCTTTGAGGTGCTTGAAACAGTTATCTTTCTTTTCTTCAGCCTTTCGTAGGCTTCATCAGTCTGCTGTCTTGACCATTTTGATATGGCTTCAGCAGTATCCATTTTTGCATCCACCAGCTCCCTTTTCTTTCTCTTATACTCAGCAGTGAAGTCAGCAATGAGCTTTTTGAATTTGTTCCAGTTTGGAGCATTTTTCTTCTTTGTAGGATCATTCTTGATTCTGTCAATCCTCTCAGCCTCATGCTTTAGAGCGATTATTGGTCATTCTTCAAACTGTTTTTCTTCAGCAGGATAGAATTTTTCTTTCATAATGTAGGCAAGATATTGTTTTCTTAGCTCTTTGTGTTGTTCAGCCTTTTCTTTGATTAGTTCCTGTGCAAATTCTTCCATCTGCTTTACCTTTTCAAGGAAGAAATCCAGTCTTTTAGTAATGCCTTCTTCGCTTAGACTTTCACGTTCACTTTCAAATTTAGCTCTTGCTTTAGCCTGCCTTGTCTTGAGTTTGAGGTAATCATCCATATCCTCTGGTGGCATGTAGCCTATGAGTGAGGAGAATCTTCTTTTTGAAAGATCCTCTTCTGTATAGAATTGCCTCATCTCATTTTTGATAGCTTCAAGTTCCAGTGGATATTTTGCAGCATTAGGATCATGTATACCCTCATCGACAGTGATTGGCTTTCTTATTCTGTTGAAGAGCTTTGGCTGTGAAGTAGAAGAGGTGAGAGCAGTGGTGGATGACTGACTAACAGCTGTTGAGACAACTGGTGTCTCAACATCTGCTGGCATTACAACTGCTGATATGTCAGCAGTTGTCTTCTGCTTTTGAGCAGGGGATGGAAATGGTGAAGTTGGTGGTGATGGTGGTGAATCATCATCTGATATGAAATTTCTTCTCCTTTTTAATGAAGAAGGAGCAGATGATGGTTTGGGTGGATCAGTGGTGGTAGATTGGATAGCAGTGGTTTGTGGCAGTGATTGACTGACAGTGGTTGAAACAACTTGTGTTTCAATCACTGTTGTCATTACAACAGATGTTGTAACATCTGTTGTCTTCTGTTTTATGAGAGGAGACAGTGGTGATGGTATGATTGTAGATGATGATGGTGGAGCAGTAGTTGTAATGGTGTGTGGTAGAGTGGTGTGTGTTGAAGGTGTGTGTGTTGATGAGATGGCAGCTGTTTGGCTAACAGGTTTTGAGACCTGTTTTTCTTTTTCTTTTTCTTTTTCAGGTTCAATATGAAGGCCATGTTCAATTCCCTTCTTCTTCATTTGCTTCAATATCTCCCCCTTTTTGGCATTATCTGCAAGGGGGTCATCAAAGAATAGTAAAGTTGAAGGAGCCTTGCCAGTGGCAATTTGGATACTGGCCTTAATAGCCTTTATATCTGCTTGAGTATCCTTGAACCTTGATTCAACCATGTTGGTCAGCATTTGTGCTTGAATAGCATGCTTTTTGTCAGCCATAAGTTGCTGTGCTTCAAGCATTGGTTGAAAAATATTCCAAAGCTCATTTGCAGCAGGTGCTTGTTGTGGAGCAGATGCTTGAGCAGGAACAGCAGAGGATTGTGCTTTCTGAGCTTTTAAAATCTCTTGCACCATCTCCTTTATTTCAGAAACTGATTCTTCAAGTTTTTCCACTCTGCCCGTCAATTCCTGATATCTTGAATCATCACCCATTTTACTGGGATCATCTGAATCCCCACCTGTGGTGGTTATATCAATGTGTGACTTAGGAACAGAGTCCCAAAAATCACCCATTGATGCCCCTTGTTCTCGGTACTGGGGACTTCTTTCTTCGGCACTCGATAAACCTTTGATGGTACCAGTGGTTAGATCCAACTCACTGGTGGTCACCGAAGTTGCCATGGAAGAAATTGCCTTCAAGGGAGTCTTACTTATGAAACAACTGTCCAACTGAGGATCTGTTGATCCACCAGTTGTAGTTGCTGCTCCACTTGAACTACTGACAGGAGTTACTTGTAACTCCTGCAGTGTAACCTCCTCAACTGTTGCTGGGATAGCAAAGGTATAAGCATCAGACCCAGTCACTTGTGGGAGTATACTCTCAGTGATAGGTGATAGAGAGGAACTGGTTTGTGTCTGTGCAATAGCAGCTGCATGCAACAGAGGTAGCATGGATTGTGGCATTATTATTGGTGAGGGGATGGGGGTTGAAAGAGACATGTCCTTGGGATCAGGACTGAGGAAGATGAATCCGAGTGGATTCAGAGCTTCATATTGTGGTGTCCCTGTGCTTACAACCTGATCCTTTTGTGAGGATGCAGGAGGAGTTTCGGTTATGGGTTGAGATCTTTCTTCCAACTGCTGTGAGGAAGTAGCAGCAGTGGTTTGTGGTGACTTTTGTGCTGTCACAGGCATTTCCTCTGGGATCTCATCTTCCAGAGTTGCCTTTGTTTTGGGTTTGGTGGGTTTTCTGGATGTTTTCTTTTTGGTCTTTTTAGTGGTGGCAGGTGTGGGTTTCAAAGCAGTGGGAGTGCTGCTATGATCACCTGGAGCAGTGGGCTCAGCAGCTGATACCTGAGGAGCAGTTGTAACCACTAAAATCTACTCAGGTACCCCTGCTTTTGTTTTTATTGGTGCCATCATCCTTGAAAATGTTTCTTTTGTTAAGCTTTTTATTTGACAATGAACACCTTGTTTTAGCAAATTTAAATTTTCCTTTGCAACTTTTTGTTCAAAATAGTAACTCAAAAATCTTGGAAAAAGTAAAAATGCTTTACTTTCAACGTTTTTCACCATGTCATTGAAAATCTCCTGGGAGTAGTTGTAGTCCTTATTATTCAAAATAGCGTAACCCAGGCTTTGAATTTTCAATGGTATTTCGTTAAAAGATGTTGTTTTATTTGAAGCACACATCAGGAGTGTGTGAA
Organism: Helianthus tuberosus; assembly: GCA_030545235.1. Classification (NCBI taxonomy): domain Eukaryota; kingdom Viridiplantae; phylum Streptophyta; class Magnoliopsida; order Asterales; family Asteraceae; genus Helianthus; species Helianthus tuberosus. Next base: position 71,196,475 of record CM060366.1, read on the forward strand.
ATAAAAACCTGGGGGCAGATGGAAAATAACCCTTTTGTAGGGTATCTACCTTTGATTCTTCTGCATAACCCCTTTTCAGAAAATCAGCTTTTAACTCGTTTTTGTCAAAAGAGGTTTTACCGTTCTGATAATCGAGTATGAAGACTTCTGATATCGATTGTGGTGTGATTTTGATCGCTTTTCCCTGTATCGAGGAGTTAATGGCAATGACTTTATCATCTTGTTTTTCAAGCGTCGCCTTTTTCCAAAACTCTCTCTGGGTTTGCAGATATATGGGAGCATTTACCGTCAACAAAGTTTTGTACTTTGATCCAGTTATTGCATCAATGATGGAGTCGAAGGTGTGGTTGTCTTTGGGTTTTGTGAGTAAACCCAAATAATTGTGAGATTGTTTGAATGGTATTTCGATGGGTTCTTCGGCCGTTTGAGCGACCTCTTTGGAAGGTGATGGTGATTTAGGTTTTGATTTTGATTTAGTCATTGTTGCGGAGAATAACGAAGGAAGATTTTGGAGATTTTGAGAAGAAGGGTTGGAAACTGCTATGAGAAGAGAATTTTTGGAATTCAATTCGACAGTGTAAAACCCTGTTTGGGGTTTAGGGCAGGGTTTTATTTAAAAATGATCGCTGATGTGGCAGCGGTTATTAAGATCTGAGGGCTAAAAACTGACCACGTGTCAAACACTGATGAAACGGATGAAGTATGGAGAACAGTTGTTTTCAGAGCCACTGACGTATCAAGCATCAGTGGTTACAACGGTAAAAATTATGGGCAGTGGATGATTTTAACTATCAGTAGATAGCATATCAGTGGATAAGACACTGATTTTGAGCATCAGTGCTTTTCAAGAAAATGAGGGATCAGTGGTTAACTTTCAGCAGTGGACGGTGTTTAGAGATCAGTCGTTTGAACAACACAGTGGTTTAGGGTAAATGGTACAAATCTGAAGGACAGGTGTTTCAGCAACAGTTTTGAAGATTTTCATTCAAGGTTTTGCCACATGTCAATTTTGAAAGACAGTGGTTTAGTACCCCAGATGATGAAAACTTTTTACTAAGGCAACTCATTTTCGTTTAATATTCAATTAAAACATGAGTACCCTAGTTATTCAAACACGGTTTGCAATCAACCTTTGATAAAAATTTAGAAGCAAACCTGAGTATGACATGATCATGACATTTGTACCATTTCCTTTTGACCCATTTATGAGGACACTAATATCATCAAAAATAAGATATTACATCCTGACAGGAGCTGAAACTATTGCCAACAAAAACAAGCAAGAGTTCCAAATATATTATTCCCAAAAAAATGAATAATATATCCTGGTTATTTGAGAAAATCCTTTGAACAATAAAAATAGTTAAAGGATTTTCTGAGAACAGTATCAAAAAGGATCTGGTGTATTTTCAATAGAAAACATAATCATATCATTCACAAGTTTTATGAAAATGGTCAGTAGTTTGACAGCAGTGGTAGAATATTTTGACAACATTTTGACCACTGTTTGGGACCATTTTCTGTGTCAGTTTGATTGCAAACCTGAGGACACATGGAGACATTTTTTTTTTTAACATTTGTCTAGTCCTCTTTGGAGTTCATTCACTGGGATCAAAAACCTTTTCCTGAACAGATAAATGCATATAGTTGCTTAATGACCATTATTACCCTAAACTTTGACTCATAAGTGTTTTATGTTTATACTCTTTTCTTTTGACTTCAAAAGTTTTGAGATAAACACACTTCTGAGTTTATGTGAATATTAGTCCAAAATCATTCTGCAGTAATGTTTTGAGAGACTTGGTCATGTTTTCACAAGTTTTTCATCCAATCTCACATTACATAGATGCGGACTATGTTGACCCTTGTTTTCTTAATGTATTTGAACATAGTTGATTTTGTCCTTTTTAGGAACTCAACCTGTTTTCAACACATAAGATCTAAATAACTAAAGTTTTAATTTCCCTCTTTTAGTGTTAACAAGACAACAATGCTTTTATGAACATAGGTTTTGTTAATCTGAGGTTTGTACTTTAGTATTTAATGAAAACATCACAAATATCAAAACAACAGTTGAAATCAATATTGAGAAATATAAAATAATCCCATAATTTGACAGATATGTTCACAGATCTGAAAGCTATGGGTGACTTTTGCATGATATCACCTGTTGTGTGAAATTTGTGTGTTATATGACATCTTGGTTGATTTACAGAGTTTTGAATAACCATTTTGAACATGATTTAATCGATACTCTGTTTTTCAACAAAATACAACCAACCTTAGTATCAATGAATTTTGAGCCGAACTGTTATGTCAAATTGATTGTTAGATCGAATTTGACTGTCCAGGCTCTGATACCAATTGTTAGGATCTGAGGCTCTCATGATAGTGTTTGTTTGTTTAAAATGAACAATCAATGAGTATGAAAACATGTTAGGTGCAGCGGAAGTGAAAACAAACTCTGTAAACACAATCAAAGGAGAAAATAGTTTGATAAACAATTGCTTCACATAGAGTCAAAAGATTACAAATCAAAGCAAAAGATTACAGTCATGCTTACAAACTATACTCCCCCTCAGCCTGATGCCCCAAGGTTGGTTGCACACAAGATGAAAGGATTAGACATGAGGAGAAGAATCCACTCAGTCAATCAAATGTAATAGTACAGGGTACTGTTACATTTATAGGCAAACCAAACCACTGAGGAATCTCAGCTGACGTCACCATGAAAGCGACGTCTAACAGCCTAACAACCTGTAGACACTGTCCTTATACAAACTACTGATGTCTAACAACTGATTGTAAATGAAATACTAATCATGAGGAAACAACTGCTTCACGTTCCACTGTTGTAGCCTAAGCACTGATGCTTAATACCAACATCAGTGCTTTCTTCAAAGGTGATCAGTCCTTGAATGAGCAGTGTTTGTATCTTCAGCAGCACTTAAGAGACAGCAGTAGATAGAGCGACAGAGTTTGTCTTCAGCAGTCTTTAGGATTACATCAGCGTTTGGATCATCAGTTGTTCTTTTGAGCAGTACTTAAGGTTCATCAGCTGATAGATATCCACTGTCAAGGGGAAAGCAAGTGTAAACTACTGCTTATTGTGAATCCTCTGTTGTGACCTGGTTTTGGCTTTACATTATCTGTTCCTCTGGTAGGGTTCAATCCCAACAGTCACTCAGAGGTAAGAATTAACATGTTGACGCTTTTAACCCTTCATTGCGCAAACTTTCAATTAATTATGCAAACGGCCACACTCGATCAATAAGTGGCTCATTTGTGAATATAAACATCATAAGAGGTTATTTAGAAACTTAATTTAGGTATGCTAACACTTCCAGTCTTTTCATAATCAAAGTTTTTGATTTTTCGAAAAATTAGTCCCTTAAATTCAACATTTGACTTCGTTAGGGTTTATTACACGTGTCGATACATCATTGGACGTGATTTTACGAGGTGTTACAAATATCTATAAAACTTTCTCTATTATACAGATTCTAAGGTAGTGGTGTTTTTTTTTGTTTCTCTATTTCTTCTTCTACATTATATAGAATTTACTAATATAAAGGTTTGAATGTAAATGCTCTTAGAGGAACTTCTTTATAAAGCATACTCTTTTTTTAATGATATGTATATAAGTTGTGTCATACCTATTTAGGTGGAGATTGACAATCCTACACTACTGATGTACAAATAGCGATGTTAAATAACCTACTCACTTATAATGATACTTAGATAGTTATACGTCTGCACTCTACTCTATGTTTTGAGTATAGTTTGGCAATCATTTTCCTATACTAATAAATTAAAATGTTTTTTGGACACGTGTCGTTTTCTGGTGCTTTCTCATCTTAATTTCATATTTATCTCTCTAATTAAATAACAATAATTTTAAACAAAAGATTAGATAAGAATAAATATTAAGATAAGGATAAAAGTTTGTTTTTATTAAAAAAATGATCATATCAAATTATAATAATAATAATAATAATAGTAATAATAATTTTAAACAAAAAGTTAGATAAGAATATAAACGTTTTTTTTTATATTATGATCATAGTAAGTAATAACAATAATTTTAAGAGTTAAATGCCCGGATAGTTCCTGTGGTTTGCCATTTTTTTCACCTTTAGTCCCTAACTTTCTAAAATATAGCTATAGTCCCTAACTTTTCAATTTTCGTTCCCGGATAGTCCCTGGGCCTAACATCAGTTAGTTTTCTCAGTCAAGAGGGTGTGAAATGACATAAATACCCTTTCCTTAAAACATTAAAAGAAATATATTATTTATTCATTTAATCAAGTAGGGCCCACAATCCTTATCTTCATTAACCCAACCCACCTAACCCTACCCCACCCCACCCACTTCATCTTCCCCACTTTTCACCTATATTAGCTACACTCATATTCATAGTTCATACTTCGGATATAGTCATGTCATTAAGATTAGGTCTAATAATCTAATACTACCTCCAAAAGGAAGGCTCCACCACGCCGGCACACCACCCCGTGGCTTAGCGTGGTGATAGGGGCGGTAGAAATCTCATCGGCGTGGAGGGGGAAGGCTTAATGACGTGGTGGCTCTTGATTGGTGGGTGTTGTTTGGGTTAGTTTTATTTTGTTGATGTTTATTTTTTTTATTAAAGTGCTGCTTTCACGCTCCTCCTACCCCGTGCTTTTTTTACCACGCCCTCTTACTAACGTGGCTACCACATGTCGCTTAATGCGCCTCTTCATGCCCTCCCACACCGTATAGTCTAAAACAAACAAGTAAATAAGTTCCTACATGTTTTAACTCATCATCAGTAATCAAAACATCCAAAACAACATTAGGTTTTTTTTTTTCAAGTTACCAATTCCACTTAAGTTACTAAATTGAGCTTCGTTCCACCTTTCTTCATCACGTACTCTTCCGCAATACACACACCTCAACAACCAACTAACCCATTGAAAATCCAAAATCACATAAAATGACATATACAAATATACGTACATGAAAAAACACATAGAGGAGATGGGGGTTGATGTGTGCAAAATGCAACATATAAATTATATCAATTGTGGCATAAAACTAAGGGGCTGTTTGGCAACCCTCTTAATGATTCATTAAGAGGTTCCCCTCTTATTCGGACAGAGGGGACTTGTTTGGTTGGCTAAAAAGCAGCCTCTTAATGGTACCATTCAGTGCTTAATGGTACAGAGATAAAAAGACGTTGAATGAAAAAAAAGACTCCTGGTACCCCCTAAACACATCCGCCTTTCACCTCTGTATCAAAACCCTAAACACAACACCTTCCCCCTTTCACCTCACCTCCGCCCCCACCCCTCTCGCGACATCCGCCGCCCTCCTCCCGCCAGCCGCCGCCCTCCTCCTCCCTCTCTTCCACCCTTTCCCTTTCACCTCTCATCATCAACACATCCGACAGATCCGACTTGTTTTGCAGCGACAGATCCGACCTCCCTCTCTTCCACCCAACAGCGTTTTAGGGTTTCATTTTGCAGCGACAGATCCGACTTGTTTCATCCTTCACCCACCTATTCATCGCTGAACTGCAACCATCTTGAAGCATCTTTTTCCAGTGCCTAAACCCGATTCAAAACGCATCATCACTTTTGCCAATAAGTCAGATTACATTTCTTTCAGGTATGTTCATTCTGCACATGTTTTTTTAACTCGACTTTATTGACACTTGTAATTCCCAAGGTTCTTTTGTTTAGAGGACTTGCATTCTGTATTGTCAAATATGACGTTGGACATGATTTTTGTGTCCTGGGTTCTCTAATAGGTCAAATGGGTTAAGCTAACAAAAATGGTAACAGGTTGAAAGTCATGAAGTGCATTTACATGAATACCACTTTGTAAATTGTTCTATACAGAAAAAAAATGGTTTATATTTTAATAATTGAAAAGCTAGTTTTTATAGTCATATCGAACATATTAGTCATCTATAGCATAGTTGTTAACAACTATGAATTATAGCTGGGTTGGGTTGTGTATTCTCTTCGATAGTTGATTTATTTGTTTGTGTACGTTTGTATGTTCAGGCATCACGTCTACAGACAAAGCGGCGGTCCTAAATCAATTGATTTAAAGGAGGTTGGTCCTAGGTTTGAGTTACGACTGTATCAGGTAACAATCATCGTATATTTCAGAACCCACTTGAAGAAATTTTATCTATTGTTGATTGATCTACATGACAAAAATGTGGTTTGTTTGTTGCAGGTTAAGCTTGGGACAGATCCGACTTGTTTCATCCTTCACCCACCTATTCATCGCTGATTCTTTGAGCAACCATCAATCAATCCAGATTCGTATTTCACTAAAGAGGTAAATAACTACTTGCCACTTCTTTAATTTGCAAATAGAGTTGTGAAATTGTTTATTACTTTGAATGCTTATTATGAATTTAAGGACTGATAAAAATATAATTTGAGTTGATATTCATATGTGATTCATATAACTTGGGGATTTGTTTATATTCATATAATTTGAGAATGGTTATGTTGTATGTTGAAAATTCATAGATTATGTTATATGTAGAATGGTTATGTTATATGTAGAATCGCTATGTTGTATGTTGATTATTATTAGTTGTTACATTAGAAATGATTGAGGTGGTTTAGATCCCTAATCTTTAGGAACCAATATCCAAAGAAATGGCAAAAAGGATTAGGATTAATTGGAAGCAAGAAGGTGTTGAAAAAACCTTTCTTGAAGCATGTGTTCATGAAATAACCGTTAATGGACGTGAAGGAAGCAGTCTTAAACAAGCGTCATGGAAAACTGTAGCTGAAAATTTGAAAACACAACATAATTTCATAGTGGAACAACGTCAAATGAAGAATCACTATGATTTTGTAAAAGGAAAATTTGCAGCTTGGTTAAAGCTTAAAAACAAATCCGGGAATGTCTATGATCCAGTTACAAACAGTTTTAACTTGTCAGAAGAAGAGTGGCAAATTGAGATGAAGGTATCTGTTTTATACTAATAATTAGTAGTGGTATATTTCATTAATTTTATAGTATTTTAAAATATTTCTTCACACAGTCTAACAAGTATGTAGAAGCTTTGAGAAGTGCGCCACTTGCTTACCCCGAGCTTTGTTGTCAATTGTATGAGGGGTCTACTTCAAATGGGTTTGATAGTTGGGGGCCATGTTCTACGCTTCCTCATCCTTCTGAGGAAGTGTATGAGCACAATTTGGATGGTATTGATGTCGAATGCACTCAAGTGGATTCCCCAAGTAAAGGTGTTAGTGAGGAGTCAAGTATTCGGTCCCAAAAAAAGAAAAAGGAGAGAAACGAAAACATAAGGAAACATTAGAGTCAAAGCTTATAGAAGTTGGTGAAGATATTAGCAAGTTGGCAAAGATGATGATTGAGAAACACACACTTTCTAATGATATGGATGCATGTTTGGAGAAGTTGGAGACATTGGGTTGGGATGAGTCGGATGTGAAATACGAAACAGCGCTTTTGCTTTTTGGTGAGAGTGCCGATCTTAGGAAACTGTGGGTACGTCTTAAGCCGCAGAATTGTTAGAAATGGGTTAAGAATGCGGGAGCGAAGTATGGATTGTTTAACTAAGATTGTGCTTTGATTGTTTTTTTTTTTTTGGGTTAGATGTTATGTTATGGATGTTATGTTTTGGATGTTATGTTTTGGATGTTATGTTATGGATGTTATGTTATGTTAATGTGGATGTTATGTTTTGGATGTTATGTTATGGATGTTATTGTTATAGATGTTATGTGGATGATATAGTTGTTTATTTATGTTATGATAGGTACCTTATGGATCCGGACGATGAGATTATAGTTATCATGATCTTTTGTTGGTATTGGGTTTCATTAGCCTCGAGAATAAATGTTGAAAAGATAAGAGACTTGAATTCGGCATTAACCGGTCATGAATACACGCAAGAATTATTGCATGGTACTTCTACACAATGTCATGAGATGATGCGTCTTTCACGTGATGCATTTATACTATTGTGCAATCATTTTAAACAAACAAATTGGGTACAAAGTAGTAGGTCAATAAGCTTGGAAGAAAAGTTGGCTATGTTTTTTATGGTCATTGGACATAATGAACGTTTTCGAATGGTTAAACGAAGGTTTCAACACTCAACGGAAACAATTCATAGATGTTTTCATGAGGTCCTAAAGGCAATGATGAATTTTGCAAGAGAAGTTATAGTTCCAACATCTTCTAATGTAAGCGCAAATAACTCCGAACGACATAGAAGGCTAAAAGAAATATTTCCTGGAGCAATAGGTGCCTTAGATGGAACTCTTATACATGCGATCGTGCCTGTTGATCAACAGACTCGTTACAGGGGAAGAGGAAAAGGTGAATGCTTTCAAAATGTATTAGCAATTTGTGACTTTGATATGATATTCACATTCGTATGGGCCGGATGGGAGGGCATTGCACATGATTCACGAGTTTTAAAAGAAGTTGCATTCAACCCAAATTCTGGCTTTCCTTTTCCGCCACCAGGTTTTTAACCATTCTTCAATGTTCATTTCATACATAATTTGTTTTTTATATGATAGTTTTGATACTGATACAGATAAGTATTACCTTTGTGACGCTGCGTACACAAACACTCGTGGATTTATGACTCCCTACCGTGGTACGAGGTATTGGTTAGCTGATTTTCGACGACAACGTGCGTTAACTAAGGAAGAAAGATTCAATCATGCTCACGCACAACTCAGAAATGTCATTGAACGTGCATATGGTGTTCTAAAGGCGAGATTCCCAATCCTAAAGCAAATGGCTCCCTTTTCTTTTCCAATACAAAGAGACATAGTGATTGCTTGTTTCGCCATCCATAATTTTATAAGGAAATGCAATATTTATGATCAGTTATTTATGGACTATGATGAGAACACGATGTTTCATGAAATGCAAAGTGGGGAAAATGATGGCCTGTTAGTTCAAGACATAGAGTGGGGTTCACAAGGTATTAACTATATGACTTCTTTACGTAACCAGATTGCTAATCAGTTGCTTTCAAATGATTCAAATTAAAATTGTATGCAGAGTTGTGTTATTTGTATTTGGATTTCGTATGTTGTGTTATTTTGTATTTGGATTTTCGTATGTTTCCATGGAATTTAAAGGATTGATGTGTAATTTGGATTTTCTATGACGTTTTGTATTTTTCTTTTACAATTTTTCATCAATCTGTACACTATTCAGAGCTCTTGCCAAACAGATACATTTCATTCAGCACATAATAGTTCAGAGGGGTAAAATAGTCATTTTGCACAGTCATTCAGAGATACAACCAAACAGATCTTAATGGTTCAGCACTTACTGGTTCAGAGCCTCTTACCCATTCAGACCTCTTACTGGTTCAGCACTTACTGGTTCAGCACTTGCCAAACAGCCCCTAACCCTTTTTTTAGTACTAATGTTGGAAAAAGTGTGCTTTTGTCTTCCTTTTGAATTTTCAGGATTAAATGAGCTCAAATTAACAAAAGAAGCAAAAAGGCAGCTAAATCTAACATAAATACAAGAAAAGGAACAAACGTGGCATGCCCGACCTCCCCGAAAGCATCTTCCCAAGCAAAACAAGATAACAGAAGATTGAACACGCCCCGTGCTCAGCGAACACGGTGGCGTGCCCAAGTGTCAGCATAAAAGACAAAGTTGTAGAAGCTTCCATCGCCCACCACGGGGCCGTGCTCAGCGGACACGGGGCCGTGGTCAACTATAAGATTGGCAGAATCCAGGCAAATCTTGATAGTACAGATACGCTTCTGAACACGGGGTCGTGCCCAGCGGACACGGGTGTGGTCAACTAATGCAGACAAACTGCAATTAATGAAGACAGAGAAGAGGATGGGCACGGGGCCGTGCCCGAGCTTCTGTTCAGCCTATAAATAGGAGTGCTTGGCTCAAGTTCAAACCATCCCTTGGCACACCACCTCTCTCACACTTCACCCACCATCCACCACCATCACAACACCATCATCCACCACCATCATCCATTGTCCATCATAGAGTGTGTGAGTCCTCTCGGGATCCAAGATTGATCGTAAGAGTTCTTGACAATCAAGGTCATGTTTGCCTAAGTCTCTTACATCACTTGGTGAAGACAAGTGTCTAGTGTAATACTTTTTATTTTTAATCTTTTCGCACTTTTTACTTGGTTATGTATTAATGACTTTAATAACTAGTTTCTTATGTTGAAGGTGATTCTTCCTTATCGTTTTTCCGTGGTGTCTTGGCATTATTTTACTGTCTATATAAAATAAAAGATTTTCACCATTCATATCTCCACGGTCTATATGGAGGTATGTTGGCTACCTGGTCGGGGGTTAAGGGAACGGTTTGGTAAGAGTCTTGCCTTGTTCAGTGTATAGATCCTGCAAGGACCTGGGTCAAATTTAGTAGGACCTCCTTCAATACTTAACGGTATTCGGTGGCGGAGGTCCAAACTCTTTGACCCCCTCATATGTAAACTACTATTAATACTTTAACCCGGCTACTTAGGACTGTATCCCTGCTGACTCAGACTACTTAGCCGAGGGTAACGTCACCTTCAAAAGAGGGGCCTACCATAATACACATTAATAACTTAATTAATTATCTTTCAATAATCCAACCCTTTAGGATTGTATCCTTGCTGACTCAAACTACTGGGTTGAGGGTAACGTCACCTTCAAAAGAGGGGCCTACTACAATAACTAAGATAATCTCTTAAATAGTGCAAAAGTGCAGAAATAATCAAAGGTTACACTATACACGAGTCAGAGCCAAGTGATTCATCTTGTCTATCTGTTTTTATTTTATTTTATTTTTCAGCATTTTAGTTAGTTTTTATTTTTCTAGTTTAAAACGTTTTTCTAACTTTTTGATTTGATTAGACGTTGAGGATAAACCGGTACTAAAAGATCTTGTGTCCTTGGACGACCTCGGTATCTTACTAACACTATACTACGCTCACGATGGGTGCACTTGCCCATATGTGTGTTTAGTGTTAGTAAATATCGGGTTTTATAAAATAAAAAATTGGCTAAAAAAGTGTAAAAGGGCTTAAAATATACATTAAAACCATAACACACTACACACGCATCAAGTTTTTGGCGCCGCTGCCGGGGACACAAGGATTTTAAGAAAGTTAGGAATCAACGCCCTAATCATTTTTTCTTATTTTTCTATTTTTTTAGGATTTTTCTTAATTTTTCAGCTTCTGCAGAACTAAGCACGGGCCGTGCCTGCTGAACACGCCCCGTGCCCAATCATTGGAACTGGCAATCCAATTTTAAGTCAGACAGTAAGCTGAACATGGGGCCGTGCCCACTCAACACGCCCCGTGCCCAAGATTCAATTACTGAAAACAGAACCGTGAGATCCCGACGGTTGGTAATTTCTGACACAAATATGAGTGATACTGATAATTTTTACTTTCGGCACTCTTATGGTACGTGGTGTCAAATATGTGGTGGTTCCCATAAGGAATTAGAATGTTATTTTCTAAATTATAAGCCCCACTATATAGACCCATCGTTTTCCTGTATCCTTAAGAGGGGCGAAAGTAAAAATAATCCCTATCTCTCCCTCGAATGCTCTCAACCAGATTTTCTAGGAGAAATGCTTCTTGATGAACTATTTCAATTAGAAGATCTAATTCTTAATTGGTTAAAAGAACTTAGGATAGATTTCAATAATTTATCTCAAGACGATAACCAAGAAGAAGTGTTGGGATCGCATTCAAACAACTTCGTTGTTCCCGACGATACTTCTAACTCTAGTGAGGACTTGAGAGATAGTCGTCCCTGTGTCGATTGTGCCGTGAAGGACTCCCCATCGACTTCGTTTGATGCATACATAGACTTGAGCGATTCGGCATACACCTTCTTTAACGAGAGCCCGGGAAAGGGTTGTACTTGTCCACCTACATATAGCATAGGAATCACCCTCACCGACAACCTCTTGCGTTCTAGTCTTAATCTAGAAAAATTAAGGTATCTTAGGCACTTTGGGGTTGTTCCATCCAGTAAGGAACCGCCCGATCCAGAAAAGTTCCTTAAAAATAGACAAATTCCATAAGACAGTTTCTAGACACTGGGCCGTGTCCAGGTCAACACGCCCCCGTGTCCACCCAAAGATTCTTTTCTGATTTCATCAGAATACGGACAAAATTGTGTCAGGATTCTGTCTGCACACGGGGCCGTGCCCAGCCGACACGGGGCCGTGCACAACGTACTGTCATTTTCTATAAATGCAGCCAAGAATCCTGCACATTTGAACCATTCCAGGGACAGAGATTTGGGGAATCTTCTCACATACCATCCTAGGTATTTTCTAAAAGAAGTTTCTCAACCACCTTCTTGTCCTTTCCTCTTTTATCCAATATCATATTCTTCAATGTTTTCCTTATACTTCCATTAAAGCTTGAGACCTCCATAATTTCAAGCTTTATTGAGGTGTTTGTTAGATTTTTTTTCATGGAATCTTGTTAAGAATAAAGTTCTACAACAATGTTTTAAGTTGTTTCTGTTCAAAAACGTTTTAAAAATCACGAAAACAAAAGATTCCTTGTTCCAAAATCCTGCAGATACCTGAACACGGGGCCGTGTTCATTTAACACGGGGCCGTGTCCGAGGTACTGGTTCCATAAAATTGAACTCTTTTCGGTATGTTTCCTCAGAATGGCAAGTAGAACGAGCGGAACATCTTCGTCGCACTCCAGAAACAACCGACAAGGGAGAAGATCATCAATGGTTGAAGATTCTCTTGTAAACTACGTTTACGCTCTAAGAGAGGCCATTGATGAGATAACAGGGGTAGAAGAAGCATTGATCGACCGTATTAATCATCTAACGGTGGGACTAGAAGGATGTCTCCGGGAAGTCAACCTTTTGCACCAAAGGTTGAACATTCTCGCCTCTCCTCCTTTGGTGACAATTATCACCCAAAGGGCATGGAATGTGGTACCGGAAGTCATCATTCCGGCCGAATGGTACACCATACATCCGGAACCCCCTCGAGACGGTGTCACTACCCATCCACAAGATGTTGAGGAACATGAAGCCGCCTCCCTCCTACCGAGAGAGATAGAAGAATGGCTCTAGCAACATCTAGGGAACACCGCTCGGCTTGGAGTTCTACAAAGCTTTTAGATCCCGGAAAACTATTTCCGGAATTTTGGTTCTTATTGTAGAAGTAGAGCTCCTTAGGTTGATTTTGCGTATCACTTGACCTATTTAATTTAGGACCTTTAACTTTTATTTTCCACTTTGTTCTCCATTTCTAGGACTATTATGTAATTCTCTCTATGACTTAATGAATGATGGTTTTAGTTAACTTGGTGTTTGGATGGTGTTGAAATAAATAAACCACACTCAGGATGGCAAAGGATAACAAGGGAAACTTGAACCAGCACCCCATGCAGGAAAACAGGGCCATCCGACGAACTTTCTTCATTACAGCAGGTTCAGCACGGGCCATGTCCGCCCAACACGGCCCCGTGCTGCACAGTCTGCAGAAAATGCCCAGTTCAGGTAAACTGGACACGGGCCGTGTTCACCCAACACGCCCCCGTGTCCAGGCTTCTGTTTCTCTTTTTCAATTTTGTTACTGGCACCTGAACACGGGGCCGTGCCCGGACACCATGGGGCCGTGTCCAGATGCCCAGTAACACAAATTTTTGCTTTTTAACACCCTTTTACACATTCAATCAACCTAAAAACTTATTTTTGGGACACATTGAGGACAATGTGTAATTTAAGTGTGGGGGGGGATGCTAAAATCTTGAATCTTGCAAGTCCTAATAACAAGCCTTACACAAAACTCTATTGGAACCGCTAATTTGTCTAGGTTTAACTCGGGAAATTCAAGTTCAAAAAAGGTTATATTTTTACAAATTTACAACCGATAGCGTCGTGATAAAAAGAACCAACATAAGAAAATTATGAAACGGCATGACAAGCTTAGTTAAAATTTGATTATATATACTTGATCACATAAAAACCCATTCCCACAAAAGTGAGTTTTGAGCCTTTATTGAGCATACAAATAAATATCATTAAACTAAATGCTCATTTTTCGTTTCTTGTGTGAATAGCCGCTTGGTTCTTACGACTCTAGAACTTGCCACGACGATACATTCCCGGTCCTTACCAACTTAAACCCGAGTAAGTAAATGATGGAGGCATTAGGACTGACCCTTTTTATTTCTACACAATTTTTTACCACCTACCCAAAATCCCCCTAGTTAGCCCCTTTGAGCCTAATCCTTTTCATTTCATAACCCAAACCAAACACCCCTCTCACCCACCAAAACCTTTTTTTTTTATTTTTAACCTTTTGTTTTAGTAAAAAGCTCGGTTTGTCGTATGACTATTCAAAAAAATAATGTTGATGATGAAGCAAAAGAAATAAACAAGCAAATTCATCAAAAATAACTTTGTTTGAATCATGGCTTCATCAAAATAAAAAAAAATAAAAAAATTGCAAAAATAAAAAGTCTTACGAAAACCGACGTTTTTTACGCTTTTCGCCCTTTTTCTACTAACCACTAACCTAACCACCTACCTTTAACCAAAGCCTAACCCTTCACCCAAAAGTCCTCTTGATATTTACAAAGGTATATAGTTAAAAAGGAGGAGGATTGATTGATTGGCAAGCCTATAGTAGGAGTAAGTTTCATGCCGCTCTCGAGAGATTCACTAAAATACATCTTCGACCGAGTGTTGAGTGATCCCCCGTGAGGTATGTGAACTTGTATATAAATAGAATTTTAAAGAGGCATGTTATGCCCTAATAAGTAATTTATCTTATGAAAAGTTTTAAATAAATCATGACGAATAGGTTTGTAAATAAATAAAAATAAAACTTAATAAAGAATCTTGGAAATCCCGACACTCTATGACAAGCCCAAAAACCCTCTCTTCTACCCATTCCATTTGGGAGTGTAAAGCCACATTATAAAGAGTTTTGCTTGAGTACAAGCAAAGATTCAAGTGTGGGGGTATTTGATGTGTGCAAAATGCAACATATAAATTACATCAATTGTGGCATAAAACTAACCCTTTTTTAGTACTAATGTTGGAAAAAGTGTGCTTTTGTCTTCCTTTTGTATTTTCAGGATTAAATGAGCTCAAATTAACAAAAGAAGCAAAAAGGCAGCTAAATCTAACATAAATACAAGAAAAGGAACAAACGTGGCATGCCCGACCTCCCCGAAAGCATCTTCCCAAGTAAAACAAGAGAACAGAAGATTGAACACGCCCTGTGCTCAGTGAACACGAGGGCGTGCCCAAGTGTCAGCATAAAAGAAAAAGTTGTAGAAGCTTCCATCGCCCACCACGGGGCCGTGCTCAGCGGACACGGGGCCGTGGTCAACTATAAGATTCGCAGAATCCAGGCAAATCTTGATAGTACAGATACGCTTCTGCACATGGGGTCGTGCCCAGCGGACACGGGGGCGTGGTCAACTAATGCAGACAAACTGCAATTAATGAAGACAGAGAAGAGGATGGGCACGGGGCCGTGCCCACTGGACACGGGGCCGTGCCCGAGCTTCTGTTCAACCTATAAATAGGAGTGCTTGGCTCTAGTTCAAACCATCCCTTGGCACACCACCTCTCTTACACTTCACCCACCACCCACCACCATCACAACACCATCATCCACCACCATCATCCATTGTCCATCATAGAGTGTGTGAGTCCTCTCGGGATCCAAGATTGATCATAAGAGTTCTTGACAATCAAGGCCATGTTTGCCTAAGTCTCTTACATCACTTGGTGAAGACAAGTGTCTAGTGTAATACTTTTTATTTTTAAACTTTTCGCACTTTTTACTTGGTTATGTATTAATGACTTTAATAACTAGTTTCTTATGTTGAAGGTGATTCTTCCTTATCGTTTGTCCGTGGTGTCTTGGCATTATTTTACTGTCTATATAAAATAAAAGATTTTCACCATTCATATCTCCACGGTCTATATGGAGGTATGTTGGCTACCTGGTCGGGGGTTAAGGGAACGGTTTGGTAAGAGTCTTGCCTTGTTCAGTGTATAGATCCTGCAAGGACCTGGGTCAAATTTAGTAGGACCTCCTTCAATACTTAACGGTATTCGGTGGCGGAGGTCCAAACTCTTTGACCCCCTCATATGTAAACTACTATTAATACTTTAACCCGGCTACTTAGGACTGTATCCCTGCTGACTCAGACTACTTAGCCGAGGGTAACGTCACCTTCAAAAGAGGGGCCTACCATAATACACATTAATAACTTAATTAATTATCTTTCAATAATCCAACCCTTTAGGATTGTATCCTTGCTGACTCAAACTACTGGGTTGAGGGTAACGTCACCTTCAAAAGAGGGGCCTACTACAATAACTAAGATAATATCTTAAATAGTGCAAAAGTGCGGAAATAATCAAAGGTTACACTATACACGAGTCGGAGCCAAGTGATTCATCTTGTCTATCTGTTTTTATTTTATTTTATTTTTCAGCATTTTAGTTAGTTTTTATTTTTCTAGTTTAAAACGTTTTTCTAACGTTTTGATTTGATTAGACGTTGAGGATAAACCGGTACTAAAAGCTCTTGTGTCCTTGGACGACCTCGGTATCTTACCAACACTATACTACGCTCACGATGGGTGCACTTGCCCATATGTGTGTTTAGTGTTAGTAAATATCGGGTTTTATAAAATTAAAAATTGGCTAAAAAAGTGTAAAAGGGCTTAAAATAAACATTAAAACCATAACACACTACACACGCATCAAGTTTTTGGCGCCGCTGCCGGGGACACAAGGATTTTAAGAAAGTTAGGAATCAACGCCCTAATCGTTTTTTCTTATTTTTCTATTTTTTTAGGATTTTTCTTAATTTTTCAGCTTCTGCAGAACTCAGCACGGGCCGTGCCTGCTGAACACGCCCCGTGCCCAATCATTGGAACTGGCAATCCTGTTTTAAGTCAGACAGTAAGCTGAACATGGGGCCGTGCCCACTCAACACGCCCCGTGCCCAAGATTCAATTACTGAAAACAGAACCGTGAGATCCCGACGGTTGGTAATTTCTGACACAAATATGAGTGATACTGATAATTTTTACTTTCGGCACTCTTATGGTACGTGGTGTCAAATATGTGGTGGTTCCCATAAGGAATTAGAATGTTATTTTCTAAATTATAAGCCCCACTATATAGACCCATCGTTTTCCTGTATCCTTAAGAGGGGCGAAAGTAAAAATAATCCCTATCTCTCCCTCGAATGCTCTCAACCAGATTTTCTAGGAGAAATGCTTCTTGATGAACTATTTCAATTAGAAGATCTAATTCTTAATTAGTTAAAAGAACTTAGGATAGATTTCAATAATTTATCTCAAGACGATAACCAAGAAGAAGTGTTGGGATCGCATTCAAACAACTTCGTTGTTCCCGACGATACTTCTAACTCTAGTGAGGACTTGAGCGATAGTCGTCCCTGTGTCGATTGTGCCGTGAAGGACTCCCCATCGACTTCGTTTGATGCATACATAGACTTGAGCGATTCGGCATACACCTTCTTTAACGAGAGCCCGGGAAAGGGTTGTACTTGTCCACCTACATATAGCATAGGAATCACCCTCACCGACAACCTCTTGCGTTCTAGTCTTAATCTAGAAAAATTAAGGTATCTTAGGCACTTTGGGGTTGTTCCATCCAGTAAGGAACCGCCCGATCCAGAAAAGTTCCTTAAAAATAGACAAATTCCATAAGACAGTTTCTAGACACTGGGCCGTGTCCAGGTCAACACACCCCCGTGTCCACCCAAAGATTCTTTTCTGATTTCATCAGAATACGGACAAAATTGTGTCAGGATTCTGTCTGCACACGGGGCCGTGCCCAGCCGACACGGGGCCGTGCACAACGTACTGTCGTTTTCTATAAATGCAGCCAAGAATCCTGCACATTTGAACCATTCCAGGGACAGAGATTTGGGGAATCTTCTCACATACCATCCTAGGTATTTTCTAAAAGAAGTTTCTCAACCACCTTCTTGTCCTTTCCTCTTTTATCCAATATCATCTTCTTCAATTTTTTCCTTATACTTCCATTAAAGCTTGAGACCTCCATAATTTCAAGCTTTATTTAGGTGTTTGTTAGATTTTTTTTCATGGAATCTTGTTAAGAATAAAGTTCTACAACAATGTTTTAAGTTGTTTCTGTTCAAAAACGTTTTAAAAATCACGAAAACAAATTAAAAACCCAAGATTTCTTGTTCCAAAATCCTGCAGATACCTGAACACGGGGCCGTGTTCATTTAACATGGGGCCGTGTCCGAGGTACTGGTTCCATAAAATTGAACTCTTTTCGGTATGTTTCCTCAGACTACTTAGCCGAGGGTAACGTCACCTTCAAAAGAGGGGCCTACCATAATACGCATTAATAACTTAATTAATTATCTTTCAATAATCCAACTCTTTAGGATTGTATCCTTGCTGACTCAAACTACTGGGTTGAGGGTAACGTCACCTTCAAAAGAGGGGCCTACTACAATAACTAAGATAATTTCTTAAATAGTGCAAAAGTGCGGAAATAATCAAAGGTTACACTATACACGAGTCGGAGCCAAGTGATTCATCTTGTCTATCTGTTTTTATTTTATTTTATTTTTCAGCATTTTAGTTAGTTTTTATTTTTCTAGTTTAAAACATTTTTTCTAACTTTTTGATTTGATTAGACGTTGAGGATAAACCGGTACTAAAAGCTCTTGTGTCCTTGGACGACCTCGGTATCTTACCAACACTATACTACGCTCACGATGGGTGCACTTGCCCATATGTGTGTTTAGTGTTAGTAAATATCGTGTTTTATAAATTTAAAACTTGGCTAAAAAAGTGTAAAAGGGCTTAAAATAAACATTAAAACCATAACACACTACACACGCATCAGGGGTCTTGGGCGATGGGGTCTTTGAACAGCAGACCCATCATGATAATTCAGATGAGAGAGATTAGAGAGAAAAGTGAGATGAGTTTTAACGAAGAAGGGGCAAAATTAGAAAAAGAGTAAATTACAAAACTCGTCCTTTATGTATGTATATTATTGCAAATCATCTTCTTTGTCTTCAATAATTACATTAATCATACCTAATGTTCACAAATCCTAACATATCCATACTGCAAGGAGCATCGGTCTAACTGAGGGCATTAATGAAAGCTGTACAAAAGCCCAGAGACCATCCGTCCATTTGAAAATCTTACTATACTAATAAATGAAAATCTTTATGGGACACGTGTCACTTTCTCATACCTTTTGCTATTTTTTTTAATTTTTTTTATTTCCTATTAAATAATAATTTTTAAACTTATATTCTCTGCTAAATAATGATATTACGATAAAGAAAATATTAAAGATATCAATAGTGAGAAGATAATTATCATCAACAATCTGAATCTTTTAAAAAGAATTATAAGATTAATAATAATGTTACATTATTTTGGTTTAAAAAATATATCTAAAAACAATTTGTAGCATAATTTGAATTTAAATTAATTAGAAAAACTCAATCACACATATTTAATTTATATCCATCTAGGTTATTCAATATAATAGTTTTTAGCATATAATTCTAACATATTCTATTGTATCTAGGTTATTTAATAACACAGTTTTTAGCATATAATTCTACTATATATATTTTTTTGAACAGCTAAATTTTTGCCACCAATAGGATTTTTTTTTTTGCAAAGCCTTATCCAATACCTTAATACCACTAGGTCAAAGATCCTTTGATGATTCTAATATATTCTATTGTATTTTTTCTCTTATAATTAGGGGAAGGGGTATAATTCTAAAATAGTCTAATACTAGCTAACACTGCACTGTCACATCAAATCTACCTATAAACGTTTGTTTTTATTATGATCATATTAAATAGTAATTCTAAACAAAAAAAAAGATAAGAACAAATATTTGTTTTTCTATAAATAATTTGTAACAAAAATTTAGATAAGGATAAACGTTTGTTTTTATTATGAACTAGGTTTATACCCCGTGCGCGCGTTGCGGCGCGCTACGTAGCGTTGGTTCAAGATCGCATTCTTGGCTTTCTTCATCTAAAGTGGATCGAGCGAAACCAAAATAAAAAATTTGCAGCCTGTTCCGGTGAAGATTCACAGTTCACCTCTTCATCACCGAACTCTTCTTTTGCGGCATATGTGTCACGACTCCACACGCATTCAAGACTAAAACACAATTAAGGAATTTATTATAAAATATAAATACAAAGTAAATGTTCACTGATACTTGACTATGTATATTATATAGAGAAAAATATGTACCTTGACCGTTGTCATTTGCGCGACATACAATGAAAACATATTTGATGTGCGGTACATGGGTAAGAGAGTAAATGATCAAAGAAAGTGCACCGACAATGTCTTCTGTATCGGTGATTTTATCAGGAAAAGTATTGTAAAATACATACAATGGAGACATTCCCAAATCTCCGTAGAAAACTCCAAGACTTTGAAATGAAAGTTGAAGAAGCAAAAGCGCAGAGAATTTCTACATTGAATAAGGATTTTCAGCAAAACTCCCTTGGAACATAATAACACCATAAGAGATAATAACTTTAAACTTTTTGGTTTCTTTTAAAAAGACCCGTTTGCCCCATTAGTTGACCCCCGACCCGACTGTTTTGGTAGGCTTAAATATCATCATTTCAGCAAAGTGGTGAAAGGGTAATCCTGTTAACAATAAGTAATAGCAACTAAAAGTTCCAAAGCCTATACTTTTTAGGGGTATGAAGTTCTAAAGCCTAAAAGAAAGTATGCAAACTGCAATGAATAAATGATCAGTTTTAAGCACACATCACAGTTTCTTGATCAGTTTAGTCAACCAGAATACCGGTACTGAGTCAACAAACATACAATTACCACAATTGGGATTCAAATGATTTAACATGAATAAATCCCCAATCAAATACTTCTATTTTCCAAATAAAATTGACCCCAATCAAGATCACATACACAAACTTACAGCTGAAGTTGATGAATAAATTATTGTTTTCAAAACAGTTGACCTTAATCAAGACAAACACACACACTTACTTACAGATTGCACCTGAAGAACAAATTGCCTTTTTTTCAAATAATCAAATGAGTTTAATCCTAATCAAGCCAAACACACACACACACTTACAGATTGCATTTATAAACAAATTACCTTTCTCAAATAACTTTGACCCTAGTCAAGACAAACACACACAATTACATATTGCATTTAATGAACAAATTTCCCTTTGTCAAACATGCTTGATCCAAATCAAGACAAACATTATACAAACAAAAAGAACACACAACATTAACAAAATCTAAAAAAGTGCAAAGCATCTATAAAAAAAAGTTACCTTTTCTCTATACATATTTTTGAGCCTACCAGCTTCTTCATCCATAGGCTGGTCAATCTTCTGCTCCAAAGCCCACATGCCTCCTTTTGACTCATCTTCTCCACTCATTACCATTTCCATATCACTCACCATACCCAGATACCCTTTCCAAAACCTCTTTGTCTACTATATATTAGTCAAAAAATCATATGGTCGAATGATTTATTTATTTCACAAATGCAAACCCCCTCTTAAACACTTGACTAAAACGACTTGAAATCAAAGTCGACAATTAATAGACGAAACAAACAATAGCAAACCTTAATAACCTAATTACATAAAAAGGTTGATTCAAACAACAATCAACCAAAAAAAAAAAAGATCGAAACTTACCTCAATCGTTGGGAAAACTCTGACTAAACCCTAGCCGCCGAACTGGGGCACCGGAGCCACCTCTGAATCGTGACAAAGATGATGAAAAATGACGATCGATGAACACCTTCATCATCGGTCACCAGATCCTGATCCTTCATACGCTCTCTCTCCGCGGTGGTTTTCTGAAGTGTGTGTATATAATGAAGGGTGAGGCGGTGTAAAAGGTGAGGAAAAGACAAAGGTCCACCGACCTTTGTCTTTAAGATTATATAAATAGATATATATTTTGGAGTACGTTGACTGAAATTATGGTAAACTAGAAATCAAAGGTTCCCGTTTGATATATATTCAATAATTGTATTATTGTTTATTATTTATTATATAAAATTACATTTATACAAAATAAAAAACAAAGTAAAATGTTATAATAAGTCAATAGTACATGAATGTTCATTCTAAAAGACAAATCTTAACGACTGTTTTTGTTAACATATGACATTATATTTTATTCAACACGTGCAAAAGACGAGTTTTTTTAAAGATATATCTTTTTTATATTTAAAATTACATTTATGCAACCCGTGTAATACACGAGGTTCTAATCTAGTATATACTAATATGAAACAAGGTCGTCATAGAAAACTTATAATTATATTCTCCCTCTCTTAGGCTACTTAAACCAGTTATATATACAAGCAACCTTACGACGGCTCAACTATATACAAGCCAGCTCGGCTCGAAAAATTTACGAACTAAAATTTTCAAACTATAAATTGACAAATTTTGCAACCAGCTATTAAACACGCTAAATATATTATCTCAACACGCGAAACATATACTGAATAATCCTATGTACATAAGGTACCTTATAAAATGAGAGATTTGTAAGTTTGTTTAAACTTTGTGCCCAAACTACAATATATATCCAAATAATATTTTGTGGAAAGAAACAATATAACCAACAAAGACGAGACATGGACTCCTCACCATCCAAACAAAACAAAAAGAAAATCAACATTATTTATTTAACTTATCATCTCAACAACCACCACCACCACCTCTATCAACTGCTTCACCTCCACCACCACCACCTCTACCGCCACCGCTGCCGCCACCACCACACACGATAATAGAAGCCTCCACAGGCGCGGCCCCTAAGTTCTTCTCTATATCAGGGTTCCCTTTACATGTAACCACAACTTTCCCATGGTGTCTCTTTTGGTAGCGGCTTCCGGTGTCGGTGCCGTTGCCGCCTTTGTAACATAGGGTGATCACCACTGTGACTGCCGAGGCAGCAAATATGAAAACAATTGTTGTGATGGCAGTAGCTTCCATATTCCCAAAAGACATTACTGCACCATAAGACAATAACACATCAACCTTCTACTTATTGGCTGTTTATAAGTTTATTAATTAATAAATCATAGATTAATAATTTATTTGGTAGCCTGCAAATTGTTAATACAAAGTTACAAACAACCATATAAGAAATGTGGAAACCGGCCTGATTTAATTATATAAATAGTATCCTAATCTTGTCTTAGCAAAATAAACCTAAAACACGCTTATCATAAAATTAGTGAATCAAACCTTTTTAAATACGTTTGGAACATTAATTTGGTGTCTTGTTCCTGAACTAGTGAGAGGGGCACTCCTCTCTTAGGGGAGTGACCTCTCTTACACACACCCAATCAGCACGCGCCACGTCAACTCCCCTCTTAAGTCTCTATTTTGCACTCAAACGTTGGCATCACTCCAGTCACACAATTATTTTTTTATAAAAAAAGAAGAAAAAATATGATTGGTGAAAAAAGGGTGGACCCACATTAACAACCAATCACCCCCTCTCTCTCTCCTCTCTCTCAAGCGGTGACCACTTACCGATCCCTCTCCCCGCTTACACTCCCCGATTTGATGGCGGCGGTGTTCCCGCTCGGGGACTTCACTCCCCGCTCCCCTCCCCGAGAAGTGCCCCGCTCACCCTAACAATATGCATTAGCAATCATAGTCATATGCTTCTTCCTGCACCTAATATCATGTCACGTCACCAATATCTCTATTATTCAATTGATTTTTTTTATTTATTATTATAATATAATATAATTATAATATAATTTCCACCTTACAAATTTTTATATTTCTAGATGCATATAATTTATTAAAATTCTTAGAAAAAAAAAATAAAAACATATAAACTATATTTAAAATCTATTAAATTTTACAAGATTATATAAACATATGAACTTTATAAACATTATATAAGGTTTTTTTTTTTCAAAACGAAGAAAAAAAGACAAACAATTTGAAAGTTGGGTCCAGATCTCACCTGACCATCCGTCTCATTACAACGGCGATAGATTGATGTGTGTAACACGAAGTTCATAGCTAGCTCGTATGGCGGGTGTCATCTTAAAAACACCCATGGGGGAATCCATAAACTTTTGAGTAAACTGCAACTTGAGTCCCTAAGGTTTACTCAAATTTGCATGTTGAGCCACTAACTTTTTTGGTAACCTGAGCTCCCGTGGTTGCAGTTTTTGTCATCTGAGTTTCTAGATTAACTTTTTGTTTGTTGACCGGGTATAGTCGTCCTTTTATCTCAATCAATGAGGGCATTTTTTGTCATTATACATCAATTAGCCCCAAATTCAATTAGAGTCTCTAACATCAAACCCTTAAATTTCCCATCTCCCAAATTACCTACAATTGACCCATCAACAAATACACCGAAGACGAATACAATGGCCGAAAGGTTTTGGAAGTTTCGAGGTCTTGAAGAAGAGAATGACACTTCCTTCAATCTTCTGACTTTCAACCCTCTATTCCGAGCCATTTCCCTTTTTCAAGTTAATCGACCTCAACAAACCAGGAATGAGTCTTTCACACTTGGAACACGTCGGAGCTTTGACCCACCTAAACTATCCAGAATTTACCTTCTGATTTTGAAATACAACGTGTAAGAACAAAAAAAATGGAATTGTTTAAAACTTCAACAACAAAGAGAAGTAAGAATATGTAGAATACATAATAAAGAAAACATCAACGTGAGTTTGCATCAATCCATTAGGTGCGAATGCAAGTAGGAGCACCACATGAGCATAGAACAGTAGATTTTCTATACAATTTAGACGATTTTGAAGATGAAGACTGAGAATTAGGGTTGAAAACGATTTGGGGAGAAAGTATAATAATGGATGAAGACATATAAGGAAGAAGAACTTTCGAGTTTACACATTTAGTCCATGAGGGCATTTTGGTCATTTACTCATTCAACTAGCGGTCAACAGACAAAAAATTAGTCCAGGGACTTAGATGACCTAAACCTACAACCAGGAGGACTCAGATTACAAAAAAATAATAAAAAATAAAAAATAGGTGCTCAGCATGCCAATTTGTGTAAATGACAGGTGTAACGCCTCGCTTTTGTAACTTTCCTTATTTAGAAATTTGTCTTGTATTCTATTTTTGGAAACTTGCATTCTCTTGTAATCGTATTTCATTTTCAATCATTGTAAACCGAGGCTTCAATTGTAATAAAACTTGATCATTTTATGAGAATTATACTTTGATTATACGTTCTTGTATTACATTTGTCACACCCTCAAATTCCACGTGCGGAGTATCACCGCGAGGCGTGTTACTGGCCAGGATCCAACCACCAATCATATTGAACATTCACAAATATAAAGCAATTTATCAAAATACAATTAGTGGCATAACAAAGTCCACATCTTAGTCTTAAGTTTTAAAACATCATAAAAAGGAAACAGTGGAAGCATAGTCTCAACAGTTTAACCAAGTCTAAAGTTTAAATTTATTTAAAACCCAACACGGGTTAATGCAACCACTACACTCCTCAAGCCACAAGCTCCAGCTATCATGGATTACCTGCAAAGCATACAGTAGGGTGTCAACATAAAGTTGGTGAGTTCACGAGTTATCCAGTTTTAAGTTTTAAGAAAAACGTAAGTTGTTTAGATAAAACATTTATAATCACGTTATGGGGAGCTACCCCATCTGTAAGCTCACTAAACTGCAATACCGAATCCTGAGACGTTGTGTTGTTGTGGCCCAAGTCAATATCTATCGTCATTGACCAAGATTAAGGACTACTAGTTCACGCCCGATTCCCCCGGTCACAGTGTGATGTTTGCCAAACCTAATAGCGCTATCAACTAATATCCTGTTCGCCCTGGCGACTAATCGGTATCGTAAAGTAGGGACTTCATGATAGAGTTTCGTTTAGTTTTGCTAGTTGTGATTTATAAATAATATCCAAACATATTCCCTCCCCGGGAATAGTAGTTTAAAAGTATCCTTTGCAAGGATAGTAGTTTGTCCGTGTCCCTCCCCGGGACGCATTCTTTCAGTGTGTGTGAACTCACCTTGGTTTGTTCGGCAGAGGGTTTTACTTGTTTTAGTTATTTAGATCAACCACGTCCTATTTAAAGTTACCACATTTGGTCAGATACGTATACAAGTATTTCATGCATTTTCACAAGTAGCACATACTTTCTAAATTCCTCATAAGTGCGCAAACAGTCATTAGCATACTCAAATACTTGCACAATCATATTTAATAAACACAACATTTCATGGAACATTGCAAGTCTTAACTAGAAATTAGATCCGGTATCTTAATTAATTTCCAAGTTCAGTAATATGCCCCTAATGAAGTTTAGAAGATTATTAAATATAATGGTGGCAACAACAGTGCACGGCCCAATGGCCTGTTGAGCCCAATTCATGTGTGATGCAAATATTTTCAAGTCTAATCAAGTGTGTGTTGGTGCAAGAGTGTCCCCACATTCTTCCTAGTGTGCGATCACAACCATTTGTTTCTGAGTGGCCCAAAACTTGTGGCCCGAATCAAGAATCTGTCTACACAAAGAGAGTGTGCGACTCAGTTTGCTTTGTGCGACCATCTCACATGAAAGGAAGGAAGTGGGGCCCAAGATGGTGAGTGTGCGAACCACGTGACCATGTTTACTAATGGAGTGTGCGACTTCATGTACTGTCCAAAATGTTCTAGGTGAAACATGGATGTGGGTCCATGCATTTAAATGTGCAGACAAAATTAACATACAATCATTCTCATCCTTTCATCAAATCGAAAAAGACAAGGAAGCCATCTAATATGAAATCATCTATCATTCGAAAATGCAGAACATTCATCATCATTATCGTTCAAACAATGAATCGGATATCAGTTTCATCATCGCCATTATCATCTTTAAACAGTCAACAGTCATGAGCATTCATCATGTAAAAGACATCACTTCTTTATTCTTAAGCTTTTAAATATGCATGACCAGGTTGTACATTGGGTACATATGGTTGTACATTTCAAAGAAAACCCAGTAAATTGAAGCATCAACATGAATCCTTTATCACCTTTCTTAACAGTCTACTTAAATCATTCTCATTAATTTAACAGACATCATTGTTTAGATCTATTAACATTTAACGAAATATCACGTTCATCATTTAAACTACGTAACGGGAGTCATCGTTATCAAGCACACTGACCTGAATCCGATGCCGTAAAAGAGTGTATGTTAAGATAAGAAATAAGCAGAGTTCCGAGTGGAGTTGTACGAGCTTCCGACGCTGTGTTCTGAGCTGAGCAAAGATTCTATCGGATTGGAGTGTAGTTACTGGATAACCAGAGTGAACGGAGTCGCCGATGGTTTGATCGGAGCCAAATGTTTGACCGGAGATCTGATCGGAGATGGTAATGTTTGGTCGGTGTGTGAGTTTGGTTGCAGGTTTCTTGGGAGGGAAGGGTTAGAGAGAAAAGAGGAATGATTTGGGGATTTGTGCAATAAAGGTGATGGGCAACAATCTTGGATCTTGGCTGGTCTTATGGTTTATATAATACCCCATGTTGGATCGCACAATTGACTGATCAAGTATTCTTCCACTGTGCGATTAGGATTAGGGTAACTTGGAGAGGGGCTTGGGCTTATAGTTGGGCTGGACATAAGAACTCAGGTGACCCATTTCGTTGAGGTGTAATAACAAAGGTAAAATTTTCATCATCATGCAAAGTATAGATAATTAAATAATGAACATGGAGTTAAAATTTGGAATTTCTAATTTTATTAGTTTACTTAATCGTTTCGTACAATAGTTTTGTGCTGGAAGGACTCGAGGTGTTACAACATTCATCTTATACCTATACTTTTTACACATTCATCTCTCTCACAAATTCGTACTGTTTTACATACAACCCATAGTAAAATACGTGTCTTGATACTTATATTACTTATAAATACTTAATTATACGTTTACAATACTCAACCTATGCTTTTATATACATTTTATACTTATAAGATGCCAAAATATTCAAGTTGTACCTTAAAATACATTACACGTCAAAGTATAGGGGCTGAATGTGTAAAAAATGAAAACAAATCAAAGATTGTCCTGGCAAGGGACGCCGCGGCACGCGGAGACCCCCCTTTCTATCGTGATGTGCGGAGGCTACCGATTCGCATCAGGTCTGTTTTGGTTACGGGATTGGTCACCGTTTCTCAACTAACTCCTACCTAATTACCTTTGAAACACCATTAAGACCCAAACCTACTCACCCACTATAAATAAAAGCTCCCTAACCATCATTTTCACTTTCCAAACACTTCTAAATCATCAAAACACACTCTAAATTGCTGGAAATTCTAGTTCAAGGCAGATTGCTTTCAACTACAAAAGTGAGTTCAAACTCACTTTTCTCCAACTTTTCTTCACCATTTCTTCTTCTACAAAGCTTGGAACACCTCTAGGAATGTTTCCACAGGTTTACCATGGTAAACCAAGGTGGAACAACACCATTTTGAGGTCCAAACTTTCTGTTTTGTAAGATTTATGGTTAACTTTTGATAAACTCAACTTTCTACTTGAATCTCATACCTAGTAACTTCCTAAACCTATCTATGGTTGTGGAACTTGTTAGAGTTTGATTCTTACAAGTTTAGAGGTACAAACATGTCACACCCCGATATTTCCACGTTTGACCGGTGGGCCCGGTGGGGAGTATCGTGACGTAGTTGATATCATCATAGTCAAACAACACAATATTTAAATGCACAGCGGAAGCAAAAGATAAATATATTACAATCTGAATATAAAGTAATATCAAGTATTACAACGGAAAGTAAAGGATCCACAGGCGGATCTTAAAATATAAACATTTGTTCAACAGACTTTAGACGCCTAGAACTTGCAAGATTCCTTATTAACGCCCTGAGCTTCCAGCCAATTACGTTCAGTACCTGTCACTTAACCTTTTTGGAAAATACGTCAGTTTTCACTGGTAAATACACTCAACTGACTCATTTGAAAAGAGTTTTAAGAAATTAACTTAGATGCACCAGGCACAAAATATCTTGACACTTTGATTAAAATGCACAAAGGCAAAATTAATCTTTTATAACTTGGGACAATTATATTTATAATCTTGTATACAGATTTACATGTTCGTTGTACGTTCAGGGCCCGATGTAGAAACCGAGTCAGATTAACAGACACGCCACAAGTATAGGCCCACAAAAGAGTGAGATACCGTTATTCCTTAAACAACTGTCAGGTGTATGCCTACACCCCGTGCTTAAGACGTGGCCATTTTATAATACAATGATGTCAGGGATATCCGGGACATGGTCATTAAACCCTAAAGGCTTTTATTTCAAACAATACAGATTAAACCGGGTTACCTCAATAATTTAACCACAATAAGATTAAATATTCAATACCCGACCAAGCGGTATTTTTATAATACCGTATCCCAAGCCCGTATTGGGAAAATAAGTTAAGAGTATTTACCTGAGCTACCTCCTGTCTTAAATAGCAAGAATTTAATAACTCAGCCGTATTCACTTAAGTAAGCGTAGGTACCATTTACCGGAAGGCTCTAGTCTGGAACGATGGTATAAATAACCAATTAGAATGCTAACGGGTCTTTAATTAAGCCTAAGCTTAGACCGGTTAGTCTTACCGAAAGATACGGTTCAAACGCATGATTACGCGAAGACCGGATAGAATGTGATTTAGACCCGACAAGTTCGGAGACTTGCTTAATATGGGTATTTCATACACATTCTGGATTTTGAGATAAAACCGATAAGGTTTGACCGTTTAGGCTAATTTATGTAAACTAGTTACATAAACCGAACCGAACGCGTAATAAGCGTAACGGGTATACATATGAGCAATTTACAGGTTTCCTAAGTTAATATGCTTCATATATGTTGTGACATCAGTAAGATGTCTTTTATTATGCCCGAAACGAATTTAAACACAAACTATGCCCCGTAGGGGTAGTTTGGTCATTTAAAAGGTTATAAAAGAGTTTAAGTATTTACCTAAATTACAGGTCTGATGTAATCAGAAAAATACTTATTTTACTAAGTTATAACAGTAGGGTAAAGTATATATGTGAAATTTATCAATTATAACCAAACTATGCACCGTGGGGGCATTTTTGTAATTTCACATAAGCCGTAAAGCTCAAAACCGAAGTCTGAGTTAAACAACTTTTGCTTACTATTAAAATATTATAATTTACCTCAAATATCAGTAGGTATAAACCCTTGTATGTTTAAAATAGTCTTAGTACATACTAGGCGTTAAAAATGCTTAAAAAGGCGATTAGAAGCCATTTCCGGGTTCTATACATAAAGCTGATATTTTTATTATTCCAGAGGGCTTAAAATAATTTATTTATCATATAAAATCAGTAGCAAAAGGTTTGGAGTCAATTGGATGTGTAAAACTCATTTTATAGCCCGTAAGGGCAAAACCGACAATTACCGGATTAAGCCTACGACTCTGAGTTATGCTCAGCCTAAAATTAATTAAAAATCTTCCAAAATCCCAAAATAATATATTACCTCAGTGGGTAAAGATTTTGATATCAAAAAGTAGGCTTAGCTAGGCTATACGCTAATTACGCCGTTTAATTATCATAAAGCTTTCATTTTACGCTAACGAGCATAACTCTTAATCTACACCTCAAACTGATGTCAAACTTTGCATACAAGTTTATATATCAGTAATTAAAGTTTCTACACTTTTACATTTCCAAAAACCACGTTTTATGGTAATAAGGGCATAATGGTCAACATATGAGCAATTAACGGAATCATGCATTTGAATTGGATAACTAATGATCCGAGGTGTATAATCACAGAGGGTTATACTAGCATGTAACTTGGTCCAAATAAAGCTCTAAGGCATTTCTAAAACATACCATAACGGGTCAGAACTGAAAGTCAAAGTATAAGTCAAACTATGCGACTTTCGGTTCCGAACCGGGTCTAAACAGGAAATTGTCGGGTTGAACATGTTTAGACATGTTTCTACATTCATTACCAAGTTATATTAATGACCAAACAGGTTGTACGTGTTCTACATTGCTAATTATGCATAAATTAGAATTTAATTATCCTGTTGACTTTTTAATAACAAGTTTGACCCGACATTTGACCTAGTTAGAGTGGGAATCAGGGGGAACCCTTTTAAGGGTTTATTACCCACATAATTACCAACTTATAACTACTTTCAATTCGAGATTTGACTGAGCCATTATTAATTAATCTCGAAGTCAAATCGTAATTACGACGGTTTGACTTTTAGCTAAATAACTAAGCTAAACTCATATTAAGAAGGTTAAGCAAACTTACTGAAGTCCTATGCTTGATTAGGAAGGTCTTGTGTCTGCTCTTAAGCTCCCAAAGGCTCCAGAATTGCACAAGAAGTGAATGATCAAATGGTTGCAACTTCATGGCCTTTTATAGTGTTTAACTCACCATAGATTGTTGACAAATAAGTCTACCACTGACCACAACTCATCAACAAGTGTCCCTAGTGTTCTAGGGGTTGTTTAGGGGCCAAGCAAGATGAGGAAATTCGTTTAAAGGTCGAAAATCGCGTTTAAACAGCAACCAGCCCCGTTTTCTGTTACTGGGCATCCCTTGCGCACCGTAAGCATAAGTTCTTGCGGTGCGCAAGGCTTCTGATCAGCCTTCACATTTTCCATTTTTTGCATAAATGACTCTTGGCCCTTCCGAAAGGTCAACTAACCTTTATATTTTGCACTTTGAGCCCTCCATATTTACCTACAAGGGCTTTAGGGCTTATACCCATTTTGTTAAGTCCCCGGTTAACTTTATTGTTACCCGAAAAGTCCTAACTTTCAGCGTTGACGCTTTAACCCCTCGCATACGAATTTGATCATAACTTTCTCATACGATAACGAAACTTTATGAAATTTATATCGTGTATTCTAGTGAGCATAATTAACCGTTACAAAGCTTCGGGTTTGTCAAAAGGTCACTCAGAGGTATAAATTAAACATGTTGAAACATTTAACCCCTGTAGTTTGTAATCTCTCACTTTCTTTCATATTTAGCTTCGTATGATCCATGATTTATTCGTTTGAAGGTATGAGCATCATGTAGGGTTAATGTACAATGTATTTATTCACTGTTGACATTTAGAACTCGTATATTCACATACTTTCCTTGTTTGTCAACTTTAGTCCTTCTATACATTCTTTCACACGTTCAAACATATGACACGTGTCAACTTATTATAGGACATGAATTTTCGAGGTGTTACATCCTCACCCCCTTAAAATAAATCTCGACCTCAAGATTTGCTAAATTCTGGAAGTACTTTTCTTTCATCGTGGACTCAACCTCCCACGTATATTCGGGACCTCTTCGGGCATCCCATTTCACCTTTACAATAGGCACATGCTTCCTTCAAAGCTTCTTAACCTATCGATCTTCAATCGACAATGGTTTTTCTTCACATCATAATTCTGTATATCATTATGTGATAGTGCTTCTTGACTTATTGGCGAAACACATCCTTCAGTCACTGGTGTGCAATGTATTGCGAGCTCCGCCAAGCTCCTTAAATAGGTTTTAGCTTAAAGGCTACTTGATCTTGATACATTCGATTTCCTTCGAATGATTCTATATTTTCAGGGCTTAACTAGCCTGATAATTTAACTAATTTGGCACACCTTTCCTGGGTGATATCTTTTGTTGAACTTTATTCCTTAACAAGAATTTAGGAGATTTGCTATTTTCATTAATTCTTTATTTTCTGCCGAATATTGGCAACTTACAGATGATTATGTATTTGCGTGATCTTATTTGTTGCTTCTAATGCAACTTTCAGATCCTGATAATTGGACTTACCAATCTATTGTCCTATCAATAGGCGTTTAACATTTCATCTACACAAGGTCTTCACAGGAGCCACCTTGATACTTATATACAACTATTTAGGAAAGGCTTATCTTAAGGTGAGATGGTTATCCCAACCATTGCTTAAAGCTATTCTTAAGGAATAGCTAATCCTTATAGCGAGTTTGAATAACTCGAATATCATGAGTGGCTGATGGAAATTCTAAATCATTGCCTAATTAGGGTTGCGGTAATGAACCGTCTTTCATAATTAACTATATCGAATTCTCAGAATATCAAGTTAGGCTATATGAACCCTCTATTTTAAACTTAGTTAATCAGGGTTT
The DNA here is from genome assembly GCA_030545235.1 of Helianthus tuberosus. Taxonomy (NCBI): domain Eukaryota; kingdom Viridiplantae; phylum Streptophyta; class Magnoliopsida; order Asterales; family Asteraceae; genus Helianthus; species Helianthus tuberosus. The sequence goes on from CM060366.1 coordinate 71,229,752, forward strand.
CGATTCTTCCAATGATGATACTAGTCGTCCTGGAGATTTCATATTAATACAGCCTTAATGGGATATAAATCTTAATTCTACTTGCCTTATAGGGGTAAACATGATAATCTTAGGAGAAGATAATCAAGATACAAGGAGGTTACAGAGATTTCCATATCTCAGGCTCCAGTTCACCCATCATTGCTTGTGTCAAATAAGTGACACATTTATGTTACTAGTCCACGAATTCCTTAATTGAGAACATTTACTTGGACAATTCCATGCTGGATATCTCCTTTGAATACCATTAGTTGACTTTAGTATCATATGACCATCGGAATATCTTTGTGGTCCCATGCATTAAACCTCCATACTGATCAGGCATGGAAGCAATCTATGGAACATATTAAGATATACCAATCCTCATATGGCGCTTTTTATCATACTGTTTGGTATTCGCAATCAATAAGGATTAAAGAGATGTCAATTACATGCGAATGTCCTTTATCTATAGAGAGGGTACATTAAAAATTTTATGACTTACAGATTTCTGACAGGAACAGAAGAAATGGTTCCTATTACTAAATGAATCAATTTCTTGGTTGCGATCCGACCACTGCCATTCCTCATCCTCATGGCCTTATATACCAACCATGGTTTCGTTAAACCATACAGGCCAATATAGCATTAACATTCTTCATGAATGTTATTTACCATATATAGCTTATGCTTAGCCTAGGTCACAAAAGACCTTTAATGGCATTTAAAGTTTGGTCCTAATCCATCATCTTCTTGACAGGGAATCAAAATGTCACATCTGTCTTTATTATAGTGATGAATTTGGATAGTTTGAAAGCTTGCCATAAGGATATCAGAAAGAGTGATTCCTAATAGATATAAACTATCAGTCTAAGATTTGTTGGAGCATTTTCTATAGTGTCATCGGCCAATTTCTATCTTACGTTAAATGACCGGAGTCCAAATCAACGGGGACAACAGTTTCCAATATTTATCGTTTCTTATAGAATCATCTTTGCCAGTATCAAATAAATTTCTGTATAAACTGTTTGATAAGGAAAGGTACCTGCTAAATAGTCATCATTCTGCACCATCTCCTGGGCGTTCATCTGGAAAACTCATGCGTTTGTTCTCTTGGCCTCTTCGGGCTTCTTCTGATTCCTAGGGCAGTTGGTCTTGATATGCCCCTTCTCGTTGCAACCATAACATGTTGCATCTTTTAGCTTCTTGCAATCCAGGGTTTTATGTTCCTGAGACTTGCAAATTCCACACGGTAGAGGCTGAGATTCAAATCTGCATTTCCCGAGGTGGTATTTCTTACAAGTTTCGCACCTGGTCTTCTCAACCGACTGCTGGCTGTCTCTTTTAAACCCGGAACTCTTCTTATCCTTAGAGTTCCTCTTCCTATCGGAGCAATGAGAATTCTCATCCTCCCTTTTACGCTTTCCATCTTCAGAGACTTTGGCAGCCTTGACTCTGACCACATCGAGTGTGAGGGATAGCGACAGATCTGCCGCTGACCTGAATGTAGTAGGTCTTGAAGCCTTAACACTGGCTTTGATTTCTGGGGCTAAGCCCCCGATGAAGCGAGCAATTCTCTTGGGTTCTGGTGTTACTAGGTAAGGAACCAGTCTGGATAGGGTATTGAAACTGGTGAGGTAAGCTCGACAATCTAAGTTTGTCATTACCAATGATAAGAAATCTGATTCAATTCTTTCGACCTCGTGTTGAGGGCAGTAGTTCTCCATAATGAGAGCAACAAACTGTTCCCATGACATGTTGTAAAGTGGGATCTTCCCAGCAGCTTGAATGAGAGCCTTCCACCATGCTAGTGCCTCTCCCTTGAATGATTGGGATACATATTTCACTACATCCCTCTCAGCACAACCGCTGATATCGACAACTGTGTCCATTTCATCCAACCAGATCATACAATCTATTGCTCCTTTCTCCCTAGTGAAATCTCGGGGTTTATAGGAAACAAAGTACTTATAGGTACAAGACTTGGTATGCGGTTCATTATCGAACACTATCTTCTTGGATGGAACACTGTGTTCATTTGATGAATGTCGATCATCATCCTTCTTTGGCTCCTCTTTCTTAGAGGGCAGCTTATTATGAGGCTCTGAATGAGTTTTAGGGACAGACTTGGAGTGGGGTACAGATGAGGCTCGACTATGCATCCCACTATACTCCTTAAATTGTTCCTCTACAGCTTTAGATACAGCTGTGTCAATCAGTGTACGAAGCTCTCCTTTGGTTATATTAATCCTATCATTATCATCGCGGTTTTCCAAAGGATGACTGTTTATCTCGTCAGAGTCAGCCATGTAGTCTTAGTTGCTACAAAAAGAAAAATAAGGGCAAGGTTTATTTAGAAGCCCTTACAGTACTATCGTTCTTAAACGATTTATTAACCATGCTTTTAATACACAATTTAGTTAATTTGTTAAATATAAAAATTTGTTCAGGATCTTTATCAAAATCCTAAATTATAAGTTAATAATAGCACAAAAGGCCTAGTCACGTAGACAAGTTTAATTTATAAGCCATGATTTCAGAGAATCGAGGCATTAAGGTTTGAATCAAAGTTCATTACCCCTTTTCTAGACAGAGGGGCAAAGGCTACTACTGTCTTTAGTCCCTTAGGACAATAAGTATGGCCCGTAGGCATTTCATCACTCATGGATGTTTATAATATGATCATCTTCATTTGATGATATTAGTCATGATCGCATTGATCATACAAACTATTATGCTTGGACGTAGTCCAACATCTTTAGACGGGGTCAGAGACCACCACGGTCGTTGTCTTATCGGACAACAAGTTTGGCCCGTAGGCATTTCATCACTAATGGATGATTATTTCAAACAAGGGAATTTAGATTAACCCCCTTTTTTTAAAAGATGGCCTGTGTGACTTTAACGATTCACAGTTTACCAAAAATGTTAACGTACTTACAGATGTTAACAGGGATTGGAATCCTTTGGATAGGTTTTACCGTCTTGGCCATGTTTGCAATGACATTTAGGCTAGGTTTTACCTTTAAGATTCCTTTAATATTTAACGCAGAACAATCTTAAATTGAAATGTTAATAAGGGTCTGAATCTAATTGTGGAACTACCGTCTTGGCCCTGCCTTAAAATGACACATGAGCTAGGTCTTGTCCTTTTTAGATATTGCCATTTTATTATAATGGTAGATTTTATAATATAGGAATGATATTTTTAATAAAATCGTTCCTTTAAAATTTAAACAAGTATATGGTTGCCCTAAACGGGACTTCTACAAAAATGACTTGCCCATGCAAGAGCTAATCAGAAAATAACAAAAGAACCAAATAAGGACAAAATAAAACGAATTATAATTTGTCCTATGTTCTCGTCTAGACTCAAGAATGTGCAACTGTGTAACTGAGAATAAACACAAAAGCTAGTGTTTAATTCACTCAGTGTTGGCTCTGATACCAACCTGTCACACCCCGATATTTCCACGTTTGACCGGTGGGCCCGGTGGGGAGTATCGTGACGTAGTTGATATCATCATAGTCAAACAACACAATATTTAAATGCACAGCGGAAACAAAAGATAAATATATTACAATCCGAATATAAAGTAATATCAAGTATTACAACGGAAAGTAAAGGATCCACATGCGGATCTTAAAATATAAACATTTGTTCAACAGACTTTAGACGCCTAGAACTTGCAAGATTCCTTATTAACGCCCTGAGCTTCCAGCCAATTACGTTCAATACCTGTCACTTAACCTTTTTGGAAAATACGTCAGTTTTCACTGGTAAATACACTCAACTGACTCATTTGAAAAGAGTTTTAAGAAATTAATTTAGATGCACCAGGCACAAAATATCTTGACACTTTGATTAAAATGCACAAAGGCAAAATTAATCTTTTATAACTTGGGACAATTATATTTATAATCTTGTATACAGATTTACATGTTCGTTGTACGTTCAGGGCCCGATGTAGAAACCGAGTCAGATTAACAGACATGCCACAAGTATAGGCCCACAAAAGAGTGAGATACCGTTATTCCTTAAACAACTGTCAGGTGTATGCCTACACCCCGTGCTTAAGACGTGGCCATTTTATAATACAATGATGTCAGGGATATCCGGGACATGGTCATTAACCCCTAAAGGCTTTTATTTCAAACAATACAGATTAAACCGGGTTACCTCAATAATTTAACCACAATAAGATTAAATATTCAATACCCGACCAAGCGGTATTTTTATAATACCGTATCCCAAGCCCGTATTGGGAAAATAAGTTAAGAGTATTTACCTGAGCTAGCTCCTGTCTTAAATAGCAAGAATTTAATAACTCAGCCGTATTCACTTAAGTAAGCGTAGGTACCATTTACCGGAAGGCTCTAGTCTGGAACGATGGTATAAATAACCAATTAGAATGCTAACGGGTCTTTAATTAAGCCTAAGCTTAGACCGGTTAGTCTTACCGAAAGATACGGTTCAAACGCATGATTACGCGAAGACCGGATAGAATGTGATTTAGACCCGACAAATTCGGAGACTTGCTTAATATGGGTATTTCATACACATTCTGGATTTTGAGATAAAACCGATAAGGTTTGACCGTTTAGGCTAATTTATGTAAACTAGTTACATAAACCGAACCGAACGCGTAATAAGCGTAACGGGTATACATATGAGCCATTTACAGGTTTCCTAAGTTAATATGCTTCATATATGTTGTGACATCAGTAAGATGTCTTTTATTATGCCCGAAACGAATTTAAACACAAACTATGCCCCGTAGGGGTAGTTTGGTCATTTAAAAGGTTATAAAAGAGTTTAAGTATTTACCTAAATTACAGGTCTGATGTAATCAGAAAAATACTTATTTTACTAAGTTATAACAGTAGGGTAAAGTATATTTGTGAAATTTATCAATTATAACCAAACTATGCACCGTGGGGGCATTTTTGTAATTTCACATAAGCCGTAAAGCTCAAAACCGAAGTCTGAGTTAAACAACTTTTGCTTACTATTAAAATATTATAATTTACCTCAAATATCAGTAGGTATAAACCCTTGTATGTTTAAAATAGTCTTAGTACATACTAGGCGTTAAAAATGCTTAAAACGGCGATTAGAAGCCATTTCCGGGTTCTATACATAAAGCTGATATTTTTATTATTCCAAAGGGCTTAAAATAATTTATTTATCATATAAAATCAGTAGCAAAAGGTTTGGAGTCAATTGGATGTGTAAAACTCATTTTATAGCCCGTAAGGGCAAAACCGACAATTACCGGATTAAGCCTACGACTCTGAGTTATGCTCAGCCTAAAATTAATTAAAAATCTTCCAAAATCCCAAAATAATATATTACCTCAGTGGGTAAAGATTTTGATATCAAAAAGTAGGCTTAGCTAGGCTATACGCTAATTACGCCGTTTAATTATCATAAAGCTTTCATTTTACGCTAACGAGCATAACTCTTAATCTACACCTCAAACTGATGTCAAACTTTGCATACAAGTTTATATATCAGTAATTAAAGTTTCTACACTTTTACATTTCCAAAAACCACGTTTTATGGTAATAAGGGCATAATGGTCAACATATGAGCAATTAACGGAATCATGCATTTGAATTGGATAATTAATGATCCGAGGTGTATAATCACAGAGGGTTATACTAGCATGTAACCTGGTCCAAATAAAGCTCTAAGGAATTTCTAAAACATACCATAACGGGTCAGAACTGAAAGTCAAAGTATAAGTCAAACTATGCGACTTTCGGTTCCGAACCGGGTCTAAACAGGAAATTGTCGGGTTGAACATGTTTAGACATGTTTCTACATTCATTACCAAGTTATATTAATGACCAAACAGGTTGTACGTGTTCTACATTGCTAATTATGCATAAATTAGAATTTAATTATCCTGTTGACTTTTTAATAACAAGTTTGACCCGACATTTGACCTAGTTAGAGTGGGAATCAGGGGGAACCCTTTTAAGGGTTTATTACCCACATAATTACCAACTTATAACTACTTTCAATTCGAGATTTGACTGAGCCATTATTAATTAATCTCGAAGTCAAATCGTAATTACGACGGTTTGACTTTTAGCTAAATAACTAAGCTAAACTCATATTAAGAAGGTTAAGCAAACTTACTGAAGTCCTATGCTTGATTAGGAAGGTCTTGTGTCTGCTCTTAAGCTCCCAAAGGCTCCAGAATTGCACAAGAAGTGAATGATCAAATGGTTGCAACTTCATGGCCTTTTATAGTGTTTAACTCACCATAGATTGTTGACAAATAAGTCTACCACTGACCACAACTCATCAACAAGTGTCCCTAGTGTTCTAGGGGTTGTTTAGGGGCCAAGCAAGATGAGGAAATTCGTTTAAAGGTCGAAAATCATGTTTAAACAGCAACCAGCCCCGTTTTCTGTTACTGGGCATCCCTTGCGCACCGTAAGCATAAGTTCTTGCGGTGCGCAAGGCTTCTGATCAGCCTTCACATTTTCCATTTTTTGCATAAATGACTCTTGGCCCTTCCGAAAGGTCAACTAACCTTTATATTTTGCACTTTGAGCCCTCCATATTTACCTACAAGGGCTTTAGGGCTTATACCCATTTTGTTAAGTCCCCGGTTAACTTTATTGTTACCCGAAAAGTCCTAACTTTCAGCGTTGACGCTTTAACCCCTCGCATACGAATTTGATCATAACTTTCTCATACGATAACGAAACTTTATGAAATTTATATCGTGTATTCTAGTGAGCATAATTAACCGTTACAAAGCTTCGGGTTTGTCAAAAGGTCACTCAGAGGTATAAATTAACCATGTTGACACATTTAACCCCTGTAGTTTGTAATCTCTCACTTTCTTTCATATTTAGCTTCGTATGATCCATGATTTATTCGTTTGAAGGTATGAGCATCATGTAGGGTTAATGTACAATGTATTTATTCACTGTTGACATTTAGAACTTGTATATTCACATACTTTCCTTGTTTGTCAACTTTAGTCCTTCTATACATTCTTTCACACGTTCAAACATATGACACGTGTCAACTTATTATAGGACATGAATTTTCGAGGTGTTACAAAACAACCTCTAAAATTTCTATTTATTATGGTTTAAGACAACCTACAAGTGATGGAAACCATCCAAGTCTACCATAGTTCTTATGGCAAGACTTGTGCTTTGGTGAAAGTGTGAACCTTGGAAACTTGGGCTATCCTAACTTATTCCACACCTCACTTGATGTTTTACTTTGCTATTCCAAGTAGTTTGCTAGTCTCAAAGTAACACTTAGTTAACTCTTTCCATGTTGTGGTGGTTCACCCGGGTTAGGTCATACATAGTTGGCTACTTAATGATGTATTAGTTAGTTCTTATTTCTTTTCATTCATGACCCTTCGAATCATCCTTGTGATGATTTGTGTAGTGGTGAATCATACAATGAGGTTAATCCTCCATGCTTGACTTATATAACAATTGGTGTGCGTTAAGCGTGATATGATTTTATTAATATTTTGAGCCTATTTTACGCATTAGTCACATTTTAAATTTATAAAACACGATATTATACTAACACTAAACACACACTTGGGCAAGTGCACCCATCGCGAGTGTAGTATAGTGTTGGTAAGATACCGAGGTCGTCCAAGGACACAAGAGCTTTTAATACCGGTTTATCGCCAACGTCTAATCGATCCAACTTTTTTTGAGAAAAGAGTTTTTAAACATGAAAATAAAACAAAAAATGAAAAGATAAATAAAATGAAAAACAAATAGACAAGATAGAATGACTTGGAGCCAACTCATCTTTAATGTACTTTGATGATTTTTGCACTTTCAGACTATTAAGAGATTATCTTAGTTATACTAGTAGGCCCCTCTTTTGAAGGTGACGTTACCCTCAACCCAGTGGTTTGAGTCAGCAGGGATACAATCCCAAAGGGTCAAAATATTGAAAGACAATTAAGTTAGTTATTAATGCGAAAAGTGGTAGGCCCCTCTTTTGAAGGTGACGTTACCCTCGGCTAAGTGGTTTGAGTCAGCAAGGATACAATCCCAAGAAACCGGCTTAAAGTATTAATAGTAGTTTACATATGACGGGTTCAAGCTATTCGCACCCCCGCCATCCAATACTGTTGGGCATTGAAGGATGTCTTAGTAAGCTTGAATCAAGTCCTCGCAGGATCTATACACTGAACGAGACAAGAACTTTACCAAACCACCCTCCTAACCCCATTCCAGGTAGTTAACGTGCTTTATATAGATCGTAAAGACACGAATGAGCAAATCAATGACACCATGAAGAAATGGTAATGAAAATTCACTTTCAACATAAGAAACTAATTATTAAAGTCATTAATACAAACCCAATTAAATAGTGCTGAAAGACTAAAAATAAAAAGTAATACATTAAAGACTTTTCTTCACCAAGTGATGTAAGAGATTAGCCAAACATGGCCTTTGATTGACAAGAACTCTTATGATCAATCTTGGATCCCGAGACTACTAGACACTCTAAGGATGGATAATGGATGATGGTGGTGGGTGTTGGTGTTGTAGTGGTGGTGGAGTGGTGGCAAAGTGGGAGAGAAGTGGTTTGTGTAGGATCAAATCGAGCCAAAAAAATCTGATTTTGATAAACAAATCAAGATGAACACACAAAATATGAACTTGAAAACCCTTGAATAATGATTTGCATAAGATGAATACAATTAGCCCCCAAATCTTTATAGAAATGTGTGTGTTCAAAACCCTAATCATCTCATTCTATTTATAGCCTTTACCATTTTAGGCTAATTACAATTAAGTCCCTAGAGATAATAACTTACTAAAAATAGCACTAAACATGAAAACTCATTAAACAAGATAATAAATATATTTTGACTACTCAAAATATATTTAATTATCCAAAGCATTATAACTATCGAATCTCGAACTTCCACACGCCATATCTTTCTTCGATCTTCCCGTGTCGACTTGCGCGTTGACTTTGACTTGATGGCGTTGACTTTGTTGACTTGATTCGTTGATAACATTAGACTACACGTTTTAGACCCAACAATCTCCCCCTTAGGCTAATGTTATCAAACTCTTGCGTCATCTTTAGAACCGTCAACTTCATGCGTGTTGTAATCTTCAATTTGGCAAGCTACAGTCTCAATTTTAGACCCAACAATCTCCCCCTAGACTGATGCTTTCCAAATATTCTTCACTAAAGATCTTCTTTTGACACTTTGCTCTGTAAAAACTTTAAGCTGACAAGCTCCCCCTTTTTGCATGCATCATCTTTGACAATCAGGAACAACTTTTTCCAACTCTCTTTTGCTTGAGTGAATCAGGAGATGTAGGAGGAGGATTCCTAGCTCGGTATCTTCTGCAATCTTCGGGAAACAGGTGCTTTGGTCTGGTATCTTGCTCAATTGATGATCGGCCATCATTGCAGCAAATAGTCGAAGTAACCTGTTCACAGACATAAACACAACTCCACATTTTCTTTTAGACTGATTCAGAGTACAGACAAAACTGTATTCATCTGTAGTGTGCAATGGAAAGAGTATCTCAAGCGGTTTGAGACACGATTGATGTGATATGGAAGACTTAGAAAAACAACTGTACACAAATCAAAATATTTTTGGATTTTTAGATTTTTTTATTTTTTTTTATTTTTTTATTTTTATTTTTTTTAACTTTCAACCTTTGAGATTTAGAGCTGATCAAATATGAGATCATACCAACTTGAAAAGCCTAGTCACACTTCAACTTTCTTTAGGATAGCTACGACTCAAGAACGATTGCTGGTATGTTTGTCCTCTTAAATCCATGCATCCTTCTTTCAACATGCTTTCGGTGAGCTTGTTTATCATGTTTTGGTAATATTGACAAGAATTCTATGGCCCCCACACAAGCTATTGAGAATAGAATCATTACGCCTATGAGTCCCACATCAGGACATACCCCCGCGATCAAGGTATGCACAAAGGTTCTTCATAACAGGTGAGTATATTGGATTCATTCTTTTCAACGATAGAGCGGAGATCAGGTCTGTACTTTCGTACAACAGAGATCCCAATAACTATCGAGGGCTGAGACAGATAGTTCGGTGAACAGGTCAGTACTTTCGTACAGCAGAGAGACCGAAACTAATCCATCAAAAGGTTTTGGCCAAAAAATGGCACTTATTATGAAAGGGTTTGGCCTTTTTTTTTAAGGCGCTTATTATGAAGGGATATCATAGGAGTTCTAGGTCAGCATGTATCTGGATGCAGCAGAAGACCAACTATGATACCCCCGAATGAAAACCAATATAAAGACCCGAGATCTCAGACTTTGGCAATCTATCAACACAAGATTTAAGACCATTAAGCCATATGCCGCAACGTGTTACCCACTATGATGCGTAATGCCTGAGAAAAGCTAGAATCCTTGTGTAGAAGTTATGTTTTGCTCCCTAACAGCAGTTTACTCGTTGGTGTTGCTGAATCTACCGACATATCGTTAACTTGGAGCCGTATCCTCCATCAGATCCTATTCATGCGAAGACATAATCAGATTAGTTCCTATCATTTCTCATATAAGATCATGATTATTTTGCAATAATCACATCTCATGGTCTAGGAAGTATTTTAATACTCCCCCTTAAAATTTTATTTATGTATAATCATTTACTGAAGAACTAAAAATTATAAAATATGTATTTACAAAATAAAGTCTTCCACACCAGGCACACAAAAGCATATGTCAGCAAAAAAATGAGTGTGTTACAGTGTAGTTGAGTGCGCGACCAGGTTAGATACCATAACCAAACTTGTGATTTTCCTCTTTAAACTTGTACCAGAAACAACCACTGATAATAACTGGTGTTACTAACAGTCCTCCTTGGATGTTCCTACACTCATAAGCAATTCAGTTAGAGAGTGGAACCCAAGCCATCGTAGTCTTGGGTTGCCCGCTTTCATCAAAATAAGAAACCTCCCGATATACCAAATTTTTTCCCTCGTTGATTTCTTTTACAACCATTGGTTTGACTCGCCAAACCTGTGTTGGTTTAAAAATTTTGTTTGTAAAAGATTTAACGTTTGAAACAATTTTATGTTTAAGACCCGGAGAGAAAGATTGAGGTTTTGTTGTGTTGGTCCTTTTTATCTTTGAATCATGTGAAACCGGCTTCACATGTGGAGACCTGGATGAAAAGTTTTTCATCTGATCTTTCAAAGATGTGTGATTTTTACCTTTTGATCCAGAAAAGCAATACTGGTTGCCTTTACCGTCTGGATCGTGTCGCTCTGGGCATTGCTTGAGCACATGACCTTCTTTTCCACACCTAAAACAAGCCTTGAATGGCTTTTGAGACTTTGCAGTTCCGTGAGATGCAACTAGGGGCGGGGATTGCTTTGAGCTTGACTCAGCATGTTCACAAACGTGATGTTCGACAACTTTAGATGATCTTTTGATCTTTGACTCCCCAAGACTTTCATTTGTCTTTGATTCATCATCTGAACTCGTGCAATCATCAATGTGGAAGTCTTTTTCCAATGGATCTTGATTTTCAAGACTTGTAGAGTCATTTGGGGTCGTTGGTTCTTGAACACCCGATGGTTCAAGGTTTTCAACCTTTTTATCAGCATCTTTTACTAAAGTTTCCGAGTCATTTGAGCTTTCCCATTCTTGATATGATTGAAAATCCGAATCACGATCTTCACTTGAGCTTCCTTCGCCACCTTCTGAAGTTGTGGTGCTTGAGTCTTCACTGCTGCTTTCTTCATTTGGCTCCTTATCAGACTCTGACATACCTGTATGAGATGGAAAAAATTCTGGAATTTCCTCGGTAAGGAATTTTCTGAATCTGTTTTGTTTCAATTCTAGAACAAACATGGGAGGTTCACACACAACTTTTTCATCACAAAAAGCAGATTTTAAGTCAACACATTTTAAAGTTTTGTTTGATTTCTCACAGTTCCAGGCGAACCAGTTAACAGTAGTATAACTGTCGCCTGAATACCCTATTCCTATTTTCGTGGCACCACAATCCTCATCGCACACATCCTCCTCACGCTCAATCACCTCTTCACTGCTTTCAGAAACGTTAGAAATTTTATCATTTTCACAATTGATATTTTGAGCTATCAAATCATTTTTATCAACTAAATCGTTGTCAGGATGAGGAGTTGGCATAGGCACATAGTTTTTGCTATGTGGTGGAAAGAAGAGTTTTCTTTCATTTCCTTGCCTATCCTTATACCCGATCCCATCTTTTACATACGTCGGTCGTTGGCAGTTTTTGATGTCAGTAAATGCCTTTTGACTGACATTCCATTTGTCTATTATAATTTGTAATTTATTGTTTTCGTTCAAATATTTTTCTAATCTTTCTGTTAAATCGTTGATGATAAAATCTTTTCTAAAAACGAATTCTTTTAGAGTTTGCATTTCAGCTAAAGTTGAATTCAACTTTCTCTGATATGCGGCCTCATTTTGTTTGAGTTCTTTATTGAATTTTAAAACTTTGTCTTTTTCCCTCATAAATTCAAGATTAAGATACTTATAGTGTGCCACGACGTCTACGCATGATTGTGTGCATAACTTTACTTTAAATTCATGCGGAATGCTGTTTACCAAGTCCTTTTCTTCCTTCTCCTTGCTAGATTCTGCATGCTGGGCTTTAAAAGGCGTCTTCTCTTCATTCTTTCTACCTGCTTCACTGAATCGTGCATCCACCTTCTCAATCTGCTTCACCTTATCATCCTCCTCAGTAACTTTCTTCCCATTATCAGTTGTTGACTTTGCAATTTCCACCATTTCTTTTTCACTTAAAGATGTTTTTGCAGAACTTGCTGGAAGATTATTTAGAATCCTGGCTGAAACTGTCACACCCCGACCACGTAGAACATACAAAACGTGGCGGAAACGTCGGGGAGTGTTGTAACAGAATTAATTGTTTCAAATCCATGGCAATTGAAGTTTCGTTTTATTGATTAAAGTGTTACAATGTCTTATCAAACTAGGAAATACAACATAATTAACTAGTCTTGCATCTTTTATTGTCACTAAAGCCCAAGTCTGCCTATATGTATCTTGATCATCTTATGCAACAGCTCCTGAAAAACACATGTGAAAATAGGTACGTCAGCATAAAAATGCCTGTGAGATACATAGGTTTTGTGAAAATAGGTTTCATGACTTATGTTTGAGAAAATGTTTAGTCATGAACCTTGTAATTTGCTTTGTTTTGTAAATCATTTGAAAAACAATGAGTTCGGATGATATGTATAAATAAGTGAATAATGTATGGTTAAATGAATAACCATGTAAGATGAGTTTGTATAAGATAAGTTGTTTGTAAAACAATGTCTTGTGAAAAGTATGTTATTTGTATAAAATGTTCTATGTCTCAAACTGAAATGATTCAAATAACGCTACAGTATGTAATACCATACAAACACTTATATATAGGAAGTACCAGCGGCGTATCCACCATGCTTGTATCATATTACACACGCATCGTTACTTAATCACTTAATCAAACCAAAACACCAAAGTAATGTTTAACAGTTGTAGAAATGTTTATGTATGGTCAAATACGGTTCACACGGTTCACCGATACAAACGGTTCATAGATACAGACGGTTCACAGAGTACAAACGGTTCACAGATACAAACGGTTCACAGATATAAACGGTTCACAGATACAAACGGTTCACAGATACAAACGGTTCAAAATGTAATATAATGTGTTCATATACTGGATGAGCATATGCAACAAAATGTAATGTAAAACAATGTACTAAGTATGCACACAATGGACATACATAGCATAAAATGTAATGAAATCATGTACTATAATGTACTAACGAACATAGCAGGTATATGATGTGAAAACGGAAAAGCATGAATGTAACAAGTAGGCACATGTGTTTCACCCCAAAACAGTTTGGAAAACAGTAAAAGAGGGGTCTATGTACTCACTTGAGATTGCTCAGAAGTCCTAGGATAACCACCAAGCAAAGCTAGAGATCACGGAATCAAACGGCACCTACTATAGGTAACTACATTATTAAACCGGACCTAAATCGGAAGATCGGGTAGCATGAGGGTTTGTAAACCAAACGAATGTGGAGACTCGTGTGATATGGTTTAACAAAGCCTATATACTAAATGAAACTTAACCTAAGTGTTTTCGACCCATTACGACCCGTTTAGGTAGCTTATGCTACTTTAACGCGTCGTTCGCGTGAAACGCGTTCGGACCGCCTAACTAGCCCTATGACAAGTGTTATATGCCTAAACATGTTACATAATCAGTTATGTGACAAAAGTTTAGGTTACATATGCTTAATTACCAATTATACATGAAAAGGGTATTCTGGTAATTTACCTAAGGCATATAAACTACCTATTATACAACTACTTAAACGAAGCGACCATAGGGTATAACCTCGGAAGGTTATTCCCTACCTACTATGGTCACCTAATGTATTTGGTCGGATCCTAATGATCGACCAAATGGGTCGGGTTCGAGGTATAAGCGATTCATTAGATCGCTTACCCTACGACCCTAGACAACGTGGTAATCAGTGGGCATAGTCCCAAGGGACTATGACCAACGTGATTACACTCACGTTGCGAAGTTCAAAAGAACTTCGTATCGACCATTACTGGTCAACGCTGAAAGTCAAACAAAGTTTGACTTTCGGACTCGAAAAGCAATAAAATAAGGAAAAGAACGAAAGAATACTTACGAAGGGTCCCCGAATGCTAAACTCGATTCAAAAATCTCAGGTATGAAACAATTGTTTCAACTTAGAGTTTCTCAAATCAAGTTTCTTGTAAGTTTAGCAATGGGGGTGTTGGGGTATTTATAGGAATACCCGAACCGTTAAGATCGCTTGTCGAATATCGTGCCTTAATCGTATCCGTACAAGTGTCGGAAGGTTATGGTGCCTAAATTCCATCCTTATCCGCTGACTAAGCAAGTTTAGAATGTGTGGTTGTGAATTAAACAACGGCTAATACATCGAATCTGGTCCCGAATGCGAAACTGAAGTTTCTGTCCAGTTAAGGCACTCGCGTAGCGCGACTGCATAGGCCCTAAGGGCTCGCGCTACGCCACTGCCCCTCTGTTTCAGAATTGTTTCAAAAGTGACAGGTTTAGTCCCTGCAGCCCGTTTAAGCGATTCTCGATGCGTTTGAACCCCGTTAACCTCATTTCAAGGCTCTAAAATGAAGTTAAAGTATATGGAACTCAAAACATGCTCAAAAATATGCCGGATGATGGTTCGTTTGGTCGTACGAACGCGATGTTCGCTTAATTACGACGGAATGCGCATAAGCGCGAAAAACGATCCAAATGACGTGACGAAAGGATTTTTCTTATGGCGAACACTAAAATAAAATGTTTTAGTGCTTACATAAATTTTTGGATGTCCGGATGTATTCAGAACGTAAGTTATGCGCGAAAATGCAAACTTGTGCACTTTTTGACGCTTTTAGTCCCTGAATGACACATAAGTTTATTTTAGCATACCGAACACCTCAAAGCCTATTTCTAAGCTATGTAAAGGATATTTATGGTAAGTTTAACTTACGGTCATGTTCCGGAATGTCTGTTACAGTTCAAATTGGCATACTTTCGCAGTTTGTCAACTTTAGTCCCTGTAAGCCTTCAAAACTTATTTCTAAGTTATGTAAAGGTTATTTAAGGTATGTTAAGCCTATTTCACTATTCCGGAGTGTTCTTGCATTAAACTGGTTATATTTACGCATCAGTGCATGTATAACCTTCCAGAAAGCGATTTAGAGCTTGAAATCGAACATGAGTTGATATGTGCAAAAGATACACATATTTATACAAGTCCAAAGTATGAAATACATTGTTTCATTGGTTTGGCATTTGTTTGATGGTTGAAATGACACAGGTGTTACAGAAACAAATGATGAACTTCTTACAATGATTGGGGAAGGGAAACTCATGTTGGTAGGTGTTGTTGGGCTTGCTTTTGGAGTGACACCAATCTGATTCACCGCCATTTCAAGAGATTTCAAAGCGTCTACGACATCTGTCAGCGTCGTAGGATACCTTATAAAGTCATCTTTAATCTTCATGCACCGGATACTCCATTCTTTTGGTAGTGAATCTAGCAACCTTTTGATTTTAGCACGGTTGGTAACGGGAATTCCAGCTTTCTTCATCTTTGTCAGCAAATTCATGAACCTTGTAATATGATCAGACAAACTTTCACCATGAACACTTCTAAAGTTATCGTACTCCTTCTGAGTTTCATCCATGTTTTTTTTTCTTTTTTTTTTTTTAAAGCTCGAAAAATATTTGTCTCAACTTAAAACCCGGTTCAAGTTACTTCAAAAATTAAACCCGTATCAACTCCAAATGTTAGTAGTACTTGGTCCAAATGAACTTGAAACGCCTGGCCCGGTGAAATTCTGCGAACACAAGTTAATTTTAAAAGGCCCAAAAATAAACTATGAAAACCCGACCCAAAACTGATCAAAATTCGAGGCCCACAAATAAAAAATTTAAGACCCGGCCCAAATCAAATTTACGAATACAAATTAATTAAATTTTTTTTTTCGGATGTCAAGTTATAATAAAATGGAATTGAATTTAGTTTTCTTAAGTGCCAGACCCCACTTTCTAATGAATACCGGTTAGTTTTTCAAAAAAAAAAAAAATTTGAATTTCTTTTCACAGTAGTCGAGATCCTCACTTATCAATCCGGATGTCAAATTTTTTATTAAATGGAGTTTTGAAATTCCTTTTAATATTTAACTACAAGCAAAAGTTTTGAAAATATTGAAATCCGCTCCGGACGTCAGATGTTTTATCAAATAGAGTTTTGTAAGTCCCGTGAAACGGATCTTTCAATGATATCAAACAATCACCAAGTTTGTGCGGAATCCAAACTTGGTGAGATTCAAGAAAAACACGAAAATATGAAGAACAAACCGAAAACGAAGAACACACCGAATCACTTTCAACACTTGCACACGATTCTATTACTTGAAAAGCAAAACCGTCTAGTACAAGTGCTCACCACCAAATCGCCTCTCTCTCTAACTCTCTAGAAGTTGTAACAATTGAGGTTCTAAGAAGTTCAAACCCTAAAACAAGTTAAAAACTTGTTTATATACTCAACCAAGCCCACTTCCCTACATGGGCTTCCCTTGGGCCTGCTTGGCCCACATGGCCTAAAGCTTAGCCCAAGTGACCTATAAGGTCCACATCCTAATGTAAACTAACCCGGTAAGGCCCAGCTCGTAACCATAGCTTGTTGTATTAATTTGATGCGTCAGTCTCACACTTTAGGGCCTAACAATCTCCCCCTAGACTGATGCCATCAAATTGTCTTCATACCATGAATTCAGCAACGTCTTCAAAGAAGTCTATGGTTGTCTCTATGCTGCAGATGTTGTGGAAGTTCTTGACTTCTGAACTCTCAGCACTGGGTCTCTTTCTTCAGCTCTTGTGGTTAGCTTCATATCAGGATCTCGATCAGCTTTGCTTGAAATATCTTTGTCAAAAAAAAATGTGAGAGGAGGATTCTCAGCAGCTCTTTTCTTCTTCAGTCTTTGTCTTTCAAGCAGGTTCACGGTACTTCTTCAAATGCACTATCACTGTCAGACGGCAATTCGTATCCGATTCTTCTGACTCAGGTACATCTTGTTGTTGTGCTGCTTCAGGCTTCTTCAGCAACTAACAGCATCTCAGTCTTCATCAACCCCTGTTCTTGATTGAAATCAAGTTCTGCACATGCTCACAAACTCATAAGCAAACATTTCTTATGCAACAGAGGAACGTACCACATGAACACTAGGTACATCCAAGTACTTGTACTCGGATTTCACAATTTAAATTCTTTCAACTTTTGATGACCAGTCAAATCTTCAAGAACGGTTACATTTTTTATTTTAAGAAAAACAATTAAACACTCTATTTTTGGATTTTTGGTTTTATAGAAAAGCAAGACACTATTTTTGTATTTTTGAATTTTTTATTTTTAAAATTTTAAATTTTAAGAGCAAGAAACAAATAAGAACTTAAAATATAAACAACTACCATAATATACAATTACAATTGCAATGGGATCAAAATTCGTTCTCAGGCAGACTAAGGAACACTTTTCAGTACGAGCATAATCAAACTGGTCTATACGATTGCCAATATGTTTGTCCACTTAAACTTTAACGCTCAACTTTCAATTTTTTAACTTCGTGATATGCTTAAGGCAATATTATACTATTATACCCGTGTGTCCCATTCCAAGGCATACCCCAGCGATCAAGGTAAGCACAACGATTCATCGTAGCAGGTGAGTATACTGATGTCATCCTTTAAGATATCCTGACTGTGTCTAGGTCTGCATATAATCTGTTTTATCATGTTTTGATTTCTTAACAATGAACACCCAAATAAATACTAATCAAATCCTGGAAATATATACAGCACACTCTATCATGCAAGTATCTTCCCTACCACATATTTCACAAGTCCAATCCAGATTTCTGAAATCTTAACTGGGAATAGGTTGAGAAAAGAACAGAATAGATCTTTTGCAGAGATGGTATAATATACAGATCAAATGAGTTTTTCTCAGTTTGATATAGGTTTCTTGGGTTTCTTTTGGGCACTAGAGGGCCTCTTTCGGGTGTATTAGATCTATAGCGCGACAACGTACAGCTAGGTCAGCATGTATCTGGATGCAGCAGAAGCTGTCGTTGCCTAGCACCTCCAGGTCAGCATATATCTGGATGCAGCAGAGGAGGTACACGACTTTTTCAGAGAAGATTTCAGAAACAGATCAAAATTGTGTGTATCGGGACAACATACAGACATTCAAATAGAAATGAGCTAATTCCAAGTGACTTTCTTTCCTGGGGTCATGTACAATTTTAGTTCTGAACAGAAGGACAGCCAAGATATCCCTGGATGATTCAACAATATAAAGACCCGAAACCTCAGATGTTGGCTATCTATCAACGCAAGATTTAAGACCATAAAATCATACGCCGTTGGTATGTTACCCACATGGTACATAGTTCGTTATGTTTATATCACTTAGTATCTTTTATCATGTTGAGCGTCAAGCCTATCGACATATCGCAGTAGATCCTAGTCTTTTCAGCTATGGCACCTTACATGTGTTAGTCAAACCCTTTAACACAAACATTTATTTCACTTCCCATATCATGCAATCTTTCTTTTTGGCTTTTTCATTTTTCTAATGTTTTTGTATTTTTCTCATTTTCTCCCCCTAAAACAATACATATTTATAGCAAACTCTTTTTGTATTTTCTGAGTTTTCTCCTCCTAAACTCTATATCTATCTATATGTTCCTCTCCCCCCTAAATTTGTGCATAAATCTTGTATTTTTGCGCAAATTTACCATTTACTAGAGAAAGGACAATTATATACAAAATAATGAACTAAGAAAGAGAGAAAATATTTTTGCTTAACCGTTCTGTCATCAGATTGAAGACTAATCAAAATTCAAATCTAAGTACTGAATTTAAATGGTACCTTTTGCTGATCTTTGCTTACTTCTCTAATCTCCTTCAAAGGAAACATATCATCTGTAAAAAAAATTTGAACTTTTTGCAACAGTGAAATGTTACCCGTTTTTATCTCTGGAACAACCGCTATCAACATTCCAGAGATTGTCAACAGCTCCTCCTTAGTTGTTCCTGAAAGGTAAGGAGATTAGTAAGACATGGGTACCCAGGCCATCGTGGTCCTAGGATTTCCTGAAGCATCAAAATAAGACACTTCTTTTAAACACAAGTCCCCTTTCGTTTCAAGGATTGGAGACGTTGCTGCCTTGGATTTGGGTTTCCAAATCTGTTTCGGTTTAACAAACGTGTTTGTTGCCGTCGGTTGAGCAACTTTAGCTATTTCAGATTTGTTAGTTTTAGAAGCACATTTTTGTTCCTGAAAAGCTTTGCGTTTGTTTTTGGCAGCGTTCCAATCCCCATCAGAAGGTTTAACCTTGGGATTCACATTCTTCATTGCCTTAGGTGATGATACCTTCATAGGCTTAGAATGGTAGTTGTCCTTTGGTGTAACCCTCCGATTTAGCATATAATATGGTACGTAGGGACGATGTGTGCAGTTCCGAGCTATGTGACCAGCAATGCCGCAATTGAAGCATGTTTGTCTCTTTATGTAGAAAGCATTCTGATCAGCTGGATTTGCTCTTGCAGACCCTGAAGGACAAACCGGTCCTCTTCGTGTTGGATGCGCCTGCACATGACTTTCAGACGAAGACGAATTTGGGTGCTTATATTTGCTGTTTGCAGAACTCTTGTTGCTATGAGCACCATTCTTCGTCTTTTCTCCCTGATTGGATCTTTCATTCACCTTGTCACGAGCCTTATGAGGATTATTGCTGCCTTGTCCTTGATGAGCAGACTTCTTATACCCTCGATTTTGATCTGCTCGTTTTGGCTCCTTTTGCGTGTTGTGAACCGGCTCACAAACATCAGCACAAGAGTGAGTAGTGGCATTTTGCTGCACTTTTGGACGATGAACACAATTTCTAGCAATGTGTCCAGGAATTCCACAGTTGAAACATGTCTGTCGTTTCAAAGTATGGAGATTCTGATAGCTAGCAGCATTAGCTGATCTGGTGGGTCTAGATGATCGAGCTTGCGTTGCCTGTGTTCCATGTGCCTTTTCTGAGTTTTTCTGTACCTGCTGATCAGAACTAGCACAAGCATGAGATTCAGATGGATGATGTTTTTCGTCTTTTATAATTTTATCAGGATCATTTTGAAAAGACGATTCAGTTTCTATTTTAATTTCCTTTTCAGAAACATTTTCTTGTGACTGTTCATTTATTGTGACCACCTCTTCTTTTACAAAATCAGATCCAGTTTTAATTTCTGAAGATGCAGAAGTTTCATCAACACATGTTTCTTCAACATATGTATCATGTGAATCTTTTTGAGATTTGCTTTCAGACACAGTTTCCAATGGGGTCCCACTAGATTCAACATTAGGGACACCCACTGAGACAGATTCAGAAGAAGAATCAGGATACTCTTGATTTTCTTGAGAAGAAGTTTCAGTGGTTTCACTGAATGTGTCCCGAGGAACCTCACCTGTAACACTGTCAACAACTGAAATATTAGAAACATCACAATCACGTGCATTAACTGAAACACAATCATCACCATAATTATTGTTCAAAGATTCAACACAAACATCATCAGTTTTTCTCAAAACATCAGGCTCAAAAGACGAAACATAAGCAGAAAACGACGCAAACAAAGAACGACTAAAAGCAAGGTCAGATTCAGTTGGTTCAGAATAAGGTTCAAAATAAGGTTCAGAAATATTTGTATGAACAACTGGTTCACTCCCAAGAACATCTGCACATTTTACTTCAGATACTTTATCTGCACATGAAGACGAAAAGTTAGGATCAATAGAACCTTTAGAAACAAAATTTATTTGAGCAGACTTCTTTTTCTCAATTTGTCTGTCATTTAATGATGACTTATTGTTTTTGGGACCATAAGTCATTCTACTCTCATTCATCATCTCCTCCTCAGTCATGGGTAAATAAGTATAATTGTCATTGTAAGGAGGAGGAGCCTGATTAAAACCCAAACCACG
The DNA here is from genome assembly GCA_030545235.1 of Helianthus tuberosus. Taxonomy (NCBI): domain Eukaryota; kingdom Viridiplantae; phylum Streptophyta; class Magnoliopsida; order Asterales; family Asteraceae; genus Helianthus; species Helianthus tuberosus. The sequence continues at coordinate 71,251,399 of CM060366.1, forward strand.
CCCTTTATTTTCCTTGTATGCGAGCTGTTGATCACACAAGTTTTTGACTAATTTGCTGGAAGAATCAAATTTCTTAATATTAAGCTCATTTATTTGATATCTATCTCTGATATCTTCCAGTTCTTTAGTCAAAATGCATACTTTCTCCTGAGCTTCTAGAAAATGGGCTGTTTTTACACTTACATCATCTTTGAGTTTGATGATGTCTTTTCGCTGAGCTTCAATCTTTTCTTTATAAAGTTTTTCATTTTTCGATAATGTGAAATTTTTATTTTTTATATCTTGATAATCTTGAATTAGCTCAGCATTGTGTATATGATAAGCCTCAACCCTTTCTCTACATTCAGGAGTGCAAAAGACAGAAAGTATCTCTTCTCTGGTAATTTCTTGAGCCACTGGTTTGTGAAACACGAATGCCATAATTTCAGTGGGTGATTGATACTTTTGTTCTTCTCCTCAAAACACAAATCAAACAAGAACCCGTGTACTCGCAAACTCAAACCTTTTGCAGCCGAATGATCCCGCTTTCTGAACCGCACCTCAAAACCTGTCAAACTTTTTACAACCAAACTCCCTTCTTTTTTTTTTTTTTTTTTTTTTTAAAGAATACTAATACGTATTATTAATATTATTATTATTATCATAAAACCAATGATTATGCTAATGATTACCAAATAATATTAATATTATTAGTAATATTATTAAACCTAATGATTGATATAATTATATTATAAAATTAAACCTAAATATCAAAGTGTCACAATCAGATTTTTAGAAAATTCTTCACCAGCTTTCCCAACACCTAAACTGTCACAAAAGAAACACTCTATCTTCTTCCAAATTCAAAACGGAATACACCTGTAAACTTAATTGTTTTAACAAGAGTTTGTCGGTGCGTGTTGGCTGTTTTAGTGGCAGTCAAGAAGACAGATGTCCGATGTAAGTGACGATGGTGACGTTGGTTTGAATTGAGATAGTGGCCGGAGAAGTGGTTCAGGTTGAGAAGGTTATCGGAGACAGGTGTGGTGGTCGGAGGTGGTGTTGCCCGGAGAAGGTAACCGGAGGTTGTTGGGGTTCACCGGAGAAGATGGATGTTGAGTGGAACGGAGATCGGAGTTTAACGGAGATGAAGGGTGATGACAGAAACGGATGATGATTATGACGGTGCCGGAGATCGGAAGTTACAGGAAGATGGTTGCGACTTTGGAGGTTGCGACTAGATTGGAATGACTCGAAACCAGATGAATGACTCGAAACCGTGATGAAGTGACGACGGAGATGATGAAGTTGCAGGTTCTGATGTGAAGATGATGAACGTCGTTGTGACTCGAAAGGTTGAACGAGAATAACGATTGATGGTTGCGACTCAAAAACGTCGGACTCGAAACCTTTGATGATTGCGACTCGAAAACAAAACGTGATGAACCAAGATCTCGGTTGCGACTCGGAACCGTGGATGATTGCGAGTCGAAACCAAAGCAAGATGAGCCGAAACTGATGATGGTTGCGACTCGAGACCGGTGATGTTGATGAAGATGATATGTCGAGACCAGAGGTTGCGAGTCCTCTTGCCACTGAAACTCGAAACTTCGAAACCTCCTGTTGCGACTCGAAATCTGGGTGAACTTTGATGTTTGGTGACTCGAGACCTTGTAGAAGCTGAATGGAGGTTGCGAGTCGAGACTGTGAATATGATATCCAAACTTTTGGAAATGAACAAACAACCGAGATACCAGGCCCCACAAAAGGAAATCTTTCAAAAATAATGAATTTTTTTAAACAATTTTTTTTTTTAATTTCAAATCTTTTCAAAAGATAAAACACAATCTCCAAATACTTTAACAACTTCCAATACGATTAAAATACCAAAATATGACGATTTTTGATAAAATTTCGATGAACACTACGAAGAACGCGAAGAACACCGAACCAAAAATAACGAAAATCTTGAATCTTTGATATCACACCGAGCCTAGAAACAGGTTCTTTGGCTCTGATACCCCTTGTAAGTCCCGTGAAACGGATCTTTCAATGATATCAAACAATCACCAAGTTTGTGCGGAATCCAAACTTGGTGAGATTCAAGAAAAACACGAAAATATGAAGAACAAACCGAAAACGAAGAACACACCGAATCACTTTCAACACTTGCACACGATTCTATTACTTGAAAAGCAAAACCGTCTAGTACAAGTGCTCACCACCAAATCGCCTCTCTCTCTAACTCTCTAGAAGTTGTAACAATTGAGGTTCTAAGAAGTTCAAACCCTAAAACAAGTTAAAAACTTGTTTATATACTCAACCAAGCCCACTTCCCTACATGGGCTTCCCTTGGGCCTGCTTGGCCCACATGGCCTAAAGCTTAGCCCAAGTGACCTATAAGGTCCACATCCTAATGTAAACTAACCCGGTAAGGCCCAGCTCGTAACCATAGCTTGTTGTATTAATTTGATGCGTCAGTCTCACACTTTAGGGCCTAACAAGTTTTGAATTTGCTTGAAGACAAAACCACCAATACCCTAAAAATTCTAATCCCCAACTCAGATGTCACCCTTTTTTGCTTCTCTCTCTCACTTGAAGATGCAAACCCTTCTTCTCCAACTCTCTCTCTCTCTCTCTAACAACGAAGAACACCAGCAGCAGCTAACTATCTTGGTCTCTCTCTTTCGCCAAACATACACACCACATCAAGCCCTAAATAATATAACACATTCAGCCGCCAACCTACTCTCTCTACAACAAACCCTAAAAACTTTTCAAATGGCCGCCACTGACTCTGCTTCGCTCTTTCTTCGAAATCAAAGGACAATAGGCAACAGCAATCAGCTTCTTTCTTTCTCTATTTCACTTTAATCCCATGGTATCTTGATTTTGGCGGTGAAGTTCTGGTGTTTCGGAAATGGTAGCTCGGTGACCGGAGGTGGGTGTGAGTGTTAGTATGTTTGAAACGGTGGTGTGACGGTTTGTAGTGTGGAGCGTTAAGATGGTGGTAGTGGGTGTTCGGGGGTGGAGTTAGTCGGAAGGTGGCTGGTCTGGTGGTTGACAGGTGAATCGGAGACGGTGAAGTGCGGTGGAACGGTGGTTGATGGTTACGGTGGTGCGACGAAGTGGGTACTGGTACAGTGGTTCTTGATGTTCTTGGGTGGTGATGGGTTGTACGGCCTGATGGAGTGGTTTAACGGCTGAAACAACAAACACAAATTGAAACCTAAATAGTGGTTTTTCAGGTTGATTTTGTATTCATTTTGGTTCGTGTGTTATCGACTTAAATCTCAGCAGGATAAAAGACGACATGTTTGTCTACTGAACATTTATGAAGTTGTAATTGTTTTGTGTTAAAAAAAATGAATTTTCTGGTTTCTACTCCTTTCTTCTAACTTCGCTGGGTGAAACAAAATGGTCAGAATGACGACGCCGGAAATATGTGACTTACCGGCGTATTTAACAAATACCCCGGAGAACTTGAACTCGCGTTCAAGATTTAAAGTCGCCGGAAATTAATTTCGCCGGAAAAGTTGTCGGAAAACACAAATTCGCCGGAATTTTCAATAAAAACGCTATATTCAAAATAAAATCGTTGTATTCAAAGATAAAATCGCTGTATTCATAAAAAAAATCGCCCAGAAACTTCAAAAACTCATCTAAAACCTACTGATTTGAGCTGAAACCACTTTAAATGATACGAAAACACTATGAATCTTTCAACTAATGCTAGTCTCAACTCTCAATCAGCAAACACATAATTTAAACCTTTTTAAAAACAAGATTTTTGAAGAAAAATTTGAATAAAATCAAAAACCCCAAAAGTTTCAAAACTTTTCAAATAAAAATCAGATTTTTTTTTATGATGAATTTGGAGATTGTTGAATCCCAAATTCGAGTACCAAGCTCTGATACCAAATTGTAGGATCAAATCGAGCCAAAAAAATCTGATTTTGATAAACAAATCAAGATGAACACACAAAATATGAACTTGAAAACCCTTGAATAATGATTTGCATAAGATGAATACAATTAGCCCCCAAATCTTTATAGAAATGTGTGTGCTCAAAACCCTAATCATCTCATTCTATTTATAGCCTTTACCATTTTAGGCTAATTACAATTAAGTCCCTAGAGATAATAACTTACTAAAAATAGCACTAAACATGAAAACTCATTAAACAAGATAATAAATATATTTTGACTACTCAAAATATATTTAATTATCCAAAGCATTATAACTATCGAATCTCGAACTTCCACACGCCATATCTTTCTTCGATCTTCCCGTGTCGACTTGCGCGTTGACTTTGACTTGATGGCGTTGACTTTGTTGACTTGATTCGTTGATAACATTAGACTACACGTTTTAGACCCAACAGTTTGCCAATGGATGCCTTTGAAGTGAACCAAGTACCCCTATTTATAGCCAGAACAGAGCCCCGGACATGGCCCCGTGTCCAGTGGGCACGGCCTGCGGCCATCCTTTTCTCTTACTTCATTAATTGCATTTGTCAGCAGAGGGCCTCACACGACCCCGTGTCTTCTGGGAACGGCCCCGTGGTCAACTCTTTGCTGTACTATCAAGATTATACAAATCTAAGAGTTGACCACGCCCTGTGGAGAGCTGGGCACGGCCCCGTGGTGGGCGTAGAAGCTTCTGTAGCTTTTGTCTTGATGTGCAGGGTCTGACCACGCCCCATGCCCTGCTGGGCACGTCCCCGTGGTCAGGTTCTGTCTTCTTGTTTTTGCTTTGGGAGATGCTGCCGAGGGGTTGGGCATGTCACGTTATTCCTTCTTCTTGTATTTATGTTGGTTTTGGCTGCTTATTTGTCTCTTTTGTTCTTTTAAGCTCATTCGGTCCTGTAAATTCAAAAGGAAGAAAGAAACACGCTTTTTCCAACATTAGTACTAAAAAAGGGTTAGATTTTTGCCTCTATTTATGTAATTTATATGTTGCATTTTGCACACATCAACAATATATGAAACTCATGATGGACTTATCTTAGGATTGTTATTATAACTATGTACATATATATATATATATATATATATATATATATATATATATATATATGAACTTGGCCGGACTTATGATGATAATCGGTTAATGGTTATTTTTCATGAACTTAGGCTACTTTATCTATGATTCTCAGTCTTTCGTTGTTGATTCTAATGGGCAAACCAGGACCCATGAAATCACATACAACTTAGTGTCAAAACGAGTACTCAGAATAGATATATTTTTATGCATACATACTTTTGTACTTGAATTCTAAATCCCGAACCTAACTACTCCATTAACGCCGTATGACCTTACCTTCGATTCCCCATTCTCAAATAACTCATCACTCACTGATAATCGGAAAGCTTTTGCAAACTTATGAGTATACATGACCCCTTTTTTCCTTTTACACTTTTGGGTGCAATACGTTATACTATTTAAACACACGAAATCATACTTTATGCTTAAATCACAAACACAAACAATCCAATTATACATGCTTAAATACGTGATACTTGATTTGTATACTTGGATGATTCTTTTATGTAATTTACTTGTCATTAACTCCGTATGCGCCTTCCCTTAACATGTATAGCGCTATAGGAGTAACGCACCGCCCGTATTCTTGAGGTCATGTTAAGTCTTTTATTCTTACGGTAATCAAAGGGTTGACTTGTTAAATTGCATGACATGTTTACATTAATCTCGTTCACTATTTTTGTCATGTGGATTATTCAAACCCTTATAATTATATGCTAGTACTCAAAACTTGTATACTTGCCAATACTTTTGTATCGAACTATACTTCAAAACGTATTGCAGGATTTGTTGACAATGAGGATGCATGAAACTTAGTAGGATGCCTAGAAATGCACCAAACTTAAATTTTTTGTTAGTTTAGTCATTCGATACTTGTTGTAATTTGTTCGTTCCAAACTAGTTGTATTTATATTTCAAACAATGTACTGAATATTAGCAATGAAATGAAATTATTTATTAAATACTTGTCACATTTAGTGTTATGAAGTCTCAAGCAATCTCGTTCGTCTCATACGATGTTTACGCCATCGGTTGGGGTATGAAAATTGGTATCAGAGCCATAACCATAGGGAATTAGGAAAATTGCCATGCTTTTGTCCTAGTCTACAGTTAAGCACCATACTCAACCATACTTGATTTATGTGCTAAATTCTTGAAACGTCATTTACGTGCTCATATCTATTTTACTATTTCAAAACATATGCTTTCCTAAGGCAATTTTACACGATTTTGTTAAAACATGAAAACACTCGTATCATACAAACGAGAAGACTTCACCAAAATAGGCGTGAAACCCACAATTTGGTGAACGACTCTCAATCCACTTATTCGTTTTTGCACGAAATTTCGTCATCAAGTTAGGAGTGAAATCCTCATCTCAATGGAAAATTTCCAAATCAAACTCTATTGGACCCTCGTCAATGTGTCAAAATTAACTTTCTTGATCCGACGAGTACTAACCACACTTAGGGTATAAGGTTGTCAAGTTAGGGGCAATGTTCTCAGACCCAGACCGGACCGGCCAGTCCGACGGGTCGGGCCGGGGTTCGCTGCTTGCACCGGGCCGGTTCACCCTTACGGATCGTTTATGCAGTAGACCGGCGGTTTGGCCGGTGACCGGCGGTTTGGCCGGTGATCGGCGGTTCAGCCGGAAATTGGTTGAAGGTCGGACCGGATCCCGTACAAAAAACACGCTTCTTCTTTGTGTTCACACTCATAACATCCATCACTTCTATTTGTCTTCAAACCCTACAGAAAGAAATGATTTTTTTAGTGCTGTGTTTGTGCTCGGGAAGAAAGAAAATGGAGGTTTGTATGTGTATTTGAGAAGACGAAGGCAACAGGGTTTTAATTTTGATTGTGTTTGTAAATGAAAATTAAAGAAGGAAAAAGTTGTCTTGGGCTCTTAAAAAGTCTGTAGTCTTGGGGTAGGTGAAAAGAAAAGCTGGCATTTGTAAATATACATATATAATATATAATTACCATGTATAGGAAAGACACATTATTTATTTATGTATTAAATATATGATGTATATAATATTATATATATATATACACACATCCGGTTCTAAAATCCGGTTCGACCGGTCCGACCAGTGAACCACTAAGAACACCGGTTCAATGTCTGGTCCGGTTTTAAAAACATTGGTTAGGGGTGAAACCCGCATCTTGTCAACTAGTCCCACTCCTCGATTTTCCAAAATCCCGCCATGTCTCGAACTTTCGATTGATTAGGGACATGTAGTAAACGAAAGGGTGAATACAGTTAACCGAAATTTTGGCGAGAGTATTCTACCTATTAGGCCAAAGCATGCTTCCCAAACTCAAAAGAACTTTTCGACCACTTTGGTTTAGTCAAAGTTCCGTTTCGGAACAATCCAAGTTTTAATCAAACCTCCATTCTACTAGTATCAATGATATGTTTAACACGATTCAAACTTTCGTTTTCAAAATTAAAATTATTTTCACAATGGATACACACACATCATACTAAATCTTTTCATATACCTATACGTTATTTACATGCATGATTTCAAAACGTCACCAACAAGATTTACACTACTCATAATCCCAAAATCGAGGAATATCATCAAGATAGGAGTGATTCCCTTACCTTGATGATTAGCTTCGCTCATTCCCTTCTTAAAACGACTTCACCAAGGGGCTAGAGGTGATTCCTTTATCTCGGTGATCGTTACCAACTCTCTTTTTCAAAAAAAACTTCATCTTGCCAACCACACGATCAGGTCTTATACTTAAATCTTTTACCATTTTGTCAAAATTTCTACTTATGCGAAAATCTCAAATCTCATTGTTTTATCAAACTTATTTCGTACCCTACAATCTATCTGACATAAATCACATGCATGAAATTCATAATCACACCTGTAACAACTCGTATCAAAAGTCCTAATTATTATTTTATTTTGACCAAAAGGAAACCCTAATTGAGACACCCAAGTGATTCTGCACAAACCCTAAAATTATCAGAATAATTAGAATCAGGATCAGGGCCCCTAAAACTCAGGGGGGGTAAAACCCTAATGATACGTGGTTGAAAACCGGTGCTCGTAATCGTATAACTTTATGTTTTTATATGAGTTTTAATCTTGAATGGCTTACTTTTAATTAGATTTGTGTTTATGCAGGTTTGATGGAGTTTAAGGGCTTTTCGGGAGCTTTACGAGTGATCGGGTCGAAAACCGAAGCACAAGGATGCGTTACGAATCAACCGGGAGTGCAAGAATCGAAGATTGAAGAAACGGAGTTGAACAAGCCGTCGGCGATGGGTATAGGCCGTCCCCAATGGGTTCGGGAAATGCCCGTAGGCTGAAAACACCCGTAACCAGGAAATTAACCCGTCGGACACTTTTCGGTTTTTGGGAGCCCGTCGGCGACGGGTAGCAGTTTTCTGAAACGTGGATTTTGTTGATTTGGGGGTTAAACTTGATTTTGATTGGCTCTCTTGCATTGAATTCGTAAGTTACACTTTAGGGGGAGTTTGAATTGATTCTGGGAGCCACAATCACCCATCTAACACCTACCATTCCATCTTCTTGAATCACTACAACATCTACAACCCGAATTGTGAAGATCTTCATCCATCATTCACACTCACCATCCAAAACCCTAATTCTCCATCCATCATTAACATTCATCATCATCATCCAAGAACCCTAATCATCCATCATTCCTTCATCCATCAAGCTTCAAGATGATTTCATTCGCGTTCCACTCATCCGGTGATCAAGCTTCTTCAACCATGAGCGGCTAATCATCTCGGTTTCACCCCGGTGTAGGTAGTTGTTAATTCTAGGGTTTCGAATTGTTCTTGTTTCAACTTAGTGACAATTTGTGTTTGATTTTTGAAACTTTTGACAATAGTATTACATTTGTTTCGAATTCGTAAACTGTCGAATGATGTTAAAAGTTATGACTTTGCGAAATGGTGATATGTAATTGTGCATTGTCGTTGTTAGGATTTACTTGTGTTGATTACAAAGTGTATTCTTGTCCGTTCTTCGGGACGTTGATAGCTATTAGCACCTAAGTCACGGTACACTAAATCCGTTAATCGAATGCATTTGAGTTGAATCTAAAACTTGTAGAAATCCTAAGTTAGCAATTACCGAAACCGGGTGTGATTCCTTTTTCTTAGGGGACACGGGGTGGTTCACTAGTGATAAAATCTATCACTCACAAGCACCAATCAAGTTCCGCCATGTCATCAACCATTTTTCCATCACTCACAACCTTTTTTAGGCGTGGTGGTCATCACTCACCACCACACCCAACAATTTCCCCCCAACCAACAAATACCCTCACAAAAAACAACCTTCACGCGTTGAAAATATCACGAAATCGGGATTGCGTTATACTATAACGCGTTATAGCATGCATGCGGGGTGGGAACTATCGGTTTTCCACGCGTTATAAATGCCATCACGGCACCACCCCGTCCTCCCTTATTGTTGTTCTAGTAATCAATTTTCTTGTAATCATTAATCATTAGTTGTCAATTAATTTAATCAATTCATTTAATCCAAACTCATTTCTCTCAATTAAACAAAAACACAAAAACATTCTAGTAAGCTTCATAATACGTGACATTCTTGATAATTCAATCGAATCCACACACAAACCACATACTCTTCGTGGTTCGACCCCTCACTACCACGAGCTATTTGTTAAGGGTAATTAGGGCATATAAATATTATCTTTGACCGGAGCGCGACACTCCGATCAAATTTTGGCGCCGTTGCCGGGGAGTGCGTGCGCTTTGTGTTTGGATTATTGTTTGAATTTGCGTGATTATCTGTTTAATTTGTTAGTTTTCTTTTTTGTACTTGTCTTTTTCCTTGTTACGCGGGTGTGTTAATTGTGCAGGTTACAGGTAGTGTTTGCATACGCGAAACTCCGGGAGGACTTCACCTTTAGTCTACGAACCGGAAATCGAAAGAGTCGCAAGGAGAAATCTAGCAAGCCGGTTAGAAGCAACACTTGCTTCTAATTAAACCACCAACACACCACAACATACACCATCCATTGAAACCGATTCAATGGCGAACCAAAACTCTACCCAAAACTTCAACCAAAATCAAAATCCGAACCAATTTCAATACCGAAGCAATTTTAATCCCGCTCCAAATATGCAACCTATACCTCCAGAGCGACCGGGTGGTAATAACAACAATACCGGACCACCCACACCACCTTTCCAAAACCAAAATCCCAACCACAATCAAAGAACACCCCAACAACAAAACCTTCATCGACAAACCTCTTTACCCATCAACCTAGATGACCGGAATGTCAATTCCGACCGTCGGGGAAATCGTGATACCGGCAATCCCGCAAATGAAGACCCATTCTTCAACATCGATGACTTGAGGAATGCAATCCCCGATGATGAACCGTATAGTTATCCCGGTTATCAATCGCCGGAACATGTGAGTGTTCATACGGAAAATTCGGATGACGAGGGATACTATGATGATAGGGCTAACGATGACGAAGATTGGGGGTATGTTAATCAAGGCAATGTTTACAATGCAAGAGGTTATGATGATGAGGAGTTTGGCTATCAAAATGCCAATTATGTGGGGGATGATGACTACGGTTATGGGAATAGAAGAAATGACGGTTACGGAAACAACCGTCAACCACGAAACAACAACCAACGGAACCGAGATGATGGGTTGTACAACAACAACAATAACAATAATGATAACCCTAATCGGATTCCTCGTTTCGTGGGAGGTGGTAACCAAAGAGGTAACCAAGGTAGGAATCAAGGAAGGGATGAAAGAAGGGATGAAAGAAGAAATGATAGAAGGCACAATCGAAGAGTGGTTGATCAAGAAGTTAACGGTCCCCATCGTCGTCAACGACCTCCACGGGGAGTGAATGATCGTTTTCGGCCGGTTGTCACCGAGAACGACTCACCAATCGTTTGTGAGAGGAGGATGTTTGATTGTAAACCACATTACATCAACATACTTCCTCATTTTAATGGAAGGTCTAACGACGAACCGTACACACATTTGACAGAGTTTTCTTCCATTTGCAGCACTATCGGGGGGCATAACTTCGCACTAGAGGAGGTCAAACTTCGTTTGTTTCAATTTTCGTTGAAAGACAAAGCGAAGCAATGGTTCCTTATACTTCCAGCCAATAGCATTCGCACATGGGGAGAAATGCAACAAGCTTTTCTAGATGAGTATTATTCAATGGCAAAGACCGACGATGCTCGTGATGAAATTAGGTCTTTTCGCCAATTATCGGGCGAACCATTGCATGAATCCTTCACAAGATTTAGGGAGTTGATGCGAAAGTGCCCACATCATCAAATAGAAAAGTGGGAGTTGGTCAAGTGCTTTGTACGAGGTCTAGACGACAACACATGGAACCGACTTGAATCAACGAGCAATGGGACCCTTCTAAGCAACCATGAAGATGATGATTGGGAATTCTTGGAACGGATGAGTAAACGTTCGAAAGAGAAAGAATCGGCCGATCGAGCTAAGAAGCATCCCATTTCACGGTCACTTCCCGATCTTGACTCTAAAGATCGGATTTCCACCTTAGAGCGAGAAATGGCTCGAATGAAGAAAAAGGAAGTAAATGCGGTTCAATTCGAGGTATGTGAAGATTGTGGTGATATTGGACATAGAGCGGAACAATGTCCAACGGGGCCGAGTGACTACACGGAGGAAGTCAACCAAGTGTATGGAGATAGGAAGCAATATGACATGAACTCCAACACTTTTCATCCGGGTTTGAGAAATCACCCTAACTTCCGATATGGTAATGCTTCAAATGAAATGAACCCGAATTTTCAATCGGGTAACCAAGGAGGTCAAAGCGGGTCATCATATCAAAACCGTCAAGGTGGTAACCAAGGAGGTTATCAACTAAATTACAACCAAGGGTACCAAGGTAGGGACAATAATTACCAAGGTGGGTACCAAAGGATTTACAACAATCAAGGCGGTAATGGAAGCGGGTCGAACAATCAAACCGGTGGCGATGATTTGAGTGCCAAAATGGATGCTTTGTTGAATATGCAAAAAGAATCTCAAAACAATATAAAAGAATCTCACCATGATATCAAGGAGATAAAGAAGACAAACGAGATTCGGGATAAAGCACATGAGGCATTGGCAAAGCAAGTGGGCCAACTCGCGGAGGAAATGGCTCAAATGAGAGGAAGGACGGGAAAGCTCCCAAGTGACACCGCGGTGAACCCTAAGCATCAAGGGTCAAGCTCAAGGAACACACGTGAGGTACCAATTAATAAAATTACTTTACGTAGTGGTCGAGTCGTTGATAATGGTGTCAACACACCATCACCCCAATTTGTTGAAGGGGTGGTGGAAGATGCTAGTGAGGATGAGCCTGAGGATGGTCAAACGGGTCAAAATAAAAATGATTTGAAAAAGAACAATGATACTCCCGTTGTGACCATCCCTGTCCCCAAGGCTAAGGAAAAGGGTGTGGAGGCTAATGTCGCCCCTTATCCCGAAGCATTGAAGGGACCCATAAAGAAAATTGTAAACAAAAGAGGTCCACAACAAGAAGAGTTGTTGGAAATTTTTAAACAAGTAAAAATAAATTTACCTCTTTTGGATGCAATCAAACAAGTACCGTCGTATGCTAAGTACTTGAAAGATTTGTGTACCCAAAAAACGCACTCACAAATTTCCAAAAAAAATTAGATTTAACCGAAAACGTGAGTTCGATTCTTTCGGGTGCACTTCCACCTAAGCTCCAAGATCCGGGTGCGCCTATCATTTCAATTCAAGTAGGCGATTTTAAAATCAACCGGGCACTTCTAGATCTTGGTGCTAGCGTGAGCATTCTACCGGGTAGTTTGTATGACCAATACGAGTTTGGTCCACTTCAATCGTCAAACACCACCGTGGTGTTAGCCGATTTGACACCCAAACTACCCCGTGGAGTTGTTTCGGATGTGATAGTGAAAATCGAGGATTTTTACTATCCGGTGGACTTTCTAGTACTTGATTACATGGCCAAGGACCCAACCAAACAACCCACGGTGATTTTGGGTCGACCGTTCTTAGCAACTGCAAATGCTCAAATTGACTGCAGAACAGGAACGGTTGACATGACATTTGGAAACCGAAGGTTGAGGTTGCATGTTTTTTCTGGACTTATGAACCCTCCAGTTGATGATGAATGCTATATGGCAGACATTGTTGACACGTGTATACCTCTTTGCGACACAGTCGTGAATGGGGAAAGCACAATGGAGGATTGTTATATGTTTGACAGGTCACAGGTAGAGGTGGAAAGAAGCATCGACGAGGAAGTGAAGAGTTTGGAGGTGCTCGCGGTTCGAGAAGGAAAACCGACATGGACGCACCAAGTTGAAAGTTTACTGGAGAGCATTAACACCAAGTTGAAGCCGTCGTTAGTAGAGCCTCCGGAGGTTGAATTGAAGGCGTTGCCTAAGCATCTCAAATATGCTTATGTTGGTGAAGGCAACACGCTCCCGGTTATCATTGCATCAAACTTAACCGTGGAGCAAGAGGATAAATTGATGGGTGTTTTGGTCACTAATCGGGCGGCGATTGGATGGACCATTGCTGATTTGAAGGGTATTAGTCCCTCGGTGGTGATGCACAAAATCATCACGGAAGAGAATGTGACTCCCGTTCGAGATGCACAACGGAGATTAAATCCGAACATGCGGGAGGTAGTGAAGAAGGAAGTGCTGAAATGGCTCGATGCGGGCATTATTTACCCGATCTCGGATAGCCAATGGGTGAGCCCAACACAGACGGTTCCCAAGAAAGCGGGTATACAAGTCGTCAAAAATGACGCAGGTGAAGAGGTAGCCACTCGGCCGGTAACCGGGTGGCGAATTTGTATTTATTATAGGAAGTTGAATACCGCAACTTCCAAAGATCATTTTCCTTTACCGTTCATTGATCAAATAGTTGAGAAATTGTCGGGGCAACAATTTTATTGCTTCTTAGATGGCTACTCTGGTTATAACCAAATTTCCATCCATCCAGAAGATCAATCAAAGACCACATTTACTTGTCCCTACGGCACCTTCGCATTTAGGCGAATGCCGTTTGGATTATGTAACGCCCCCGCCACCTTCCAAAGGTGTATGATGAGTATCTTTTCAGATATGGTGGGGAAGTCTTTGGAAATTTTCATGGATGATTTCTCGATTTTTGGGTCATCATTTGAGGCTTGTTTGGACCAATTGGATAAAGTACTAAAAAGGTGTGTCGAAACTAGTTTGGTCCTAAGTTGGGAAAAGAGCCATTTTAAGGTTCAAGAGGGAATCGTGTTGGGACATGTGGTGTCGAGCCGTGGGATAGAGGTTGATCGTGCAAAGGTACAAGTTATATCTACTTTGCCGTATCCCACGAGTGTTAAAGGTGTTAGGTCATTTCTAGGTCACGCGAGTTTTTATCGACGGTTTATTAAGGGTTTTAGTGATATAACAAAACCTTTGGGTAACTTGTTGTTAAAAGATCAACCGTTTGATTTTAATGAAAATTGTCAAAACGCTTTTAACAAGTTAAAAGAAAAGTTAGTTGAGGCCCCAATCTTGCAATCGCCAAATTGGTCTTTTCCTTTTGAAATTATGTGCGATGCGGGTGATTATGCGGTGGGGGCCGTGTTGGGACAACGGGTTGAAAAGAAACCCGTTGCCATATACTACGTGAGTAAGACTCTTTCGGATGCACAATTGAATTACACCACTACTGAAAAAGAGCTACTTGCGGTGGTATATGCTTTGGATAAATTTCGGGCATATATATGGGGTAGTAAAGTGATTATTTATTCTGATCACACTGCAGTTAGGTACCTCATGGAGAAGAAAGATTCTAAACCGAGATTGATCCGATGGGTGTTGTTGCTCCAAGAGTTTGATTTGGAGATACGGGACAAAAAGGGTACCGAGAATGTTGTGGCGGACAATTTGTCCCGGTTGATGGTTGAAGAAGATCCTACAACTGTAGAGATCAATGAGTCTTTCCCTGATGAGCATATTATGAAATTAGATAAGTTACCTTGGTATGCTAACATTGTGAATTATCTCGTTACAGGTGACTTACCGGCACATTGGGATAGACGGAAGAGGCAACACTTCATGTCTCAAATCAAGTATTACCGGTTGGAAGAACCGCACTTGTGGAAAGAGTGTGCGGATCAAGTGATTAGAAGATGCATAGATGATGAGGAAATTACAAGCGTGTTGCAGCATCTACATTCATTTGCGTGTGGTGGCCATTTTAGTGGTCACAAAACGGGTCATAAAGTGTTAAATAGTGGTATTTGTTGGCCTACTATTTTTAAAGATGCAAATGAGTTTTCCAAGAATTGTATAGAGTGTCAAAAATTATGGGGTATTGATTTCATGGGCCCATTCCCCAATTCCTATGGCAATTTGTACATCTTGGTGGCCGTTGACTATGTGTCAAAATGGGTCGAAGCAATAGCCACCAAGACAAACGACCATTCCGTGGTTTGCAATTTTGTTCAAACCAATATTTTTTCAAGGTTTGGGATTCATCGTGTCATCATAAGTGATGGAGGATCTCATTTTAAAAATTTTTGGTTTGGGAAACTTCTAAAAAGGTTTGGTGTTGACAATAGGATTGCTACCCCCCTATCACCCGCAAACAAGAGGGCAAGTTGAGGTCTCAAATAGGCAAATCAAAGAGATTTTGCAAAAGACCGTGCGGGCGGACCGTAAGGATTGGTCAATTAAGTTGAACGATGCTTTATGGGCCTACCGTATGGCACATAAGACACCTATTGGCACTACACCTTACCGGTTGGTTTACGGTAAAAATTTTCATTTACCGGTTGAACTTGTGCACAAATCATTATGGGCTATTAAGGAAGTTAATGTTCAATATGATGATGCAGGTAAGGAAAGGAAACTCAAGCTATATGAGTTGGAGGAGCTAAGGGAAATGGCATATGAATGCGCGTCTAAGTACAAGGATGGAATGAAGAAAGCGCATGATTCCAAGTTGAGAAAGAAAGAGTTCGAGGTTGGCCAAAAGGTGTGGCTTTACAATTCGAAGCTCAAGTTCTTTCCCGAAAGCTCCGGAGCAAATGGATGGGACCTTATGTGATCACCCGGGTCGGACAATTGGGTGATGTTACAATCGAGGACCCGAAGGATGGGATACGGCAAACGGTTAATGGTCACCGACTAAAACCGTTCCTCGACGGTAACGGAAAAGTGGACGAAAACAAGGAATTGGTGAGCTTTGTGGTAAGCACACCGATTTACGAGGTCGACTAACAAGGACCGGTAACATTTTATGTAAAGTTATGTATAATTTTTAATTGTTTGAGTGCTTTAGATATAATCGTTTTCGTTTTGTACTAACCCCGTTTGATTGTGTGAAGTCCGGATATTCCGAATGAGTTTTGAAGACGTAAGGTATGTTTTTAGACTTCGTTATGTGCATTGAGGACAATACACAACTTTTTGAGGGGTGGTAGGGCCGTTAACGGTTTTCGTGTTTTAAAAATTTAACTTATAAAAATTCACAAAAAGATTTTTAATAATTTTTAGGAATTTTTAATGTATATAGTCGTTTTATAAAAAGTGTATAAAATTCCTCCTATTTTCCATAATATATATATATATATATATATATATATATAGGGAGGGGCTCATGCGAGAACCACCCTTATTGTGAGAACCAATGTGAACACAACCTAAAATAGCTAAAAAAACCTAACCCCCACCCCCCCCCCCCCCCAAAAAAAAACCTAAACCCCCCCCCAAGCTAAAAAAAAACCTAAAAAAACCTAACCCCACCCCCCCCCCCAAAAAAACCTAAACCCCCCCTCCCCCACCCCCCAAAAACCTAAACCCCCCCACCCCCCCCCCCCCCCAAGCTAAAATGCTAAAAACTAAACCCTCAAAAAACCTAAAAAATCTAAAAAAAATCTAAAAAAATCAAAAAAAAATCCAAAATTTTTTTTTTTGATTTTTTAAATATTTTTTAGGTTAAAATCGCTACTTTTCGAAGCAAAAAAAAATAAAATTTTTTTTAAAAAAAAAATTAAAAAAAAAATCTTTTTTTTTGGGTTCGAAAAGTAGCGATTTTAACCTAAAAAATATTAAAAAAATCAAAAAAAAATTTTTTGTGTGATTTTTAGCTATTTTTAGGCATTTTTGGTGTGTTCACATTGGTTATCGCGGTTCTCACAATAAGAGGTGGTTCTCGCATGATCTTCTCCCTATATATATATATATATATATATTTGAAAATGAAACAATAAAGCCCGTCGGCGACGGGCCATAGGGCGTCGCCTACGGGTCCCCTAAACATCCGTCGGCACCTTAATCCCTCAAGAACCCTAGCAACTTACTAACCTCCACAACTTTCTCAAATCTCCACCAAATCACCTGATTTTTGGGTCTATCTTGCGTGATTTTTCAAGAGGAACAAAACCCCCAACACGGTTTGCATCAATTCTTGCTATTTTGCAAGATTTCTAGGCGTGTAGTTTCGGGTTTTTGAAGGGGTGTTCATCAATCTTTTTGCTTGTCATCTTTTCATAGTTTTTCTTATTCCAACAACACAAAGGTATGGATTCTCCTTAATTTTATGCATGATTATCATATGCTTATTGTCTTTCTTCGGAAATTTTAAACTTTTTAGTTTAAGAGTAGGTTGTTTAGACAATGTATGTTGTTCTAGTATGATTTTGAGTAAGATTGGTTGTTTTGGATGGAATTTGAGCATGTTATAACCATAGTGAAGTGATTACACTTGTTATGTACATGATTGAACATGAAGGTGATGTTGAATTTTGTTGAACTTATAAGAAATTGCAAGTTAACAAAGAAATTGATAAGTATATGATAAAATGAGCAACTTTGGAAGTTTAAAAAGGCGATTTTACATTCACTTGTTAATTAAAAATTTCAACATCACACATTATGTTCAAAGTTTGAGAATTTAGTGAAGGTTTGGGTTTATATTGATGTTTCGCTTGTTTGTGATTGTAGTTATGGCCGGTGGCAAAAGACAAAAGACTACAGGGCAAGCTTCATCATCGGGAGTCGGTTCTTCTTCCGGTTTACTACCGAGGAAGTGGGAGCAATTAAGCTCCATCGCAGAGGGTGATGGAAGACTGTATAGACAGGATTGGGAGTGGGCAAAGTTTAGGGATAGCCAAAGCGCCACAATCTGGGATGAAGAGAAAAACAAATCCTTATCGGGTTATCAAGATAGGAAGTTAGAGGCCAAGCTATGGAAATGGAAAATAGTCAACAACGTTAAAACCTCAGTTCCGACAAGGACCCTATGTGAAAGAGCTGTGAATGTTGAAGAGTTCAAACAAATCGGAATAGCACAAATGTTTGAACGCCAAGGTTGGGAAAGGGTGCTTGATTGGTGCGAAGATAACACTTCGCGGATATATTTGGCGGAAGTATGTGAATGGTTGTCCACGTTGAGGCTCATGAATAAAGATAGTCCTCCCTCTCAGTGGAAGCTAGTTGGTAAAACAAGCCGAGGGACAATGACGATGTCCTTCGAGACAATTAATTGCATCGCCCGTTTTGATTCGTTGGGGGTGAATGCATATGACTATCCAACCATGCAACAATTTCTGGATAATCATATGAACGCGGGAGACCCGGAGCAGATGACCGCGACTATTTTACCATACAGTGACGGGGGAGAGGCAAAGAGAAATCAAATGACGATTGAGGGAAAGATTCTCCAAGGGATTAATGTTAAGAACATTTTGGTGAGGTTTGGTGATTGTGGAGGTGTTAGAGCGGGTGACTGTAGGGTGGTGCACTCTTTGCTATACGGGACCCCTACATTGTCATGGAGACACATAGTGATGATGAATACGTGGGCTACTCGGGAGTCGTCCCAGAGGCGTTTTATTCCATACGCACGCCTCATTAGTGCCATGATTGTTCAACAAAATTGCTTACCACCGGAATCACTATGGGTAACTAAACCGTTGGAGGAAATTAACAAGGCCTCCATGAGGAAGAACTGGAAGATATAGGTTAATCTCTCAGGGAACAAGTATGTTGTGACCGACAGGATGGGTCATAAGTATGAGTTTCTTACTTCAGGGGCACAACCGGAATCGAGAGAAGATGAAGAAATGGGTGATGAAGAGGAGGAAGCTGAACCCTCCGGTCCACAAAGACCAAGACAAAGATACATGAGGCCGCATAGAGAAATTAATGCAGATGTGGCGGGCTTTGTGAACATTAGACGGGTGCCCTCCTACAAAAATTTTGATCGGGGACAGCAAGAGATATATGACAATGTCTCTGCATGCATAGGTGAAGGTCGAGAGTATAACCGAAGGAGGGAAGCCTGGGAGGAGGCACAGGGACCCCAAATGCAGGAGTTTTGGGCAGTTCAAGCAGCCCATCGGGAGAGAATGAATAAGTTTGTGGAAGAGCAACAACTGTTCCAAGCAATGCAGAGGTCACACATGGAACAGTTGGCGAAGATGCAAGAGGATGAGGCAGCCCGAAGACGGGCATGGGCGGAAGCAGAGGCAACGCATCAAAATGAAGCAAGAGAATTAGAACAATGCCGCTGGAGTGCCTTATGTGTCTCTCATGAAATGGCGATTAACAATAGCAAGTTACTCCACGATCAGGAGCGCCACCAAAGAGACTACCAAGCCGGTCTCCCATATGCCGAACATTCGGGGTGGACCAATTACCCCGACCTTCCCCATCCACAAGGCCCGTCCGACCCGACTCCTCACTGGCCCGAAGCGGTAGGCTCATGCTTCATCCCAATTCCCTACCAACCACCACCACAAGGGGAGCAGAGTCCACTCGATAACTATAGGGAGATGTTTGAGGCCCTCACTGGTTATCAGTACCAGCCGAACCCGCCAGTGAGGTGAGGTATGTTTTTGTTGTTGTTGTTGTATATTATTTTGTTTTCGTTATTTCTATTTCATTTTTTTTTATTTTTCGCCTAGTTAAATGAACGTTGTGGGTGTGTTCCCTATATAACCCTCACGAGACCTCTCGTCCTCCCAAGCTATTGGGGGGTTTAAAAGGGCTTGTTGCATAAGCTAAATGCAACCGTGATTCCTACGAAAGTGAGTTAGGTTTATTGTTGTTGTAAATTATTTTCCACAATAATCAAAGTGAAATAACGTATAGCTTGGTAATGTTTTCATAAAAGTGGTAGAACTAAGTAACTAACAAATTTTGATGGTTGTGAGAAGCATGCTTCTACACAAGGGTTAAGATTTGTAGGTACATTGGGTTCGTGGGACAACCACTTTCATGAAGTGGAGAGGAGCATACGAAGAATGAGCTCAAAAAAAAAAAAAAAAAAAACCAGGTGCATACGTTTCTTTTTACTTTTGATCTTTACATTAGCAAATAAGTGGAATGTATTGTGTATATTAATTTTCCGGGGTGAAATTTTGGGGAAATTAGCCGTGTCACATCCCTTATGCGTTTTAAAACTCTAGTTCTTACACATTGAGGACAATGTTTACCTCAAGTGTGGGGATGGGGGAGTAGTAAAAGTTTTCGATTTTGACCCGTTCATTTAAATACTACACATTGAGGACAATGTTTACCTCAAGTGTGGGGATGGGGGAAAATTTCAAAAAAAATTTCAAAAATTCTTGTTTCAAAAGCGATCTTTAAAGCACAAGTAACCAAGTCAACGAGGGATGTCACAACCCATTTGGTCTTTTGTCATGGTCAAGTTCAAATTAATAAGCATAACGGGTATTTAGCGGGTGGTTATTTGGGAATAATCCGCTTAAGAAACTAGTCTTTTATGCATGTCACATACCATACCCTTTTAGATATGTGAGGTTTTGAGCCACTTTTATATCATAGATTACATTACCGATGTTTCTTTGTTTGAGTGGACCATTAGTCATATATTGTAGAACTTGCAACTTTTGATACGTTTGAGACTATAGACCGAATACAAGCACGAGAATGATTAACGCATTAGGTAAACCTTTTCTCTTAAAACCATTTATCTATCCTTACCCGAACAAATTCCCTAGTCGCCCATTTTGAGCCTAAACCTTTCGTTTGACCACCCTATAGCCCATAACCCTTAAACCTTTTTCTTTTAAACCCGTGTGATGGAAATTCGATTATAGGAGTCGTATTTGTATCGTTATTCTTGATTGTTTGCATTTATGTTAAAAAAAAAGAATATTATGAAAAAGAATTGAAAATTGTTGAAGAAAAACACAAAAAGAAGTGTTAGTAGTTGTCGAATAAAAGGGTGAAAGATTATTGCCCATAGTTGATGTTTATTTGTAGTTTTGTTTAATTTAGTGTTTTGTAATAAAAATCAAATTTTCATCGCCTTAGCCACTTTAAAATATCCTAATTCCTACCCTTAGCCTAGCCCCGTTACAACCCTCATAAAGACCTTATGACTTGTGCTTAGTGTTTGTGATCAATGGTGGAGAATGATTGAGTTGCAAGCTTATGCGGGTATGTGTTCTAATCGGTTTTGAGTGAATCTTCTTTGTAGTGCTAATACATTATAAATATTAGCCAATTTACAAGCCGAGTGGAGAGAACATTGTGAGAGATGTGCGTGACTTGTTAGTTTTACGGGCGGGTTAATCTTGGATAACCATTATTATATGTGATTATTCACTTGACTGCTAAATATGTGAAAACTGTAAAAGGTTTGAACTTTTGTATGACAATAGACCTTAACCTTTGTTTCGGGAATGGGAAGTGTATTTGTTGTTCGACCCACGTGAAAGTGAAAAACAGATTTGCTTGAGGACAAGCAAAAGACAAGTGTGGGGATGTGATACGTGGTTGAAAACAGGTGCTCGTAATCGTATAACTTTATGTTTTTATATGAGTTTTAATCTTGAATGGCCTACTTTTAATTAGATTTGTGTTTATGCAGGTTTGATGGAGTTTAAGGGCTTTTCGGGAGCTTTACGAGTGATCGGGTCGAAAACCGAAGCACCAGGATGCGTTACGAATCAACCGGGAGTGCAAGAAGCGAAGATTGAAGAAACGGAGTTGAACAAGCCGTCGGCGACGGGTATAGGCCGTCCCCGACGGGTTCGGGAAATGCCCGTAGGATGAAAACACCCGTAACCAGGAAATTAACCCGTCGGACACTTTTCGGTTTTTGGGAGCCCGTCGGCGACGGGTAGAAGTTTTCTGAAACGTGGATTTTGTTGATTTGGGGGTTAAACTCGATTTTGATTGGCTCTCTTGCATTGAATTCATAAGTTACACTTTAGGGGGAGTTTGAATTGATGCTGGGAGCCACAATCACCCATCTAACACCTACCATTCCATCTTCTTGAATCACTACAACATCTACAACCCGAATTGTGAAGATCATCATCCATCATTCACACTCACCATCCAAAACCCTAATTCTCCATCCATCATTAACATTCGTCATCATCATCCAAGAACCCTAATCATCCATCATTCCTTCATCCATCAAGCTTCAAGATGATTTCATTCGCGTTCCACTCATCCGGTGATCAAGCTTCTTCAACTATGAGCGGCTAATCATCTCGGTTTCACCCTGGTGTAGGTAGTTGTTAATTCTAGGGTTTCGAATTGTTCTTGTTTCAACTTAGTGACAATTTGTGTTTGATTTTTGAAACTTTTGACAATAGTATTACATTTGTTTCGAATTCGTAAACTGTCGAACGATGTTAAAAGTTATGACTTTGCGAAATGGTGATATGTAATTGTGCATTGTCGTTGTTAGGATTTACTTGTGGTGATTACAAAGTGTATTCTTGTCCGTTCTTCGGGACGTTGATAGCTATTAGCACCTAAGTCACGGTACACTAAATCCGTTAATCGAATGCATTTGAGTTGAATCTAAAACTTGTAGAAATCCTAAGTTAGCAATTACCGAAACCGGGTGTGATTCCTTTTTCTTATTATTGTTCTAGTAATCAATTTTCTCGTAATCATTAATCATTAGTTGTCAATTAATTTAATCAATTCATTTAATCCAAACTCATTTCTCTCAATTAAATAAAAACACAAAAACATTCTAGTAAGCTTCATAATAGGTGACATTCTTGATAATTCAATCGAATCCACACACAAACCACATACTCTTCGTGGTTCGACCCCTCACAACCACTAACTATTTGTTAAGGGTAATTAGGGCATATAAATATTATCTTTGACCGGAGCGCGACACTCCGATCACCTAAGTTACGATTATCTAAATAACTTGTTGTCAGTTTTGAATTTTATGATTTCGTCAACTCAGCAAGCCTACAAATACACGTAGCTACCCTATGGAAATAGGTGACCCTTCGCGTCACGCGAAGCCCCCAGGGGTACCCCTCGCGTCACGCGAGGGGGTCAAATTTTGACTATAAATAGTGGGGTTTGGGACATGAATTCTGGAGTTAAAACGACGGAAAATCTCATTACGTACACTGAGTTACGCTCTGTTTACTATCAAAACACACACGAATCACAAATCGTTGCCGCAATACAGGGTAATAACTCGATCGCTGATACGATTCAATGTCCGATCGATTAAACTATCCAATGGATGTTTAAGTGCTGCCCACATTAGGGTTTATGCTTTGTCATTCGTTGTTAATTCAATGGATGTTTAAGTATCGCACTTTTTCATTCGATGTGAGGGTTTAATCTCGTGAGTTATCGTAAATGCTGTATTAAGTTACTAACCAAGTTGTGTGCATGTTAATAAATTTAGGTTAAAAGGCTAATCAGTAGGCTAGGCTCTGCTCAAATTAAATCTGCAATGTGAGTCATTCTCTTTTTATCAAATTACTTTCAAAAAGCATGTTTATTATCAAAGTTATAACTACAGGGATTAAGTCTTTGTAATCACCAAATTACAGCCGGTATGTGGGGTTTTGTATACATTACTTGATAATCTTCACCATTGGGGCAGCCAAGGGGTGATATAACCATAGTCACAGACACCATTGGACAACGGGAGGGCCAATGGGTTGAGTGACAAAATACCGTGGGTAGTTGGTTTGATATCAGAAACATTGTAATCGCTCTTAATACTGTAAATTATAACAACGAGTCGTTTTAGTAAAAAGAATGATTCACTCAGTATTTTCCGCTGACAAAACCTTTTTCAAACATGTTTCAGGTGATCTGTTGTGATCCAGGAAAAGTGCCGAGAAGCACTACAAGCTTAAGGAAGTGGCTCAATATAAAATAAATAAACATGTTTTGTAAAATAAAAGATTTCTCCGTGAAATCTTAGGATTGTAAATTACCGGGATTTTATCCCAAGTTGTGAAATAAAATAATTGGGAAATTGCAGTTTTTAAAAGATCCTGAAGAAAACTTCCGCTGTTAAACAAATACCACGGGATTTCTGTCCTGCGGCTCTTGAAACGGGTCAAACCGGGTCGGGGGCCGTGACAGAAAAAGGTGGTATCAGAGCCATTGATTTAAGCGTATTAAGTATTTAGAAAATACTTAATTTTTCTACTTGTCATTCTGTGATTATGTGTTTTCTTATTTGAATATTTGTGTACAGTATGGGTAAACAAAAGCTGTCAAACATCTATCTTAAATTAGGTAGGTCATCCAACGAGAAGGGAAGTTCATCCCAAACCAAATCCTCAAATCACTCTGAAATTCCTGAAGAAGGAATATTTGTGCGAAAGGCACAATATGAGGAACCACTTTCTCCTAATAAAAGAAGTTTGATTTTTAAGAAAAGTCAGGAGAAAATAAAGAAATTCTGAGAAAAGAAGATTAAACAGGAAACCCAGGAATTAACCAGTAAATCACATTGGGAAGACAAGTTAGATGAAAAAATGGGCGGATCTATATATGCTAGCCACTGTAGCAGTAAATGCAAATCTTTAAAACTTTGACTTAAGTTTTAGTAACCTTTTATCACCTACAAATCCAGAAACCATATCCAGTAAATAAATAAGTAAACCCTAGTGGGTTTTAAAATTTCAGTTGTTTTGTAGTCACACGATATGAAATAATATTTAAAGGTTATCTATGAAATTTTAACTTAGTATTTGTGTGTATTTTGCATGTGTGCTAAACAGCATGAGTGACTTGTCTGACGCCCTTCAGAATTTAAATCTCTATCCGGTAAGAATAGAGGTTTCCAGTGATTTCAATAGGTATATACCAGATATAGAAGAACCTATTGAATTCAATGCTCCACCTCCAGAAAAACCCAAGCCCAAGAAAAGGAGAAGATTCGTGGGATGGAGACGTGTGCGTAGGAGGAAACCCGTCACTAGAAAGATTCCCAAAATAGAATAAAGGGAAGGGAATTGAAGTCGGGAAAGAGTCTAGGCAAATGGGAATACAGTTTGAAGAATATTCTAAGCAAATAGAAATGGAGATTGGAGGAGGTTCTAAACAAACCCAGATAGAAGTTGGAGAAAGTTCTAAACAGAACCAGGAAATGACATTGCAGGAAGAGCTAGATTTTATATTGGCAAGCTGTGATACTATTCAGCCTGTCAATGAAAATGTTTTTACTCATCCTATTGAAACTCAACTCCCTATAAACTTAGAACCAGCAATCCCAGAACCTATAATCCACACCCAACCTTTGGGAATGGACGAATGGTGGACAAATGATTGGCAGTTCCAAAACCTGCTTAACAGTCCTTATTCCTTTCTTCCTCAATTCGACCCAGAACCTATACCTAATCCACCTATGAGCAATGAGAATTTAGCTGAACTTTGCCACTTTGGCGAGGAGTTAATGGATGCAGGAAATAGGATCAGGGAAGTAGGAGAACAAATCTCCTGGAAGTACGATGAGAGGGAGCGCCGTTATTAAAATATCAGCTGACGAAGGATAAGGGGTTTATGAGACTGTGGTTGTATAATAGCAATAATTAAATCTTGTGAAATAACCTAAAATAAAACTTTGTAAGATAATGGTGTGTATTGATGCATACTATTAAATATAAAAATGGAAATCGAGAAATCGATAGTTTTGACTATATGTGTGTATTTGAAATTTGTATGATTGTTTTAATTGTTATTTAATCGGTACTAATAAATTATATATATTATCAGATGGAAAACGCTAATAATGAACCAGTTAATGAGGTTAATCAATCTGAGCAACACCCGGAGGATCAATTTCTAAATAGACAAGATATAGAAAATATCGTTGCTCAAGGGATAGCCAACGCTATTCCAGCAATTGTTGCTGATGTTAAGAATCCAATCGAACCTCAACAAATCATTCATAGCAAACGTATTTCTGAAAATAACTTCAGTAATAGCGTAAATGGAGGCGGTAATCATACTAATCACGATACGAATCCACAGCAGGCTCCGCTCCCTAAGAAAATGAAAGCTGCAACACCTGGTTGCACTTACAAAGAATTTCTTGCTTGCAAACCCGCTGAATTTGCAGGCAATGAAGGAGCGACTGCGGCACTGCATTGGTTAGAGAAAACCGAGGCAGTGATTACAATAAGTAAATGTGCCAAGGACGATCAGGTCATGTACGCGTCAAATCTTTTTAAAGAAGGGGCGCTAGAATGGTGGAACACGGTGTTACAAGCAAAAGGAAGGATGATGGCATATGCAATGAACTGGGAAGAATTTAAGAGTCTTGTAGAAAGAAAATTCTGTCCCGAATATGAAAAAGATCAAATGGCAAATAAGTTCTTAACCATCGAATGATGGGTGTAGATTGTCGCGGTTATACTTCGACATTCTTTGAATATGCTAGAGTGGTACCAACACTGGCTTCGCCAGCACCGGTACTTATTTCTCGCTATATTTGGGGACTAATTAGTGAAATCCGTAACATCGTTAAAGCTACGAGACCCCGTACTATTGACGATGCTGTGGAATTAGCTAACACCCTAACTGATGAACTGGTGCGCACGAGAGACGATAACAGGAAAAAGGAACTGGCTCAGAAAATTACCCAAGGAGTTCGTATGGGTAATAGTAACAACTTCAAGAGAAGAGGAACAGGGCAATTTTCAAATCCGCCTTACTGCAGGAATTGCAAAAGAAAACATTTTGGAAAATGTAATATAACCTGCAATTTTTGCAAAGTTGTAGGACATCGGGAAGAAAATTGCAGAAAGAAATCCACAATTTGTTACAATTGTGGAGAAACAGGACATTTCAAAACAGAATGTCCTAAATTGGTCAAACCAGCAGACAACAAAGCCAAGACAGCCGACGGAGCTACTAAGAAGAATGTTCGAGCATTCCAGCTGACCACTCAAGAAGCAGAACTCATTACAGATGTGATAGCGGGTACGCTTTTAGTCCACAACGTGTATGCAAAAGTATTATTTGACTCTGGTGCAAACCAAAGTTTTATCAATACTTCATTCTGCCAAGCTCTTAGTTTACCCTTAACCAACCTTAGGCAGATTTCTACAGTTGAAACGGTAGACGGAAATTCTGTTAGCATAGATAAAGTTTTGCAAAAGGAAAATATAGAACTCTCAGGTCATAAATTCTTTGCAAACCTATTACCTATGAAATTAGCCGAATTTGATGTTGTGTTAGGAATGGATTGGTTAGTAGCCAACCATGCTCGAATTCTTATTGATCAGAATTCCATAGAAATTCAGACACCTACTGGAGAAGTAATTATAATTACAGGAGATAAACCACGTAAGCCCATGAAGTTCATATCAGTAATGAAAGTTGCTAGTTATGAACGAAAGCAAGGCATAGTATATATGATTTCAGTAATCATTAGTACTAAGGGAAAAGAACTTAAGGAGATTCCTATAGTCTCGGAATACCCAGATGTATTCCCAGAAGAGTTGCAAGGGTTACCACCAGATAGGGAGGTAGAATTTAGGATTCATCTAATTCCCGGAACTATACCGATAGCCAAGGCACCTTATCGGTTAGCTCCCACAGAAATGTTAGAATTGAAAAAGCAATTAGATGAATTACTAAGTAAAGGTTTCATACAACCTAGTTCATCCCCTTGGGGAGCACCAGTGTTGTTTGTTAAGAAAAAGGATGGTTCAATGAGAATGTGTATTGATTATAGAGAATTGAATAAGGTTACAATTAAGAACCGATACCCATTACCTAGGATTGATGATCTTTTCGATCAACTTCAAGGAGCTAGATATTTTTCTAAAATTGATTTACGTTCCGGATATCATCAATTGAAGGTGCAAGAGGAAGACATACCTAAGACTGCTTTTAGAACTAGGTATGGTCATTACGAGTTTACAGTCATGCCCTTGGGGTTAACGAATGCACTTATGGACATGATGAATAGAATCTGTAAACCGTACTTGGATAAATTTGTAATTGTCTTCATTGACGATATACTTATTTATTCCAAAAATCAGGAAGAACATTGCCAGCACTTGCATGCACTCTTAACTTTGTTAAGAAAAGAAAAGTTGTACGCCAAATTCTCAAAGTGTGAATTTTGGTTGCAAGAAGTACAATTCTTAGGACACATGGTGAATCACGAAGGTATTCACGTAGACCCTGCTAAGATAGAGGCAATTACCAAATGGAAGGTTCCGCAATCCGCAATGGAAATAAGAAGTTTTATAGGTTTAGCCGGATATTACAAACGGTTTATTAAGGATTTTTCCAAGATAGTTGTACCATTAACTAAGCTAACCTATAAAGCAGTTAAGTTTGAATGGGGACCTAAACAAGAAGAAGCCTTTAGGATCTTGAAACAGAAATTAACCAATGCTCCAATTTTAGCATTACCAGAAGGAACTGAAGATTTTGAAGTATATTGTGATGCTTCAAAACTAGGATTTGGATGTGTGCTAATGCAACGCAAGAAGGTAATTGCGTATGCTTCAAGACAATTGAAAAAGCACGAAGAAAACTATACGAATCATGATTTAGAATTAGGAGCCGTAATTTTTGCCCTTAAGATCTGGAGACATTATCTGTACGGAAGTAAGTTTACTGTCTATACAGATCACAAAAGTTTAAGATATATATTTGGGCAAAAAGAGTTAAACATGAGACAAAGGAGATGGATGGAAATCCTAAGTGACTACGACTGTGATATTCAATATCATGAAGGAAAGGCAAATGTAGTTGCAGATGCCTTAAGTCATAAATATAATGAAAAGCAAAAGCGAGTTCGTGCTCTCAGATTAAATCTACAGATGGATTTAATGGAACAAATAAAGAGTGTTCAGGAAACAGCAATCAAGGATGATGCTGAAGGAATGAAGGGACAAATAAAAGAATTAGAGCAAGGAGCTGATGGAATTTGGAGATTCCACAAAAGCAGAATTTGGGTACCTAAGCAGGGAGAATTAAGAAATAAGATTTTAGAAGAAGCCCATAAATCTAGGTATACCATACACCCTGGAAACAATAAAATGTACCAAGACTTAAGAAAGAACTTTTGGTGGATAGGCATGAAGAAGGATATAGCAAGATATGTTTCTAAGTGTCTCACTTGTTCACAAGTGAAGACAGAACATCAAAAACCTTCAGGTCTACTACAACAACTGGAAATGCCTGTATGGAAATGGGAACTAACAATGGATTTTGTTACTAAGTTACCCAAAACCAGAAAAAGGTAATGATGCGATTTGGGTAATTGTGGATCGATTAACCAAATCTGCTCATTTTCTACCCATGAAAGAAACCTTTAGCATGGAAAGATTGGCAAAGTTGTATGTAGATGAAGTCGTATCTCTACATGGAGTTCCACTCTCCATTGTATCAGATAGAGATAGTCGTTTCACTTCTCACTTTTGGACGAGTTTCCAGCAAGCAATGGGGACTCGACTAAACCTAAGCACTGCATATCATCCTCAAACAGACGGGCAAAGTGAAAGGACGATCCAAACTCTAGAAGACATGCTTCGAGCATGTGTAATAGATTTTGGCGGAAATTGGGACGAGCATTTACCTCTTATTGAATTCTCCTATAACAATAGTTATCATTCAAGCATTGAAACTGCTCCATTTGAAGCACTGTATGGAAGAAAGTGCAGAACTCCAGTTTGTTGGGCAGAAATAGGAGAAAGTCAATTGTCAGGTCCTGAAATAGTACAAGAAACAACTGACAAGATTACTCAAATCAAAGAAAGACTAAATACGGCTCGAGATTGCCAGAAGAGTTATGCAGACAATAGACGCAAGCCCCTAGAGTTTCAAGTTGGAGATAAAGTATTATTAAAGGTTTCACCGTGGAAAGGAGTAGTTCGATTCGGTAAGAAAGGAAAGCTAAGTCCCAGATACGTAGGACCATTTCCAGTGATCCAACGTATAGGACCAGTTGCTTATCGTTTACAACTACCAGAAGAGTTAGCTGGAGTACATGATGTATTTCATGTATCCAACCTCAAGAAATGTCTATCAGATGAATCTTTGGTAGTACCTCTCCAAGATATAGAGGTAAACGAAAAGTTAAAATTTATTGAGAAACCTCTTCAGATAGAAGACAGAAAAGTGAAGTTTCTCAAGCACAAACGACTAGTATTGGTTAAAGTCAAGTGGGATTCGAAACGAGGACCTGAATACACTTGGGAGCTGGAATCAGAAATGAAGCGAAAGTATCCTCAATTATTCCAGTAAATCTCGAGGACGAGATTTTTATTAAGGTGGGGAGGATGTTACAACTCGTATAAAAAGTCCTGATTATTATTTTATTTTAACCAAAAGGAAACCCTAATTGAGACACCCAAGTGATTCTGCACAAACCCTAAAATTATCAGAATAATTAGAATCAGGATCAGGGCCCCTAAAACTCAGGGGGGGGGGGGTAAAACCCTAAGTTACGATTATCTAAATAACTTGTTGTCAGTTTTGAATTTTACAATTTCGTCAACTCAGCAAGCCTACAAACACACGTAGCTACCCTATGGAAATAGGTGACCCTTCGCGTCACGTGAAGCCCCCAGGGGTACCCCTCGCGTCACGCGAGGGGGTCAAATTTTGACTATAAATAGTGGGGTTTGGGACATGAATTCTGGAGTTGAAACGATGTAAAATCTCGTTACGTACACTGAGTTACGCTCTGTTTACTATCAAAACACACACGAATCACAAATCGTTGCCGCAATACAGGGTAATAACTCGATCGCTGATACGATTCAATGTCCGATCGATTAAACTATCCAATGGATGTTTAAGTGCTGCCCACATTAGGGTTTATGCTTTGTCATTCGTTGTTAATTCAATGGATGTTTAAGTATCGCACTTTGTCATTCGATGTGAGGGTTTAATCTCGTGAGTTATCGTAAATGTTGTATTAAGTTACTAACCAAGTTGTGTGCATGTTATTAAATTTAGGTTAAAAGGCTAATCAGTAGGCTAGGCTCTGCTCAAATTAAATCTGCAATGTGAGTCATTCTCTTTTTATCAAATTACTTTCAAAAAGCATGTTTATTATCAAAGTTATAACTACAGGGATTAAGTCTTTGTAATCACCAAATTACAGCTGGTATGTGGGGTTTTGTATACATTACTTGATAATCTTCACCATTGGGGCAGCCAATGGGTGATATGACCATAGTCACAGACACCATTGGACAACGGGAGGGCCAATGGGTTGAGTGACAAAATACCGTGGGTAGTTGGTTTGATATCAGAAACATTGTAATCGCTCTTAATACTGTAAATTATAACAACGAGTCGTTGTAGTAAAAAGAATGATTCACTCAGTATTTCCCGCTGACAAAACCTTTTTCAAACATGTTTCAGGTGATCTGTTGTGATCCAGGAAAAGTGCCGAGAAGCACTACAAGCTTAAGGAAGTGGCTCAATATAAAATAAATAAACATGTTTTGTAAAATAAAAGATTTCTCCGTGAAATCTTAGGATTGTAAATTACCGGGATTTTATCCCAAGTTGTGAAATAAAATAATCGGGAAATTGCAGTTTTTAAAAGATCCTGAAGAAAACTTCCGCTGTTAAATAAATACCACGGGATTTCTGTCCCGCGGCTCCTGAAACGGGTCAAACCGGGTCGGGGGCCGTGACAACACCCTAAATGCTTTATTACCTGATTTTCAAAATTTTATGAAATTCTACCTATCGACCTAATCGGTCAAATGAATCTCTTGCCCAGGAACTTCGTACTCGACTTAATCACTAAAACACGCTGATATTATACTAGTATGCTAAAGACATTTTGTTCACAATAGGGAACCACACAAAACTTTCTCATACGTGTAAAATCTTATAGATGTCATTTCGTTAACCTCGCTTAGTTGGGAAAACCTAATTAGTTCATAGGCAACCTAACCAACAAATGCAAATGGCCTATTCATACACCCTCAAGACTTCGATTCCCAACAGTAGATCCTAATTAGAACTAGCACTCCTACAACAAATCCAACAATCCCATAGAACGAGGATGAAACTCTTACAACCCTCGTCTATACTCAAAACCCAAGAAACTCGATACGAACCATACTTAGAGGAACTTCCAATATCCATGACTAGTAACTTGCTCATACATCATACTGCAAACACAAGGAACCAAACTTATAAACTTCTATTCGAAACTTAACACCTCATCATCAAACTATCATTCAATCAACTTACCACAATCGTCGCCAAACTAACTCCCAATACCTATGCTAGACATAGTAACCCTACACCTACACGACTATACCAATGAAGTTTGACTATCTATAAGTTAATTTTGCTAAAATTCTTTTCAAAGACCAAAGTTTTCATGAAAATTTCCGAAATACAACTCTTCGTATGTTAATACAGAATACTTTAAATGAAGCAAGCTCATTGTTTTCAAAAATCTTTTCAGACACCACTTATACACAATTCTAAATCCAAACACGTGGGTAAGGAGACTTCATAGGAGCCGACAATCTACGACATACGTAAATCTCATTCGTTTTGAAACAAAAGTAGCATTTCTTCTTACAAAACACATCTTGCATAACAAATGGATTTCATGAAAATTTCTGAAATACAACTCTTCGTATGTTAATACAAAATACTTTAAATGAAGCAAGCTCATTGTTTTCAAAAATATTTTCATACACCACTTATACATAATTCTAAATCCAAACACGTGGACAAGGAGACTTCATAGGAGCCGACAATCTACGACATATGTAAATCTCATTCGTTTTGAAACAAAAGTAGCATTTCTTCTTAAAAAACACATCTCGCATAATAAATGTATACTTTATATTCTCTTGACATTCACAATTCTGATCCTCCACTCCCGACAAACTCAATCCATTTTAATTCAATAAATTCAACGTTTTGCTCCAACAACTACACATGCATATCATCGTACACGTTTTAGTCAGTATTTCATGACAATCTCACACATATTATCATTACACTTTGTTTTTACACACTCAAAATTTTATGGTCATTTTATATGCTTAAATTCGTTATGTTTCAATTTATACCATATACGCAATTGTCAGCAATCATACTCATACTCATACATTCGCACCTATACGTGAGCATAGCCCGAGTGGTTCTCTTACATTGGTCACATACATGCTTAAACATAATCATGCTTACATACTAAATTTTTATACGCTATCACACACATACATTCTCGCTTTTAATACCCTGACTCATACACTACTAGTACAGACTATGCGGATCATGCAACGACCAATATAATCGCGGGTGCACACGGGATTATAGTGGTAAACGCATGAAAACCATAGGGTGTTCTACGGTGTATGGTAAGACACGGAACGTAACATGACACCGAATAACGAAACAAACGTAACATGATTAGAATATGGTGGACACGCCGTTGGTACTTCCTATATATAAGTGTTTTTACCATATTACCAAACTTTCGTAAAACGTGCCATGAGAAATTCGTTGTGAGAACTTAGAGAACTCCGACTTCCCCGGCGAGTTTTGCCCCTATTATTTGTACACACCTAGATTAAAATGTTACAAACACGGTTGTGAAAAAAATTTCGAAGTGGCATTTTCGACCCTTTACACCTGCTGTAAAAAACTACTGAGCATTTACACCACCTGTAAGCGTTTTTTACAGGCGGTGTAAATAAGAAAATATTTATTTGGAAAAGTTGATATTTTAAGGATTTTCGGTAAAAAAAAAAATTAAAAAAGCCTTTTGTTAGGCCGAGTTCCCTAATTTCTCACAACTCGTAGGAATTTTCATCTTAACACACACACACACACACACACACATATAGGGGATGGCTCAAATGAAAACCACTTTTATTGTGAAAACTCGAAAACTAACTAAAAAAAGCCTAGAAAACACACAAAAATTTTTTTTTTATAAAAATCGCTGGTTTTTATATATGAAAAAAAACTTTTTTTCAAATTTTTTTTTTGTAGTACACATGTGTAATAATACACATGTGTAGTACACATACACATGTGCACTACACAAAAATTTTGTTTTTATTTTTTTTTTTGAAATTTTTTTATATAAAAAAAACATGCGAAAATCATTATGCAAAAAAAAAAAAAATTTTGTTATGTTTTTTTGGCTTTTTTAATTAGTTTTCGAGTTTTCACAATAATTAGTGGTTTTCATTTGAACCTTCCCCTATATATATATATATATATATATATAGGGGATCGCTAGAATGAGAACCACCATGAGTTGTAAGAACCACGAGAACCACGCCCCGCGGGTGGCCGTTGACCACGAAATTTTTTACACACCTAGATCCGTATATTTTAACACCGGGGGTAAATTTTGGGTTCAAACGGCGCGCCCGAGGGGGTAGTTTTTTACGCCCAAAGTTTGGGTTTTTTTAATTTTTCTTTTTTTTTAACCAAACTTTGGGCGTAAAAAACTACCCCCTCGGGCGCGCCCTTTGAACCCAAAATTTACCCCCGGTGTTAAAATATACGGATCTAGGTGTAAAAAAAATTTCGTGGTCAACGGCCACCCGCGGGGCGCGGTTCTCGTGGTTCTTACAACTCGTGGTGGTTCTCATTCTAGCGGCTCCCTATATATATATATATATATATATATATATATAAGGGTTCCTCTACAGAGGGTTAAATTCCTAAGAAGGCTAAGAAGCCATAGGAATTAAACATGTGGCAATCTTTAAAATTAAGGGTGGATGGTATAAGAGTAATGCAAACAATTAGTATAGTATGTACAAAACACCATATAAGTGTAAAATAAAACACCATGTACCCTTTGTTACCTACATAATAAAACACCATGTACATACAATAACTAAAATACCATTGTATGAACAACACCAAAACACCATGGACTAAAACACACTGAGTCGAAACATATTTATACACTCAGACACACACACACATAGATATATATATACATTACAAAACACTAATTATTACGAGAATAAAAAGAACAACTCTAAATCACTAAATTTAAGGATTTAAGGTTCATATTTATAAATTTTATGTTTCGTATATTCATATGCGTATTATATATACATAAAAAACCATATATTTTTACTTACACATAGCCCACATACATGTAGGTAATTTACCCTACGCGTAACCTACATAGGTTTGATGCAAAGCTATCCGCATGGAAGGAGAGAAACTTGTCATTTGTGGGGGAGAGTATTTTAATTAAATCTGTTTTGGGATCCTTGGAAAATTATTATGTCTCTGTTTAGATCCCCCAAGGAAGTCATCAACACTCTTGTGGGGAGTCGAAGATGCTTTCTATGGGGGGGGGGGGGGGGGGGGGGTGTCATGGCGGGGTTAAGAAAATTCAGTGGGTGACGTGGGATAAAATCATGGATAGGCAGAAGACGGGAGGCTTGGGGATCGGGGGTATTAGAGAGATGAATCTGGGTCTTATTGCAAAATATTGGTGGAGGTAGAAAAGCTTCAATAATCATCTTTTGGCCAGGGTTATAAGAGCTATACATGGGTCATGTAGAAGCGAAGGGTTGATTCCTCCTGGTTATAACAGTCCCTAATCCAAGCCTTTTTCTTACTTCAGGCACAGTAAGCTCCTAGAAACCGATCCTTCTGAATACCACCCGTGACACACCTATCCGCCCATAAGAGAATCTTGTCTCGCCTTCTAAGATCATGGATAATATCAGCATTCAGATTTACCTTTGATACTAAGATGTCTTACCTAGGATCTTTGGTGGAAGGGGATCCTTGTTTCTAGTGGGGCTCAGAATGAGGTTGAGCAACTTATGGGGCTGCTGAAAAATATAGTCCTGGGAGATGAACCATACAGGAGGGGATGGAGGCATGAGGGAGAGTTGACAGATTTTTCGGTTAAGCTTGTTAAATGCAGCATCAACGGGGGGTTGGGTTGGGCATTAACACGGGTTAATTCGAGTATTGTTGGAGCAAGTTAGAAGTCTCAAAGGTATTCTATTCATTTGACGAGCAACGTATGGTAAGATTCCCACGGCTATGGCCCTCGTGGCTGGCGAGAGGCTTAGCTTTTGGAGATGGAAACTGCCAGATGTGCGACACTCATGAAGAGTCTGTAAATCACCTTTTTGCAGAATTCCCAATGGCTAAAACATATGGGGTAGTATTTGTGTTTGAACAAACACTCCAATGCCAAGTAGCTTCGATACGGTAAGGAACTTTCTTGATCACGCATTGAAGGTTAACAAGCCAGCAGAGGAGATAAAGGTCACGCATGTAAATTTTTTTATGAATATTTAGAGAATATGGACGCTTCGTAACGACAAAGTATTTGATGGTAGAGCATTTACAAATGCTAAAAATCATGGAGGAGGGTGCGCATAGGCAAGCGAGCAGGCTTATCCCTAGAGAACCGGAAGAGTTTTGTTTTTTTTTAAGAGTGAATTTCAAGGATTGTCCTTTATCTTTATACAAATTTTCAAGCGCTGTCCTTTGTGTTCAAAATTGATGAGTTTTGTACTTTATGTTTTCAAATCATACACGTTTTGTCCTTTAGGCCTAACTCAAATAGTTTTTTCAGTTAAATTTGGTCATGTGCTTTGCACATGAGGACATTTTTGTCAATTCATATTTGCAGGGAGTAATTGTTTAGATAATATAAATAACCAACCTTTTAAAAATAAAAAATACTTTAAAAAAGATTTTAGTAAATAAAGAGCTCTCTCTCATTCAGTATCTCTCCATCTTTCTCACATCTCTCTCCCACACCACCACCAGTATCCACCCCACACCACCACCACCACCACCACCATCCACCCCACACCACCACCATATCGAGTACAACCACCACCCACTGCTCTTCACCTGCCAAACAACCCCCCACCCATCGCAACACTCCAACCACCACCTAGTCGATGGTGGTGAGATGGTGATTAGGGGTTTTCAGACCAAATCATTACAGCTGCTACAAGTAACGAGGGTGAATCGTTCAAAGTTTATATGATTGTAGACGCAAAACCGGACAAACAGTTAGGGTTTCACGGACCACTATCACAAAGTCGATTCAAGCAACGGCGGTTTTTTCCGACTCCAACTCAAATATTGCAAACGCGGTGGCTATCAATCGGGTATTTCGCTACATCTATGGAGAGAAAGAGGGCTTCATTGGTCATGGAATCATTAGGCTTGTTTAACTTTCTTTTTGGATACATTGGTTTATGAGAGAGGGACCATGTTTGGATACAGTAAGCTTATATTGTTTTTAATAATTTGTGACTGACATTTGACAATGGATTTGAATGTTAAAGTATTATTTAATGTCTGGGATGCAGATGATTTAATTGTTGATCCACTCAACTTTGAGTGGATGCGAGAAGCTAATTGCCCTGTTGTAAGTACAATAACATTTATGTATTAGCATCATCTGGTTATATGCACTATGCAGTATGCACTACCATTGGCGAAGCTTGCCCCCCCCCCCCCCCCAATTTTTCCGAAACCGGGGGTGGAAACGTATATACCTAAAAATTTTCTATACGAAAGTACTATTCATAACACTACGCATCGAAAAGTTCGAGGGGTCGGGCGCCCCCTCGGAAGCCTTTTAAGCTGCGCCCCTGTGCACTACGACTAGGGGTTGTTGGTTGTCAGTGGTGGCCGTAAGTGGTTGAGGGTGGTGGCCGGAGGTGGTGGCTAAGGAGAGGTAGAGAGAGAGCTAGAGAGAGAGGGGGATGTTTCTTTATATATAAATATATACACACATATTATATTATATATTATACTATTTTTTTTAAATCTGTTTTAATTATTAACTTATTTTTAAAGCAATTGGTAAAAAGACCAAATTTTCCTTGAGTGATCAAATTTAACAGAAAAAATTAACTGAGTTTGGCTTAAAGGACAAAACGTGTATGATTTGAAAACATAAAGTACAAAACTCTTCAATTTTAAACATAAAGGACATCGCTTGAAAACGGATATGAAGATAAAGGACAATCTTTGAAATTCACTCTTTTTTAATGTTTTCAGTTTATTTGGTAGCCTGCATTGTTATACTGGTGTATTCTATTTTGGTTTTTTGTTTATGTTACTTAGCTTCTAGCTAA
This sequence comes from Helianthus tuberosus, assembly GCA_030545235.1. Classification (NCBI taxonomy): domain Eukaryota; kingdom Viridiplantae; phylum Streptophyta; class Magnoliopsida; order Asterales; family Asteraceae; genus Helianthus; species Helianthus tuberosus. The sequence continues at coordinate 71,289,830 of CM060366.1, forward strand.
GGCAGTTTGTTTGGGTTTAGTTTTTAATAAAGTCTCCTCTTGCTAACGTGTGTGTGTATATATATATATATATATATATATATATACGAGGTTAGAACTCCGTGTTTTAAACGAGTTGAATAAATGTAATTTTATATACTAAATAATAAAAAAAATATATCTCTAAAAATCTCGTTTATTACACGGGTTGAATTAATTTAACTTTATATACCAAATAATAAAACAATATATATTTAAAATCTCGTTTATTACATTGTTTGAATAAATGTAATTTTATATATTAAATAATAAAAAAATTATATTTTTAAAAATCCGTGTATTGTACGGGTTGAGTAAATTTCATTTTATATATTAAATAATGAAAAAAGTTACATTTTTAAGAACCTCATGTGTGATACGGGTTGAGCACATGTAATTTTATATACCAAACAATTAAAAGTTATATCTTTATAAACCATATGTGTTATATGGATTGAATAAATCTAATTTTATATACTACATAATAAAAAAATGTTATATTTTAAAAAACCACGTGTATTACACGAGTTACATAAATGTAATTTTATATAGTAAAAATAAAAATCTTATATCTTTAAAAAACCTCGTTTATTACACGGGTTGAATGAATCTAATAAAAATATATATCTTTAAAAAGAATTAACGAATATACTCAATATACGATGGATGGGGGGATTGCGGTGATAGTTCTTATAAATGCCACGTAAACATAGTGATTACCGTATTTGAGTTGAGAGTTGAACACGAAAATAAAAGTATAGAACCAATAAACATCAATTAATATTTTTGTTTACCCCTTATAAACATTTTTGAAATTGGTTCTACCCCTAACTACTTTAGTTTAATAAAATAAATAAATCATTTACATTATATTAATTTATATTAAGCGTACAACTTTTGTTAATTTCAGGATAAATAATTTTGAAATCTGATAAATATTTTAAAATATTATATTATCTCCTATACGAATTGTTTAAATTTATATTAAATTAAATTTTATAATTATCTTTTAATTGATATTAATTATCTATAAAAATAGATGATTTCAATGAATAACATGTGTTTTCTCATTGGTTTCTTTTATTATATAGTGTGTATATATATATATATATATATATATATATATATATATATATATATATATATATAGGGGGATGTTCATTTGAGAAGAAAATTTAATTGAGAAGAAAAAGAACAAATGGTACAATTGTAAAATATCAAGTAGTTATTCTTTCATCTCATTTATTACAATCTTTAAGTAATTAATTACTCATAAAGACTATTATTCTCTACACTAATTTTCATTGCCTACACACATAAAAAGTTATCCTACACATTTCGAAAATTATCCTACACATACATAAATTTATCCTACACAACTCGTAATTTATCCTACACACCTAGTAATTTGTCATACACTCTAAACTAATTTTTTTATTGTTTGAAAAAAATATATATTTTGAAAATAAGTTACAAATTTAATATAGTTAGCTATTAAAAAGAAAACTAGAAATTAATGATCCATGTAAGTTTACAAATATATCCTTACATTAAAATTAAATGCAAATATTAAATGATGTAAAATGAAACATTCTTATTGGTTGAAACTTATTCTTTTTTGTTCTTACAAAAAATTTCTTCTCATTTGAACCTTCCACTATATATATATATATAAAAGTCAAATTGGATTTAAATAATCCGAACTTGCTCAATTTGGCCGATAATAATCCCAACTCAGTTATTGGCCGATAATAATCCGAACTGATCCACTTTTGGCCGATAATAGTCCGCCGTTAAAAATAGCTTAACGGAGTTAAGCTTTTTTCCAAATTACAAACCGATGTTTTATGGATTTTGATCAGAACGAGGACACGATTCGATTTATGTAAAACTTACCTCGAAACGGTGCTTCAAACGAATTGATTTTTGTTAATTGGAAGTTTAAACACCCGAATTGAAGCACCGTTTTCGTCGTTTGGGGCAGTATTTCGAGGTAAATTTTATATCAATCAACTCGTATCCTCGTTCTGATCAAAATCCATAAAACATCGGTTTGTAATTCGGAAAAAAGCTTAACTCCGTTAAGCTATTTTTAACGGCGGACTATTATCGGCCAAAAGTGGACCAGTTCGGATTATTATCGGCCAATAACTGAGTTGGGATTATTATCGGCCAAATTTAGCAAGTTGGGATTATTTAAATCCAATTTGCCTATATATAAATAGAATAAATTAAAAATTTAGAATAAATGATACAAATGTAATTTGAACAAATCATTTAATGAGTCTATTATTTATTTTTGCTATTCAAATTAATGAACTCTAATCATATAATGACACTACCTTATAAAATAGTTATGCATCTTACACAATAAAAACAATCCTGCACATGGTCTTACATTTTCAACGTTTCGTACACCATTAAAACAATAGTTTGGTGTAGGATACAGAATGTGTAGGACTCAAACACTTTTAAATAATTTTGCAACTCATAATAAAATATGTGTAGTACACAAAATTTTTAAATAATTTTGTCACTTATGATAAAATTTGTGTAGGAACCAATACATTAATGATGGTGAAGGAGAAATTTATGGTTGCATTAATAAGACTTGAGTAACTCTTTAAAATATTTATTAATATTCTACATCAAAATGTCTATACTACCCTTAGTAATTAAAGCATTAATTAAAAGTGGACAAATATTATATCTTGATTCACGACCATTGATAAAAAAAAATATAAGTTCTAGATTAGCAATATTAAAAATGCACATGTGCATCATTATGTAAAACCATGCTATAACGTGTTTTGGTACAAATAGTTTATGATTTTAAATGATGAAGTAGACCCATATACATGTTTTTTGGTTAGTGGTGTGCGTTAGATGTGATGTGATATGATTTTATAAATATTTTGAGCCAATTCTACGCATTAATCAAGTTTTAAATTTACAAAACACGATATTCTACTAACACTAAACACACACTTTGGCAAGTGCACCCATCGTGAGCGTAATATAGCGTTGGTAAGATATCGCGGTCGTCCAATGACATAAGAGCTTTTAGTACCGGTTTATCCTCAACGTCTAATCAATCTAATTTATTTTTAGAAAAGTTTTGCAACATGAAAATAAAAACTAAAAATGAAAAGATAAATAAAATAAATACAGATAGACAAGATAGAATCAATTGGATCCGACTCGCCTTTAATGTATCCTTTGATGATTTTCGCACTTTCGAACTTTTTAATAGATTATCTTAGTTATAGTAGCAGGCCCCTCTTTTGAAGGTGACGTTACCCTCAACCCAGTGGTTTGATTCAGCAGGGAACAATCCCAAAGGGTCAGAATATTGAAAGACAATTAAGTAAGTTATTAATGCGAAAAGTGGTAGGCCCCTCTTTTGAAGGTGACGTTACCCTCGACTAAGTGGTTTGAGTCAGCAATGTTACAATCCCAAGAAGCCGGTTTAAAGTATTAATAGTAGTTTACATATGAGGGGTTCAAGCTATTCGCACCCCCGCCATCCAATACCAGTGGGTATTGAATGAGGTCCTAGTAAGCTTGAACCAGGTTATTGTAGGATCTATACACTGAACAAGGCAAGAACCTTACCAAACCATTCCCCTAACCCCCGACCAAGTAGTCAACATGCCTTTATATATACCGTAAAGACATGAATGATGTAATCTTTTACTTTATATAGACAGTAAAGTAACTTCAAGACACCACGGAAAAATGATAAGAAAAATTCACCTTCAGCATAAGAAACTAGTTATTAAAGTCATTAATACAAACCCAAATAAAAAGTGCCAAAAGATTAAAAATCAAAAGTAATACATAAAAGACTTGTCTTCACCAAGTGATGTAAGAGGCTTAACCAAACATGGCCTTTGATTGGCAAGAACCCTTACAATCAATCTTGGATCCCAAGACTACTACACACTCTAAAGATGGATGATGGATGATGGTGGTGGGTGTTAGTGTTGTAGTGGTGGCAAAGTGGGAGAGTAGTGGTTTGCCAAGGGATGCCTTCGAAGTGAACCAAGCACCCCTATTTATAGCCTGAACAGAACTCTGGCCACGGCCCCGTGCCCGCTGGGCACGCCCCGTGGCCAGACTTTCTCTTCCTTCATTAATTGCAAGTGTCAGCAGAGGGCCCCACACGGCCCTGTGTCTCCTGGGCACGGCCCCATGGTCAACTTCGTATATGTACTATCAAGATTTAGCAAGATTTTGCGCATCTTTGCGTTGACCACGCCCCGTGCTGAGCTGAGCACGCCCCCGTGGTGGGCGTGGAAGCTTCTACTGTTTTTTATTTTGTGCAGAGTTCTGACCATGCCCCGTGTTCAGCTGGGCACGACCCCATGGTCAGTCTTCTGATTCCTTGTTTTTGCTTTGGGGACGCTGCCAAGGGGTCGGGCATGTCACGTTTATTCCTTTTTTTGTATTTATGTTGGGGTTGGCTGCTTATTTGCTCCTTTTGTTCATTTAAGCTCATTTGGTCCTGTAAGTTGAAAAGGAAGAAAGAAACACGCTTTTTCCAACATTAGTACTAAAAAGGGTTAGTTTTATTCTTCATTTGATTTAATTTATATGTTGCATTTTGCACACATCAGTTAGTTATATCTAGTGGTTGATGGGTTGATTATATTTGTCACTTTATGATGTAATATGTTGTTTGGATGGTATAAAGGGTGTTGATGTACATGTAATAAAGTGAAATATTGGTAATGGTATTGTATTATGGATGATAGGAGGTAATGGTATTGTATTACGGATGGTAGGAGGTAATGGTAGTGTAATTGTATTACGGATGATAGGAGGTAATGGTAGTGTAATATGGATGGTATGATAGATGAAAGGGAAAGTGTATTCAAAGTAGTGTACTAAAACACGTTATAACATGTTCATACATATAGATGCACATGTGCATTTCTAATATTGTTAATGTAAAAAGTAGTGTATTATGAATGGTAGTGTAAATGAAAGTGCAATTGTCTAATATTAGCAATGTATTATAAAATTTGTAAAAGAAATAATAGATATGCACATGTGCATCGATAATTGTTACTCGAATTTTTTTTTTTTGGTTTTTTAGTGATGAAATAGAGTAAATTGCTAAATTCATCCCTGAGGTTTAGTCAAATTTGCTACATCCATCAAAAAAACTTTTTTTTCTCAACTGGACCACTGAGGTTTCAAAATACTTGCTAGATCCATCCATTTTACAAACATTGTCAAAAATTAAAGTTAACTAATGGGTATTTTTGTCATTTTATATACATGTATTATTTACAATTTTCTTTTAATTTCAATTTAACTTTAACATAAATAGATGAATGTTCTTTTTAATAAAAACCACCCACCCCCTCTCTTTCTGATGCATGTACCAACTTTGAACTGCCCAATAGTGCGAATGCTCTTACGTGTTTGCCTGAACCATTTTCGTTTGAAGAAGCATGTGGTTTGGAGGGTGGTGAGGGAGGGATTCTTGGTGTACTTAAAGCGAAGCTATATAAAATAGGACGATCCAAACCATGCTAAAACGACATTACAACCAATTGTTTAAACAATACAAGAAAGAGTGAATACAAGCTAAACAAAGACAGAATCAATGAATTCAAGCTAAACAAAGACAGAATCAATGAATTCCGCCTCTGATTCTATCTGAGCACTCTTCTGATCGACTCGTTAGGTCGTTTCACGATCCTACAAATAAGTTTCCCTTGTCAAAGTGAAATGGAATTTCCTTTGTGGCTAGAAAACACTTGAGAGGTTGAAATCTGAAATGAAATAGAACTAACCGTATTACTTTAAACAAATCTCGAGGAAGACATTTCCTTTAAGGGGGTGGGGATGTAACTATAACAACCCTCCAAAATATTTTCACACCCTAATATATTTTAAAATACCCTAATATGTCTTAAAATACACCCCATACGCTAAAACAGGACCCGAATACCTTCATTTTTATAAAAATTAATTAAAAACAAGAAAAATGGGGTCCTCGTGGGGCGCGTAGCCTTTGGCTACTGCCTACGCGAGCCGCAACAGCAAGAAGTCAAGGTCGCCCCCAAGGTTGCCACGTGTTATCATCGTGGCAAGTCTAGCTGGTTGAATCGACGGAGCTAAGCCCTACACCCCTACTACGCGGGACGCGTAACCCGAGGGTAACCTTACGCGGGCCGTGAGAAAATGAAAATCAGGCCCTATAAATAGCAGGCATCGGGTCTTCAGAAAATTCGCTCAAAATTCTTTTCTCTCTCAAAATATTACGTAGTAAAAGTAATTTCTGGGCATTATACCCCTCTAATTAACGAAGTTCTGCCCCGATGTAAGTATTATAACCCCGGTTACATATTAGATACGCTGCCCGATTGATCCAGGGTTCCGTAACGGCTGTCAGGGTTCTGCCCGACGTAGTCGTTGGAATGCCGTCTTGGGGAGGGTATAACTAATGTAAATGTAATAACCATAAATTTAAAATCATTATTCTAGAAATAAAAGAATAATAATAATTTATAATAAACTAAACATTTATTTTATGATCCATCTTTCTGTATATCAACCAAAACTATTATTTTTATTTATAAATTATCCAATAGGAAATCCTAATTAAGACACCCAAGTGATTCTGCACAAACCCTAAAATTTTCAGAATTTTCAGAATCAGGATCAGAGCCCCTAAAACTCAGGGGGGGTATTTTCTAGTTAGGATTATCCATATAACTCATTATATAATTCGAATTTATCCATTTTGTCGACTCAGCTAGGCTACTCCCACGCGTGGCAACCCTATAGTGCTTTGGTGTTCCTTACGGACCGTAACAATATGAGGCTTACGGTCCGTAAGCACCCTTACGGACCGCAACATTGTGAGGCTTACGGTCCGTAAGCAAGGTGAAATTTCGACTATAAATAGCAGACATTGGCACTTGATTCTGGACGCTTAAACGACGAAGAAACTCAAAATACACGCTGAGATATCGTCCAAATACTCTCAAAACACACACGAAACACTAATTAGTATAGCAAGGTGCTGCAGAACAGGGTATTAACTCAATCGCTGATACGATTCAATGTCCGATTGATTGAAATCAATCCAATGGATGTTTAAGTGCTGCTCAAATTTGGGTTATGCTTTGTCATTAGTCGTGATTCCGATGGATGTTTAAGTAATTTCACTTTGTCATTAGTTGTGATTCCGATGGATGTTTAAGTGATTGCACTTTGTCATTCGTTGTGAATCTGATGGATGTTTAAGTGATTTCACTTTGTCATTAGTTGTGAATCCGATGGATGTTTAAGTATCGCACTTTATCATTCGTTGTGAGGATTTTAATCTCGTGAGTTATCGTAATGCTGTATTAAGTTACTAACCTAGTTTGTGTGCATGTTATTTAAATTAGGTTAAAAGCTTAATCAGTAGTCTAAACTCTGCTCGTATAAATCTGAAATATTATCACAAGGTAGCTTCACTTTGGAATTATTAAGGTACGGATCCTTACCCTCACTCTTTATTGCTTCATATTCAAATTGTTATAAACCCATTAAATTCATATATCTTTTAAAACTCCTCACGTCTTTGATTATCGATTCATTTGACAGTCCGTTAGATTCCTATTCTAATCATAACATTGGATTTAGCTTTCATGTCATGCGATAGTATTCTGTTAGTTGTACTCATTATCGCATGTTCCAATATATGTTACGTCTTGTTATGAAAATATTTTTTTATAAGTTATGTGAATAAGACCATTTGTACTCTGATACCCTGAGTATCGCTTCTCGTGGAGTGTCCCACGAGCATGTTGTTGCGGCATCGACATCATGTGCTCCATCCGTGACGGAGAGATCAGTTCACGGCGTCCCTAGGTACAAAGCTACTAGGAGGCGTATGGATCGATCCTAGGATTTAAGTTAAGGAGGTGGATAGCGGGTATGCCAACTCGCCATTTCATGTGATAATTATGCAGGAGTAGCTACCTGTGTATTGTCACGTTTTAAGTTTGGCTCATGGGTACATCCGTATGATATGATTATGAAATTATGTTCTTGCATCGTATCATTTTCGCATAAAGTTCCATTCGGATAACATTTCATATAAAGTGTTATTTGTTATTTGAGCCTATTATTCCGTACTGAGCATTTGGCTCATTCCGTAAACTTTTTGTATATACAGGTCCGCATGTTACTTTGGGCGGGGAAAAGAGAGAAGAATAAAGCCTAGGAATAAATCTGAAGATGTTAGTTAATTAAGTCGAATGTCTCCGCTTGTATATTAACCTTAAGTTTAGTTGTCGTTGTATCCTTATCAAATAAATAAATGGAATTATGACTTTTGTTTATGATACCACTGTTATTGTGACACGTCAGCCCTTCCGGGTTGGGGTGTTACAGCTATGGTATCAGAGCAAAGGCTCTTTCCTGTAGAAAACTTGAAGATAGTAATAAAAACCTGTGAAGAATGGGTAGATATCTATGATAGGATTCAACTTGGTCTCTTATTTGGTTTAACTCCTATGTCTATTCTTATAGATGCCTCCTCGTCGTCCGCTACGTAGGAGTACTCGTACTAACCATGTACGTAACAACACTTCTTCGAATGAGACTCCAGTTGATCCAAACGTAATTAATGCTATCAACCAGGCTGTTGTCGGGTTGCTTCCAAACCATGTTGCTCAAACAGCTGAGGCCGTTATTCAACAAACTCGTCATCCAGAACGTAATAACACGAATCCAATCTCTGGTGAAGAAATTCGTGAGAATACCACGAACCATACTACTTATAGTATAGACATATGGATCGCTAAATTCCAAAAACAAAAGCCGAAATCCTTTAGTTACGCTACTAATCCAGTCGATGCAAGTAACTGGATAGCTCATGTTGAAAAGATCTTCGGAGTTCTTGGAGTTCCGGAGCAATACAAAGTTAGATTGGCTACCTACAAACTTGAAGATGACGCACAAACTTGGTGGGAAGGATATAAGCAAGTCAAGGGAGGGGATGATTTTGACGCTAATCTTTCATGGGTCGACTTTCGTACCATCTTTTACGACAAGTATTTTTCTACCGCTGATAAAGAAGCTTATATCAGGGAGTATGCAGTGATTCGACAGGGGAGTGATGAACCAGCCTCTGAGTTCATTACTCGATTTTCAAGGTTGGCTAGTATTGTAGGAGACGTTGCAGGATCAGCAGAAGCCCAGGCAGAAAAATGCAAGTGGGCAGTCAATGATCGAATTCGGAAGTCGATCATGTACATGAAATTTAAGGATATCACCGAAGTTGCTGATGCAATCAAAACTTTTGAGTTCGAGAGGAAAGATTTTTTATCTCGAACTGAGGATAATAAGAAGAGAAACAGAGATGGACAATTTAAGCAGGCAATCGGCCAATCATCCACTACGCCACAACATCAAGACCGTAAAATGCAAGGAAATCAAAACTCTGGAAATCAGGCACGTCCATGGCAACCTAGACCGCAAAACCCGAGACCTGCTCAAAACCAGATTCAGTTGTATGCAGAACCTATTAGAGCTCAACCACTGAATCAACATGTAAAACCGAATCAGATTACATATCCTCTATGTAATACTTGTGGTAAGAGACATCAGGGCGTATGTCACCGAGGTACAGGAGCATGCTTTAGATGTGGCCAAACTGGACACATGATCAAGGAGTGTACAAAGAAAGACACTAAGAAGAATAACCAACCCAATGTTGGAGGAAGAGTTTTCGCACTTTCTGCTACTGACGCTGCTAATGCCCCAGGTACTGTATCTGGAACCCTTCAGCTTGGTGAACGTAATATCTATGTGTTATTCGATACAGGAGCGACCCATTCTTTAGTATCCCATTCGTTTACTAAGTACCTTCCGATAAGACCAACTCTCTTAAATCATACTTTAACCATTTCCACTCCCATGGAAAATTCATCCGTAATCACTTACGTATATAAAGATTGTCCGATCCGTATTGAATCTATTGTGTGTAAGGCAGACCTATTTCCAATACATATGTGTGACTTTGATGTTATTCTAGGGATAGATTGGTTGTCTCGACATCACGTAACTATAGATTGTCATTTCCGCCGTGTTATTTTCGATAATCTTCATCATCCTGATATTATATATCAGGGAACTCAAGCTCATAAATCTCTTAAAATTATCTATGCGCTTAAGGCTCGAAAATTATTATCAAACGGTTGTGCTGGATTCCTAGCATCGATTAAGGATACTTCTCTAGTGTTAAGAGTATCGATAACCACTCCGTTGTTCGTGAATATCCTGATGTATTTCCGGATGAACTCCCGGGATTACCACCCGACCGACAGGTAGAATTCACCATCGACTTGATCCCTGGTGCCGAACCTATTTCTAAAGCTCCATACCGTATGGCCCCAATGGAACTAAAGGAGTTGAAGGAACAATTGCAAGAATTGTTAGATCTGGGATTCATAAGACCCAGTGTTTCACCTTGGGGTGCTCCGGTATTATTTGTGAAGAAGAAAGACGGTAGTATGCGTTTATGTATTGACTACCGAGAGTTGAACAAGATTACTATTCGTAATCAGTATCCTCTGCCTCGCATTGATGATCTCTTTGATCAACTTCAGGGGGCTCAGTTTTTCTCAAAAATCGACCTGAGGTCCAGGTACCATCAGCTAAAGGTCAAGAATGATGATGTTCCCAAGACAGCCTTTCGTACTCGATATGGTCATTACGAATTTTTGGTTATGCCCTTTGGGCTAACTAACGCACCCGCAGTCTTCATGGATTTGATGAATCGCGTATTTCACAAATTCCTAGACAAATTCGTTATTGTCTTTATCGATGACATTCTAGTGTATTCTAAGAGTCACGAAGAGCATGAAGCACATCTACATGCAGTACTTAGAACCTTGCGGCATGAGAAGTTGTAAGCTAAGTTTTCCAAATGTGACTTTTGGCTTAGCCAAGTGGCATTTCTAGGTCATGTCATATCAGCAGAGGGAATTATGGTAGACCTAACAAAGGTTGAAGCTATTACAAAATGGCCAAGACCCACTTCTGTTACCAAAATACGAAGTTTCTTGGGTCTTGCTGGCTATTACCGAAGATTTGTTAAAAGATTCTCGGTAATTGCTTTACCACTCACAAAACTCCTAAGGAAAGGGGTGAAGTACTCATGGAATGAAGAACAAGAGAAAAGCTTTGAAGAATTGAAGAAACGACTTGTATCCTCTCCGATACTCGCTCTCCCTTCTGGATCAGGAGGTTACCAAGTCTATAGTGATGCCTCAAAGAAAGGATTAGGTTGTGTGCTAATGCAACATGGGAAGGTTATCGCTTATGCCTCCCGTCAGTTGAAGCCTTATGAAGTTAACTACCCTACACATGATTTAGAACTAGCCGCAGTCGTCTTTGCACTTAAGATTTGGCGACACTATCTGTATGGTGAGAGTTGTGAATTTTTACCGACCACAAGAGCCTCAAATACATATTCACACAGAAGGAGATAAATATGAGGCAAAGAAGGTGGTTAGAACTTTTAAAAGATTACGACGCAAATATTCAATACCATCCAGGCAAAGCCAATGTTGTAGCTGACGCATTGAGCCGAAAGAATTTCGGGACTATATCTTGCTTACAAATTCAACCTCGTATTATGAGGGATCTCGAAAGGATGAACATTTGGCTTCAGGTTAGTAAATCTGATGGATATCTAGCTAGAATGCAGATTGAACCCGACCTCATATCACGAATCAAAGTTGCACAGAAGCAAGATGGAGAACTTTGGGCAATTGTGCAAAATCTCGAGGTGGGTAAGCAATCTGAATTTAGTATAGACCATCAGGGGGTGATTTGGTGCGGCAAAAGACTTTGTGTACCCGATGACTCCACCCTTCGTGAGTCATTGTTAGCCGAAGCTCACAGCTCACCATTTTCAATTCACCCAGGATCTACCAAGATGTATCGAGACTTAAGACAGAACTTCTGGTGGAATGGCATGAAGGAAGACGTTGCTCGATACGTAAGTAAATGCCTCACTTGCCAACAAGTGAAAATTGAACACAAACGAGCAAGCGGTCTGTTGCAGCCATTGGATATTCCCATATGGAAGTGGGATGAGATCACAATGGTTTTTGTTACCGGTTTTCCTAAGACATTCAAGAAGAATGATGTTGTATGGGTTGTTGTCGATAGATTGTCAAAGTCAGTACATTTTATACCAATTCAGCAAGGAACTTCGGTTAATAAGTTATCCGAAATATTTCTTCAAGAGATTATTCGACTCCATGGAACACCATGTTCCATTGTTTCAGATAGAGACCCATGTTTCACCTCACGATTTTGGAAAGGTTTTCAGGCAGCTTGGGGTACACGACTGAAGTTTAGTACGGCTTTCCATCCACAAACAGATGGGCAGTCAAAACGCACGATCCAAACCTTGGAAGACATGCTTCGAGCATGTGCACTTGAATGGTCTGGAAACTGGGATGAATATCTATGCCTTGTTGAGTTCGCTTACAACAATAGTTGGCAAGCAAGTATTGGCATGGCACCTTTTGAACTTTTATACGGTCGGAAATGTCGCGCACCGATATGCTGGGATGAAGTTGGAGAAAAGATTATTGAAGGGCCAGAACTAGTTCAGATTACAAACGAAAAAGTCACTATGGCACGAGAAAAACTGAAAGAAGCTCAGAGCAGACAAAAGAGCTATGCAGATCAAGATAGACGACCACTCGAATTTAAAATTGGTGACCACGTATTCTTAAAGGTATCCCCTTGGCGTGGCGTTCGTAGATTTGGAATTAAAGGGAAGCTTAGTCCTCGTTTCATCGGTCCGTTTGAAATCCTTGAAAGAATTGGAGAAGTATCATATCGACTAGCTCTACCACCTCAACTCTCTCACGTTCATAACGTTTTTCATGTATCCTCGTTAAGAGGATATAATTATCATCCACTCCATGTCCTTAGTTATCCGTTACTTACAATTCACGAAGATTTGTCCTACGAAGAAGAACCAGAAGCCATCTTAGATCGACAAGAAAGGGTTATGCGTAGGAAAGTAATTCCGTTTGTTAAAGTCCTCTGGAAAAATCACTCTGAACGCGAAGCAACATGGGAATCTGAAGAATTAATTCGCTCTCTATACCCTAATCTATTCGAACAATAGAATTTTAGTCAAGATAACGGTGAACCTTGCTCTTTGATCTATGTTCATTTGTTTATGTTTGTGATCATTCATGCTTTGCCTTATGTGAATATATCTTAGTTATGATTAAGCATGTTTATGTAGGAGATATCAGTATCAATAGTCACTCTTGTTATCTGCAAGTCTATGTTGATTTTCTGCATGATTAAATATGTTATTAAGATACGTAGAGGAAGAACCATTAGGACATGATGGTAAGGTAATAGACAATTATGGTCATGAACGTAATTATAAATTTCAGATACACATGTGTGTTTAGGAGATTCTTGTTATATAAGTTAGTAACTTTGCTATGAAAGTTCCGTTACTTATGCGATATGTTATATTCTTATTTGAAAAATTTCGAGGACGAAATTTCTTTTAAGGGGGTAATAGTTGTAATAACCATAAATTTAAAATCATTATTCTAGAAATAAAAGAATAATAATAATTTATAATAAACTAAACATTTATTTTATGATCCATCTTTCTGTATATCAACCAAAACTATTATTTTTATTTATAAATTATCCAATAGGAAATCCTAATTAAGACACCCAAGTGATTCTGCACAAACCCTAAAATTTTCAGAATTTTCAGAATCAGGATCAGAGCCCCTAAAACTCAGGGGGGGTATTTTCTAGTTACGATTATCCATATAACTCATTATATAATTCGAATTTATCCATTTTGTCGACTCAGCTAGGCTACTCCCACGCGTGGCAACCCTATAGTGCTTTGGTGTTCCTTACGGACCGCAACATTGTGAGGCTTACGGTCCGTAAGCAAGGTGAAATTTCGACTATAAATAGCAGATATTGGCACTTGATTCTGGACGCTTAAACGACGAAGAAACTCAAAATACACGCTGAGATATCGTCCAAATACTCTCAAAACACACACGAAACACTAATTAGTATAGCAAGGTGCTGTATAACGGTGTATTAACTCAATCGCTGATACGATTCAATGTCCGATTGATTGAAATCAATCCAATGGATGTTTAAGTGCTGCTCAAATTTGGGTTATGCTTTGTCATTAGTCGTGATTCCGATGGATGTTTAAGTAATTTCACTTTGTCATTAGTTGTGATTCCGATGGATGTTTAAGTGATTGCACTTTGTCATTCGTTGTGAATCCGATGGATGTTTAAGTGATTTCACTTTGTCATTAGTTGTGAATCCGATGGATGTTTAAGTATCGCACTTTGTCATTCGTTGTGAGGATTTTAATCTCGTGAGTTATCGTAATGCTGTATTAAGTTACTAACCTAGTTTGTGTGCATGTTATTTAAATTAGGTTAAAAGCTTAATCAGTAGTCTAAACTCTGCTCGTATAAATCTGAAATATTATCACAAGGTAGCTTCACTTTGGAATTATTTAGGTACGGATCCTTACCCTCACTCTTTATTGCTTCATATTCAAATTGTTATAAACCCATTAAATTCATATATCTTTTAAAACTCATCACGTCTTTGATTATCGATTCATTTGACAGTCCGTTAGATTCCTATTCTAATCATAACATTGGATTTAGCTTTCATGTCATGCGATAGTATTCTGTTAGTTGTACTCATTATCGCATGTTCCAATATATGTTACGTCTTGTTATGAAAATATTTTTTTTATAAGTTATGTGAATAAGACCATTTGTACTCTGATACCCTGAGTATCGCTTCTCGTGGAGTGTCCCACGAGCATGTTGTTGCGGCATCGACATCATGTGCTCCATCCGTGACGGAGAGATCAGTTCACGGCGTCCCTAGGTACAAGTGAGGTACAAAGCTACTAGGAGGCGTATGGATCGATCCTAGGATTTAAGTTAAGGAGGTGGATAGCGGGTATGCCAACTCGCCATCTCATGTGATAATTATGCAGGAGTAGCTACCTGTGTATTGTCACGTTTTAAGTTTGGCTCATGGGTACATCCGTATGATATGATTATGAAATTATGTTCTTGCATCGTATCATTTTCGCATAAAGTTCCATCCGGATAACATTTCATATAAAGTGTTATTTGAGCCTATTATTCCGTACTGAGCATTTGGCTCATTCCGTAAACTTTTTGTATATACAGGTCCACATGTTACTTTGGGCGGGGAAAAGAGAGAAGAATAAAGCCTAGGAATAAATCTGAAGATGTTAGTTAATTAAGTCGAATGTCTCCGCTTGTATATTAACCTTAAGTTTAGTTGTCGTTGTATCCTTATCAAATAAATAAATGGAATTATGACTTTTGTTTATGATACCACTGTTATTGTGACACGTCAGCCCTTCCGGGTTGGGGTGTTACAGTAAATATAAAGGGTTATTATACTAACGCGTGTGCATTGTGTAAATTATAGATAATCTCCAGGAAACCTTAGAAGAAACCTAAGTCAACAATGTGAGTAATCTCCTTTTGTAAATTGTTTTTACAAAACCTTAAATGTTTTACAATGTGATTAAGCAGTGATTGAGTCTTTGTAGTTCTTCAATTACTGCCGGTATGTTGGGGTTTTGTATACAAAATGTGGTGTACGTTACCATTGGACAAAGAGTTAGCCAATGTGTAATATGACCCACCAGTCAGGATTGACAATACTGAATGAGTAATTATGTAGAAATAAACAATGTTATTGCTCTCAATACTGTTAATGGATGAAACTTTTCTTGATTAAACTGGGATTCACTCACCAGTATTTTCCACTGACAAATGTTTTTAAAACGCGTTTCAGGTAACAAAATGTAAAAGCCAAATTAGAAGAAAGCCAGCTGGAGAGCACTGACGGCTTGGAAAAATGTGGCTATAAAAGTTACCTAAAAGACGATGTTTTAAATAAAATAGGGTTTATCCCTATAAATATGTTGTAATAAGAAACTTGGGTTTTACCCATGTGATTATTAATATAAAATATGGTGGTTTTACTCTGATAAATATTTCCTAACTACGGTCCTGATGAAATTTCCGCTGCCAAATTGATAAATAATGATACCACCAAAACTGGTCTCGTGGCCGCCCGTTCCTGGGACAGATGGGGGGCGGGGGTTGCGACAGAAGGTGGTATTAGAGCTAAGCCACTGATTCAGCCACATAAGTGTTCTGCTGACACCAATATTATTCAAATTGTTAGGAAATTAATTATGAAAATACGTGCATATCTGTATTTTACTGTTGTGTGTTATTTGACTATTTGTAAGTTTACAGTATGAGTGATCAAGGACCCTCAGACGCGTATCGTCAGTTGTCCGATTCACCTAGGAGTGAAGGTACCTCTTCACAGCCTGCCCTCTCTGGGTATGTCGCTGATAATGAAGAAGGGATGTTTGTCTTTAAGGCTCAATCTGAAGAGCCATTCCCTCATAAAAAGAGAGGATGGTTCAGTAAGGGAGCATTCGAGTGTAGGAAAAGAATGCGAAAGTTGCAGCAGCAGAGAGTCCTAGCAGCCGCTAAGCGAGAGTCAGATGCCCATACACAGGATATGCTTAATAGAAGCCTATCCAATTTTCATATCCTAGCAACAATTGCTGCCGACCCAAACCTGGAACAACTAGTAGCCCCACAACCCTTACCTTTATTCCCCACTCAGCCGATGGAGATAGAGGATAACCCTGAAAATCAAGTAGAAATGAATGATTTCAACCCTGAGGAGATACCTAGGATACCAGCCCCTAATCCATTAGACCCGGATTATGATCCATGGTTCGATGATCATAAGGATTATGTGCCGCGCTACCACCAAAACGACGTACCCATGCCGAACTTAGCAGCCTATCCAGGTCTGGACCCTCTAGATCCCTACTACTACGATAACGATGAATACATTAGGGAGATCTTAGAGAATCCGTACCCTCAGGAGAATCCCATGCCCTAGTACCCGGACCCAATACCAGCACCTGCACCCCCAATGAGTGCAGATAATGTGCATGAGCTCCGAACTTTCGGAGAAGAAACTTTAGAGAGTAGTGAAAGGATGAGGCCGGTAGGAGAGCGACTCGTCTGGAAATACGACGAGCGCAATATGGATTACTGGATGAATCCAGACCAGTGAAGGAGATGGTGGAGTTGGTAATAATAATAATAATAATAATAATAATAATAATATAATATATAATATGTTTGTATGAAATTTTTTTTATAATATATATGTGTAATAATAATAATATATGTTGTAGTATAGACCACCTTGTGGTTAGCGATGCATAGTAGTATTGTACTGTAATTTTTAATTTCTAGTATTGGTTTGTATTAGAAGCATACTACAATAGAAAAGAGTAAAGTCGCAATGCTCGACGTTTTTGGACAATATGTGTGTTGTGTGGTTGTTGCCCAATTTATTAATTATTTTGTGATATTAATAATTGGTGAATGTTTAAAATTTAGATGGACGACGAGGTAAACCAGGAAAACCAGAATAACGATAACCAGAGTAACAATAACTTGGTTAATGAGAACCCGAACAACAACAATAACGGAAACCAAGTGGATAATAGTGCCATGCAGCATATAGTGGCACAAGGGATAATAGATGCAATGCCATATATTATCAAAACGGTTAAGGAAGCGGAAAATATAAGTAAACATGATAGTAAGCGACCATCTAAACCGGAAAACAGCATAAACAATGGACCCGTACTTCAAGTGCCCATTCCCAAAAGAAGAAGAACCGCGTCTTACAGTTGTTCTTATAAAGAATTCTGGTCTTGTAAACCAATGGAATTCTCGGGCAATGAAGGGGCCGTTGCATCTCTACGCTGGATAGAAAAGACTGAGGCAGTCTTAAGAATAAGTAAATGTGCTGAAGAGGATAAGATAATGTTTGCTTCCAACCTGTTTAAGAATTCAGCACTAGAATGGTGGTGTAACACCTCGTAAAATCACGTCCAATGAAGTATTGACACGTGTAATAAACCCTAATGAAGTCAAACATTGAATTCAAGGGACTAATTTTTCGAAAAATCGAAAAACTTTGATTATGAAAGAACTGGAAGTATTATCATACCAAAAAAAAAAGTTTCTAATTAACCTTTTACGGTTTTATATTCACAATTGAGCCACTTGTTAATCAAGTGTAGCCGTTTAAGTGATTAATTGAAAGTTTGCGCGAAAAAGGGTTAAAAGCGTCAACATGTAAATTCTTACCTCTGAGTGACCTTTTAACAAACCGAGAGCCTCATGATACTTGATTAAACTCTCGGGAATGCCAATCGTTTACAATCCAAGGCTTTTATGCCTAAAAGAGAAGTTACGCGCAACTTTGCAAGTATAAGGGACTAGAAGTGTCAATATGTTTAATTATACCTCTGAATGACCTTTTATCGAGCCCGAAGCATTATGATGTTTAATAATACTTTCAAGAATGCCTAATATGAACTAGATAAGGCTTCAATGCTACTAAATGATAAGTTACGCAAGTTTGCGCATTAGAAGGACCTAAAGTGTCAAACTGCTAAAGTATACCGATTCGTATGTTATCGGACCTTCCGGATTATGACCAGGAGATAAACATACCCTAATTATCCTTCTTATAGCTTATATATAGGTTTAGAGGTGTTTGGTGAGCACAAATTTGCGTTTACGCGCATATCTCACATTCTGAATATCCCCGGACACCCAAAAATTTATGTAAACACTAAAATATGTTATTTTAGTGTTTGGCTTGATAAAATTCCATTCTTCGCGTCAATTGGTTCGTTTTTCACGTCCGTCCGTGTTTCGTCGTAATTAACTGAACAACGTGACCGTACGACCAAACGAACCGACATCCGACATATTTTTGAGCATGTTTCATGTTCCCCATACTTAGGCATCATTTTAGAGCCTTAAAAATGGATTAACGGGCCTTGGATGTGCCGGAAATGACATTTAAAGGTGCAGGGGTCAAAGCTGCCAACATTTGAAAGTTGCTGATTGCTGGCCAAGGCCTTGCGCACCTCAACACTGTGGTTGTTGCGGTGCGCAAGCAACCACCAGATGCAGCAACTCGTTTTCTGTTGCCTGTTTAGCATTTCAAATGACATGTATTGCCTTTTTTCACTTCATGGGCGACCCCTAACTGACTCCTAGGCTCTAGGGACATGTGTTGATGATTCATGGTCCATAATAGCTTGAATTGTCAGCAATCTATGGATCAAAAATCACTATAAAAGGCCATTGTTTGCAAACATTTTTTATCATCCATCCCATCTGCAATTGGGGGACTTTCTGGAGCTCAAGAGCAGACACCAAGCATCCCTAATCGTGATTAGGACTTTGGTAAGCACCCTTGACCTTCCTTGATTAAGTTTTGCTTAGTTATTAGCCTAAGAGTCAAACCGTCGTAATTAACGGTTGACTTAACGATTAATCACTAATGGTTCAGTGATTGGTCAAATTGAAAGTAGTTATAAGTTGGTAATTATGTGGGTAATAAACCCTTAAAAGGGTTCCCCCTGATTCCCACTCTAACTAGGTCTAATGTCGGGTCAAACTTGTTATTAAAAAGTCAACAGGATGCTAAATTTCAAGTTAATACATAATTAGCAATGTAGGACACATACAACCTGTTTGATCATTAATATAACTTGGTAATTAGTGTAAGAACATGTCTAAACATGTTCCACCCGACAATTTTATGTTTAGACCCGGTTTGGAACCGAAAGTCGCAAAGCTTTGACTTTTGCTTTGACTTCAGTTCTGATCCGTATGGTATGTTTTAGAAATACCTAAGAGCTTTATTTGGACCAGGTTACATGCTAGTATGACCCTCTGTGATTATACACCTCGGATCATTAGTTATCCAATTAATATGCATGATTCCGTTAATTGCTCATATGTTGACCATTATGCCCTTTTCACCTTAAAACATGATTTTTGGAAATATAAAAGAGTAGAAACCTTATTTACTGATATATAAACTTGCATACAAAATTTGACATCAGTTTGAGGTTTAGGTTAATAGTTATGCTCGTTAGCGTAAAATTAAAGCTTATGTTAATTAAACGGCGTATTTAGCGTATAGCCTACTTAAACATACTTTTTGATATCAAAATCTTTACCCACTGATGTAATATATTATTTTGGGATTTTTAAGGATTTTTAATTAATTTTAGGCTGAGCATAACTTATAGTCGTAGGCTTAATCCGGTAATTGTCGGTTTTGCCCTTACGGGCCATAAAATGAGTTTTTCATATCTAAACGACTCCAAACCTTTTGCTACTGATCACATATGATAAATAAATTATTTTAAGCCTTCTGGAAATATAAAAATATCAGATTTAAGTATCGAACCCGGAAACGGCGTTTAATCGCCTTTTTAAGCGTTTTTAACGCATAGTATGTAATAAAACTATTTTAAACATACAAGGGTTGATACCTACTGATATTAGAGGCAAATTATAATATTTTAACAGTAAGCAAAGGTTGATAAACTCAGACTTCAGTTTTGAGCTTTTCGGCTTATGTGAAATTACCAAAATACCCCTACGGGGCATAGTTTGGTTGTAATTGATAAATTTCACTTATATACTTTAACCTACTGATATAACTTAGCAAATTGAGTATATTTGCTGATTACATCTGGCCTGTAACTCAGGTTGACACTTAAACTCCTTTACAACCTTTAAAATGACCAAACTACCCCTACGGGGCATAGTTTGTGATTAAATTCATTCCGGGCATAATAAAAGACATATTACTGATGTCACAACATATATGAAGCATATTAAGTTAGGAAACCTGTAAATAGCTCTCATGAATACCCGTTATGCTTATTACGCGTTCGGTTCGGTTTATGTAACTAGTTTACATAAACTAGCCTAAACGGGTCAAACCTTATCGGTGTTATCTCAAAATCCAGAATGTGTATAATATACCCATATTAAACAAGTCTTCATACTTGTCGGGTCTAAAACACATTCTATCCGGTCATCGCTTAATCGTGCGTACGAACCCTATACGGGCTTGGGTTACGGTATATATTATACCGCTTGATCGGGCATCAAATCCTCCACCGTTGAGTGGGTAATTGAATAATTTGATCGGCTCGTTTAAACAGTCTTGTTACTTAAAGCCTTTGAGGGGTTAATGACCATGTCCCGGATATCCTTGGCATCATTTTACGAAATGGCCATGACTTAAGCGCGGGGTGTAGGCGTACACCCGTCAGTGCACAAAAGAATAATGTGGTGTGTCTATTGATCTTTAACCCGGACTTGATCCGGGCTACTGAACGCACAAGGAACATGTAATTCGTTCACAAGATTATAATATTAAATAATTCTCCCAAGTTAAAAAGATTAATCTTGCCTCTGTGCATTTTAATCTAATTATAAAACATTTATGCCATGTGCATCCAAACCAATTTTAAATCATTTTCCAAAATGAGTCAGTTGATTGTATTTACCAGTGTAAACTGACGTATTTTCCAAAAAGGCTAAATGCAGGTACTATACGAAATTGGCTGGATATTTCTCCTTAGCATCAATAGAAGTCTCGCAAGCTTAAGATGTCTAAAAGTCTGTTGAACTATTGTTTCCATTTTATTTTCGATCTGTCTGTGGATAGATAATCGACAGTTGTGATATTTGATATTACAATATTATATTCGGTTGAATTATATCTTTCATTTGCTTCCGCTGTGCATATTATATATTGTGTTGTTTGACTATTATGTTGCCAACCACGTCACGATACTCCCCACCGGGCCCACCGATGACACGTAGGAAATCGGGGTGTGACAGGTTGGTATCAGAGCCAACATTGAGTGAATTAAACACTAGCCTTTTATGTTTAATCTCATTGACACAGTAGCACATTCTTTGACCTTCTGAGTCTAGACTTAACATAGGGTTATTCTCAATCCTAACCTGGAAATTTTTGCTTCCAAATTTTTTTATATATACGTCGCCAAGCAAAGAAGCTGTGATAAAAATCCTCCACTGGAGCCTTTAAATGCTGAGCTTCGTACCGCGGCTAGAATGAAATGAACATCCAAGGAGAGGACACTCAGAAATAAAATAAAGAAGAAACTCCTCTTTCTGAAGATCGTTTCCTTAATAAGTCCTTATAAGGACACAATTATCTTTCAGTCCCTACGAGGACAACATTATCCCTTTCAAGTCCCGCTTAGGGCAACTTTATACTTTTATTTTTATATAGTGGAATGATTAAGTTTAAACTTTCATTCTAAACAAGAAATATTAAATAAATGGAAAATAACATTTCCTTTTGCAAGATCTACCATTATAATAAAATGGCAAAATCTAAAAAGGACAAGACCTAGCTTCGGGTCATATTAAGACCGGCCAAGATGGCAGTTCCTCAATTTAGATTCAGATCCTTATTAACATTTCAATTTAGAAATTGTTCTGTGATAAATATTAAAAGAATCTTAAGAGTGAAACCTAGCCTGAGTGTCATTATAAAGACCTGGCCAAGATGGTAAGACCTGTTTAAAAGATTCGTATCCCAGTTAACATCTGAAAACATGTTAACACTCCCGGCAGATGTGATTCATTGGAAATCACACACGTTATTAAGGATTCTTCAAAAGATTCCTAACCCAGTTTAATGATCTCTGAATCCTGGGTTTACATCATCAATTAAGATGATCATATTTTAACCATACGTGGTAATATAGTGCCTACGGGCCTTGCTCATTTCTACATGAGCCAAAATACAGTGGTAGCTATGACTCCCTGTCAGAAAAAGGTAATGAACTAGGTTCAAACCTCAAGGCTTTGATTCTCTGAAATCCTAGCTTATAATTTATAAATGTCCTTGTGACTAGGCCTATTGTGCCAGAATACCTTCATGCTTTGATTCTCTGAAATCATAGCTTATAATTTATATATGTCCTTGTGACTAAGCCTGTTGTGCTAATATACTTAAAGGCCTTGATTCTCTGAAATCATGGCTTATAATTTAAAATTGTCCTTGTGACTAGGCCTTTTGTGCTATTAAATAAAACTGTTATTGTTGCTTTGATTCTCTGAAATCATAAGCTTATAATTTATAAATGTCCATGTGACCAGGCCATTGGGTGCCACTAATAAAACTGTTAATGTTTTATAATTAGGATAAATTATAATAGAAATCCTAAATATATATGATTAATAAATTAACCAAATATGGTCTCTGTTTACCATGGTTAATGAATTTCCCTAAGGGGCAATTCCGTAATAAACATCCCTTAGAAGGGAAGCGCCTACGGGCTATAGTTAATGTCCTCTGAGACTAAAGACAGTGGTAGCCTACAGCTCCCTGTCAGGAAAAGGTAATGAACTTTGAATCAAACCTTAATGCCGCGATTCTCTGAAATCATGACTTATAAATTCAACTTGTCTACGCGACTGGGCCATTTGTGCTATTATTAACTTATAAATTAGGATTTATGATAAAAATCCTGAATAAAATAAATATCCTTCCTCCCCTGCCAGTATGCATTTTAAAAAGAATCTTAAAGGTGAAGCCTAGCCTACGCGGCCAAGATGGTGAAACCTACTCAAGGGATTCAGATCCTTGTTAACACCTAAGAACGTGTTAGCACCCCTGCCAGATGTGATTCGATAAAATCACAACAGACATCCCTATGTCGGAAATTTTAAATTCCTAATTTGCCTTATGATTTAGAAATCATGGCTTATATCATCTTATAAGATGATCATATTATAAACATCCGTGAGTGATGAAGTGCCCACGGGCTAAATTTTTTGTCCGATAAGACAACGACAGTGATGGCCTTTTATCCTGTCTAAAGATGTTGGAATACTTCCAAGCATAATAGTCGGTAGGGTCCGTACGATCTCGACTAATATCATCTGAAAAGATGATCATACCATAAATATCCCTTAGGAGGGAAATGCCTACGAGCTATAATTAACGCCCTCCGAGGCTAAAGACAGTGGTAGCCTACAACTCCCTGTCAAGAAAAAAAAATGTTTTGCCTACGGGCTATAATAAATTGTCCATCTGAGACATTGACATTATGATCTTTATGATTCCTTGTCTAAGGTGGTGAGCTATGCTCAAGCCGAATAGTCAATATGATTAATGCAATCCTGACTTATATCATCTAAAATGATGAATCCATTGTAAACATCCATTAGTGATGTTTCGCCTACGGGCCATATTATATTGTCCATTTGTGACACAAACATTACGATCTCTATGATCCCCTGTTTAAGGTAGTGAGCTGCACTCAAGCCTAATAGTCTATATGATCATTGCGATCCTGACTAGTATCATCAGTATGATGATCATAAATTCATAATATTGACATCCCTAGTGATAAATTGCCTACGGGCTATGCCTTATTCTACTGTCGATAAGACAAAATAGTGGTGATCTTTATGATCCCCTATTCAAAATGGTGGGATTATACCAAAAACCTAATAGTCAATATGATCGATGTGATCATGACTAATATCATAAGATACGAAAATCATAGATAGACACCCATTAGTGATGTTAATTGGTTTACCTTTCTGTCAAAAGAATCACCGGTCAAGACGATGACAGTTGTAGTCTATGACTCCCTGTCCAAAAGTAAAGAACTATGTTTAAGCCTTAAGACTCCTGATCTAATAAGATCGCAGCCTATGAATTGATGTCCTTGTGACAAATCCACAAGTTATATTTCAAGTCACCCATAACAAGCCTCCGTGCTATAATTCGTCGTTCGTGACAAGTTAACATACTAAATGTTAACATCGCTGGTGACAGGCCTTAGTGCCATATCCTATAACGTCCTAGAGACAAGGCCATTTGTGCCGCATCTAAATGTCATTACGACAAGGCCTTCGCGCCATATGATTACTTATGCCCTTCATGACTGGGCTTATTGCCATATCTTTCTACGTCCCTCGCGACAGGCTTCTGTGCCATTTATATATATATAACCAAATTCATGTAAGGCTAGCCTTTGAGCTATTTATAATCGTCCTTGTGACAAAGACAGTTGTGACATTATGGTCCCCTGTCAAGCAGGTATTGGACACGCTCCAAACCTTGAATGCCATTGATAGTCCTTTTGTGACCTAAGCTAAATGTAATAGATATACATTCAAATAGCATTCATTAGGAATGTTCGGAACATAATGGCCTATACGGTTAGTGGATGCCGTGGCTAATCTATGACAGGTCATCAGGATGATGACTAATAATGGTTTAATTTGGTATTTAGTACCAAGTTTTGAGTATGGAAAACTCGGATGAGATAGGCAATAGTCGCGATGCTATTAATGCGACAAAAGCAAATAATGTCTCAAACGTAAACCTCAATATTAATGGAGTAAATCTCCAAGCGGTGGTTAACGCAGCAGTTTGAAAGGCCAAGGGGAAAAGGTCATGAAACAACCCAAAGAGCCGAATGCTTCTCGCTCTAAATTTCATCCAAAACCACGTTCAAATGCTCGTGAGAGGAGCTTTGTTCACACTTCGGATATGAAGGATGAACCAAAGGAGGAGGATAACTCCCAGAAATCTAAGAAAGAGAGCAAGTACAAGCTTAATAAAAAGCAACGAAAGTTCAGTAAGAAGCCTGTATGTAAGAATTGCTATCAAAGACACTAGGAACAGTGTCGAATAAAACTAGGACCAAAGCGGTGTGACATCTGCTAAGGAACAGGTCATAATTTTCCCGGAATGTAGGGACATAAAGAATGCAGTCTATCACGGCTGTGGTGAGTAAGGCCGCCTCAAAACTAGATACGATAAAACTGCCAAAGAAGGTGCAGCTAAGGCTGGAAAGGCTAAAGGAAGAAATGCCTGAACTCACCTAATGAACGCCAAGAGACAGATCACGATGTCATCAAGTACGTTCATTATCATTTACCAATGATAATTTTCTGCTAAGTGTCCTGATTTAATACAGGCAATAATAAATCTTCATGAACCATAAGCTTAGCAAACTTTTATTATTATCCACAAGGTATAACTACCAAGGAAACCATAGTAACCGATTCTTCTAGATCGGCAAGGAATCCTTCCGAAAAATCTAAGAGTACTCTTTCTTTGCATAGAGTACGACAACATATGTTATTTTAATTATTTTTCTCATTGTTTTCTATTGCCGGCGAATGCCAAACTATGTTTGATAAAAGTGCCATATGAGGATTGGCGTATCATAGGGTGTCCCATAGATTACTTCCATGCCTGATCAGTATGGAGGTTTAATACATGGAACCCCTGAGATATCCCGATGGTCATATTGTACTAAAGTCGACTAGTAGTATTCAAAGAAGATATCCAATATAAAATGTCCCTATAAGTATCTCTACTTAGGACATCCTTGCAATTTGTAAAAAGAATGTGTCATTTATCTGACCCCGACATCAATAGATGAACCAAAGCCTGAGTGTACGGTCATCTCTGACATCCCTGCGTGCCAAATTTGTTAAATTATCAGGCTAGTTAAGCTCTGAATGTATAGAATCATTCGAAGGAAATCGAATGTATCAAGATCAAGTAGCTTATAAGCTAAAACCTATTTAAGGAGCTTGGCGGAGCTCGCAATACATTACACACTAGTAACCAAAGGATGTGTTTCACCAATAACCGCAAAACATTATCACGTAATGATAGGCAGACTAATGAAACTTTATGATTAGACAATAAACCTGTATAGACTAAGAATCGACAGGTTTAGAAGCTCCGAAGGAGAGTATGTACCTATTGTATAGGTCAACTGGGATACCCTTAGAGGCCCAAATATACTATGGGAGTAAGTCCATGCTACTTCAGAAAATACTCCCATCATTCTAGCAAATCTCGAGGTCGAGATTTCTTTTAAGGGGGTGAGGATGTAACACCTCATAAAATCACGTCCAATGAAGTATTGACACGTGTAATAAACCCTAATGAAGTCAAACATTGAATTCAAGGGACTAATTTTTCGAAAAATCGAAAAACTTTGATTATGAAAGAACTGGAAGTATTATCATACCAAAAAAAAAAGTTTCTAATTAACCTTTTACGGTTTTATATTCACAATTGAGCCACTTGTTAATCAAGTGTAGCCGTTTAAGTGATTAATTGAAAGTTTGCGCGAAAAAGGGTTAAAAGCGTCAACATGTAAATTTTTACCTCTGAGTGTCCTTTTAACAAACCGAGAGCCTCATGATATTTGATTATACTCTCGAGAATGCCAATCGTTTACAATCCAAGGCTTTTATGCCTAAAAGAGAAGTTACGCGCAACTTTGCAAGTATAAGGGACTAGAAGTGTCAATATGTTTAATTATACCTCTGAATGACCTTTTATCGAGCCCGAAGCATTATGATGTTTAATAATACTTTCAAGAATTCCTAATATGAACTAGATAAGGCTTCAATGCTATTAAATGATAAGTTACGCAAGTTTGCGCATTAGAAGGACCTAAAGTGTCAAACTGCTAAAGTATACCGATTCGTATGTTATCGGACCTTCCGGATTATGACCAGGAGATAAACATACCCTAATTATCCTTCTTATAGCTTAGATATAGCCTTAGAGGTGTTTGGTGCGCACAAATAAGCTTTTAAGTCATGCAAGGACTAAAAGGGTCAAAAAGCGCACAAGTTTGCGTTTACGCGCATATCTCACATTCTGAATATCCCCGGACACCCAAAAATTTATGTAAACACTAAAATATGTTATTTTAGTGTTTGGCTTGATAAAATTCCATTCTTCGCGTCAATTGGTTCGTTTTTCGCGTCCGTCCGTGTTTCGTCGTAATTAACAGAACAACGTGACCGTACGACCAAACGAACCGACATCCGACATATTTTTGAGCATGTTTCATGTTCCCCATACTTAGGCATCATTGTAGAGCCTTAAAAATGGTTTAACGGGCCTTGGATGTGCCGGAAATGACATTTAAAGGTGCAGGGGTCAAAGCTGCCAACATTTGAAAGTTGCTGATTGCTGGCCAAGGCCTTGCGCACCTCAACACTGTGGTTGTTGCGGTGTGCAAGCAACCACCAGATGCAGCAACTCGTTTTCTGTTGCCTGTTCAGCCTTTCAAACGACATGTATTGCCTTTTTTCACTTCATGGGCGACCCCTAACTGTGTTGATGATTCATGGTCCATAATAGCTTGAGTTGTCAGCAATCTATGGATCAAAAATCACTATAAAAGGCCATTGTTTGCAAACATTTTTGATCATCCATCCCATCTGCAATTGGGGGACTTTCTGGAGCTCAAGAGCAGACACCAAGCATCCCTAATCGTGATTAGGACTTTGGTAAGCCCCCTTGACCTTCCTTGATTAAGTTTTGCTTAGTTATTAGCCTAAAAGTCAAACCGTCGTAATTAACGGTTGACTTAACGATTAATCACTAATGGTTCAGTGATTGGTCAAATTGAAAGTAGTTATAAGTTGGTAATTATGTGGGTAATAAACCCTTAAAAGGGTTCCCCCTGATTCCCACTCTAACTAGGTCTAATGTCGGGTCAAACTTGTTATTAAAAAGTCAACAGGATGCTAAATTTCAAGTTAATATATAATTAGCAATGTAGGACACATACAACCTGTTTGATCATTAATATAACTTGGTAATTAGTGTAAGAACATGTCTAAACATGTTCCACCCGACAATTTTATGTTTAGACCCGGTTTGGAACCGAAAGTCGCAAAGCTTTGACTTTTGCTTTGACTTCAGTTCTGATCCGTATGGTATGTTTTAGAAATACCTAAGAGCTTTATTTGGACCAGGTTACATGCTAGTATGACCCTCTGTGATTATACACCTCGGATCATTAGTTATCCAATTAATATGCATGATTCCGTTAATTGCTCATATGTTGACCATTATGCCCTTTTCACCTTAAAACGTGATTTTTGGAAATATAAAAGAGTAGAAACCTTATTTACTGATATATAAACTTGCATACAAAATTTGACATCAGTTTGAGGTTTAGGTTAATAGTTATGCTCGTTAGCGTAAAATTAAAGCTTATGTTAATTAAACGGCGTATTTAGCGTATAGCCTACTTAAACATACTTTTTGATATCAAAATATTTACCCACTGATGTAATATATTATTTTGGGATTTTTAAGGATTTTTAATTAATTTTAGGCTGAGCATAACTTATAGTCGTAGGCTTAATCCGGTAATTGTCGGTTTTGCCCTTACGGGCCATAAAATGAGTTTTTCATATCTAAACGACTCCAAACCTTTTGCTACTGATCACATATGATAAATAAATTATTTTAAGCCTTCTGGAAATATAAAAATATCAGATTTAAGTATCGAACCCGGAAACGGCGTTTAATCGCCTTTTTAAGCGTTTTTAACGCATAGTATGTAATAAAACTATTTTAAACATACAAGGGTTGATACCTACTGATATTAGAGGCAAATTATAATATTTTAACAGTAAGCAAAGGTTGATAAACTCAGACTTCAGTTTTGAGCTTTTCGGCTTATGTGAAATTACCAAAATACCCCTACGGGGCATAGTTTGGTTGTAATTGATAAATTTCACTTATATACTTTAACCTACTGATATAACTTAGCAAATTGAGTATATTTTCTGATTACATCAGGCCTGTAACTCAGGTTGACACTTAAACTCTTTTACAACCTTTAAAATGACCAAACTACCCCTATGGGGCATAGTTTGTGATTAAATTCATTCCGGGCATAATAAAAGACATATTACTGATGTCACAACATATATGAAGCATATTAACTTAGGAAACCTGTAAATAGCTCTCATGAATACCCGTTACGCTTATTACGCGTTCGGTTCAGTTTATGTAACTAGTTTACATAAACTAGCCTAAACGGGTCAAACCTTATCGGTTTTATCTCAAAATCCAGAATGTGTATAATATACCCATATTAAACAAGTCTTCATACTTATCGGGTCTAAAACACATTCTATCCGGTCATCGCTTAATCGTGCGTACGAACCGTATCTTTGAAACTAACCGGTCTAAGCTTAAGCTTAACTAAAGACCCGTTAGAATTCTAATAGGTTAATATAAACCTTCGTTCCAGATTAGGAGAACCAGTAAAAGCTACGTGCATTTTGCTTATTGTGATTTATACATTGCTCAGGTAA
This sequence comes from Helianthus tuberosus, assembly GCA_030545235.1. Classification (NCBI taxonomy): domain Eukaryota; kingdom Viridiplantae; phylum Streptophyta; class Magnoliopsida; order Asterales; family Asteraceae; genus Helianthus; species Helianthus tuberosus. The sequence continues at coordinate 71,320,045 of CM060366.1, forward strand.
ATACTTTTAACTTATTTTCCCTATACGGGCTTGGGTTACGGTATATAGTATACCGCTTGATCGGGCATCAAATCCTCCACCGTTGAGTGGGTAATTGAATAATTTGATTGGCTCGTTTAAACAGTCTTGTTACTTAAAGCCTTTGGGGGGTTAATGACCATGTCCCGGATATCCTTGGCATCATTTTACGAAATGGCCACGACTTAAGCGTGGGGTGTAGGCGTACACCCGTCAGTGCACAAAAGAATAATGTGGTGTGTCTATTGATCTTTAACCCGGACTTGATCCGGGCTACTGAACGCACAAGGAACATGTAATTCGTTCACAAGATTATAATATTAAATAATTCTCCCAAGTTAAAAAGATTAATCTTGCCTCTGTGCATTTTAATCAAATTATAAAACATTTATGCCATGTGCATCCAAACCAATTTTAAATCATTTTCCAAAATGAGTCAGTTGATTGTATTTACCAGTGTAAACTGATGTATTTTCCAAAAAGGCTAAATGCAGGTACTATACGAAATTGGCTGGATATTTCTCCTTAGCATCAATAGAAGTCTCGCAAGCTTAAGATGTCTAAAAGTCTGTTGAACTATTGTTTCCATTTTATTTTCGATCCGTCTGTGGATAGATAATCGACAGTTGTGATATTTGATATTACAATATTATATTCGGCTGAATTATATCTTTCATTTGCTTCCACTGTGCATATTATATATTGTGTTGTTTGACTATTATGTTGCCAACCACGTCACGATACTCCCCACCAGGCCCACCGGTGACACGTAGGAAATCGGGGTGTGACAGGTGGAACACTATCCTCCAGTCTAGGGGAAGTGATAGAACTTACAATATGGAATGGGAAGAGTTTAAAAACATGCTAGAAAAGAAATTCTGCCCTCCTAATGAGAAAGAACAAATAGCAAACAAATTTCTAAATCTTAGGATGATTGGATTAGATAGTAAGGGTTATACCACATTATTCTTTGAATATGCTAGAATAGTACCAACCCTTGCTTCACCTGAACCAGTATTAATCTCCAGTTACATCTGGGGATTAATTGGGGAGATTAGACATGTAGTCAAGGCAGCTAGACCTCAAACCATAGAAGAAGCTGTAGAACTAGCTAACACCTTGACAGATGAATTAGTCCGTATACGAGAAGAGGATCAAAGGAGAAACCTGACCCAGAAGCTTACTCAAGAATTCCGTTCTGGAAATTCTAGCCGTGGGAGAAATGTAGGTTCTACCTCTGCACCCTACTGTAAGTATTGCAAAAGGAAGCATTCAGGAAGATGCTCCATATACTGTAACTTTTGCAAAATATCTGGACACAAGGAGGAAGACTGCAGAAAGAAGCCTAACAACAGAATATGCTACAACTGCGGAGAACAAGGTCATATCAAGCCTAACTGTCCAAAGTTAGCTCCAGCTGCGAATACCATGAATACTAAAAATGCTAGAGCATTTGTTCTAACTGCAGAAGAAGCAAAGATGATCCCAGATGTGATCACTGGTACGTTTTTAGTTAATGATTTTTTGCTAAAGTATTATTTGACTCTGGTGCGAACCAAAGTTTTATTAATACTTCATTTTGCAAACTTCTTAATCAATCATTAACTAAACTCCCACAAGAATGTCTAGTAGAGACAACAAATGGGGAAACCGTTAGGATTTCTGAGATCTTGCAAGGAGCAAGAATAGAAATTTTAAATCAGAAATTTATGGCAAACCTTTATCCAATGAATCTGGTAGGATTCGATGTCGTTTTAGGAATGGATTGGTTAATAACCAATAAAGCCAGTATTTTATGTGATCAAAAGTCAATTCAAGTAAATTCACCAAGGGGTGAAAAGGTCACAATTAAAGGAAATAAGTTCTCTAAATTCACAAAATTCATCTCTGTGATGAAAACAACAAGTTATATAAGGAAATGATCATTAGTGTATTTGATTTCTATAATCACTAACACTAAAGGAAAAGACTTAAAGGATATTCCAGTAGTATCCCAATTTTCAGATGTATTTCCAGAAGAATTACCAGGACAACCTCCAGACAGGGAAGTAGAATTCAGAATCCACTTAATACCAGGAACCGCACCAATTGCCAAAGCACCTTACCGTTTGGCACCCGCAGAAATGCAAGAGCTGAAGAAACAATTAGATGAATTGTTGGAGAAGGGATTCATACAGCCAAGCTCATCGCCATGGGGAGCACCGATATTATTCGTTAAAAAGAAGGACGGATCAATGCGTATGTGCATTGACTACCGTGAATTAATCAAGGTCACGATTAAGAATCGGTATCCATTACCAAGAATCGATGATCTGTTCGATCAATTGCAAGGAGCACGTTTTTTTCTCTAAAATCGACTTAAGGTCAGGATATCATCAATTAAAGGTACAGGAAGAGGACATTCCTAAGACCGCTTTCAGAACAAGGTATGGCCATTATGAATTTACTGTCATGCCATTTGGTTTAACCAATACCCCAGCCGCATTCATGGACATGATGAACCGAATATGTAAGCCATATTTGGATAAATTCATAATTGTCTTTATAGATGATATTCTTATTTATTCCAAAAGCAAAGAGGAACATGCAGCCCATCTGCACGCACTTCTAAGTTTATTGAGAAAAGAAAAGCTGTATGCTAAGTTTTCGAAATGTGAGTTCTGGTTAGAACAGGTACAATTTCTTGGGCATTTAGTCAATCGTGAAGGAATTCATGTAGATCCCACCAAGATCGAGGCGATTACCAAGTGGAGAACCCCTGAGTCACCAACTGAGGTTAGAAGTTTCTTAGGATTAGCTGGTTATTATAGAAGATTCATTCGAGATTTTTCTAGAATAGCCATTCCCTTAACTAAGTTAACCTGTAAATATGTTAAGTTTGAATGGGGACCAAAACAAGAAGAAGCTTTTAGAATTCTTAAGCAAAGATTAACCCATGCACCCATACTAGCATTACCAGAAGGAACTGAAGATTTGGTAATATATTGTGACGCTTCCAAATTAGGTTATGGATGTGTGTTAATGCAACGTCAAAAAGTTATAGCTTACGCTTCTAGACAACTTAAGAATCATGAAGAGAATTACTTAACCCATGATCTAGAGTTAGGAGCTATAATTTTCGCCCTTAAAATTTGGAGACATTACCTATACGGTAGTAAGTTTACCATATTCACCAACCATAAGAGTTTAAGGTATGTTTTTGGGCAAAAGGAGTTAAATACGAGACAAAGACGCTGGATGGAGATACTTAGTGATTTTGACTATAATATCCAGTATCATGCAGGAAAAGAAAATGTAGTAGCTGATTCTTTAAGTCGGAAGTATCATGAAAAGCCAAAAAGAGTACGTTCTCTTAAGTTAAATCTGCAAGTAGATTTAAATGATCAGATTAGAAAGGAACAAGAATCAGTAATCAAGGATGATACTGAAAAAAGTTAAAAGGAATGATTAAGGAATTAGAACAAGGAACAAATGGAATTTGGAGATTCCATAAGAAAAGAATGTGGATACCTAAATTAAGAAACCTACGCCACCATATATTAGAAGAATCCCATAAGTCTAAGTATACGATTCATCCTGGAAATGATAAGATGTATCAGGACTTAAGAAAGAATTTCTGGTGGATAGGAATGAAAAAGGATATAGCAGCATATGTTGCAAATTGTTTAACTTGTTCACAAGTTAAAGCTGAACATCAGAAACCCCCAGGTTTATTGCAACAGTTAGAAATGCCTGTATGGAAATAGGAATTGATAACAATGGATTTTGTTACCAAATTACCCAAAACAAGAAAAGGTAATGATACAATCTGGGTGATTGTAGACAGACTAATCAAGTCAGCTCATTTCCTACCAATGAAAGAAACTTTCAGTATGGAACAGTTAGCTAAATTATATGTAAATGAAATAGTTTCATTACATAGAATTCCTCTATCAATTGTTTATGACAGAGATAGTCATTTTACCTCTCATTTTTGGACAAGTTTCCAAAAAGCAATGGGAACCAAGTTGAATCTAAGCACCGCTTATCATCCCCAAACGGACGGACAAAGCGAAAGGGCAATTCAGACACTGGAAGACATGCTTAGAGCTTGTGTAATTGATTTCAGAGGTAATTGGGACAATCACTTACCATTGATAGAATTTTCTTACAATAATAGTTATCATACAAGTATCAATGCTGCACCATTCGAAGCACTTTATGGACGAAAGTGCCGAACGCCAGTCTGTTGGGCAGAAATCGGAGAAAAGCAACTATCTGGACCTGAGATAGTACAAGAAACAACAGACAAAATCACTCAAGTCAAGGAACGACTGAAAGCAGCACGAGATAGACAAAAGAGTTATGCTGATAACAGACGAAAGCCATTGGAATTTCAAGTAGGAGATAAAGTGTTATTGAAAGTCTCTCCCTGGAAAGGAGTGGTAAGATTCATCAAAAGGGGAAAGCTAAGCCCTAGGTATGTTGGACCTTTTAAGATTATTAGAAGAACAGGACCAATAGCCTATCAGCTACAACTGCCAGAGGAAATGGCAGGAATACATGATATATTTCATGTATCTAATCTCAAGAAATGCTTAGCTGATGAATCGCTAGTAATGCCTCTTAAAGATATAGAGGTAAATGAACCATAAAAGTTTGTAGAGAAGCCTCTACAGATTGAAGACAGGAAGATTAAGAACCTCAAGCACAAAAGACTAGTTCTAGTCAAAGTGAAGTGGGACTCCAAAAGAGGACCAGAATACACATAGGAGCTTGAATCAGAAATGCAAAGCAAATACCCACACCTGTTCCAGTAGACCTCGAGGACGAGCTCTAAAACAAGGTGGGGAGGATATAAAAACCCTCCAAAATATTTTGACACCCTAATATATTTTAAAATACCCTAATATGTCTTAAGCAGGACCCGAATACCTTCATTTTTATAAAAATTAATTAAAAACAAGAAAAAATGGGGTCCTCGCGGGGCGCGTAGCCTTTGGCTACTGCGTACGCTGTCGCCCCCAAGTCCGCCACGTGTCATCATCGTGGCAAGTCTAGCTGGTTTAATCGACAGACCTAAGCCCTACACCCCTACTACGCGGGCCGCGTCACCCGAGGAGTAACCTTACGCGGGTCGCGAGAAAACGAAAATCAGGCCCTATAAATAGCAGGCATCGGGTCTTTAGAAAATTCGCTCAAAATTATTTTCTCTCTCGAAATATTACGTAGTATAAGTAATTTCTGGGCATTATACCCCTCTAATTAACAAAGTTTTGCCCCGATGTAAGTATTATAACCCCTGTTACGTATTAGATACGCTGCCCGATTGATCTAGGGTTCCGTAACGGCTGTCAGGGTTCTGCCCGACGTAGTCGTTGGAATGCCGTCTCGGGGAGGGTATAACTAATGTAAATATAAAGGTTTATTATACTAACGCGTGTGAATTGTGTAAATTATAGATAATCTCCAAGAAACCTTAGAAGAAACCTAAGTCAGCATGTGAGTAATCTCCTTTTGTAAATTGTTTCTACAAAACCTTAAATGTTTTACAATGTGATTAAGCAGTGATTGAGTCTTTGTAGTTCTTCAATTACTTCCGGTATGTTGGGGTTTTGTATACAAAATGTGGAACATGTTACCATTGGACAAAGAGTTAGCCAATGTGTAATATAACCCACCAGTCAGGATTAACAATACTGAATGAGTAATTGTGTAGAAATAAACAACGTGATTGCTCTCAATACTGTTAATGGATAAAACTTTTCTTGATTAAACTGGGATTCACTCACCAGTATTTCCCACTGACAAATATTTTTAAAACGCGTTTCAGGTAACAAAATATAAAAGCCAAATTAGAAGAAAGCCAGCTGGAGAGCACTGACGGCTTGGAAAAATGTGGCTATAAAAGTTACCTAAAAGATGATGTTTTAAATAAAATAGGGTTTATCCCTATAAATATGTTGTAATAAGAAACTTGGGTTTTACCCATGTGATTATTAATATAAAATATGGTGGTTTTATTCTGATAAATATTTCCTAACTACGGTCCTGATGAAATTTCCGCTGCCAAATTGATAAATAATGATACCACCAAAACTGGTCTCGCGGCCGCCCGTTCTCGGGACAGATAGGGGGTGGGGGTTGGGACAGTAACACCCGCAAATTTTCGTCCAATTGTGAGGTGACACGTGTCCCGAATTTCCAACTAAGGAAAGGGAATTTATCGTTCAACTATGAAACGTTACATATTCAAACCTCTAATTTATTCCTTACTATGTGGAAGAAGAAAGAAATTATATTCTACATTCTTTGAAACATGTTTCGTATCTCCGACTGATCCTGATTCTAGGAAGGAGAGAAGATTTTATCGTGTGTTAATTAAAACGCGTCCCGGGTCTCCAACTAATCTCAACTATGAGAAAGGAGAGGGACTATAAGTGCTAAACTAGTAGTAAGACCCGTGTGAACACACGGGTAGGTTTAATAACGATCGAAATCAAATACTAAAAAACAGATTATAATATATCATTTAAATTGTTTGTGTTTAGTTACATTTCTATATAAAACAATGTTAAAGACATTATATGTTAGTATTATAAGTATAATGATAAAAGTTTTTGTCTACGTTTATATGTAAAATATGATGTGAAATTATTTAATGAATTCACATTCACATTATACTTAATGAAACCATGTAAAATTATTTAGCGTTTGATCTTTTGTTATTTTTTTTGTTTCATCAAATTCACTCATGACCGAAGAGCAATCCTTTAATTCAAATATAGTGAATCGTCACAAATTCTAATTTGAAAATTTCCACAGCATACAAGTTTGACCAATGTTTTGCAGTATAAACCGGCCCAGACATTGCATGACATAATCAATGTACAACACAAAATGCAGCATACATAGACTCACTTAACTTCCTATAATGCACACGGACTACACAAGTTCACTTAACTTATTTCCACAACACAAATAAAAACTTGGGATTCACCTTTCTAAACCGGACGACAGGGGCAATAATGTCATTTACTACCATACGCTGCAAAACCGATTCCCGATTGTTCATAATCAACAAAACGTCAACAACTTCGGACCACATCGTGAAGAAAAACAACCAGATTCGGTACGTTGAATAACCTTAGGAGGCCCTTTTTCGGCTTTAGTTTTTGCGTCTTCATCCGTCTTTTTACTCTGTAGGGGCTCCATGAAAACTTTCTTCGGCTCGATAGCAACAACGGGGCCCAGAATCTTCTGTGGTGCTGGGCTGGTTGTTTGTGACAGTCCCCCGATGAGTTGGTTAATCATTTCTAACACCTCACTCATCTTGGGCCTTGTTCGCGGGTTTCGAGACAAACACCTGCTACTTTGAAAATATACCAAGAAAATATACCTTAGGTGTTTCGGGTGTATTACCCGAACCAAGATTTTCATGGAAATTGCGTTCAAGAGCTTTAGATCGATCCTCATGCATTGTCATATCAAAAGGTGAATAAATGCTTGATGGTAAAATAACCTGAAAATATTACAATAACAAAAAATCAAATACATGGTTTTTCTTGTAGTAAAACTGTAAAAGTATATCCAATATTTGCAAGTTACCTTGGTAATAAAAACAGATGTAAAAGAAGAACCTATGAAATATCCAACAACAATTCCCATAATTGTAGTTATAATTAGTTTTGTTGTACCATTTGACTTCTTGAAAACACCATTGGATCAAAAAGACCAAATTTGATTAATTAATATTGCTCAACCAAATAGAATTTTTTTTAAAGAAAGGAATCAAGAAGTGTGACCCAAGGAGAAATATCGGAAATAACCCGCGATGCATGCCTTTCATCATGTTAGAAGTGTCCAATTTCAAATGTCAACGTCTAGGCAATTATGCGAGCAATTACTGACAAACCTAGAGCACCCTCTAGAACACTATAGTACAGTTTTTTTTACCAGGTTTAGAGAACCTGAAATACATGTAATGATTAGTGTCACTGAACAGGTTATACGATAAAAATAACATAGCGAACAACACTCAAATAACTGAGATACCAAGTCTTTACAATTTCCATATTACAAAATAATTATGCAACACATGACCGGTCTGTCTCTGTAACGCTTCACGCAATGGTTAATGTCTACACAGCGCACACATGCAAACATTTTAGGATCAAAATGGGCGGTATGGCACACTTACTTTCTAACTTTGTATTACATAAACCTTACATTTCTTGAGAATTATGAACTTGTTCATGAATTGTAACATGATTTTTAAATTGATAATATATGTTCAGTTATAGCATGTTAAAAGTTGGACAAAATCACTGAAATGGTTCCGTACATACCTTGAAGGCTAACGCATTTCCTTTCCAATACAGTCTAAACACGTTCCGACATCCATTAAACTTTCAAATTGTTGGGCATAAGTAGGGATGAGTAAATGGTACCGGGTACTGATACCGAATTAACTGAACCGGAACATTTCCAGCACCGATCGTTGGGTACGGTACCGTATTTGAACTGGTACAGAACCGTACCATACCAGGTAGATTCGGTACAGGTACCCATTTTTGGGAATTTTCGGTACCGCTGTTTTAGGTACCGGTTGGCACCAAGCTCATCCCTATGCATAAGCCTAGAAAAATGCAATGAAAAATGTTTAAATAATTGATCAAGTTACATTTAGCAAAGGCCAGAACAGGTGGGGCGAGGCTGTATAGCAATATGGTTATAAACTTTATTTTTCTTATTAGCGACACGATACTTTTCAATATATCTCAAAGCAAAAGAGAATTAAAAAGCTCATTAGGAATTGCCACTATGTAGTAATGAAGCTAGGCCTTCCCTGTCTATGCATACCTTATCACAGCTAGCCAAAAGGGGGCAACATTGTCTGACCAATCAGCAGCCTTTCGATCCTTCAGAAAAAGTAACAATACAACATGATTTTTAAAAACTAATAATTTCAAATAGAGTAAATTACGTTTTTGGCCCCAGTGGTTATATCACTTTTACTATATAGTAAAAGTGATATAACCACAGGGGCCAAAAATGTAATTTACTCTTTCAAATATTAAGTGCTAAAAGTACAATAGCAGCTACCACAACAGAATAAATTGCAAGTTTAAGTCAAAGTTCAAATTCAAGTCAATAGTTTTATAGTCAAAGCCTATTGTGTATAAATCTACACCCTGTTTGTTATATATCCTATTCCTAAACTACCCTTATATGCACTCTCCTATTAATTGTAGATAATTTACCCATGGAACTAAAATTCCTTTTATGTGAAGTGAATAACTTCTGCAACTGTTGTTTTTATTAGCTCTGTACCAAACTCGAAGCATTTCCTATTGGGATAAGAGGTTAAACAGGTCAGGATGGGTTGAAATACACAATTTTTAAAGCTTTACAAAAATTGTTTTATTACAATAAAAAGATAGCTTCTTTTAAACTTAAACTATTTCAACTAATCCTATTTTCTTTTCAACCCCCACCCCCCCCCCCCCCCACACACAAAAAAAAAAGAATTAAAATAAGAAAATGCCACATCTATATTAAGAACTAAGTTCATTGCTGGAAGTCCTACCCAAACTAAGAGTATGAGCATCTAAAGTGCCACTTGTGATGTAAAGCAGGATGACTCCTTTTATCTAATCATGATCCTTGAACTCTCTCGGGATGCAAATCACAATTTCTATAAGTTAGAACTTGAGACATCAATTTTCACTCGTGTACTTCTGAAGAAGTAAATTTGGGTTGTGTTAATTTATCTCTAACCCGTCAAACCAGCAAAATAGAGAACTTGCAAGGAAACTGGTGGAAAGTCATCCATGTGTAAATCATTCTAAATTAATTATTATGTAATAACACAATATAAAAAAAGCAACAGACTTATTGGTTTAGATGCTGTACAAGCATCTATTGTGCAATAAACGGGTTCTTTGTGCACTTTTGCCACTAATTGAAAAACGGACAAACAACAAAGACTAAAGTTTTACCTTCATGAAAGTGTCAAAATCTGGATCTGGAATAATTCCGGCTTCTTTCTGTTTTGTTTTCTGAGAGTGTTGGTTCGCCTACAAAAAGTCAAAACGCTCAATAGATGATGACACCCATATCATGATAATTAACCAAACACATGGGTCATAACTTCAATTTCCATTCTAAATTCCTGTACTGTCCTTTGATTGATTCAATTCTTTGAAGGAAACTTAGTTGTAATACCTAATTAACCACATAAATGATGACACCCATATCATGGTTACCAAGTAGGCAATCATTTTCACAAGGACTGTGTTTTGTATCAATTTCAGAAAAAAGATCAATATAATCATAGTATTTGAAAGTATACAATATGTATTGGCAATCATTGCTCCATTACAACCCATATTGACTGCTCCGGTGATCCCACCGGCCACCCGTGACCAGAGCTGTTTTGAGCGGTACTTGGATGTTAACAGCAGGCAAGCCTCCTTAAATAGTTTATTATGATAATTGGCCAATCAATGACCAAAAGTATTGCTGGGAAATCCCATCTCCACTGCTATTTTACTAAAAGTGTTACCGGAATTTAACTTCACCGACATCAACAAACTCACCACGTAAGCTTTCCACTTTTGCTGGTTCGAAGTGTTCATTGAATCCGGCGACATCGCCGGGGCATAACCTGCACATAAATAAAACCGTATCAGATTTAATTGGCAGTTATTGACTTCTTTCTGATAAAATTTAGGTAATCCAATTTGGGATTTATGTGACTCAAGTTTATTGAAATTCCTATATGAATATGATTTCGGCATGAAGTCAACACAACAGCAGAACACTATAAGAATCACATGGTGAAAAATCACTTAATGATTTAAATATTATTTACCTGGTAAACGAAATGTTGTTGACGACTAAGTTCTGTGTAGAACAGCAGTCTGAGATTGGCAGACGAAGATTCTGATGTTAATTCACACATAGTGAAAATCATATGTAAAGTTATAATTTACATATATTTACACCAATACAAATTCAGAGATTTTACCTTTTCTTTGAACTCGCTTAATGTACATTGTCGATAGATAATAACTGAATCAAAGGAAACATATAGGTTCCAAAACTGGACAAATCCAAACGTCAATCAATTAAACAACTATATAACAAAACTGATTATAAAGAAATATAACATAATTAATCGAAAACCCTAGATTTTATGAATACCTTCATTCAACCTAATATTCTCCGGCAACTCATCGTTCGCCTCAACAACCGAGCCTCATCAGGCATGCACTTGAAGATGACCTAAATATGACCAATCTCAGAGAAAAAAACGCAGGTCTTAAATCGTAGCAGATGAAATCGAAAAACCTATATCATATGCAAGTTAGATGTAAATATATACCGTATTGATAGAAATCCATCAACGAAATTGATGAAAAAGTTAAAATATAGGCACATATCTTCCTCATGCTTCCAAATCTTTTGCCCCTAATCGTTGGACCCCTCCACTTCAAACATGGGATCTCAGATCCAAATAGGAGGTGGATGAAAAACCCTAATCAACTCTAGAATGCACATAACCTAAAATCAATCAAACAAAGATTTAAGATTTTGAAGAGGGAGTTTGAGTTGAAAACGAATATATCAAAATCAAATGTCAAGAACTTCAAATCCGATACAGAAACTTACCATCAATACAATCTTTAGAGGCAACTTTTGGGTGGCGATGATCGAAGAAGATTAGATTAGGATTGGGATTCAAGATTAGGAGTGGAGGCCTGATCGGAGATGGAGAGCAACATGAGCAGGCCGGATCGGAGATGGAGAGCAGCATGAGCAGGCCGGATCGGAGATCGGAGTGAAGGCCGGATCGAACATGCTTAAACATAAATAGAGGAGATGATGTTATGGTTTTGGATAGGAGATGATACAAGTTTTCTTTTTCTCTAATTCTCTCTCTGTGAGTAAATCTATATTTTGAAGGTTTGAATTTATGGTGTATGTTTTAAAAGAGAGAGGTATTGAAATTATGGTTTGAATTTTGAAATTTTGAAACTGGAGCCATATTTTGAAGATTTGAATTTTGAATTATGTATTATATATTATATTATTTAGATTTATAGATTTATATATATATATATATATATATATATACATATATATATATATATATAAATCGAAATTATGACATCAACATGGACAATGTGGCATATCTCAGAGGTTGCCACGTAAGCAAAGTGAGGTCAGCGGCTAATCCCCTTTTATAGATTATATAGATGGCCAAAGATGTAAAGTCCAAGGACTAAACATGTAATAATCTCAAATTCATAATTCTGGAGGTCCCTTACGAACCGCAAGGCTTAAGCCTTACGGTCCGCAAGGGTGATCGAATTCTGGTGCGCGCTGAAGGTCCTTACGGATCATTAGTGGTCAACCCTTGCGGTCCGTAAGGGGGTCTGGTGGAATTATGCTTGGTCTCCAAGCATAAAACCACAAGTTGACACCTAGTTCTATTTTGCCACACTTTCTCTGGTTCTTACACACCATTAGGCATGTGTAATGATCCTAAGACACCTTCTAACACTTGGCAAGATCTTGTACAATCCAAACTAGTATAAATAGCAAGCCTTGTTCACTTGAACACTTGCTCATTTCTTTGATTTATTCTCTATCATCTTGGAGTGTTTCCAGATTCAAGGAAGCCTCCCTATGAGCTCAAGACTTCACCTTGGATCACTAGTAAGTGTTCCATTTCAGTCTTTTTCATTTACAGGCGAGTTATTAGCTGAAAGTCAAACAGTTTGACTTTCTGTTTGACTTTCGGTTATGGCCAATATGGTCAAGCGAACGTTCGATTCAAACATGGCTACGTGATCATAATAATGAAGGTCATAATCCCCTGGGATCATACCTTCTAAAGATGACATTTAGTAGGCGAAATGACAAGTTAACTTTATATTAAATAAACTGTCAAAAACGTAAACTTTGCAAATTACATTAATCAAGCTTCTAACTATTAAAACTTGAAGTCTTGACATTATATCAGCTTATAAAACATATTAGGACACGTCTAAACATGTCCAACTCGCCATTTCTTGTTTAGAGCTTAATTCTATATCGAAAGTCAAGCAGTTTGACTTTTGCTTTGACTTTCGATTCTGACCCGTTTGGTCAATGTTTAGGTTTGTTTTAAACTTATTTTAGGACCATAATATTCTTGAGTATAACTCACTGAAGTTATGCTACATAGTCAGTCTGTTTGATGGGTTTAATGACAAGTCGCAATTATATTGTTAAAAATGGCCATAATGCCCTTGCATGGTCAAAAAAGCTAATTGAATGGTTTTAAACCAAACCAACTTATAATCTGACTTCAAAACGGAATATATAATATCATCAAAAGTGTTTTGAGACCTCGGACTCGTCATAAGACCCATTTAACCTTCCGAACCCACTTATACGCGCATAACTAGTTATACGAACCTAGTTCGTATAATTTAGGCGTAACAGGTCTATATGTTTCAAAACCTTTTAAAACTTATCCAAATCAGAATGTTGGTTAAATTACCTTTATCCAATGAGTCATTGCACTCGGATAGGTATAAACCACATTCTATTCGATTTACGCTTAATATAGCTGAAGGGGTATGGTCCCAAAAACCTCTCGCAGGCACATTGGACCATACCACAACTTCACCACAATAAACCATCCTTAAGAGAACCCTGCGCGGCTGCGCACCGGTTCTAAAAGGAAAACTTCAAAAAGAGCAATCTTCAACATCCGCGCGCCGAGATAAGAACAAATAACATATCCTTGCGCAAACTCATGTGATGTTCAAAACTAAAATACCTCCGCCCAATTGCAACCCAGACTTAAACTGAAAAGACCTTTCTGTCACAAAAGAATTTGCACGAGGCAGAGCCATATAGGATTACAGCTGTAAACCTTCTAGAAGGCTCTATCGTGCACAACCATTCGGTTATAACCGAATGGCCACGTGGCATCATCCTGAGCATTCCTCAAAGTCACGATGATGGCACTAACTTGGGGAAGGATCCACAGACATACACTTTCCACGTGGCATCTCCCTAGCCATAGATCTCGCCCACAATCCGTGTGCATAAACATCAGGATGAAGATTAACAGCAAAGGAGTAACCGCTTATGGAAAATGCTTTCCTTTATCTCTTCCGTCAACAAACTTTCCCGCCCAAAATTCGGTTATAAATAAGGCAATTCAGGTACAGTCTCGCAAGTTACTCTCACTTCACTTTCACTATTACTCCTTCTTCTTCATTGAAACCTGTACTTATTCTCACGCCGGAGGGTGGTCAAGAAGAGAACCCCCATTCTCCCCGTGGCGAGTCTAACGGCTGTTCGTTTTGCAGTTATCATTTGAAGAAGGAGCTTAGCCAAACCCCGGAATCAAACGAGAGGACTTACCCCTTTTATGCAGAACTAAACTCCTCGTCCGACTGATTCCGGTCATTCGAACCAGTGTTTCTTCATTGGCGCCCACCGATTTTTCAAATTTTCATTCTCATCTTCTCGTTTTGATTCAATTCTCTTCGATCTCTGTTATCCATGGCAGAGGCTCCGTCAAACCGTCCATCAAGTCCTCGATCTGAATATAGGGGTAGTTCAACCCAGATTATTCAGATCGACAGAATCATGGACAAAACAGATAGAAACAACAATCGTCATTGGGGGAGAAGCTCTGTTACCCCAGAAATAAAATCTGGAACTCAAATTCATCCAGATCTATTTTCAGAAGAAACCCCAGAATATTGGTTTACCAAATTTCAGAACACCATAAACGAAATTTTTGTACCAAATTCCAGATCTGACTCCTCCCGTAATAGATCTAATGGCCAGGAATCTCAGGAAGAGTACATGCTTAAGAGGAAACCCAGTATTATAGAGTTGGACCCACAATCAACACATCAGTGGGACATCCAACTTAGTAACAATGGATATCTAGAGCCACTCAGATATATAAAACAAACTATGAAGGCTGACAACCACCAGGAAACCAAGGTGCAACAGACAAATATGATACAAGGAGGACCTTCACAAAGACCACATAAACGGAGCCACAATCAACACTGGCGAGAACAACAAGTAGTCTTCCCCGTGGGTCCAGGAGGTCCTCAAGAAGAACGCCCCGCAATCATTACTGGTATCTTCGGCCACTATCGCACTGATTATATGTTTATAGATCCAGGTAGCTCCATGAATATAATTTATGAGCAATGCTTTAAGCAATTAGATCTAGAAGACAAGGCGCGCCTGAAACCAGTCGATTTTCCCCTCACTGGTTTCTGTAATGAAGCCGTCTTTCCATTGGGACAAATTGAAGTCCCCGTAACACTCTCAGATGGCGAACACTCGCGCACTGTCATAGTCAATTTTATGGTCATGCCGACAACATCATGCCATGATGTACTGCTAGGTAGACGCTCACAAAGAGAGTTCAGCATGATTACCTCCATACCACACGCCGCGTGTGGTTTTCCAACAGAAACAGGGGTAGCAATCCTTTATTCTAGCAAAGAAGTGTTGTATGTAGACAATGAGCCACCAGTAAAAATGGCCAAGCCAGCACCATCAAATGAACCAGAAAAATGGTCCTCAACGGGGAATATCCTAAACAAACCATCTTGTTAGGACACACCATCTCACCAATGATTTGTGCAAAATTAAAGGAACTCCTATCTAACAACATGGATATCTTCGCTTGGTCTCCGGCGGACATGACTGGAGTACCAAGAGAGATAACACAGCACTGCTTAAATATCCGACCTTCCGCAGAACCAGTCGCACAAGGGACGCGCAGTCTTAGCGCAGAAAAAGCAAACGCAATGAACGAACAAGTAGCCGAATTACTTCAAGCAGGGATTCTGCGCGAAGTACAATATCAAACCTGGGTAGCTAACCCAGCAATGGTGCAGAAGCATAATGGCGGGTGGCGCATGTGCGTCGACTTCAAAGATCTTAACAAAGCATGTCCCAAAGACTATTACGCCCTTCCCGAAATAGACCAAAAAGTTGATTCCTTGGCATCCTTCCGCTGGAAATGCTTGTTGGATTGCTATAAGGGATATCATCAAGTACAAATGAAAGAAGAGGACGAAGAAAAAATGGCGTTCCACACAGACAAAGGTATTTTTTGCTATACAAAAATGCCTTTCGGCCTCCATAACGCGGGTGCCACTTATCAACGTCTGATGGACAAAGTCTTCGGAGACGATATTGGAGTAACAGTAGAAGTTTACATCGATGATCTCGTTATCATGAGTCAGGAAGAAGAATCCATGCTAGCAAACATTCAGCGCATATTTGACTCCCTACGCAAAGTCAACTTAAAGCTAAACCCGATGAAATGCTCGTTCGGGATGGAAGAAGGCAAATTCCTAGGGTTTATTGTCACCAAAGATGGTTTCAAGGTTAACCTAGAAAAAGTGGTAGCCATTCAACTTATGCCATCACCGGCGTCCGTTAAAGAGATGCAACGCCTAGCAGGGCGGCTAGCAGCGCTCAACAGGTTCTTGCCAAATCATGTTGCCAAATCTTACCCGTTCATCAGCACCTTACGTAACTGCGTCAAAAAGAGCCAGTTCCAGTGGACACCAGAAGCGGAAAAAGTTTTCCAAGAAATGAAAGAGTGTTTAATTCAACTGCCAACCTTAACGGCCCCGTGAAAAGATGAACCACTAATCATATATCTCTCCGCCGCAGAAGTAGCAGTTGGCGCAGTACTAATGGTCGAAAGGGACGGGATTCAAACCCCAATCTATTACATCAGCAAAATGCTAACTGGCCCAGAAACGCGCTACTCTATCATGGAGAAACTTGTGCTAGCGCTCTTCCACGCGTCACGAAGGCTACGACGATACTTTTCTGGCCACGTTATCACCATCCTTACCAACAACCCTCTAGGACAAGTCCTGTCCAAACCAGATGTCGCGGGGAGATTAGCTAAATGGGCTATCGAATTAGGGGGATACAACATCTTTTACAAACCACGCGCTGCTATTAAGGGACAAGTCCTAGTGGACTTTGTTACCAAAGTTCCTGTCGACAAAATACAGGAATGCGAAGCCATACAAAACCCTACCCCAGTCTTTGACGGCAGGGTTTGGACCTTAAACACTGACGGCGCTTCAAATGACAATGGCGCAGGAGCAGGTCTTCGCTTGGTTAGCCCCGATAACCACGAACTCACATATGCCATCCATCTAGATTTCAAAAGTACTAACAACGAAGCAGAGTACGAAGCGTTCCTCACCGGACTCCGCTTAGCGCTCAAAATGGGAGCAAAGAATCTTAAAGCACATGTTGATTCTAAATTAGTGGTAGAACAGGTCAATGGGCATTACGACGCTAAAGGTGAAGCCATGGCTCTGTACCTGGAGCAAGCAAGAATCCTGATCAACCAGTTCCAGACCTTCAAGATAGTTCACATCAACAGAAGCGAAAACAAACATGCAGATGCGCTAAGCAAACTGGCTGCTACAAGCTTCATACACCTCTCAAAGGTAGTCCGCATCGAGGTATTATCTAATCCATCTGTCCCCTTATGACAAGTGAACATTATAGAAGTCGGGAATCCATCTTGGATGTCCCCAATCATTACATACTTGCAACATGGAATCCTTCCAAAGGGGAAGGCAGAAGCCAGGAAAATGCAGCACAAGGCGTTAAACTACGAAATGGCAGACGGTATCTTGTACCGCAAATCATTCATGGGTCCTCTTTTACGCTGCGTAGATAAGACCGATGCACAATATTTAGTCCGCGAAATTCATGAAGGACTATGTGGGATCCATGCAGGCCCGCGCATGGTGGTTGCAAAAATCATGAATACATGCTACTACTGGCCAGGCATGCACGTAGATGCAGTAGAACTGTTGCGTAAGTGCATGGCATGTCAGCGCCATGCCCCAAAGACGCTCCGCCCAAAGAACCCTTTGGTCTCGGTCGCTTCAGCTTGGCCTTTCCAACAATGGGGCATTGACCTCATCGGTCCTTTTCTCGATGCGCCCGGTGCAGTCAAATTCATAATAGTAGCAGTAGACTACTTCACTAAATGGGTAGAAGCAAAGGCTCTCACGTCGACTACTGCAATGGTGATCCGCAAATTCATATGGGAACACATTACTTGCCGATTTGGATTACCATTGCGTATCATTTCTGATAACGGTACAAACTTCGCATCAGAAGATCTACAAAAATGGTTCAAAGAAATGAACATCGAACACAGCTTCGCCTCTGTCGCACACCGACAGGCAAATGGACAAGTTGAGAGTGTAGACAAGCAGATAGTGGATGGCATAAAAGCGAGGCTGGGAACCGCGCACAGGGGGTGGGTAGACGAACTTCCAAGCATTTTTTGGGCTCACCGCACCATGCCAAAAACCAGTACAGGCGAAACCCCATTCAGCCTCGTCTATGGCTCAGAAGCGGTAATTCTAGCAGAAGTCGGCCTTCCATCACCACGTATGATCGCCATGGAAAAACAAGACAATGAGCAAGAGCGAAGAATTGACCTGGACCTCCTTGAAGAAAGGCGCGAAAACGCAGCCATTAGCGAAGCCTGGTACAAGTCAAAGTTAGAGAAATACTATAACACTCGGGTGCGCATATGCACCTTTGTTCCAGGAGATTTTGTCCTACGAGACAATGAGGCTTCCAACGCCGAGAAACCAGGAAAACTCGCGCCCAAATAGGAAGGACCATACGTCATTCATGAAGTCCTAGGCAAAGGCGCATATACTCTAAAAAGGCTTGATGGAACAAACGTGCCACGCACTTGGAATGCACAACAGTTGCGCATATGCTATATGCAGTCAACCTATCCATCCCGCACAACAGCCAATGTTTGCGCAGGCAACATAATTATTTTATTTATTTACTTTGTATCTACTGGCCCCTGCGCCTTATCCAATCAATACAAAGTTTTACTTCTATTACTTTCTATTGTTTATTACAAAATGCATGTAATTCCTTTTGGTATGCGCAAAAACACCATGGTAACATACAAGAAGTCTCATGAACAGTCCATGGATACGAGTCCTATCCAGACTAACGTTCACACATGAGCTTTCTACCATCTTTATTCGCTTTACCTAGAAGAAGTAATTATACACATGCAAGACATTGTAATCCAAACATATATCATATCCAGACAGTTACTTGAGCGCTATACGCATTAACAAAAATCCACATGCACAACAGTGCATAAAAAAAGTTACTTGAGCAGTCAGCACAGGAACAAGAAGTATACAAGCACAGCAGTGCAACAAACAAATATTTACAAAAACATACAAAATAAACTGGACACCCGGGAACATGGCCAACACCTCCAAAGGGGTATACAGTGCTTCACCATACCACTCGAGAGGGTGAGGGTCAACAATCCATTGGTTCTCACTCTCCCCATCACCCACTGTAGAGGTCATCGTTTGAACCCCGGAAGGAATTACAGAAGGACGTCCAATTTGACGCCGCTTATACACTACCGAGCATCGACCCCTCCGATCAGATGGAAAAGACTGCTTCAAAACATTTGCTGATAGTCGTGTAACACCTGCATCATCATCAGCACCAGTAGGAAACAGAATACCGTCTCTCCTCTTACAGGGGCGAAGCACGGTGCCGGAAAACCCTTCACTTCCGACAGCCTTTTCCGGTGTCAGACTTCCAAGACGAAGCATAGCTTCAGCAGTATCAAGAGTCTTCAAAATCTCGGTAACCCTCCGTAAACGGTATTTTCGACTCCTTTTCATATTTACCAAATCTGGTAAAAATAAGTAATAGCATACATATATATAAAGCTAAAACGAGTTTACGTCAGCATAATTAAGAGAAGTGTAAGAGATCGTAATGATTAATGTCAAATCGCCACTTTCTAAAACGGCGGCACCACAGTAATCATCGTTCCTATTAAATGACCTCTGACAGCGTAAAGCGTCTACACACATTCCAATAAGCTACAGTTTCAATAAGAAGGCGATTGGTCAAACACCTATTCGTCTTCTACCCTGTGGCACATAAGGCTCACATCACATCAATTAGCTCATAAATAAAAAATAAAAAAATGTACATAATGAACAGTTCAACAGGAGCAATTCAATATCTTCTCCATGAAGATTTCCAACATTTCGCCCCAAAACACAAAAACCACCTCTCCTATAGTCTAGTACTCCACTTATTTGCATAAGAGCAACACTGGACTGGGGGGACTTGAAGGGGTGTGGTCCCAAAAACCTCGCGCAGGCACATTGGACCATACCACAACTTCACCACAATAAACCCTCTTTAAGAGAACCCTGCGCGGCTGCGCACCGGTTCTAAAAGGAAAACTTCAAAAAGAGCAATCTTCAACATCCGCGCGCCGAGATAAGAACAAATAACACATCCTTGCGCAAACTCATGTGATGTTCAAAACTAAAATACCTCCGCGCAATTGCAACCCAGACTTAAACAGAAAAGACCTTTCTGTCACAACAGAATTTGCACAAGGCAGAGCCACATAGGATTACATATGTAAACCTTCTAGAAGGCTCTATCGTGCACAACCATTCGGTTATAACCGAATGGCCACGTGGCATCATCCTGATCATTCCTCAAAGTCACGATGATGGCACTAACTTGGGGAAGGATCTACATACATACACTTTCCACGTGGCATCTCCCTAGCCATAGATCGCGCCCACAATCCGTGTGCATAAACATCAGGATGAAGATTAACGGCAAAGGAGTAACCGCTTACGGAAAATGCTTTCCGTTATCTCTTCCGTCAACAAACTTTCCCGCCCAAAATTCGGTTATAAATAAGGCAATTCAGGTACAATCTCTCAAGTTACTCTCACTTCACTTTCACTATTACTACTTCTTCTTCATTGAAACCTGTACTTATTCTCACGCCGGAGGGTGGTCACGGAGAGAACCCCCATTCTCCCCGTGGCGAGTCTAACGGCTGTTCGTTTTGCAGTTATCATTTGAAGAAGGAGATTAGCCAAACCCCGGAATCAAATGAGAGGACTCACCCCTTTTATGCAGAACTAAACCCCTGGTCTAACTGATTCCGGTCATTCGAACCAGTGTTTCTTCAATAGCGAACCTAGTCTTAAGTAACGAGCCTTATTTAAAGGGACTAACATTTGACTCGTATATATTCTAACAGATAATAAATCTGTTCATTCCAGACAATAGATCCCCCCATATAATCGGACTTGGGTCAATAATACTTAGACTTGAGGCTTTTTGCTAAATTATAATCATATTGATTGGAAGCTAGCAAAAAGGTAAATACTTTTAACTTATTTTAGTTTTTAAACTTTGGATGGCGAATAAGCCACTTGGAGCGGGTATTATATAAATGGGTCATCTATGTTGCCCATAAATGTAAGAATCTGGTTTATTAGGTTTTACTTGATAACTGAAACGATTGGGGGTTATTGCTACCGTGTCCAGATGTCCCGACTCATTAACTGTTATGGCCATAAGGAATAGCATGCAGGGGTAGGCATACCGACTGTAAGACACGTTTAATTCAACTTTGGTGTGTACCTTAATCATTATAGCACTGAAAATGACCGGCTCTAATCTATGGTTCCCGATTGTATGACAAGTATGAAAAATATGGTAACAAGAATAAATCCTAAGAAATATTAAAAGATTACCTATGGGTTTTCTCTATGTATAGAACTCTTTTTAAAAGATTACCAGCGAAAGCTGACGTATTTTCCAAAGACTGAACCGCAGGTACCGAACCTTATTATAGGCTGGGAATCCGGGTCGGCTAGAATGAAGGCTAAGGAATTTGCAACTCCTGAAGCTTAAGGCGTATGATGTATAAAGCTCTGTTTATTAGATCTCGCCTGTGGGCTTATACTGAAACGCTTGTAATACTTTTATATATATTCAAGCTTTATTGAATTTAATATTACACCAATACTTCCGCTGCATATTATTATATTGTGATAACTGTTATTCAACCGTCACGACCATACCCATCCGGGCCCTCCGGGAATCAGGGTGTGATATCGAAGTTAGCCCTTTTTCTTCATGGGATGATGAAGATCAAGAACAGAGATTGAATACGTTTTATTTATATATGTAGTGTAATTTTTGTGTAAAAACATGTGATTTGCAGTTATGTAAAAATTACGTTTTGTTTTTGTTTTTATGTAGTGTTTTTTAGTTATTATTGGAGAGAGAAAATTGAGTACGTTGATGTTGATGTTTTGTTTTTCTTTTTGGTGAAAAGTTTTTTTAGTTAGACCACCCGTAGTGGGGCAGTATTTGGGCGTGAATTGCCCCAAAAACGCTAGGAATCACTACTTTTGGATTGTTTTATAAAACGCCTTTAATTTGTAAACTTAACGAATGAGAAGTGAGGACCATTGATTATTTGTTTTAATTAAAAAAAATAACAATGGGTAATAATTGCAGGGGAATTATACCACTACACCCGTTTTAAGATAATGCCCCATAATGCCTAAAAGCTGACTGAACCATCACATGGCGCAAAACGCCAAATGGTGGGGGCATTATCTTCCCCCTCCCACTACACAGGATCTTATTATTGGAGTGAGAAAATTGAGTACTTTGATGTTGATGTTTCTAGATTTTTGTAGGTACAGAAGCCAAATGACGAAAATACACTTTAAGTACACTTGCACGATTATTTTACTATAAAAACACTAAAAGTAAAAATAAAAAAAATACTAGATTTGATCTCAGCCACTCATTCCATTTGATCTAAAGGCCATAATTAGTTCTTTAGTTTTCACAACTAAACAAGGTTTCTATTTTAATCATTCTTTATGTACATATATATACACACATGCGCGCGTCCTCTGTTTGTATCTCCCCCTCGCTCTCTATATATATAGATGCCGGTTATTGTACAAATTGCTTTAACGTACGATGCGTACAAGATGCAATATCAATATGCGATTTTTTTGAACACGCGACTTTGGATTTTTTTAACAACATGCGGATTTTTTTTAATATGCGATTTTTGGTTTTTTCCACATACGAGATTTCCTTTCTGGGTTTATATCGTGCGGATTTGAGATTGCGTACGCTTGTACGTTAAGGCAAAATGTACAATACACTTTCACTGTATATATATATATATATATATATATATATAGGGTTCATTCGAGAACCACCTTTATTGCGAGAACTACTATGAACACAAAAAAACTACCTAAAAAAATCTAAAAAACACACAATTTTTTTTAATATTTTTTTTAAAGAAAATCGCTATATTTTGTTACCAATTTTTTTTTCGAGTAACAATTATCGATGCACATGTGCATATGTATCATTTCTTGGACAAATTCCGTAATATATTACACGTAGTAGGCAAATGCACTTTCATTTACACTACTATTCGTAATACACTACTTTTTACATTACCAATATTAAAAATGCACATGTGCATCATTATGTATAACCATGATATAACGTGTTTTGGTACAAAAAGTTTGTGATTTTAAATGATGAAGTAGGCCCATATACATGTTTTTTGGTTAGTTATATCTAGTGGTTGATGGTTTGATTATATTTGTCACTTTATGATGTAATATGTTGTTTGGATGGTATAAAGGGTGTTGATGTATATGTAATAAAGTGAAATATTGGTAATGGTATTGTATTATGGATGGTAGGAGGTAATGATATTGTATTACGGATGGTAGGAGGTAATGGTAGTGTAATTGTATTACGGATAATAGGAGGTAATGGTAGTATATTATGGATGGTATGATAGATGAAAGGGAAAGTGTATTCAAATTAGTGTATCAAAACACTTAATAATATATTCATACATATAGATGCACATGTGCATTTCTAATATTGTTAATGTAAAAATTAGTGTATTATGAATGATAGTGTAAATGAAAGTGCAATTGTCTAATTTTAGTAATGTATTACGGAATTTGTCAAAGAAATAATACATATGCACATGTGCATAGATAATTGTTACTCGATTTTTTTTGGTTTTTTTAGTGATGAAATATAGTGAATTAAAAAAAAAAAATTTAGTGATTTTTAGATTTTTTAAGTTATTTTTGGTTGTGTTCACACTGGTTCTCGTGGTTTTCGCAATAAAGGGTGGTTCCTAACGGAACCTTATCCTATATATATATATATATATATATATATATATATATATATATATATATATATATATATATATATATATAGGGGAATCATATAACGAAATTCTAATTGAGTTAAAAAAAACCTAAAAAACCTTATTTAACATTTTTTTTCTTCTAAAAAGTAGGGAATGTAAGATACATCTTTTTGAATATTTTTATGAAAAACAAAAAAGAGCCGAGTAGTTTTTTTTAATTGTTAAAAATTTGAATATTAGATTTTTTAAACATATGTATTTTGTAACATGAAATTTTGAACATTTTTTTAAAAAACTACTGGCCGTTGTTGGGATTGAACCCTATCAGAGGAACAGATAATTAAAGCCAAAACCGGATCAGAGCAGTGGATCCAGAATAAGCAGATGTTATGTATACAAGTCTCTCCCCTAGAGAGTGGTTTCAACATCTGATGACCTCCAATCCACTGATCGTTACAACAGCTGATTTACAACTGCTGATCAAGTCAAAGACTGATGAAGACTAAAGCCCTGCTGTTCAATCTACTGCTATGGGTCAAGCACAGCTGAATACATCAAGTACTGCTGGGCTCACATCAGTGGAAGGATTCAGCAGTAGTTTAGTTTGTTTTTATGTAATGTATTGTAATCAGTAGTTAGCATAAGCAGTGTTTGTATTAGATCAGTTGTTAGAGTTTGTTAGGAGGTTAGATGTCACTTTCAAGGTGACGTCAGCAAAGATGGCACAGTGGTTTGTCCGTGCCTATAAATAGAACAGTACCCTACACTGTTCTATTAGCTCTTCACCATCTTTCTACCTGTACGAACAAATCACTGTGAGCTCATGCTGAGGGGGAGTTTGTTACATGCATGCATTGTAATTGAATCTTGTAATAAATTCAAGCATTCTGTTCTTTGTTGAAAATGTGTGTTGAAAGCAATTCTCCTGTTTGATTGTGTGCAAAGTTTGTTTCCATTTACATTCCGCTGCATTACTTGTTCATTGTTCATCTTAATTCAAACACAAAACATAATCAATCCAAACTCAGATCCTAACAATTGGTATCAGAGCGGGGACAGTCAAATTTGATTTAACAATCATTTTGACATAAATTGTTCAGCTCACAATCGTTGATACTGATAGTTGTTCGTTTTGTTGAAAAACGGAGCAAGGTTTAATCACCATCAAAGTTGATTAATCAGTGCCTGTAAAATAACCAGGATGACGTCACAATCACAAGATGATAAGAATAACATCGGCTCACTTTTCAAACCACCCATGCTTAAACGAAATGAATACAACATCTGGGAGAGAAGGATGGGTCACATCCTTGCTCAACAAAATACTAGATGTTGGAGATCTGTTGTTTTTGGACCACATGTTCCCATGGTTCCAAGTGCTGAGGATACAAAGAAGTTCGAACCTAAAAAACCTGAAGATTACACTGAAACTGATTTCCAAAAGTTCGAACTCGATGCCAAAGCATTTAGCATCATTGCATCTGCATTACCCAATGAAATTTATGTTGGGCTGTTACATTGTAACAGTGCCAAAGAGCTATGGGATGCACTGAAGGAACAGTTTGGGGGAACGGAAGAAGTTATTGAAAATAATAGGGAAATTTTGAATCAGCAGTATGAAACCTTTTGTCACATCAAGGGTGAATCATTGACCCAACAGTTTGAGCGATTTAGTTGTCTCATTAGTGAGCTAAGACTTGTTAAAGTTACATTTCCTAATTCAACACAAAATAGCAGGTTTCTTAGATCACTACCTGAAAAATGGGATACAATTGCTTTTGTAACTAGAAATTCTGCTCTGAGTTCAAAGATCTGACCCTGACCCAACTTCATAGTAGACTCCTGACCTATGAAAGGGAGTTAAACAAGAAAAAGAAGTTGCAAGAGTCTAGTAAAGTTGCTGATGATTATTCATTTGGAAACACAACTCTTTTTGGTCAGGAAGACTCTGGCAGCAGTAGTAAGGATCAGAGTTATGATCATTTTATTGATATAACTGCTGGTGGAAACTTTAACAACTCTGATTCTCACTCTTCAAATTATGCTTTTACTGCAAATTGTGAAAACCAGATGTCAGATAACTTGAGCTTTAAACTAAATGACTTACAGCACTTTGATCCAACTGATCTTGAAGAAATGGACATTTTACATCAATTGGCATTGCTTAGTGTAAGAACAAGCAAATTTTACAAAAGGACAGGGAGAAAATTCCCAGGGTTACATGGGAATTTAAAAGTGGGGTTGGATAAGTCAAAAATCAAGTGCTACAAGTGCAATAGGCTAGGACACTTTGCTAGGGAATGTAGGAGTCAAACCACTGGTCCAATTGTTACTCTTCCCAGCTCAAACCCTAGGCCACAAAATCAAAGCACTGTGCACTATTCCCATTATACCCCTGCTGCCCATGTAAACACTACTCATTATGCAAACCCTGTTCCTGTGCATTATGTTCAAACCACTGTCCCTCAAATTCAGTATGTTCAGGCTTCTGTACCTCAGGTTCAAGTGCAACCAGTTGCACCACAACAAACTGCACCACTAGCAGTGGTTCAACCAGATCAGCAAAGCTTTTTCACCCAAGGCTTTGTTGACTGGAGCAGCTTACCTGATGAGCTAGGGGATGAAAATTTTGTACTCTATGCTACTAATGATGCTTCTAATGATGAATTTTGTCTTATGGAATTAGAGTCAATACCAGAAGAGCCGGATGCTGAAAAGGGGCAAACAAGTGCTGAAACAGTGGATGAAGTTGCTGAAGCAGTGGTTACTGCTGTTGCTGGTGAACTACTGCTGGGAGAAAATTCAGAAACCCTGATTGAACCATTGGTTGAACCCTGGTCCAAAGAAGAAGAAAAAGAAGAAAAGGAAGAAGGTGAGAAAGAAGAAAGAGCTGATGAAGAAAATGATCATCAATGTGACTGTGCCATGATGGCTGCAGCTAAGGTATCATCTCAGGTTCTTGAAAATCAGTGTTCAGACAAGTGCATTATAGCATTTGCTAACATCAAAGAGGTGAATGAAAACCTTAGGGATAGAGTGTTGAATGATGAGGTCAAATTTGAAAAGTCTTTAAAAGAACTTAAAAACAAATTGGCTGAAAAAGACAAAGAAATCTGCAGCTTAAAAGAAGAGCAAAGCATAACCAAGAACCAACTCCAAACTATGGTAGAAAAATATCAAGTTTGCAAAAAGGAGTTGGAATCCACCCAAATCACTTGTGAAAGATGGGTGGAATCTTGCAAAGGTTATGAGGTCATGTTAGAAAAACAGCTTGAAAGAAATGTGAAATTTGGCATAGGCTTTAGAAAATATGATGAAATTGAAAACACTGCTGCTAAACAAGCTGGTTCAGTTGAAATAACACCAACAAAAAAGAATGGCCAAGAAGTTAAGATAACTGACAAACTTGGTAACAAAATCACTCTGGAAAGATCTGTGGGATCCTCAACTTTTGAGGAAATTGAGAAATACCAATTTAAACCCACATGGTCTGATGAGTGTGACATTCTTGAGAATTTTAAACCAATGGACTTCACAACCACTGATGGTGTAAAAGCTCCTAAAGCAAAGGTCATTCCTCTCAAAGACATCCCAACAGTGGTTCAAAACTCTGTTGCTAAGGAGTCTGAGAAAAGGAAGAAAAGAGAAAAGATCAAAAACCTGTTTTGTGATTTTTGTGAAAAGAAGAATCATCTAACAAAAGACTATTTTCATCTAAAAGCATACGATCTAAACAAAACAAGTGTCATTGTACCTGCTCAGAGCTGCACCATCTGTGGTAAAACAAACCACAAAACTCAAGAATGTGTGTATCTCAAAAACTTTGATGTAAAAAAGAATGAGTACACTGCAAAAACATCCTTAAGTTCATCAACATCATCTGTCAAGTTCACCAAGAACCAACCACTGTTTGTGCCAGTCCAAACAGCTGTTACAAAACAGTTGAACCAAACATTTGTCCAAAGAGATGTTCAAGTGACTGATGCACCCCCTGCCAATCAATACAGAATAGGCAAGGGACAACCATCATACCAAAGGATCCCACATGTTTATGAGGCTTACAAAAGGCCTTCTAAACCAAGAGTGAACAGGCATCCTTTTGGTTATCAGCAGATCATTGGGCAAGACCCCCAACAGTGGTTAGAGAAAAACAGTCCCAAAACTGTCCAAACCCCTGACCTAACCACTGTCTATCCATCTGAACTCATCCTAGACACTGTTGAGACCCCATCCAAATCCTTATTGGCTTTGGAGACCCTAATGAACTAATCCTTTTACTTCATGTGCAGGGAGCTTCTGCATGCTTAGATAGCCTTTGGTATGCAGATAGTGGAGGCTCCAGGCACATGACAGGATGTAAAGCCCTACTCAAAGATTTCAAAATCCATGGAGGGGGTGATATATCCTTTGGTAATAATAGTAAAGGGAAAGTTCTGGGGTCTGGTACAGTACAATCTGGTAATGTAAAATTTGAAAATGTCAATCTAATAGACAATCTAAAATTCAACCTCCTAAGTGTTTCACAAATGAGTGATAAGGGCTATGGCTTATTCTTCACAAAGGATTGTTGTAGGATTGTTGGACCAGAAATGGTTGAAAAGATTGAAGCAATAATAAAAACAGGAAAAACCAAACTTGTTGCTCAAAGAAGTGGCAATGTTTATGTAGTTGATATGTCAAAAGAGAGCTCCAGAACTAATGCCTGTCTGTTCTCAGCTGCATCAACCAAAGAGACAGAATTATGGCACAGGAGATTGGGGCACACAAATCTCAAGACAATCACTGCCATTTCAAAACAAGGGTTAGTAAGAGGTTTACCTCAAAAACTGTTCACCTGTCCTGAGCATTGTGTTTCCTGCCTAAAAGGAAAACAACATAAAAGCTCATACAAATCAATTGATGAGTCCAAAACAACCAAATGTTTGCAAATGCTTCATATGGATTTGTTTGACCCAGTTAAAGTCATGAGTCTTAAGAAAAAGAGATATTGTTTGGTTATTGTTGATGACTTTTCTAGGTTTACATGGACTTACTTTTTACACTCAAAAGATGAGACTGCAGGCATTCTGCAAGACTTTGTGAAACAGGTTGAAAAGCAGTTTGACCTTCCAGTAAAAATCTTCAGAAGTGATAATGGCACAGAGTTTAGGAACAAGGAGTTAGATGATTTCTGTGTGTCAAAAGGAATTGTGAGGCAATACAGCATTCCAAGAACACCAGAACAAAATGGGGTTGTTAAAAGAAAGAACAGGACCTTGATTGAGGCTGCCAGAACCATGCTTGCTGATTCAGGTTTGCCATTAACTTTTTGGGCAGAGGCAGTAAACACTGCTTGCTATGTCCAAAACAGAGTTTTAATCAACCCCAGGCATCAAAAGACTGTCTATGAACTGCTGTATAAGATAACGCCATTGATTTCATATTTCAAAGTTTTTGGCTGCCCATGCTTCATTTTAAACTTAAAAGACTCTATTTCCAAATTTGCAGCCAAAATTGATTGTGGTTATCATCTGGGATACTCAACCACTGCTAAGGCCAACAAAGTGTTTAACACAAGGACCAAAATAGTGGAAGAGACTTTGAATGTAAAGTTCAATGAACTTTCATCAATGAAAATCCCAGCAAATCCTGCAGACTTATTTGATCTTGATAAATTCACATTTGAAAGTGTTGCTGTCAAGACTAACAATGCAGGTCCATCAGAAAATTCATCATTAGACTATGGATATGAAATCATCATTCCACAACAAAATTCTGCATCAAGTGGAAGAGCAGCAGATGTTCAAAACAGCTGTCAAAGCTCAACCACTGCTACCTCAACAGTTGTTGATCAAAGTAGCCCTTTAACACCTGCTCCCACATCATCAAACACTGTTGATAGTCCTCCATCAGTGGATAAAAGTCAGCATGTTTTCAAACCAGTTCCACCTATTCCTCCACCTCCATTTGAAGCCACTGCTGGATCATCAAAGTCACCAGCAGTGGTTAGCTCAGATGATTCACATCTGCAGCCTTCACCATTAAATGCCATTGTTCCATACCAAGGAGATCTTATCTTCTTGAAATCTCATCCACCTGACCAAATCATTGGCAACATCAATGAAGGGGTGCTCATAAGAAGTCAATCCCAAAACATTTGTCTTTTTGCTGGTTTCCTATCTCTCCATCAGCCAGTCAAGTACCAAGAGGCACTGAAAGGCAACAGCTGGGTAGAAGCCATGCAAGAGGAGCTCCAACAGTTTAGAAGACAACAAGTTTGGGAGCTTGTACCATTGCCAGAGGGTGTAAGTCCTATTGGCACAAAATGGGTCTTCAAAAATAAAACTGATGAAAGGGGTATTGTTGTCAAGAATAAAGCTAGGCTTGTGGTTCAAGGATTCAGACAAGAAGAGGGCATTGACTATGATGAAACATTTTCCCCTGTAGCAAGACTTGAAGCTATCAGATTATTTCTGGCCTTTGCTGTTAACCACAAAATCAACGTGTATCAAATGGACATTAAATGTGCATTCCTCTATGGTAAGATTCAAGAAGAGGTTTATGTTTGTCAACCTCCAGGCTTTGAGGATCCATTTAATCCAAATCATATCTACAAGCTAAATAAAGCTTTGTATGGCCTGAAACAAGCATCAAGGGCCTTGTATGAAACTCTTTCCACTTTCCTACTATCCATTGGTTTCACAAGAGGTAAAATAGATAAAACATTGTTTTTAAAATGGAGAGGAAAGGATTTGATGATTGTCCAGATTTATGTGGATGACATCATCTTTGGAAGCACATGTAATAAAATATGTGAAGAGTTTAGGAAACTCATGACAGCTGAGTTTGAAATGAGTGCAATGGGTGAGCTCTAGTGCTTTCTTGGTCTCCAAGTAAGGCAACTGCAAAATGGCACTTTTATCCATCAAGACAAATATGCCAAAGAACTTTTAAAGAAATTTGAGATGGATGATTGTAAGCCATGTAGTACACCCATTGCAACCAATAAAATTGTCATGTCTGATGAGAAGGATGATTTGGTTGATCAAACTTTATATAGAAGCCTGATTGGGTCTTTATTGTACCTAACTGCATATATAACCCACCACCAGAAAATGCCAAAAAGGGGGAGATAATCAAGCAGTGGAAGAAGAAGAGAATTGAAGATGGTCTTTATATTGAACCAGAAAAAGATAACATGACTAAAGACATTCCCTTGCCAGATGGTAGTAAAAAGATTGATGTTACCACAAATGCACTTGCTGAAGCAAAAGCAAATGTAAAAAGGGATAGAGAGGCTAAGGATAAAGCCAGGTGGGAACAGGAGAAAAGAGCTTTTATGGAGCTGAATGTGCAGGGTCCTTCTGAACCTATGGATGATAAAAATCCTAAGGATGAAAAGAAGAAGCCCATTAGACAAGTGAGGCAACCCAAACACACACCATCCAGACCCACAAAGCATGCTTCCAAACCACCTTCGAAAGGCTCCAAACCTCAAACTTCCACCCAAACAGCTATTGTAACTCCTGTTGTATCAACAACTGCTGATACTTCAGTAGTTTCAACAACTGCCAGCCAAACACCTGCCATCACTTCAACACACACCACAACCACTGCCTTACCACCACTACCAAAAATCACATCACCACCTAAAACAACTTCACCACCATCATCACCTCCTGCTAAAAAGCAGAAGACAACAGATGTTACAACATCTGTTGTAATGGCAACAATGGTTGAAACACCAGTTGTTTCAACAACTGTTAGTCAGCCACCTTCCACCACTCAAATCACCACCACTGATCCACCCAAAACATCATCAGCCTCTCCTAAACCTAAAAGGAGAAGTATAATTCTGAAAGATGATGATCCTTAACCACCAACAACATCTTCACAACCTCTATCACTTGTTACTATACCAAACCCTGTTCCTCTCTCATCAGCTCAGGTCCAACAACAAATTACTACCATCACTCCTGTATGTTTTCAGTATCCTCTTGAACTCATAGCTGTCAGAGAAGAGATAAAATCCTTCTACTATGAGGATGACCTTCCTAAAATGAGTTTACCATCTGTTGAGGGATATCCCAGGCCTAACAACATTGAAGAATACTTGAAAGTTAAGGCTCAACAAGCAGAGGATATCTCCAAGAAAAATTCACAAGGAAAGTCTGACAAAGAAATACAAAGGCATTATCAATTTCTGCTCACACAAGTCAGATCTTTGGAGTAGTTTGCAAAGAATGTGTGTCAGCAAATATCATAAAGAGCAGATGAATCTCTTAGAAAAGACTATATTGAAAATATCATGACTTATAAGAAGTATAAGGAGGAAAAACATATGTACAAAGAATGGACCATTCCTGAGCTTGAAAGTGAAGCAGCCAGGATTCAAGAAATGATTAAAAACAAGGTCAAACACACTCCTCCTGATGGGGTAAAGTACAAAAAGAATGTACCTGAAAAAACATTGGAACTGAAGAGAATGAAAGAGGAATTGATTGCTGCTGATTATGGGTCTAAAAATCAAGTGATGAGATGGAAAGAAGACAAAGTCAGGACCACCTACAAAAGGTTGGAGGAACTAAGGAAGAAAGATCCAAGGGTTCCACAAAAACCTGACTACCCTGAAGCAGAGGTTTCAACCCGACCACCAAAGCTGCAAATCAGGAGATCCACTGCTCCAGCGGGTGCTGCCATCTATAAAAGAAGACAACAAAAACGGTTGGATACTGAAACAGTGGAAGAATTAATGGCAGGAGATGACCTTGTAAAAGATGGTATTAAGAGGATAATAGCAGAAACTCTTGGATTGAATCAACCTGCAAGCACTGCTTAGTCAGTCATCATAAGGCCAGCATCACCAAACTCCTCATCTAATAAAAATCTCCCAAGAAACCCACCAGACTCAAAAGTACTAAAGTGGAAAACTGACAAACAGTCCCATGTACTGACTGCGATCAAGTCTAGTGGAGAAGTGAAGAAAATAACAAGGGAAGAATCACTTGGCCTAAGTATTGAAGATTTGCAGGATCTCCTTGATCTTCCACTTTGCAGGGATGAAGATGACACAGATGCCTTAGACTTTGAGTTACAACTCAAAGGGAAATAAGAGAACTGTTGATGAGGCAATAAAGATCTACAAATAATGAAGGGTTTTGGCATTATCTGTTCCAGGGGGAGATTGTTGGGATTGAACCCTATCAGAGGAACAGATAATTAAAGCCAAAACCGGATCAGAGCAGTGGATCCAGAATAAGCAGATGTTATGTATACAAGTCTCTCCCATTGAAAGTGGTTTCAACATCTGATGACCTCCAATCCACTGATCGTTACAACTACTGACTTACAACTGCTGATCAAGTCAAAGACTGATGAAGACTAAAGCCCTGCTGTTCAATCTACTGCTATGGGTCAAGCACTACTGAATACATCAGTGGAAGGATTAAGGATTCAGCAGTAGTTTTGTTTGTTTTTATGCAATGTATTGTAATCAGTAGTTAGCATAAGCAGTGTTTGTGTTAGATCAGTTGTTAGAGTTTGTTAGGAGGTTAGATGTCGGTTTCATGGTGACGTCAACAAAGATGCCACAGTAGTTTGTCCGCGCCTATAAATAGAACAGTACCCTGCACTGTTCTATTAGCTCTTTACCATCTTTCTTCTTGTACGAACAAATCACTGTGAGCTCAGGCTGAGGGGGAGTTTGTAATTGAATGCATGCATTGTAATTGAATCTTGTAATAAATTCAAGCATTCGGTTCTGTGTTGAAAATGTGTGTTGAAAGCAATTCTGCTGTTTGATTGTGTGCAAAGTTTGTTTCCATTTACATTCCGCTGCATTAATTATTCATTGTTCATCTTAATTCAAACACAAAACATAATCAATCCAAACTCAGATCCTAACAGCTGTTGTAACTCCTGTTGTATCAACAACTGCTGATACTTCAGTAGTTTCAACAACTGCCAGCCAAACACCTGCCATCACTTCAACACACACCACAACCACTGCCTTACCACCACTACCAAAAATCACATCACCACCTAAAACAACTTCACCACCATCATCACCTCCTGCTAAAAAGCAGAAGTGTAACACCCATCTTTTATTTAATGTAAATATGCGATATATATAAATACTACGATAATTTTATACCATAAGATCCAAAAATAGAGTATTAAAGTAACAAACATTAGTTTTCTACTGACTAATTTAAACATCCAAAAGTTGTTTAGCAAACAATTTACATCATAAACATTGTTTAAACCGAGTTAATTTATGCGGAAGCTTCAAAAGTCGTGTTCGGTTCTTTGACGTTGCTTGACCGCCATCCGTAAGATCCATCTTGTCACCTAGGGTCAAAACCATTAAAACATTAGTTTTGACATTGTTATATAGTACATAAACACAAGATCCAACATCAATTTGTAAAAAAAAAAAATACTAGTTTTTCTGGTTCCACCGTAACTTACGATGTCACCGTAAGTTACGGTAGGTCCTGGAAGTTTCTGGTCTACCGTAAAACAGGGGTAAACCACCGTAAGCTCCTGACCTCTACCGTAAGTTACGGTACTACCGTAACTTACGGTAGTCCCTGGAAATCCATCTTTTGTTTGTTTTGTTCATTACACTCAAACCCAAATCTCGGATTTCGCTTTTCTAACATACCAATACATTTAATTCTCGTATTTCTAATATGTTACTTATGAACCAATATCAAAGATCAATCAATCATATTCCGGAGCATTAACCATGCTTTATTTGATTATTCGACCCGTTTGGCTCGTCTAAGGAATCCTCCCATATGACGACTACCAACGAGTTCCAACCAATTTTGACCAATCATTAAATATAGCGACATCACCGCTTTAATTCAAAACAACCCTTATTCTAAAATTCAACTACGCATATTATAATCATCAACATTTACTTAACGTAACGGGTCAAGTTACATACCTTCAAAGCAAGCCCTTCAAACGTGCGTCCACACCGGTTTGCCCGCTAGATGCCCCGACTTCCTTTCCTATAGAGTTCAATCACCTTATGTTTAGAACTCTTTGTTTCACATACATAACGCACATTTTGTCATACATCATAATTATGCGTTTTAACTTAACAATTCAGTTTGAAGCCTTCTTTGAGGCATTTCTACAAACACTATAAGGGCAGAATTTTTATATCTTTCATATTCAAGTTCATAGCTTGCTAATTAGCTAACTTAACATCAATAAAGCCTTCATATAGTATTTAAACATCATATTTTTCTGAAATCACTTTCTATGATCGAATTACACTAGAATAATCATTCTAAACCCTAGTGTTCATCTTCATCTTGTAAAACCCACAAACCACCTTCAAGGTGTTCATGGAATTTCCTGAATTTGGACATGATTTCACATATAGTTGTCTAGGTTTCACTTCTAGACACTATATCATCCCTAATCTAACCAAATAACACACATGCAACATCTAATTTCAGATTTTCCAAAATCATGAGATTTCAAGTTGAGGGTTTTCATGAAATTTTACATACCTTGTAATCCTCTTGTGATGAGGATCAATAATCTACACTTTAATTTCGATTTCAACTTGGATTGAGCCTTCAATTTGCAAGTTTAGTGAGTTTTAAGGGTTTGAGAGTGGGGAGTCGCCCCTGCTCTTCTTCTGCACGACCAACACCTTCAAAAATGGTGTTTGGTTTTATTTTTATTAAAATTAATATTATAGTTTCAATTCTTACAACTTTCGCCCCTCCATTTTGTTCAACTTATAGTTTAGTTGTTTTAACCCTATTTATAAGCTATTTCTAGACTTGTAACTAACTAGGTTAAAATTCCTAGTTAGTAAATTCTCATTTATTATACTTTAAAATTCTAATATAAAGTTTTATATTTTTTTCGGGGTGTTACAAGAAGACAACAGATGTGACAACATCTGTTGTAATGGCAACAGTGGTTGAAACACCAGTTGTTTCAACAACTGTTTGTCAGCCACCTTCCACCACTCAAATCACCACCACTGATCCACCCAAAACATCATCAGCCTCGCCTAAACCTAAAAGGAGAAGGCGAATTCTGAAAGATGATGATCCTTCACCACCACCAACATCTTCACAACCTCTATCACTTGTTACTATACCAAACCCTGTTCCTCTCTCATCAGCTCAGGTCCAACAACAAATCACAACCATCACTCCTGTATGTTTTCAGTATCCTCTTGAACTCATAGCTGTCAGAGAAGAGATAAAATCCTTCTACTATGAGGATGACCTTGCTAAAAGGAGTTTACCATCTGTTGAGGGATATCCCAGGCCTAACAACATTGAAGAATACTTGAAAGTTAAGGCTCAACAAGCAGAGGATATCTCCAAGAAAAATTCACAAAGAAAGTTTGACAAAGAAATACAAAGGCATTATCAATTTCTGCTCACACAAGTCAGATCTTTGGAGCAGTTTGCAAAGAATGTGTGTCAGCAAATATCAGAAAGAGCAGATGAATCTCTTAGAAAAGACTATATTGAAAATATCATGACTTATAAGAAGTATAAGGAGGAAAAACATATGTACAAAGAATGGACCATTCCTGAGCTTGAAAGTGAAGCAGTCAGGATTCAAGAAATGATTAAAAACAAGGTCAAACACGCTCCTCCTGATTGGGCAAAGTACAAAAAGAATGTACCTGAAAAGACATTGGAACTGAAGAGAATGAAAGAGGAATTGATTGCTGCTGATTATGGGTCTAAAAATCAAGTGATGAGATGGAAAGAAGACAAAGTCAGGACCACCTACAAAAGGTTGGAGGAACTAAGGAAGAAAGATCCAAGGGTTGCACAAAAACCTGACTACCCTGAAGCAGAGGTTTCAACCCGACCACCAAAGCTGCAAATCAGGAGATCCACTGCTCCAGCGGGTGCTGCCATCTATAAAAGAAGACAACAAAAACGGTTGGATACTGAAACAGTGGAAGAATTAATGGCAGGAGATGACCTTGTAAAAGATGGTATTAAGAGGATAATAGCAGAAACTCTTGGATTGAATCAACCTGCAAGCACTGCTTAGTCAGTCATCATAAGGCCAGCATCACCAAACTCCTCATCTAATAAAAATCTCCCAAGAAACCCACCAGACTCAAAAGTACTAAAGTGGAAAACTGACAAACAGTCCCATGTACTAACTGCGATCAAGTCTAGTGGAGAAGTGAAGAAAATAACAAGGGAACAATCACTTGGCCTAAGTATTGAAGATTTGCAGGATCTCCTTGATCTTCCACTTTGCAGGGATGAAGATGACACAGATGCCTTAGACTTTGAGTTACAACTCAAAGGGAAAATAAGAGAACTGTTGATGAGTAAATAAAGATCTACAAATAATGAAGGGTTTTGGCATTATCTGTTCCAGGGGGAGATTGTTGGGATTGAACCCTATCAGAGGAATAGATAATTAAAGCTAAAACCGGATCAGAGCAGTGGATCCAGAATAAGCAGATGTTATGTATATAAGTCTCTCCCATTGAAAGTGGTTTCAACATCTGATGACCTCCAATCCACTGATCGTTACAACTGCTGACTTACAACTGCTGATCAAGTCAAAGACTGATGAAGACTAAAGCCCTGTTGTTCAATCAACTGCTATGGGTCAAGCACTACTGAATACATCAAGTGCTGCTAGGCTCACATCAGTGGAAGGATTAAGGATTCAGCAGTAGTTTAGTTTGTTTTTTATGTAATGTATTGTAATCAGTAGTTAGCATAAGCAGTGTTTGTGTTAGATCAGTAGTTAGAGTTTGTTAGGAGGTTAGATGTCACTTTCATGGTGACGTCAGCAAAGATGCCACAGTGGTTTGTCCGTGCCTATAAATAGAACAGTACCCTGCACTGTTCTATTAGCTCTTCACCATCTTTCTTCCTGTACGAACAAATCACTGTGAGCTCAGGCTGAGGGGGAGTTTGTAATTGAATGCATGCATTGTAATTGAATCTTGTAATAAATTCAAGCATTCGGTTCTTTGTTGAAAATGTGTGTTGAAAGCAATTCTCCTGTTTGATTGTGTGCAAAGTTTCTTTCCATTTACATTCCGCTGCATTACTTATTCATTGTTCATCTTAATTCAAACACAAAACATAATCAATCCAAACTCAGATCCTAACAGCCGTTTTTTAATAAAAATTAATGTTCAAAAATATGTATGTTACATTTCTTGTTTTTTCAAAAATAAAAACAAAAATGTTACATACGGTTTTTACAAAGGTTTCATAGGTTTCTTTTAACTTAAGTTGGTTTTCTCCCTATATTTCACCTATATATATATGTTGATGTGTGTGAAATGCAACATATAAATTACATCAAATGAGGCATAAAACTAACCCTTTTTTAGTGCTAATATTGGAAAAAGAGTGTTTTTGTCTTCCTTTTGTATTTTCAGGATTAAATGAGCTCAAAAACGCAAAAGAAGCAAAAAGACAGCTAAATCCAACATAAATACAAGAAAAGGAACATTAGTGGACTACCCGAACCCTCAACGGCACCTTCCAAAGCAAAATAGAGAAAACAGAAGACTGAACACGCCCCGTGCTCAGCCAGCACGGGGCCGTGCCCAAGAAGCAGCAGAAAAGACAAACCTATAGAAGCTTCTATTGCCCATCACGGGGCCGTGCTCAGCGGACACGGGGGCGTGTCGAAAGTACAGCAGGCGCATTTATTGTAATTGCGAATTACAATTAATGAGGAGAGAGAGTGTCAGACGGACACGGGGCCGTGCCCAGCGGACACGGGGCCGTGTCCAGCTCTCTGTTCAGCCTATAAATAGGAGTGCTTGGATTCATTTCATCTCATCCCTTGGCACACCACCTCTCTCACACTTCATCCACCACCCACCACCATCACAACACCATCATCCACCACCATCATCCATTGTCCATCGTAGAGTGTGTGAGTCGTCTCGGGATCCAAGATTGATCGTAAGAGTTCTTGACAATCAAGGCCATGTTTTCCTAAGTCTCTTACATCACTTGGTTAAGACAAAGTGTCTAGTATAATACTTTTTATTTCTAATCTTTTGCACTTTTTATTTGGTTTTGTATTAATGACTTTAATAACTAGTTACTTATGTTGAAGGTGATCTTTCCTTATCGTTTGTCCGTGGTGTCTTGGCATTATTTTACTGTCTATATAAAATAAAGGATTTTCACCATTCATATCTCCACGGTCTATATGGAGATATGTTGGCTACCTGGTAGGGGGTTAAGGGAACGGTTTGGTAAAGGTCTTACCATTGTTCAGCGTTTAGAGGTCCTGCAATGGACCTGGGTCAAATTTAGTAGGACCTCCTTCAATACTTCACGGTATTGGATGGCGGGGGTCCAAACTCTTTGATCCCCTCATAAGTTAACTACTATTAATATTATAACCCGGCTATTTAGGACTGTATCCCTGCTGACTCAGACTACTTAGCCGAGGGTAACGTCACCGCCAAAAGCGGGGCCTACCACAATACTGCATTAATAACTTAATTCATTATCTTCCAATAATCCACCCTTTTAGGATTGTATCCCTGCTGACTCAAACTACTGGGGTGAGGGTAACGTCGCCTTCAAAAGAGGGGCCTACTACAATAACTAAGATAATCTCTTAATTATGTGCAAAAGTGCGGAAATAATCAAAGGTTATACTAGATACGAGTCGGAACCAAGTGATTCATCTTGTCTATCTGTTTTTATTTTTATTTTTATTTTCAGCATTTTAGTTAGTTTTATTTCTCTTAGTTTAAAACATTTTTCTAAACTTTTATTTTGGTTAGACGTTGAGGATAAACCGGTACTAAAAGCTCTTGTGTCCTTGGACGACCTCGGTATCTTACCAACGCTATACTACACTCAACGATGGGTGCACTTGCCCATATGTGTGTTTAGTGTTAGTGAAATATCGTGTTTTATAAATTTAAAACTTGGCTAAAATAAGTGTTTAAAAAGGGCTTAAAATATACACCTAATATATACGACACTTCACACGCATCAAGTTTTTGGCGCCGTTGCCGGGGACACAAGGATTTTAAGAAAGTTAGGAATCAACGGCCTAATCATCTTTTATTTTTTTCTTTTTATTTTTTTTAGCATTTTTCTTAGTTTTTCAGCTTCTGCAGAGCTCAGCACGGGCCGTGCCCGCTGAACACGCCCCCGTGCTCAATCATTGGAACTGGCAATCCTGTTTTACATCAGACAGTAAGCTGAACACGGGGCCGTGCCCACTCAACACGCCCCCGTGCCCAAGTTTCAGTTACTGAAAACAGAACCGTTAGATCCCGACGGTTGGTAATTTCTGACATAAACATGAGTGATAGTAATTATTTTTACTTTCGGCACTCTTATGGTACGTGGTGTCAATTATGTGGTGGCGAACATGAAGAAGTAAAATGCTACTTCCTAAATTATAGGCCCCACTACATGGACCCACCATCTTCTCACAACCTTAAGAGGGGCGAAAGTAAAAATAAGCACTATTTCTCCCTCGAATGCGCCTAGCCAGATATTCTAGGGAAAATGCTCCTTAGCGAGTTATTTCAACTAGAAGAGCTAATTCTGAAATGGATAGAAGAGCTTGGGAAGGATTTTATTGATCCACCCCAAGACGATACCCATGAAGAAATGTTGGAACCGCATTCCGACAACCTCGTTGCTCCCAAAAATACCTTCGTACCTAGCAAAGACTTGGACGATAGTCGTCCCTGTGTCGATTGTGCCGTGAAGGACTCTCCATCGACTTCGTTCGGTGCATACATAGACCTGAGCGATTCGGCATATACCTTCTTTAACAAGAGCCCGGGAAAGGGTTGGACTTGTCTACCTAGAATGAAAATAGGAATTACCCTCACCGACAACCTCTTGCGTTCTCGCCTTAGTCTAGGACAATTAAGGTATATTAGGCACTTTGGGGTTGTTCCAACCAGTCAGGAGCCACCCGATACTAACAAGTTCCTTAAAAAACTAGACAACTTCATAAAACAGTCCCTAGACACGGGGCCGTGTCCAGCCAACACGTCCCCGTGTCCATCGAAAGATTCCATTCTGATCAGTACGTCAGAATACGGACAAACTGTGTCAGTACTCCACCTGCACACGGGGCCGTGTCCACTGAACACGGGGCCGTGTTCAGGATGCTGTCGTTTTCTATAAATGCAGCCAAGAATTCTGCACATTTGGACCAACTTGGGGCAGAGATTTGCAAGAATCTTCTCTCAAACTATCCTAGGTAAGTCTAAAAGAAGGTTCCAACAACCCATCTTGTCCTTTCCTCTTTTAGCCATTTCCTTCTTCTTCATCTTTCTCCAAGAGCTACCATTGAAAGTTTGGAATTCCTCCAACTCTATGGTGGGGATAAATGAGTTTTGTTCAAAGAATCTTGGTAAAAACATGTTATGAAACATTGTTTTAAGTTATTAGTAGCCAAAAAGGCCCCACAACGTTCAGAAAATAACTTAAAAATCCAAGTTTCCTTGTTCCAAAACTCTGCAGAAAGATGAACACGGGGCCGTGCTCAGCGAGCACGGGGCCGTGTCCGGTCACTGTTTCATTAAATAAACTATTTTTAGTTTATTTTTCGTAGGATGACGAGTGAAAACAGCGAAACATCTCCTGTGCATTCGCCAAACAGCCGAAGAGGAAGAAGACCCTCCATTGAAGCTACACTTGTACACTATGTGATAGCATTAAGGGAGGCTCTCGACGAAATGACTTCAGTAGAGGAGGTCCTAATCGACCGTATTAACGATCTTACGATGGGACTTGAAAGCAGCTTCCAAGAAATTAACCTCTTGCACCAGAGGTTAAATATTCTTGTAGCACCTCCAATGGAACCAGTCCTTCCTCAACAGGATTGGAACCTGGCACTCGGAATCAACAACCCTACCGGGTGGGAAGACTTTCCGGCGGAACCTCCCATGGAACACCAACAAGAGATCCCGGTGGAAGTTGAAACTCCTCAAACTAATGCCAATGAGCCTTCTTTTCTCCTTCCAAGGGAGGTAGAAGAATGGCTCGCCGACATTTGAGGAGAACCGCACTCGGAAGAAGGAGTTCAAAAAGGCCTTGTTTAACCAAGATTAACTACTTCTTGGAAATTTTGCTAAATTAAAATAAAGTAAAGGCTATGACTCCATGGTTTGTTATTTCTTTGTTTTATCTAGTTTAATTTAGGATTATGTAAGTTCTCTCTATGATGAAATGAAATGATGGTTTTAAGGTTTGGATGGTTTGTAATGAGTACAACACACTCATGGTGGTAAAAGATGAAAAGGGGAACGAGAAAAATGATCCCATGCACAAGAACGAGGCAACCCGACAATTTTCTCCATTTCAGAAGGTTCAACACGGGCCGTGCCCAACCAACACGGCCCCGTGC
The DNA here is from genome assembly GCA_030545235.1 of Helianthus tuberosus. NCBI lineage: Eukaryota > Viridiplantae > Streptophyta > Magnoliopsida > Asterales > Asteraceae > Helianthus > Helianthus tuberosus. Next base: position 71,362,553 of record CM060366.1, read on the forward strand.
CGAACCACCTGCAGACAAACGCCCAGTTCAGGTACCTGGACACGGGCCGTGTTCACCTAACACGCCCCCGTGTCCAGACTTCTGTTTCTCTTATTTCAATTTTGTTACTGGCACTTGAACACGGGGCCGTGCCCGGATAACACGGGGCCGTGTTCAGCGCCCAGTAACACAAATTTTTTGCTTTTTAAACACTATTTTACACATCTAATCAACCTAAAAATTTATTTTTGGGACACATTGAGGACAATGTGTAATTTAAGTGTGGGGGGGATGCTAAAACCTTGAATTTTGCAAGTCCTAAATACAAGCCTTACACAAAACTCTATTGGAACCGCTAATCACCCCAAATTTTTTCAAAAATTTCATTTTTTTTTACTTGTCTAGGTTTAACTCGGGAAATTCAAGTTCTCAAAAAGGTTATATTTTTACAAATTTACAACCGATAGCGTAGTGATAAAAAGAACCAACATAAGAAAATTATGAAAAGGCATAGCAAACTTATTTAAAATTTGATTATATACTTGATCACATAAAAACCCATTCCCACAAAAGTGAGTTTTGAGCCTTTATTGAGCACACAATTACATATCATTTGACTAAATGCTCATTTTTCATTTCTTGTGTGAATAGCTGCTTGGTTCTTACAACTCTAGAACTTGCCATGACAATACATTCCCGGTCCTTATCAACTTAAACCCGAGTAAGTAAATGATGGAGGCATTAGGACTAACCCTTTTCATTTCTACACCATTATTTTTCTTTTTCCTTTACCACCTACCCAAAAATCCCCCTAGTTAGCCCCTTTGAGCCTAAACCTTTTCGTTTCATCACCCAAACAAAAACCCTTTCATCCACCAAAACCTTTTTCATTTTTAACCCTTTATTTTAGTAACAAGTTCGGTTCTTCGTGAAAAAAAAAATATAAAAAAATTTGTGATATTGATGAAGCAAAAAGAAAATAAACAAACAAGTTAATCAAAAATAACTTAGTTTGAATAAAAGCTTCATCAAAATAAAAAGTTGCAAAAATACGAAAACCGACACTTGTTACGCTTTTAGCCTTTTTTTTTTCTACTAACCACTAACCCAACCACCTACCTTTAACCCTAGCCAACCCTTAACCCACAAAGTCCTCTTGATATCTACAAAGGTATAAAAGTTAAAAAGGAGGAGGATTGATTTCTTGGCAAGCCTATGGTAGGAATAAGTTCCGTGCCGCTCTCGAGTGATTCACTAAAAATACACCTTCGGCCGAGTGTGAGTGATTTCCCCGCGAGGTATGTGAACTTGTATATAAATAGAATTTTAAAAAAGGCATGTTATGCCCAAATAAGTAATTTCTTTTATGAACAGTTCTAAATAAATCATTACGAATAGGAGTGTAAATAAATAAAAATAAAACCCAAAAAGATCTTGGAAATCCCGACACTCTACGACAAGCCCAAAACCTTCTCTTCTACCTATTCCATTTGGGAGTGTAAGCCACATATTAAAGAGTTTTGCTTGAGGACAAGCAAAAGTTCAAGTGTGGGGGTATTTGATGTGTGTGAAATGCAACATATAAATTACATCAAATGAGGCATAAAACTAACCCTTTTTTAGTGCTAATATTGGAAAAAGAGTGTTTTTGTCTTCCTTTTGTATTTTCAGGATTAAATGAGCTCAAAAACGCAAAAGAAGCAAAAAGACAGCTAAATCCAACATAAATACAAGAAAAGGAACATTAGTGGACTGCCCGAACCCTCAACGGCACCTTCCAAAGCAAAATAGAGAAAACAGAAGACTGAACACGCCCCGTGCTCAGCCAGCACGGGGCCGTGCCCAAGAAGCAGCAGAAAAGACAAACCTATAGAAGCTTCTATTGCCCATCACGGGGCCGTGCTCAGCGGACACGGGGGCGTGTCGAAAGTACAGCAGGCGCATTTATTGTAATTGCGAATTACAATTAATGAGGAGAGAGAGTGTCAGACGGACACGGGGCCGTGCCCAGCGGACACGGGGCCGTGTCCAGCTCTCTGTTCAGCCTATAAATAGGAGTGCTTGGATTCATTTCATCTCATCCCTTGGCACACCACCTCTCTCACACTTCATCCACCACCCACCACCATCACAACACCATCATCCACCACCATCATCCATTGTCCATCGTAGAGTGTGTGAGTCGTCTCGGGATCCAAGATTGATCGTAAGAGTTCTTGACAATCAAGGCCATGTTTGCCTAAGTCTCTTACATCACTTGGTGAAGACAAAGTGTCTAGTATAATACTTTTTATTTCTAATCTTTTGCACTTTTTATTTGGTTTTGTATTAATGACTTTAATAACTAGTTACTTATGTTGAAGGTGATCTTTCCTTATCGTTTGTCCGTGGTGTCTTGGCATTATTTTACTGTCTATATAAAATAAAGGATTTTCACCATTCATATCTCCACGGTCTATATGGAGATATGTTGGCTACCTGGTAGGGGGTTAAGGGAACGGTTTGGTAAAGGTCTTGCCATTGTTCAGCGTTTAGAGGTCCTGCAATGGACCTGGGTCAAATTTAGTAGGACCTCCTTCAATACTTCACGGTATTGGATGGCGGGGGTCCAAACTCTTTGATCCCCTCATAAGTTAACTACTATTAATATTATAACCCGGCTATTTAGGACTGTATCCCTGCTGACTCAGACTACTTAGCCGAGGGTAACGTCACCGCCAAAAGCGGGGCCTACCACAATACTGCATTAATAACTTAATTCATTATCTTCCAATAATCCACCCTTTTAGGATTGTATCCCTGCTGACTCAAACTACTGGGGTGAGGGTAACGTCGCCTTCAAAAGAGGGGCCTACTACAATAACTAAGATAATCTCTTAATTATGTGCAAAAGTGCGGAAATAATCAAAGGTTATACTAGATACGAGTCGGAACCAAGTGATTCATCTTGTCTATCTGTTTTTATTTTTATTTTTATTTTCAGCATTTTAGTTAGTTTTATTTCTCTTAGTTTAAAACATTTTTCTAAACTTTTATTTTGGTTAGACGTTGAGGATAAACCGGTACTAAAAGCTCTTGTGTCCTTGGACGACCTCGGTATCTTACCAACGCTATACTACACTCAACGATGGGTGCACTTGCCCATATGTGTGTTTAGTGTTAGTGAAATATCGTGTTTTATAAATTTAAAACTTGGCTAAAATAAGTGTTTAAAAAGGGCTTAAAATATACACCTAATATATACGACACTTCACACGCATCATATGTATATATATGTGTGTGTGTGTGTATATATATAGAAAAAGTGTAACGTACAATAGGGCTTATCGTACGCTCGTACGCGATTGTGAAATCGCATGTTATAAAAAAAGTATGTTGTAAATCACATGTTGGTAATTTTGATGAAATCGCATGTTGGTTTTTTTGTTGCAATTTCGCATGTTGGTTTTTTCAGCAAAATCGCATGTTCCAAAGTGAATTCGCACCAGATCGTACGGTTGAGATGATCGCGTATATTTTGTACGATTAGAGCCATTGTACGTTAACTTGCCTATATATATATATATATATATATATATATATATATATATATATATATATATATATATATCTATACTACTTTATAAAGCATATAGGAAGGATAGAATGGTCATTTGCCACTTTACAAGTCTTTGAAGCCCATTGTACAAACCAGTTAAGCACAAAGTGTTGAAACTTGTTTTCAACACCTGATGATACCCACGCGGATCTTACCGGATCAACTTGACCCGTTTTTAGTTTGATGGATCCAATATATTCTTCTCTATCACTCTCTAAACCACATTTGTTTCATCCGCTGCTCCACCTTTTCTCTACAAACCCTAGATCCTCCACCGCAACTCCACCTTTCATCCATGGAACCGGTCGTCGCCATCACCGTCTTCTCCCCTTTCATCCATGGAACCGGTACCGTTTTTTACCCTATCCCTTACGTTTTTTTTTAAATCTTTGTCAGATCTGTGATAATACTTTTAGATTTAGATCCGTGTTGGTTTTGTGATTTTTTTAATGTTCTGTGAATGGATCAACATAGAGAGTATATATTTTTGTATTGATTAGGGTTTTTGTTTTCTGGAACTTTGAATATAGTTGAAGACGAAGACTCAGATCTGTGATAATACTTTTAGATCTGTGTTGGTTTTGTGATTTTTTTAATGTTCTGTGAATGGATCAACATAGAGAGTATATATTTTTGTATTGATTAGGGTTTTTTTCTGGAAATTTGAATATAGTTGAAGACGAAGACTCAGATCTGTGATAATACTTTTAGATCTGTGTTGGTTTTGTGATTTTTTTAATGTTCTGTGAATGGATCAACATAGAGAGTATATATTTTTGTATTGATTAGGGTTTTTGTTTTCTGGAAATTTGAATATAGTTGAAGACGAAGACCGATGAACAGGTGAAAGAGAGAACACTGCGGCTTGGTTCAAGAACCTTCAAATTCAGCCTTAGTGGTACCGTTTTTTACCCTATCTATAGTTTTGTTTGTTAAATTTTATATCATTTAAGTTTTTTAATAAACATCTTTGTCAGATCTATTATAATACTTTCAGATCTGTGTTGGTTGTGTTTTTTTTAATCTTTGTTTTTTGTTTTTTTTTTTTTATAAATATTAATCTTTGTTTTTTGTTCCAGGTTTGGTGACGATGGGCAGACAAATAAGCATGGTGTGTCGATTTCGTTGGTTATATGCAGAGTATATAGCTGAACAATCAACTGTGTTATGATTGTAAGATCTTTATTTTTATTTTGTGTTATTGTAGATGAGACTTTTTCTTTCTTTAGATGAGACTTTTTCTTTCTTTCTTATGATAATTTGTGTTTTATGGGTTGTTTGATCTAGATTTTAGCGGATTTGGATGAAATAATGAGTATGAAAGTTGTGAAATTGTTGCTGCTGTGTGTTATCTGCTTCAGTGTGTTTCTGATTGGTTGATTTGAATGATTTAGTGTTGTAAATTTAACTATTTGTTTTTATTTGTAGAACTGTGAACCTTCGCCTACTTGTCCTGCTAATCTTGATGGCAATTGGGAAGGGGAGTTCTTCCCTCGCATTCCCAAAATTAGGTATGAGGTGAGAAGATTAATAGCCTTTATCGTGTTTAGATGAATTATATGTTATTGATGTGATTGTTTTGTGTAGGGGGCAACTAGCAAGAATCAACTTGCGTATAAATGGTACAATCCCAATGAGGAGATTCTTGGGAAGAATATGAAGGTTAGATTTTGAAAACGTGCACCTTTTGATTTAGGGAATTTAGAGAATATTATACATTTATACGACGTTATTGTTTTTATAGGATTGGTTGCGATTTAGTGTTGCCTTTTGGCACACGTTTCGTGGAACCGGGGGTGACCTATTTGGTGCGGCCACTTTCATGCAGCCATAGGAAGACGGTACTAATTCTTTAGCCATGGCTAAAAGAAGAAGTAAGAATAATTGTTTTTGAACCATTAAACGTAGCTTTATTTGTTTAGCGGGATTTCGGTTACTTATTGAATTTATTTTTGTTGCAGTGAGGGCTACCTTTGAGTTTCTTGAAAAGCTCGGAGTGGACAGATGGTGCTTTCATGATAGAGATATTGCTCCGGATGCCGAAACATTGGAGTTAACTTGACCATAATCGTTATTATAATACTTAATAGTTATTTTATCATAGATAATAAACGTATTTTTGTGATAGAGGTGCAATATTATATATTGATTGACCGCTTTATTATCTTTGTAGGGAACCAACGCAAATCTGAATGAAGTTGTAGCTCTTGCGAAAGAACTTCAGGTAATTTCTCAATATATAAAATTACGATGATGCTTACTTTTTTATAATCAACACATAATAATTCAGTCCCAATATAAATGAACACATATTCTCTCAGGTGACCAAGATCCGTCCTTCATGGGGCACGGCTCAGTTGTTTATGCATCCCCGCTACATGCATGGTGATGTCACCAGGTAATATTAATAAATTATCATTTTCAATATTTAATTTTTTAAATTTGATTAGTTAATTATAGCTTCACACAAATCTATCTTCAATATTTAATTTTTTAAATTTGATTAGTTAATGATGGCTCCAGTGTTTTCAAAGGCTACGTAGCACTGCGTGTGGTATCTGATTCAGGTACAGAAAAATATTCATACCTTAAAAAGAACAAAAGAGTACCATATTATACCATTGGGTGGTGATTGTGATGATTTTTGTGCTGAACAGAATGATTTGATTCACGCATGGGGCATTGATTTTCAGCTCGGCTATTGTGCTCAGGCAAGTCATTACACTTTTATAAAATTCATCCATCTATATATGACCTCCCTGCAGTTATGTTGTTACCGACTCAGATTTTGATCACGTGTCTCTACAGGGTGACCGGAAGCAGAAGGTTGGTGTGGTTGTTGCTGAATACATTGTTCGTATTGGTGTCCCTTCTCTTGGACTGGTTAAGATATAAATAAACGAAATTGACCCGTACCCCTAAACTACTTCAATCCTTCGTCCCATACTTTTATAAACTAATTTACAATTTTTTAACTTGTAAAGTGGCCAACAAAAGAAACTTTGCGAGTAATGTTCGATATGGTGTTCGGGTCTGTAAATTGTGTCCTTTTTTTAAAAAAAAACTTTGCAGCTAATTTGTCCATCAAAAAGAGAAGTAATGGTGCTTGGGAGCTTCAAACAACCAGGAACCCTATCAAAGAAACTATCAAACTTCGAATTATGGGCCTCCCGTTGACAAAGTCCGGGCAGTCGGTTCGTATGGCGAGACTGTGGGACCTGCAAGGTATCAAATGGTTATCACCAAAACCCTCCAACCCCATATCTTAATTACACCTGACAATATAAATATATATTCAAAGTACAAGGAGGGTTTTATCGACTTCCTGATATAAACTGTCATTATTACTTAGCATTTGCATACTGACCTTTGCCTATATGTTCTTTTGTGCATGTCGCACGTGATCCTCTTAGTTATTACTACATAAATGTGTATACTTTACTTCTGGTCGTGTTTATGCATGTCTTGAAACTACATAAATGTGTATATTTCACTTGGTGGAGATGAGCTGCACTTGGTGGCAATGCGTTCTAGAAGAAACGACTTATTTCCATGTTTTTTTGGGGATTTATCGTTGCGCCAGGGCTTTACGTGTCATGCTTAGTCATGCTGAACCTAAGATGTTTGGGCATCGTATTTGCATATACTGTTCTGATTTATGGTTTCTAAAGTTTAGATTGTTATTTATGGTTTCTAAATGCATATACTGTTCTGATTTTGTTAGGTTTTGGTTATGAATATTTGCTCTATTATGTGTTGTTTTGGTGCATCTGTTTAGAAATGGAGGTCTGTTTGGCTTGATTTGTGTAGATTCAAAATTATTATCAACATAGGGCATATTTGAGATATGAAGATTGAGTGATTGGTATATGTGTTACATCTCGGAAGTCGTGACAGAATGAGTGTTTGCTTTGCTCACATTATGAATTAAGAAAAGTTTTGTATGCTTATTCGGATGGACTAATCAATGTTGACTGCATGCCATGAAAAGTGGAATAAATCTGTTGGATAGCTTGCTATAGGTGGTTATGGGTTTACTCTTTATCTATAGGTGTCTGTATGACTTAAACTGTGAAACTATATATATGTGTGAGAGAGAGAGACAGTTATTATTTGAGTCTGATCTGTTTATAACTTCTACATATGTGTTTGGATTTGGTTAACTTTATGTTTGCGACAAGAGTTATGTTTATTGACTTGAGCAATCATATTAATGGTTTTTTAATAGAAAATAAATATTATTAGTTCATTACCAACTAAAAAGATTCAGTAAAATATTTTATTGAGATTTTGTAATCACTAATCATATATTGACCAATGTGTAAATATAAGACATTCAAGATTTACCTTATCCGAGCAGGCGAGCACGAGTTGCAGCAGAAGCAAGAGGTCGTGGAGCGAAACCCTAACAACGTCGACGAGCTGAACGGTATATGAAGTCTAAATCTGTATTTTCATACGTTTTTGTTCGCTATTTGAGTCTGATCTGTTTAATATTTATACAGTGTTTGGATAGGGTTCAATGACACCGAATCGATGATTTTCTCTCTATTCGACACAAGATCCACTGGGGTTGACCCTGATGTTTTCTTTGCATTTTAGGGGGAACATGGGTGCTTCTCTCCCAGGGCATACAAAACACAGGTTATTGGCGGCAGCCCGCCATATTTAACATATAAAAAAACTTTATATGTTAAATTTGGCGGGCTTCCGCCAACAATCTGTGTTTTGTATGCCCTGTGGAGAGAAGCGCCCATTTTCCCCCTAAAAAGCATAGAAAACCTTAGGCGATTCAACCTGCCGCAAGTCGAAACCGACAATGAATCAGGTAAAAACTCTAAACAGCTTTGCACTTGTATCAAATGATAACTCTTTTGAATAAACTTATTGTTTGACAGATTAGATCAGCAACTGATGAATATGGCATTTTATTATTTCTTCTATCTTGAGATGTAAAAGTTCAAAAATAAGTTGGCATTGTTTAAGCGTAACTTCTTAAAGAAATAAAAATAACCTGTAAATTTAGAACTTTATAATACTAATATGTAAAAAAATATTTAATCTTTGGGTTAAGCGGCTCATGTTCGTGTCAACCCATGTATCCTGTTTAGTTATCAAGCAATCTTTTTGAGATCATTTTAGATCTGGTATGTTGACATCTGGATATGAATACAAGTCTGCTGGCATAAAGGATAACTTGGATCATTTTAGAGGGGTAAAAATGAATTCAAAATAATCTATTTTTTAAATATTATGTTTTAAGAATAACTTGGCTCAATAATTTTCATTGTGACAATTAGTTGACCTCAAACTGGACAAATCTGTCGTTGGCCACTGCAAATTCATTCTTTTTTTAATTCATATGGTTTAGTTAGAATCCAACTTCAACTTATAATCCAAAGTCTTTAGTTATAATAATATCTTTTAATATAACCTTTTGAAAAACAGGTCGTATCATGTCAGAATGTATTGTTTGAATTTTGTTCTTTTTGTTTTTTTACTACTTACTGTATTGCTTTTACATCTACAGTCTACAGCTGTAAAAGCAACATTTTACTGTTCTCTGAAAGACAGCTTGCTTGCGGCAGTCTCTATAAATAATTCAGATGTATCAACACTCTCTACAAACAGTCTGAAAGACGGCAAGCTTGCTTCAGTCTCTATAAATACTTCAGATGTATCAACACTCTACAAACACTCAACTGAGAGAAATTAAACTTTCAAATTGTAAGTTTATCTCATTTGAACTAAATCCTACTTTCAAAACATGAACCTAACAACTATTTTACTTCGATTTCAGAATATATCGACTATTTGCATCTGGATCTTGCGTTGTTTCTCGGCTCTCACATCAAGGTTTTAAATTTTTTGTCGGCTTTTCACATCTGCCTGTTGCATTGTTGTAAGTTCTTTCAAATTTCTTGGTTTTTTTGTAACTTTTAACTGTGGCTTTTAACTTTAGAAGATTGTAAATGTTGAAATAACTGGGGTTTTTGGATCTGTATTGTTTAACTGCCTCTTTGTTTTTTTTTTATTAAAAAGTCGAGCTAATAGTTATGTAGGAAGTTCATACTTATACATTGACACGACATGCAGATGTTTTTTTTAACTGCCAAATGTTTTTTTTTATTAACTGCCTCTTTGTTTAACTGCCTCTTTGTTTTTTTATTAATTCAACACATATATATATCCGAAAAGTGCTCTCACATTATTCATTCTAATATGGCTTCATCCTAAAAAACATTCATATATAATCCATAATAAAAAGATTCACTGATGTCAAATAGGATAGTAAGTAATATTCTATTCTTGATTCTTGCTTTTCTATAAGCGATTTTTTTTAAGATTTGGGATTGCCTTTGAATCTAAATCTTTGACACATGATATTATTGCTTTCATGGCTAATTAGATTATGGTGCAACATTATGCTAATTAGATTATGTTTGTGGTTAGGGATTTTAGGCTATACAATTCTTGTTCTGTACATGAAATTTGTACAGCACTTGGGGTTTATTAGGTTATCGTTTAAATGGTTTTATTTTCATGGCTTTAATTCATGTTGTTTGGTCTCAAGTCACTTGCAGATGTTCACAATAATTTTACATTTGGATCATAATATCATATCTTAATGTTTATTTGATAATTCGCTTACAAAGAGATTAGATGTTTGGCTGGATATAATCTAACATTTTTTTATTCTGAATCGAGTTTTTGATACTATCATTTTTTTTATTTTTTATTTTTTTTCGTTTTTTATTTATTTTTAATTTTTTAATTTTTTTCGTTTTTTAAATATTTTTTTATTTTTTATCATCCACTTTTTTTATGCAGCTATTTTTTTTAAATATTTTTTTATTTTTTATCATCCACTTTTATCATCCACTTTTATTTATGCAGCTATTTTTTTATCATCCACTCCTGTTATTTTTAAATAATTTTTTATTTTTTTATCATCCGCTTTTATTCATGTTGTTTGGTCTCAAGTCACTTGCAGATTATTTTTTTTTCGTTTTTTATTTATGTTTAACACTGATGTCATCATCCACTTTTATGGTGGCTTCTAAAAATAATTTCATATCAACACGAGATAAAACAACAATAAAAAAAACAATAAGAACTTGATTAAAAACCAGGTATCATGCTACGTGGATTTCTTCCATGCAGCTAATCGATTACCGGGACAACCGGTTACTAATTCTCTTTTTTTTTTTATAAATAATCACAATAATGTTTAAATTTAACAAGTTAAGGGGTTGTAAATGTTGAAATAACTGGGGTTTTTGGATCTGTATTGTTTAACTGCCTCTTTGTTTTTTTTTATTAAAAATTCGAGCTAATAGTTATGTAGGAAGTTCATGCTTATACATTGACACGACATGCAGATGTTTTTTTTAACTGCCAAATGTTTTTTTTTATTAACTTCCTCTTTGTTTAACTGCCTCTTTGTTTTTTTATTAATTCAACACATATATATATCCGAAAAGTGCTCTCACATTATTCATTCTAATATGGCTTCATCCTAAAAAACATTCATATATAATCCATAATAAAAAGATTCACTGATGTCAAATAGGATAGTAAGTAATACTCTATTCTTGATTCTTGCTTTTCTATAAGCGATTTTCTTTAAGATTTGGGATTGCCTTTGAATCTAAATCTTTGACACATGATATTATTGCTTTCATGGCTAATTAGATTATGGTGCAACATTATGCTAATTAGATTATGTTTGTGGTTAGGGATTTTAGGCTATACAATTCTTGTTCTGTACATGAAATTTGTACAGCACTTGGGGTTTATTAGGTTATCGTTTAAATGGTTTTATTTTCATGGCTTTAATTCATGTTGTTTGGTCTCAAGTCACTTGCATTTGGTTTTATTTTCATGGCTTTAAATGGTTTTATTTTCATGGCTTTAATTCATGTTGTTCACAATAATTTTACATTTGGATCATAATATCATATCTTAATGTTTATTTGATAATTCGCTTACAAAGAGATTAGATGTTTGGCTGGATATAATCTAACACTTTTTTATTCTGAGTCGAGTTTTTGATACTATCATTTTTTTTATTTTTTATTTTTTTTCGTTTTTTATTTATTTTTAGTTTTTTTATTTTTTTTAATTTTTTTCGTTTTTTAAATATTTTTTTATTTTTTATCATCCACTTTTTTTATGCAGCTATTTTTTTTAAATATTTTTTTATTTTTTATCATCCACTTTTATTTATGCAGCTATTTTTTTATCATCCACTCCTGTTATTTTTAAATAATTTTTTATTTTTTATCATCCACTTTTATTCATGTTGTTTGGTCTCAAGTCACTTGCAGATTATTTTTTTTTCGTTTTTTATTTATGTTTAACACTGATGTCATCATCCACTTTTATGGTGGCTTCTAAAAATAATTTCATATCACACGAGATAAAACAACAATAAAAAAAAACAATAAGAAATTGATTAAAAACCGAGTATCATGCTACGTGGATTACTTCCATGCAGCTAATCGATTACCGGGACAACCGGTTACTAATTCTCTTTTTTTTTTTATAAATAATCACAATAATGTTTAAATTTAACAAGTTAAGGGACTTTTATATGTAAAATATAAGTTGAGGGACTTTTGTGAGAAAATACATAAAGTATATTGGTTTTTTGTGGTATTTGCCCTTTTTTAATTAAGTGATTTTGTTGATCAATTATGTATGGACATAGTAAGCGACAGTATATCACTATCATAAATTCAATTACAATACTGCAATAAATAAATATTTTGTGCAAATCATCACCTCATGTTATAACCGTATACTGATTTCCAGTTTTTAAAGAAATGTGAAAAAACGAGTAATTATACACAATTTAACCATATCATCACCTCATCGTCCCTATAGGGGTTTTTTCTTATAGTACAAAGCGATACAATAGTTAGCGGTACAACACAATCTTCCGTTAACAGCATTAGTTTCTAACCATATAAGTTAAAACTCAAAACTAAAGTCGAGTAAATCTATAATTTCTGCTATGCCATCTGAGCATGTTATTAGTACACAAGTATAAAAAGTAAGTAGTCAAATAAATTGGATACTCTAAATTCAAGTATTATCTATTTGTCTTTTTGTATTTTTCAGTTTACAAATCACTCCAAACACATATCAATTGAGAGGTATGGGTGGTGGTTATCCAATTCCCGTTGAACCACTAGGATCAACAAACCATGGACGATCATCCCATCGCCATTTAAACCTTCCTGATTCAAACCCTCTAACTTCAAACCCTGAAGTTAGAAACCCTTTTCGTCCGGTGGCAAACCCACCTCCGGTTTCAACCCCACCTCCGGTTTCAACCCCACCTCCAGTTTCAACCCCACCTCCAGTGGCAAACCTTGAACATGATGATCCATTTGGTTGGACGGATGAAGAGTTGAATTGGGCGTATGACTATACCTTCGCTCAACTACAATTTGGTGGACTACAAACTGAGGGGTGCCATCGTCCGATGCCAAACACTCCTATACGGCCTATGCATCCTCCACTTTCAAACCCCCCTTATGTGGAAAACTACAGTCAAACACAAGAACTACCGACCTGGGCTGAAGGGTACGAAACTGACCCTGGGGCGGTTTACGAACCACCATTGGATGAAGAAATGGTTTGGGAACCTTAGAACAACTTTTATGATGACTGTAGTTTTTTTTTTCTCGAATTAGTTTGAATCTTAATTATGTAACTTTTAATTATGTATTAGTTTAAATTTAAATTTGTTGTTTAATTTTAATCATGTTTTAGTTTAAATTTAATTTCTGGAGTTTTTATTTTTTTAGGATATGTCTGATCATTTTTCCGTTGAAGAATTTTCATCATTGAGAAATGATAGAGCGTGGTATAATATAATCTTTGTTAAGGTGGAGTTTATTTGGCATGACGTCGATGGAAAGAGATTAGTGGTTATATTTCTTGATCAACACGTAAGAACATTATTTTAATTTACTTTGTGTTATACGAGTAAGCGTTTTTCCTCCACTAAATTTCTTTTCATTTTAGAGACAAAAAATTGTTGCGTTCGTCCCACAACATTTGATACACAAATATAATGACGCGTCATTGATGGGTGGTTTTTTTTCCTTGAATCATTTCCAAATTGAGAATCTCAACTATCATGAGTACCCAAAGTACCAGAATTACGTGTTAGTTTGGTCCGAGAAAAAAAATTGTCATCAACGAATATACACAGCTTTCTTCACTTATGCTTACGATTCCAAGGGGTGCTTCTTTATATCCATTGGTCCCTTCCATTATAGAATTGAAGCATGACAGGAGACCTCAAATGGATATTGTTGGTACATATAAATTCTCTATCTATAATTTTTATTAAATATATAAAACTTTATATATGGTCTATACGATTTGACTGATTTGGTTTTAGATGTGGTTGGGAGAATAATAGAAGGCAAACGTGATCGATGTTGTTTTGAACTTTCTCTTCAAGATAAGACGTACGTTATTATTTATTATTAACATATTACAAACGTAATATTTACGTTATATGTAAGAAAATATTATTATTAGAAGAACTTTAACCCAAAATCGTAATATACAGTGGTCACACAATACAATTGTTTTTGTCTGCCCTGAAGCCTTCCGATGTTATACGTTCCATTCGAGCCGTGCAACAAAGGTCTATCATATATGTATCACGTCCCAAGTTGGTTCATCTACCAGATAGTATGTTATGCTTTACACATGAACATTCTAATAATTAGTTAGATTTAATGGCTCATGTAGTTTAATAAAAGTTATATTTTATTTGTTATTTCAGTTAATATTTTGAAGTCTACGGAGTTGAGTACGATTACGTACGAACCGGATATGGTCGAGGCACGGGATATTTAAATTATGGATCGTTATCCAAGTTTGTGTTTAAGTTAGAAACATTTGGTGTTGTTATATGTTTAGTTGTTGAATATTAAAGTCTCTCTTGGTGTTTCGTGTTTTGCTTTTTGTTTCCCTCATATTGATGTAATTGTCAAAGTATACTTTACTTTGTTATTACAAGTATGTTATATTAGTTGATTTACATGTAATGGTTACACCTATTACAAGTATGTTATATTAGTTGACAACTAAATAATCATTATCTGCCTTAAACGAAGGTATAACCATGGCTGACCTTCCTATTCATACAATCGTGTTTGAGATATTAACGAGGGTGCCAGCAAAGGATGTAGGTCGTTCTAAGAGTGTATGTAAGCAATGGTATGCGTTACTGTCAACTCAAGATTTTGTAAGGATACATTGTTCTCGCTCATTAGTTTCATCTAACCAGAGAGTTCTACTAATTGACGACCTAACGTGCTCTGTTCGTCCGATCATCTCTAAATCCAATGACTATGGGCCAAGCTCCATAGTTACATTTCCATTCCATCACCAAAATAATGATGTCTCAATACTTTCACATTTGAATGGATTGTTGTGTGTTTGCTTGAATCATACATACGAGCTGCTTCTTTGGAATCCAACAACTACTGCTTTCAAGCGTTTGTCAACTCCTGATTCTCATGGATTCTATATAAATAACCTTGATGCCGTTGGTTTGTACGTTGACGCTCACGATGATTACAAGGTCTTGCATATAAAGCGTAGGAGTGGTGTATTTGGTGTCTATGTTTATTCTAGGGAAGTAGACTCTTGGAGAAATGTTCCTTTCATAACAAGACAAGAGTACCTAAGCCCTCATTTCAATTGGTCAGCTGGCACATTTTGTGGTGGTACTGTATATTTCACTGTTTGCGAATGTTGGCTTGGAGGTACGAAAAGAGTGATTTGTTTTGATGTTAATTCGGAGCAGTTCAAGGAGATAAGCTTTCCACCCGTTCCTTCTATAGGAATGGTTCAAGGTGTTTTAGTGAATGTAAAAAATGAGCTTCACATGTTTGCTAGCACTGGCATGTTTGAGATGACAATTGACCTATGGACGCTACAAGGGGATTACTGGATTAAGGTCTTATCATGTCCTCCGATCCCCCCGATATCATTGTCATTGTGGTGCGATATAACACATTATGTGACAAATGGTAATTGGTTTGTGATGACAAAATTAGGGAAGTTGTTTACAATTGAAATGGATATGAAGCCCTTCGAATGTTATTATCCCGTTTCTTGGTTTCGAGGTTTTAAGGGTGCGGTGTTTGTGGAGACCGTTGTTTCACCAAGTATTTAGATTGGCTTTCACTTAATGTTATCATTATGTATGTCAATGTTTTAAGGATTTGTTTTTTTTTTCTCTAAGTCACGATATTCGGTTTAAGTCATGTATTTTAATGTTATCATTATGTATTTCAATGTTATCATTCGGTTTGTTTTTCTGTAAGTTATGTGTTGGAATGTTGTAATGATTTGAGAATTTCATCATCTATGATAACTCTCTTTTATTTAATTTGCAAGGTATTTGTCATTTTATCAATTTACAATGACTAATGGACAACCAAACCCTCGTAATCATGCTTCTAGCTCGAGTGCATCTACTAAAGCTGAAAAACGAAAAGAGTATCAAAAAAGATACTATGCTGCACGCAAAGAAAATAACAAAGTATCTAAATTTGGGAGTGGTGATGCATCCCAAAGTGCTTCATCAATATCTTTAATGAGTAATAGGTCAACAGAAAGGACACCGTTAAGAAGTATACAAACTAATATTACTCAATTTACACAAACAACAAATGAGAACGCCTCATGTGTTTCTACTATAAAACGCAAGGAGTACAATAAAGGATGTTCTAATACACGAAACGATAATGGAATGCGTATTTCAAATGGCAGTCAAGTCAACCAAACCCCGATAGAAGATGTTACGCCGACAACCACATTCCCATCTGTTTTTGACGTAGTTAGGGATAGAACATTACGAGGTTTCTATTTATTTAACAATGATTTCTTTTTCGAACTTGACATCTTTTACAACCTTCATTACTTAATACACCAATTTTTTTAGGTATTCGAATTCATCCGCGTACTTTATTACCCCAATTTGCTGAAGTAGTTGATCAACCTTCCTTCCAAGATGGGAGCGTACAAGATGATCCTTATAATTTTGTTTACAATGGTGTACCTGGAGAGCATCGTGTTTTAAAGGAACGAGGTGCATGTCCTAATTGTGGAGCAAAACGATTTCAGTATGAATTTGATACCTTTTGTTGTATGAGTGGGAAAACTGTGTTAGCAAACTTAGAAATTCCAGAGGAATTGTACCGATTTTTCACGTCTCAAGATGAAATTGGAGATACGTTTAGGCAAAACATCCGTGCTTATAACACCAATTTTTCTTTTGCCTCAATGGGTGTGACATTGGATGATACATTGAACAATATGAGAGACGGCGTATATACTTTTCGTGCACATAAAGGAATATATCACATAATCGACCAATTAGTTCCGAGGGATGGGACCCCTAGGTACTTGCAGTTGTATTTTTACGATCCTGATACTGAGTTAGATCACAGACTCCGATGGCCAAATCTTGATCGGCGTATTACTCAGATTTTAACACGCGTTCTTTCTACAAACCCATATGTCGATACATTTAGAAGACTTGCGGAACTAGGAGCTCTGAACAACTATAGAGTCACTTTGAATACTTCGGTTGAACTTGACCAAAGGGTGTACAACCGACCAACGACATCGGAGGTATATATAATATTATATTAATTGCAATTATTTAATAGTATTGCTTATTTTACTTACTTATAGTTCACAATTATATAGGTTGCAGGTATTTGGGTTGAAGGTAATGACAATATCACTTCGTATAAACGAAGTATTGTTGTGTACGGTAGGTCTGAATATAGTCAAACTATTCAGCCGTACTTCAGTTGTTACGATCCATTGTCGTATCCTCTATTTTTTCCTAATGGTGAGTCGGGTTGGCATGCTAACATACCACGTCACGGAGTATCAATCAATGATGTTCGCAACAATGACAACATCGAAGGAGAAATGGAAGGTACCAACAATTTGTTATCCTTTTTTAAGTGAAGATCATAAAAATAGCGTAATGCATTTTATTTTTATTAACTGTTTGTTTTTAATACATCTTCATCGTTCAGAGGCAAACACACGAAGTGGTAGAACAACCGTGGCTATGCGGGAGTACTACTGTTACAAGTTCCAGATTCGATCTACCAATAATGTGCTTTTGTTCGGTGGTAGGCTGCTACAGCAGTTTGTGGTTGATGTTTACATCAAAATTGAGACGTCACGCTTAGAATTTTGTGAGAGAAACCAGGCTAAGATTCGGCCCGAATTGTACCAAGGTATTGTGGATTGCGTCAATACTGGTGAGGTTCATGCAAACAGAGTCGGGAAAAGAATTGTGTTGCCTGCATCTTTCATCGGGGGGCCTCGCGACATGCGACGTCGGTTTCTAGATGCGATGACGTTAGTTCAAGATGACGGCAAGCCTGGTGTATTCCTTACAATGACATGTAATCCTAAGTGGCCTGAGATATGTGATAATTTACAAGTTGGTCAAACTGCTTCAGATCGTCCAGACCTTGTTTCAAGAGTGTTCCGGGCGAAATTAGAAGATCTTAAGGATCAACTCTTCAAGAAACATGTCCTCGGGGAAGTTAAGGCATACGTCTATGTCATTGAATTTCAAAAGCGGGGTTTGCCGCACGCACATTTTCTCCTAATCATGTACCCGCAACACAAGATCAATAACGCGGACCATTATGATAAGGTTGTGTGTGCTGAAATTCCTAACAAACTAACACATCCCAGATTGCATGAGATGGTTGTCAAGCACATGATTCACGGTCCTTGTGGCAATTTACGTTCAAGCAGTCCTTGTATGCAGGGTGATCCTAAAATTTGTCGTTTTCACTATCCTAGACAATTTAACGAACAGACGACACAAGGAGAAGATTCGTATCCGTTGTATCGACAGAGAGACACCGGGATAGAAGTGGACCTACGAGGACAAACACTTGATAATATATGGGTGGTCCCATATAACCCAAGGCTTTTGATGATGTTTAACTTCCACATGAATGTTGAAGTTTGCTCAAGTATAAAATCTGTGAAATATCTTTTCAAATATGTTTATAAAGGACATGACAAACAGGTTATTCAAGTGGATCAAAATGAGCCAGGGGTTGTTATTAATGAGATAAAAAGATTTCAAGATGCACGCTACATATCGCCCCCAGAGGCTATGTGGCGCATTTTTTCCTTCTCTCTTTCTCAAATCTTTCCTGCTGTTCTAGCCGTACAACTTCATCTCCCAAATAATCAGATGGTTAGATTTAGAGATGATGACTTGATGCCTAATATTGTTGATAGGGAAAGGGATAAGAGAACCATGCTAACAGCATTTTTTGAGATAAATAGAAACGATGAAACAGCAAGGGTACATTTGTATAAAGATTTTCCAAAACACTTTACGTGGAATGGAAGCACACGCCGTTGGAGTCGTCGTTTCGGTAAAAAACAAAGAGGTCGTATCGTTTCCGGTAATCCAGCCGAAGGAGAAAGGTACTACTTACGCCTACTTTTGTCAAATGTCAGAGGGCCTACTTCTTTTGAACATCTTTGCACAGTTAATGGTCAACGGTGTGCGACATTTCGGAAAGCAGCTCTTGAGTTAGGATTAATAGAAGACGATGAATATCTATCACAATGTCTCGAAGAAGCCTCTACGTTTCAGTTTCCCAATGCTCTTAGTAGGTTATTTGCGACCATAATGATTTTTTGCCAACCTGGAGATATTCGAAAGTTATGGAATGACCACTTTGATTCACTGTCTGAAGATCATCGGTTACACTGTCAAAGTATAGAACGAGTTCAAAATATGGTTCTTACCGAAATTAGTGTCTTGGTACAATCCATGGGTAAAAATTTCAATGAGTTCGACCTTCCTAAGATAACAGACGATGTTAACTTACAAGATGCAGGTTATCGTGAGTTACAAGAAGAGTATGGGATTGTTTTGGAACCTGAACACTTGAGTGCCAAATATTCACTTAATCCGGACCAAAAAAACGTGTTTGATGAGATCATGATGCATGTTGATAATGATCTTCCAGGCGTGTTCTTTATTGATGGTCCAGGTGGAACTGGAAAAACATTTTTGTACATTGCCTTGCTTGCTGAAATTCGGTCACGTGGTCTTATTGCTCTCGCAACAGCTTCATCGGGTGCAGCGGCTAATAATATGCCAGGAGGTAGAACGGCTCACTCGAGATTCAAGATTCCTCTTAATCTTGAAAATAATTCAATGTGCAATATCAAAAAACAGAGTGGGGCCGCTAAACTGATTCGGTCTGCCAAAATAATCATATGGGATGAAGCGTTGATGGCTAAACGACAGGCGATAGAGGCAGTCGATCGTACATTCCAAGACATTATAGGTGTTAGTCTCCCATTTGGTGGAAAGATAATGGTTATGGGAGGTGACTTCAGACAGGTGTTGCCGGTTATTAAACGTGGCACTCGAGCACAGATTGTAGACTCCAGCGTACGAATGTCACCTCTTTGGTCTTTGACTAAGAAGATGCGGTTGACCATAAATATGAGAGCGCTGAAAGATCCATGGTTTTCTAAATTTCTTTTAAGAGTCGGCGATGGAACTGAAGAACCAATCGAAGGAAACTATATCCGCATACCCGATGACATGACAATTCAGTGCAACAACAGAGAAAACGCTATAAAAGAATTGATCCATGCCATCTTTCCATCAATTGAAAATAATGTATATTCTTCAGATTATATAATCTCTAGAGCAATATTGTCCACTAAAAATGATAGTGTTGACGAGATTAATAATCAAATGATTGAAATTTTTCAAGAGGAGGAAAAAGTTTATTACAGTTTTGATGAAGCTGAAGACGATCAGCGCAACTTCTATCCGGTCGAGTTCTTAAATTCGCTAAATGTTAGTGGTTTGCCGCCTCATAAGCTTCGTTTAAAAATTGGATGCCCAATAATATTGTTACGTAATATCGATCCATCACATGGCCTGTGTAATGGCACGCGGTTGATATGTAAGGGTTTCATGCGAAATGTTATTGATGCGGAAATTGCAGTCGGTCAACATGCCGGAAAAAGAGTTTTTTTGCCAAGAATCCCTCTAACCCTTTCTGAAGATGACATGTTCCCATTCAAGCTGAAAAGAAAACAATTTCCAATTCGACTTAGCTTTTCCATGACGATTAATAAAGCTCAAGGTCAAACAATTCCGAACGTTGGTATTTATCTACCGGATTCTGTATTTTCACATGGACAACTTTATGTCGCGTTATCAAGAGGGATTTCAAGACAAAGTACGAAGGTGTTGGTACATCTCGCCAAAGAATTCAAACAACGCGGAGTTTACACATCAAATGTTGTCTACCAGGAAGTGTTGCGTGATTAATTAATCGCATCCGTATCAAAACGAAGGTAAGTTAGTAGATTTTGTGCCTTATTTGCTTCCAGAAATTACTTTTTAATTACTATTTTAAAGCTGTAGGTCCGGCTAGGAGGATCTAGTCGCCTAATCCTTGTTATCGAACACACCCGGTTGTGCGGAATCCAACCGGAGATGCAAACCGAGATCGAGAAAGTGAACAATACGTAAAGATATCAACGATTAACAGTTACGTGTATTGATTTCGACAAAGTTTCGGTACAATATTTGACAAATACAAAGCTCACCGGAACTTTCTCTCACTACACTCTCTCTCTAGTTTTTCTACCTCTGTTCTCACACACTACATTGATATTTATATCCATCACCGCACGTCTGGTCGAAGGATCAGAATTACTTATCGAAACATCATCTTTCGATCATGCATCCATCGAAGGATTATGATACGAGCTCATCGAAGGATCTAGACAATCCTTCGATGACACATCCTTCGACACAGACGTATTACACCAATGTTCCAACTGTTTGGCCTGTGCGATTGGCTCGTCAAAGGCCCAAGTTAATGGCCCAACAACCTTTCTATACGTAAAATACATGCAGATTGAAGGTTTTAGATGTTTAGCCAACTTAGTCAACATGATGACATCATCATGACATCATCATGATGATGTCATGATGATGTGGCAGCGGGAAACATCCTCGGCTCTCCGTGCTTCGCGTGTCGAACTCTGGGACGCACGACGGAGGAATGTCGTGACGTCTGGCTTGAGCCGAACCTAACCGGGTCGAACCGAACCGAGTTGAACCGAACCAAGTCGCGTCCACATAATATGTATCAACAAACTCCCCCTTGGACGCTACTCGTGAGGTTCAACTTCCATATCTTCAATGTCGGAGGATCTTCAAAGTCTTCACTTCTTGAAAGCAGAAAGTGTATCAACAAA
This sequence comes from Helianthus tuberosus, assembly GCA_030545235.1. Classification (NCBI taxonomy): domain Eukaryota; kingdom Viridiplantae; phylum Streptophyta; class Magnoliopsida; order Asterales; family Asteraceae; genus Helianthus; species Helianthus tuberosus. The sequence goes on from CM060366.1 coordinate 71,384,472, forward strand.
CTCCCCGTTTCATGTAGGAAGTGTGTTGACAAACTTCCCCTTAACATAAGCTCCCCCTTGAGTTATGCTCGTGAAATACTTGTTCTTTATGGATTGAGATCCTTGTGGTGTTGATGATGGTCAGCGGCAACTCGATCATCTTCATCACTTGAGTGCCTTCACGTCGTGTCTTCATTCCGAAGCTTGTCATCGACCATGTTCTCCTTGCCTTTAGAATCTGCACATGCAAGAAATCTAAACGCGTAATGAGAACAACTGCCTGGAATATCATAAGCAAACGACACACATGTGACCATTGTTCAAACAAACACCGTCCGACAGTTTGAAAGTTTTAATAAATTTGTCAATTTCAATTTTAACTTTCAACACTTTGCAAATTTCGACCGTTTATGAAGTTTCAGTCGTTTCGGTTTTCGTTCAGGTTTCAGGTAACGAAGACTCGAGCTCCAACATCGTACGATCGAAAATAAAATAGAAATAAAATCTTTTTGGCTTTTATAAAGGTTTATATTAAAACACACCTAAAATCTTTTTGGAATTTTGAATATTTCAAATGTAAAGACTGAAAGCAGTAAATAAATATTTACAGACATTCTTTTTGCGAGTTTCGAGGGTAAGAGAATCATATCAGTGTACGGTCATGCCAAAACGCTCTTGTTGTTCAATTAGATAACATTAAGATAAGCATCCTATAACAATTATCGGTATTGTTGTCCACTTAAGCTCAACTTATCATATGTAATCATGGCGAGGGGATACGTTAAGGTATGATTTATACTTACCGACCGGTGTTCATCCACATCACGACACATTCCCGTATCAAGGTATGCACGAGGGTTCATCTTACCGGTGAGTATACCGATTATCATCTGTTTGACCGTATATGATGTGAGATACTCACTTATTTTGATTTGAAAACAAGCCCTATGTGATAGAATCACTTATTGAGAGGAACTTGATTTTCAGATGCATGAGGGCACAGGAGCAAGTCCGTGAACAGGTCAGTACTTTCGTACAGCAGAGAGACGAACTTGACTCCCGGAAAGAATTTGTGATATATTATCACTTATTTTGTTTGGACATGTGATTGTTGATCACTTATTGAGGTCGTATGCAATATGTACACGTATGTATAGTATCATGGAAGATCTAGACTTGCGTCCCCATTATTTTTCGGTAAAAGATACAACCATGATACCCAGATGATAAGCAGCATAAAGACCGAATATCTCAGAACCTCGGCAATCTCTCAAACGAAATTTCGGTACTAAGACCATATGCCAATGAATGGTTCCCACCCAGTCTTCAGTCGGATTTAAGTTTATATCACCCTGCACACTTTAAAATGATTGTGAGTCTACCGATACATCTTATATAGAGCTGCTTATCGTTTTTCATTTAAGGTTTAAAGAGGTTTGGACAGACCACTGATGTACTATCATTTTCTCTTTTGCTCGCCAGGAAACTCATTTTTGTTTTTCTATTGTTTTTGTGTTTTTGAAATTTTTCGATGTTTTTGGATTTTTCAAATTTTGGATTTACTCCCCCTAAAATAAATAAACTAAGACAAATTTAAAACACAAAGATATTTACAAAAATGATTTTCCGATGTTGGTTTTACTCTTGCTTGACCTTAATGCCGTTTACCAGTAATAAATAGTCAAATCTTGATTTGTCAAATGCTTTGGTAAAAAGGTCGGCACGTTGGTCATCGGTGTGGACGTAAGCAACATCGATTAGCCTTTTCTCAAAGCAATCACGTATGAAGTGATACTTAATTTCGATGTGCTTAGTCTTTGAATGCTGCACAGGATTTCTAGTGATCTGTAATGCAGCAGAATTATCAACGTAAATAGGAGTAGTTAGGAATTCAAAACCGTAGTCGCGCATTTGTTGTTGGATCCATAGGACTTGGGAGCAACAACTTGAGGCAGCAATGTATTCAGCTTCGCATGTTGATGTAGCGACGCACGTCTGCTTCTTGCACTGCCATGTGACTAGGCGATTTCCTAAAAACTGACATCCAGCCGTTGTGGATTTGCCGTCGATTTTGCATCCGCCAAAATCAGAATCACTGAATGCGATCAAGTCAAAGTTATTATCCCTAGGGTACCATAGACCGGTGTCATGGTAGCCCTTCAAATAACGAAAAATCCTTTTTACAGCTGCAAGATGTGAGGCCTTCGGGTTGACTTGATATCTGGCAAGTAGGCACGTTGGGTACATTATATCTGGTCTTGATGCTGTGAGGTACATAAGAGATCCGATCATCGCGCGGTAGTACGAGGGGCTAACAGCTTCACCCTTCAAGTCTGGAGTAATTCCGTGATTTTGCGGCAATGGGGTACCGATGGGCGTTGCATCAGACATCTGGAACCGGCTCAAGATGTCACCAACATATTTAGTCTGATGGATGAATATCCCAGACTCTGTTTGTTGTACTTGTAGGCCCAAAAAGAAAGTCATTTCCCCCATAGCACTCATCTCGAATTTATCCTGCATAACACGCTCGAAATCCCTACACAGAACATCATTAGTAGAACCAAATATGATATCATCAACGTATACCTGTACCAGTAGAAGATCTCCATCTTGTTCTTTGATGAAAAGAGTACAATCGATAAGACCTCTGCGAAATCCATTCTCCAGCAGATAATTAGATAGGGTTGCGTACCAAGCTCGCTGTGCTTGATGTAGACCATAGAGAGCTTTGTTGAGCAACCAAACCCAATTGTAGGACCGTGTTTCGTGACCGAAACCGTGATTCTTGTGAGATCGGTTCAAGACGGGAGAGATTAGACATAAACAAACAACTTCTTTGTATTAATCCGGTAGTATAACATTACAAATCGGCCCGATTACAAGATAACCGAACTAATACCAAAGGAGTACACATCCGGGGAGAGACCAAGTGGTGATCTCTCCCGGTGAGGTCTCAAACCTCCTAAACTCTCTTCATGTTGCAAATGACAAGGGTTTTCTATTTATAGTCACACCCCTTGTCTTGCAAACACACACGGTCAACCGAATAACCCTCTCGTTTGACCACTTCAAACGAGCGGGTCTATACACGTTCGATGGACCGTTTCACTAACTATTACAAATTCAGCGTAAAATAAAACTAATCTATTCGACAAGCATCGGACACAAAATCTGCATCAACAAATTCCCCCTTGTCCGTTGCTGTCGAATGCTGAAAATGCAACTGCAATCGATCTTCAGTCAAGTATTCATCTTCTCTGTGTTAACAAATTCCCCCTTGACCAATGATCCAGGTAAGTAGTATCTTGACGCTCCTTGTAAAATATTTCCCCCTTAAAGTACGCGTATCCGTGTTGGGTGTTGTGCAATTTCCTCAATTGACCGATCTTCCGCTGATCTTCCAATACTCCAACCGGCATTTGATAAGGGTTCCAATCTTTAAGAGCTGCATCAAGTCTTGATCTTGTCATAAGAACTCTATTTCATACAAGCATACTACATTGATAGAGATTTCTGGTGAACTGTCTTCTGTAAACCGTCTTTGTGAAATCGACCAAGTAATGCACTTTAATCTTCAGCATCAACACTCAGGAAAGTCAGCTAGACCAAGTGTATCCCTTGCAAGCTCAACCAGCATGCTTAGTTGAACTACATCCAGATCTCATTGTCTCGCCTTTGTGAAGTTGACCACGTAATGCACTACGGATCTTCAGCATCAGTACTCAGGAAGTCAGCTTGACCAAGTACATCGTTTGCAAACTCAACGAATTGAGTTACCCCCAGATCCCTGTAAAATCCCAAGGAAACATCAAACCCAAAACCGAATCCTGCAGGTCTTCAGTCTTGAATTATCAGCTTTCATAAAGATTCCCCAGGTCTTCAGTGAACAGCGCTTTTGTAACTACTGTAGACTTTAGAAACCTGTATTTTTCCGTGCAAAACCCTTCACGCTGGCTGGAGAATTAATTAAAATCCTCAAATATGTGTCTGTGCAAAACATTCCACGCCGAACCGTTAGTATCACCAGAAAATCACAAACTCTACCACCTGTGATTGCGTTTAGAAATTGACCGAAGAAATTCAACATACGAAATTTTTATTCCCCCTATTTCTTTGGTAAGATTTCTAAACCTTAACAGATTCTCTCCACTTCAAAGAAACTGTCGTCAAATGTTCACCAATTCCCTCCACTAAGCGGAACTGTCATCAATCTTCGTTGAATGTTCTTGGTTTTTCGAAAAATCACGAAAACGAATTTCTTCTTTGCATATGCTAGTTGAATAAGAACGTCCCCTAGTACCCCGTTGGATCCGACTTGTATCCCTCCAAAGACTTTGTGAACTCGTTAGGACCGGTATTGACATTCTAGGTTCATGCATTCGTTACCAAATGCGAGAATATGATAATAAACAAAAAGATTTCTTCGTTGCATATTCTAGTTGATAAAGAAATTTCGCCTAGTACCCCGTAGGATCCGACTTGTATCCCTCCAAAGACTTTGTGAACTCGTTAGGACCGGTATTGACATTCTAGGTTCATACGTTCGTCTTCAAATGCGAGAATATGACAAATAACAAAATGCTTTCGAACATTTTCGAATAACCGATAACAATCATAAACATTGACGTGCGGAAGTGAACATACCGTTTTGTTTTTGGCCCATAATAGTCGCGTCACCATTTTTGACATTTGCATCGGTAACCGTGACTACCCCACATTTTTCAAACCATCAAGTTTTCATCATCTCTTGTTTTCATCATGCTGCATCATCCCGCGCGCGCTCCCAAACCCCGTGCAAATTTGACGTTGAATTATAGAAGCACGATTCAAATCAATTCGCGAATACCCGACCCCTCTCCCACTAGTAATTTGTTTACTCAAACAAATAAACTAATGAAAATATCCATTATATAAGGTCCATTAGAAATCCAATACCAATAAAAACTTCATTTTTAGGTGAGCCCATCACTTTATTGGCCCATCATCATTCAATAGAAATCCAAGACCTATAAGACCTTTAGGTGAGCCCATCAAGGTCAACAAACATTTAAGGCCCACTATCAACAGCAGCTTCTGCGATATACAAAGATCAAGATCAGACAACTTCTTTCTTTACCAAACATCCAAAAGTCTTGTGTCTCTCTCTTCGATACCCAGTTCCATTCAGCCGACAATCATACCCCAAATAAAAATCCCAGCCGTCTCCTTCTTCTTGTTCAATCGAACAATCAGCAGCAACAACATCTTCATCGGAGATTCAAAATCAAACAACAATCAGCAGCCGAACAAATCAACAATCAGCAGCAACTCAGCAGTCATCTTCGATGAACAATCTCAACAACACCCCTAAACTCCTTCCCTTCTTCATCTGTTCGATTCCACCAACCAAACATCAGCCGAGAAGAACAATCAACATCAAACCCCCGAATACTTCCCTTCAATCAACAGACCTCTTCTTCTCCGATATATACAAACAACAGCAGCCTTCATCTTCTTCCTGCGATACCAACATCAGACATCCAGGTCGAAAGATATCAGGTCGAAAGATGTATCCTTCGAGCTGATCAGACTGGATCCTTCGAAGTTGTTGGGACTGATCATCTTTCGAAGTAGTTTGGAACTGATCATCTTTCGAACTGATCATCTTTCGAACTGATATATGCTGGTTGTTTGGAACTGATCATCTTTCGAAGTTGTTTGGAACTGATCATCTTTCGAACTGATATATGCTGGTTGTTTGGAACTGATCATCTTTCGAAGTTGTTGAGGATGAGGGTGATCCTTCGAAATCTGATCTTTCGATTCTGGATCCTTCGAAACTGTCTGATCTTTCGAAATATGCTGGATCTTTCGAAGTTGTTGAGGGTAAAGATGATCCTTCGAAATCTGTTTGATCTTTCGAGCACCCTTACATCTTTCGAAATATGAAGCTGCCAAGAACATCAAGAACACAGACTCTGTTTAATTTGCAGATTTGACAAAAACGTTGTATATTTGATTTTTGATGATGATAACTTGATTATATAGGTGAAAAACATAAAACCGAACACTTGTTTCAGCACAGATCTGAATATTCGGGTCCAGATCTGAGTTTTTCTCATTTTCACCCAACTTTTCTTCTTGAACAAAAATCACTAAAATCACAGATCTAGAGCACATGTGACTTAGTAAACGGTTAGATTTACTAAATCGGGCACCATGGCTCTGATACCAATTGTAGGTCCGGCTAGGAGGATCTAGTCGCCTAATCCTTGTTATCGAACACACCCGGTTGTGCGGAATCCAACCGGAGATGCAAACCGAGATCGAGAAAGTGAACAATACGTAAAGATATCAACGATTAACAGTTACGTGTATTGATTTCGACAAAGTTTCGGTACAATATTTGACAAATACAAAGCTCACCGGAACTTTCTCTCACTACACTCTCTCTCTAGTTTTTCTACCTCTGTTCTCACACACTACATTGATATTTATATCCATCACCGCACGTCTGGTCGAAGGATCAGAATTACTTATCGAAACATCATCTTTCGATCATGCATCCATCGAAGGATTATGATACGAGCTCATCGAAGGATCTAGACAATCCTTCGATGACACATCCTTCGACACAGACGTATTACACCAATGTTCCAACTGTTTGGCCTGTGCGATTGGCTCGTCAAAGGCCCAAGTTAATGGCCCAACAACCTTTCTATACGTAAAATACATGCAGATTGAAGGTTTGAGATGTTTAGCCAACTTAGTCAACATGATGACATCATCATGATGATGTCATGATGATGTGGCAGCGGGAAACATCCTCGGCTCTCCGTGCTTCGCGTGTCGAACTCTGGGACGCACGACGGAGGAATGTCGTGACGTCTGGCTTGAGCCGAACCTAACCGGGTCGAACCGAACCGAGTTGAACCGAACCAAGTCGCGTCCACATAATATGTATCAACAAAAGCACCTGTAAGCGTGTAACATTTTTTTATGTGTCGAAATCTGGTACAGTAGAGGAGAAGATACAAGAAAGTCATAACCGAACGGATGTATTGGTAAAACAGGAAGAGATACAAGAGACTCCCCGCATTTTGTTTCTATTGTTTTGTCCAGCTACTTGACTGTTTTGAACTCTTCTTGTTTTTAATTACATCTACTTCCTTGTTTTGTACTCTTCTTGTAGAAGATCACGAATAAGAAAACTAACTTAAGTACTATACGATATATCACGAGACGACGGATAAACTAACGGTAAACGAGTATCCTATTGTAAATCGCCACTCCCGCCGCATCGCGCGGGTAAGTGACTAGTATATATATATATATATATATATATATATATATATATATATATATATAGGGTCAGGATTTAGAGAGAACGGTGAAAAGTGTGAGAACGGTGGGAACGATTTTGGTGGTGACATGTGCATTGATGTTAAATTACACTAATGGGTAATATTGTCAAAAAAACCCACTCACATGAACTGGGTGTTCAAATAAAACGCCATAAAAACACCCAATTCAGAAAAAACGCCATGAAAATAACCAGTTAAAACGTCATAAAACATTCAAAAAAGCTATTGTTATGCACGCTCGAAAAAGGCTATTTTTTGAGCTATAATTTACAACAGCTTAAAAAAACCATTTTTTTAGCCATATAGCTCTAAAATGTGCGTGTAAGTTTATTTGTGCTGATTTTTGGGCGGTTTATGTGTCTAACCGCCTAAATTAATATTTTTTGAGCTTAGAAAAATCATAATTTGTACTAGTGTAAAAACGTCATAAAACACTCAGTTCAAAAAAACGCCATGATAATACTTAGTTAAAACGCCATAGAAACACCTAGTTCAGAAAAACGCCAAGATAATACCTAGTCTAAAACGCCATAAAACACGCAGTTCAGAAAAACGCCATAAAACACCTAGTTCAGAAAAACGCCATGAAAATACCTAGTCTAAAACGCCATAAAACACCCAGTTCAGAAAAACGCCATAAAACCCGGTTAATTTTTTTCGAAAAGTATATCAATAATATACTCGTTGGAAAGATATAAAAATGCTGAATTTTATGGTGTAATTTTTTCAAAAAATAATCAGGTATAAAAAAGTTATTGTCGTTTAAATATGATGGGGGAAATTGACATGTGATTAGCATGTGCACATTTGTTTGGATCTTTCTATTTTACCTCTCCTGATAGTTCCAAGGCCCCTATTATTTACAAAAATGACACCGCATCAATCTTAGACACAAACCACTAAGATCTTGTGGCTGAGAATCGTTCTCACCGTTCTCACAATTTAGAACGTTCTCTCCTGATCATGTTCCTATATATGTGTGTAATACATTTCTAATTTAATGCATGGAGGCGCATGTGCGAAAGAAGGAAGAGATATATATTGCCATATTTGGAAATTTATTGATAGGACCACTAATCTTGAATGTGTGGTATCAACTCTATTATATTCGTCGGCGCAATATTGTTTTACTTCAGATCTACCTTTATATGTTGTCACAACACATAGCATTTGCTCCATAAGATAAATAACATCGTCTAAAACTAATGGCGAGAGTGAGAGTTCCAGTAATAGACATGCAAAACGTTGAGGGATCGAGCGAGGAAATAGTGAAGGCATTTGAGGAATGGGGTTGCTTTAGGATGGTCAACCATGGTGTCCCGTCGCAGCTCATGGCAGATATGAAGGCCATGGCGGCCTCGCTCTTTGATCTTCCGGAGGAAATCCAAGACGGGATGGCTAATACTAAGCATGGCATGGGGTACGTCAAACGTGGCATGATAAATCCATTTTACGAGGGTCTCAGTATCAGTAACATTTTATCTGTAGACAACTTATGTGACAACCTTGTTGTCTCCACTCACCAAAGGTATGCATTTTTTTATTAGTACGTGGTTTAGAAAACCAGCAAGCACTTCTAGATGGTTTCTAGAATTCGTTGTTAAAGGAGATAGTTCGCTGGAACGGGTTCGCTATCCACTCCAATGAACTATGTAATTATATAACAAATTTTAGAAACCATCTACTGCGTGTTTAGCAGTTTTCTAAACCACCCTAAAAAACTCTAATACATACACGTTACATGAAAATTTGATCGCACGTAGGGAGATTATACACAAATATACAAAAGCTATTCATGATCTAGCCCGACTTCTTGGGCGCAAACTGATGAAAGGACACGGCTTGGTCGGGGATTTGTTCGACGGATGGTGCTGCGAATTAAGAATGATCAAATATCATTTTTGTCAGGAAAGTGTAGGGTTATCAGGAACCGATTTGCACTCCGACCATACGTTTCTTACTATTTTACTGGACGATGAAAACTTGAATGGCCTTCAGGTGGTTGACAAATACTCCGGCGAGTTTGTTACGATTGATAACGTTCCCGACACACTGGTTGTCAATGCGGGCGACATCGGCAAGGTAAAAAACCGTAGTTTGTGTTGTCTCAAAACTAATCCATTTTATATTTAACGACATCGGCGAGTTTATTATGAAGGTTGTGTTTCATAAGATGCATACTTCCAATATTTCCAATCTCGCTAACTTATTTTTTGTTTTTTTTTTTACAATAGACTTTCATTAAAACAGAGACAATTAATGGCAAACTAATGTAACTTCAAACCTATTGGTAAACTGGATTTGTCTCTGGCCTTAAATGAAAGTGTCCAAACAAGAAACAACCTTCTTTAACGTGTATTTTATTATTATTATTATTATTATTATTATTATTATTATTATTATTATTATTATTATTATTATTATTATTAGTATTACTATTATTATTATTGATTCGATCCTTTCCATTATGGTTTAGATTAAAAAAAAAAAAAAGACACGTACCAAGTGAAACGTTAGTTCATATACAAAGTGATATTTGCGTGCCATGCGAACAAAGAATCCAGAAAGCAACACATGTATTTAGGATGAATGAATTTACATTCGTTAAACTAAAAGTAGTTTTAGACACCCTTGTAATTGTTTGAAGCACCTTTATATTCACATAGTTCCTTAATATCCTCGATAAATAAATTATGCGAGAATATAATATTTCTTATTTTAAATATAATATATATGTTTAAAAAACTTCAGAACACTCTCTTTCATCTCTAGTGCTATATTTAGCCACCGCTAGGTACTAGCATTATTTATACGTTACTCATGATTCTAATATAAAATTAGAAACATATATTTAATTTTACACATATCTATATGCAACCTTTCATCAAAATCATTTAAGTTTTATATTATAATATAGTAGGTTAGAACCCCGTGTATTACACGGGTTGAATAAATAAATTTTATATACTAAATAATAAAACAATATATCTTTAAAAACTTTTTTTATTGCACGGGTTGAATAAATATAATTTTATATATTAAATAATAAAAAGTTATATCTATAAGAACAATATTGTACGGGTTGAATAAATGTAATATTATATACCGAATAAAAAAATTATATCTTTAAAGCCACGTGTATTACAAGAGTTGAATAAATGTAATATTGTTTACCTAATAATAAAATAATACATCTTTAAAAACCTCATTTATTACACAGGTTGAATAAATATAATTTTATATACCAAATAATAAAAAATTACATCTTTAAAAATATGCGTATTACACGGTTTGAATAAATGTAATTTTCTGTACTAAATAATAAAAAAATATATATCCTTAAAAAACTTTGTGTATTGTACGAATTGAATAAATCTAATTTTATACATCAAATAATAAAAAGTTATATCTTAAAAACCTCATGTATTACATGGGTCGAGTAAATGTAATTTTGTATAGTGAAAATAAAAATATTTAATATATTAACACAAAGTTTGGTTTTCGTGATAAAAATAGATTATTCTGTTGTTGCAAAATTTGTTAACGAAGTCTCAATAAATTTAACCATTTATTTAAAACTCCGTAAATATATAAATGATAAATAATATAAGTTAATTTTATTTTAACTTTCTAAAAACCTGTTTGATACCAAACTAAACAATTAGATAATTAAGTTTGAATTTGAAGTAAATATATAAAAATATAAGTAATAATTAATTCAAATAAATAATAGAGTAAATTACGATTTTGGCCACCGTCATTATATCACTTTTACCCTTTTAGCCTAAAAAAGAATTTTTTAACATCTAAGCCCCCAACGTCTTCTTTCTAACCTTTTTGGCCCCTAACGTCTTTTTTTTCTAACCCTTTTGGACCTTAACATTTAATAGATGGGGTTATTCTTAGGAGCCAAAAGGGTTAGAAAAGAAGACGTTGGGGACTCAGATGTTAAAAATAACATTTAATGGATGGGGTTAGGGGTACACCATGATCCAATACGTGGATTGTGGCTACCCTAACGATTTAGGCAACTATGATACATACATACATATATTTAAGTGTGTATATAGAGTAGTTATCCCAATGGCTTTTGTTTAAAAAATAGAAAAAGAAATTGATTTTCTATCTTTGTTTTCATTTTTGTTTAGAAAAGCCATGATTTAATTATAAAAATAGTATTTTTCTTACTTGTGTTTTAAATTATAACAACATGGTTATATTGTTCGATCATATTTAGTTTTAAACTATTGAATTTATAATTTACTCTAATTAATATTATAAATGAGAAGAAGATTAAACTAAATACTACCTCCGTCCCACTAAAAGTGTCATATTTTAAATTTTCAAAGTCTTTATTTATAAACTTTGACTTTAATTATATATTTTTGTGTTATATAAAACTTGATGAAAATTAACCTGATAAAAACACTTGTAAAACACACTTAAATTATATAACTTTCATCAAGTATTATCTAACACAAACAAAATTATTTAAGGTCAAAGTTTATAAATAAATACTTTGAAAATTAAAAATATGACACTTTTAATGGGACGGAGAGAGTAATAATTATCCATAAGATATTAAACTAAATAATATTTATGTAGAAGTGTTATCTATAATTAATTAGAAAATATTAAATTAAAATAATAATTATCTATAAGGGATGCCCTAATATGATGACAAGTGTCCTCAAAGTGGTTTCTTTTATTATATAGTATAGATTCATGTGTCTCTTTAAAGCTGTTACCTTTAGCGGCGACTTCTGTGCCGTTAAATCGGTATTTTCGTAAAACGGTATTTTTCATGTAGTGTTTATACAAATATCATTGTATCGTGGTCTGTGTAAAATTGTATATGATACTTGTCAATCAATATCAGTTAAATAGGTATGAAAAATAGGTATCGAATTATAGAATTATTTTTTTTATATAATATAATTTTCATTGTTCGTGTATCTCATTTAGATTGAAACTACTAAGATGAGTTGTGAATCATTGTAGATTTGGAGCAATGGGAGATATTGCAATGTGCTTCACAAAGTACGTTGTTTGGAACCAAAAGTATGTTATTCGATTGCCTTTTTTATGTTTGGACCAACTGATAAAAAGGTGGAAGCACCATCAAAATTGGTTGACACGGATCACCCTCGTCTTTATGTTCCCTTTGATTATAAGGAATACAAGCAAGTTCGAACATCAAAGCGAGCAATCACCGGTGGTGCCGTTGACCTATTTAGCATCAACTCCACTCCATAAATTAAATTACATGTGTGTTTCAGTGTTTTTGTTGTTGATGTACTTTTCATTTGAAGCATTATACTATCTTTATCGTTAGTTGCTTTGTATTCTTCTAAAAAGTGTGTGTGTGTGTTTTTGTTTGTTTGTCGTGTAAGAAGTGTGTTTTTGCATCATTTTCTTTAAAAACCTGTTATTTTGATTAAAGATAAATAAATTCTTGATTTAATTATATATTTTCTAAATAAAATAGTTAAATATATGAAAGTTATTTGATATGAAAAATATTGAGGGAACTAAATTTAAGAAAAGAGTTAAAATTTGAGTTTAATTACTTTTTGCTATTTAATATTTTTAACTTTCTATTATTTATGATATGGCCACCCCTTTATAATGAGATTAACAATTAGAAAGAATGAGATATTAGAGAGATTTTTTTTGTATCACGTACTCATAATCTTGTTTACATTATATAGTTACAATAATACAATACTGGTGGAAGGTTCAAATGAGAAGAATTTTTTTGTAAGAAGAAAAAAAATAAGTTTCAACCAATAAGAATATTTCATTTTACTTCATTTAATATTTTCATTTAATTTTAATGTAAGGGTATATTTGTAAAGTTACATAGATCATTAATATCAAGTCTTCCTTTTTAATAGCTAACTACATTAAATTTGTAACTTATTTTCAAAAAATATATATTTTTTCAAAAATAAAAAAAAATAATTTAGAGTGTAGGATAAATTACTAGGTGTGTATGATAAATTACGAGTTGTGTAGGATAAATTTGAGCATGTGTAGGATAATTTTCGAAATGTGTAGGATAACTTTTTATGTGTGTAGGCAATGAAAATTAGTGTAGACAATATTAGTCTTTATGAGTAATTAATTACTTAAAGATTGTAATAAATGAGATTAAAGAATAACTACTTAATATTTTACAATTGTATCCTTTGTTCTTTTTCTTCTCAACTAAATTTTGTTCTCAAATGAACCTCCCCCTAGTGGAGGGTTCAAATGAAAAGAATTTTTTTGTAAGAAGAAAAAAGAAGAAGTTTCAACCAATAAGAATGCTTCATTTTACTTCATTTAATATTTGCATTTAATTTTAATATAAGGGTATATTGGTAAACTTACAAAAATCATTAATTTGTATTCTTCTCTTTTAATAACTAACTAAATTAAATTTGTAACTCCTTTTCAAAATATATACTTTTTCAAATTAAAAAAAAAAACTTAATTTAAAGTGTAGAATAAATTAGTAGTTGTGTAGGATAAATTACGAGTTGTGTAGGATAAATTTCGAGGTGTGTAGGATAAATTTGGACTGTGTAGGATAAAATTCTATAATGTGTAGGGTATATGTAGAAAAATTTTGATATGTGTAGGTTTTGTAGATTATATGTAGGATAATTAATGATTAGTTGACTAATTAATTAAAGAGTTAAAAATTAATGATATGAGTTATAAATTAAATAATATTTTACTTTTATGTCCTTTCTTCTTTTTCTTCTCAAATTAAATTTCTTCTCAAATGAACCTTCCCCTACAATACTGTAAGCTATATAAAAATGGTACTAAAACTTAGTCAAAGTAACTGATTTAGGATTAATGTGGCAATGAATGTCGGTTTTATAACACTGGCGTATTACCACTCATTATACACTATTAACAACAAACTTCAGGATGCTGTTAAAATGGTACTTCAGGACCTATAAATAAATCTGAGCCTCATTAAAACCTTATTAAGAAAACCCAGTGGAAAAAACTTAATTAAAGGGAAAAAGAGTGCAATGTGTATAATGCTCCCCTTTAAACTAATACACATCCTACAATATGTAGAGTTAGATCTTTGATGTAGCAACCGTCTTTCAATATGGGGCTGTTTGTTTACCTCTTAACGAGGCTCTTAATGGTTCAGACCTCTTACTGGTTCAGCACTTAATGACTCAGACTGTTTGTTTCACGAGCAGATGTCTGAATGGTTCAGACATTTGCCTCTGAATGGTTAAGATTTATACATAGTCTGAATGGTTAAGGCCTCTAATCTGAATTAGTCATACATTTGCCTCTAAACGGTTAAGCGCATACAGGCTCTTAATGGTTCAGACCTCTTACTGATTCAGCACTTTACGGTTCAGACCTCTTACTGGTTCCGCACTTAACCAGTCAGATGTTGCCAAACAACCCTACGTAGAGTATATTTTCTATGATGAGTGCTTGTCTTTATCTTTGATGTAGCATTATCTGATCTAACAACAACAACAACAACCATACCCAGTAAATTCCACAAATAGCAAAGCTACTTATAGGGTCTGGGGAGGGTGGGATGTAGGCAGACCTTGCCTCTATCCATAGGGATAGAGAGGCTGCTTCCAGAGAGACCCTCGGCTCGAAAACGCACAACAAACCAACACACCAAGTCAAAGAATATACAAATAAGAAGTCCCCATACCAAGAAATTGATCCGAGTTGACACAATATAATGTAAATCATGTATAATAGCATGCATACAACATCATTTGGGCATAAACACAAGAAGGCAATCACCGGAAAAGTCCCTTAAAGACTAGGAAAAACCTACCTCCTTAAAATACACCTAAGACCTTACTGTAGTATCTTCTAGAAGTCCTTAACCCTAATCCTATGCCTCCACGCAGTCCTATCTTGGACCATGTCCTCAGAAAGATGCAACTCTACTAAATCATGCCTAATCTGCTCATCCCATGTCAGTTTGGGTCTGCCTCTTCCTCTCCTCCCCTCGACAGTAAGAGTTTCCACTACTCTAACTGGTGCCGTCGTTTCCCTCCGCTTCACATGCCCAAACCATCTCAATCTCCCCTCCTTAACCTTCTCCGATATACTAGCCACTCCTAATCTTTCCCTAAAAACCTCATTTCTTATCCAGTCTAACCTCGTGTGTCCACACATCCACCTCAGCATCCTCATCTCTGCTACCTCCATCTTGCGCACTTGTGTCTTCTTGATAGCCCAACAGTCTGTTCCATATAGCATAGCGGGTCTGACTGCTACCCTGTAAAATTTCCCCTTTAATTTAGTTGGGAACCTCCTATCGCACAATACCCCACTGGCTGCCCTCCATCTACACCAGCCAGCCTGTATGCGATGGGTTACATCACTATCTATGTCACCATCTCTTTGTACAAACGACCCCAGATACTTAAACCTAGTTACCTGCGGGACCAATTGATCCTCAATGGTGATTTGGGTGTCATCGTCATCGGCTACACCACTGAAATCACAGTGTAGATACTCAGTCTTAGATCGACTAATCCTTGGGCCCTTGCTCTCTAAGGCTACTCTCCACTCCTCTACCCTCGCGTTCAGACACTGTTTAGTCTCTGCAATCAACACAATATCGTCTGCAAAAAGCATGCACCATGGAACAGTCTTCTGAATCAACTTGGACAACTCATCCAAGACAACCACAAAAAGAAAAGGGCTCAATGCAGACCCCTGGTGGAGTCCTACCTCGACAGGAAAGAAGTTTGTATCTCCTACAGGCGCGCGGACACTAGTTTCCGTTCTATCGTATGTATCCTTAATTATGTCTATATATTTCCCCGGTAGCCCTCGACGCTCCAAACTATCCCAAATCAGTTGTCGTGGGACAGTGTCATATGCCTTTTCTAGGTCGATAAACACCATATGTAAATCTTGCTTCTTCGCTTTATATTTTTCCATCAACCTCCTTAGAATATGAATCAGTTCTGTGGTTGACCTCCCTTTCATGAATCCAAATTGGTTTACTGAAACCTGGGTTTCTCTTCTAATTATAGTTTCAATTACCCTCTCCCAGAGCTTCATAGTGTGACTTAGCAATTTGATTCCTCTGTAGTTCCCACAACATTGAGCGTCTCCTTTATTCTTGTATAAAGGCACCACGATGCTACTCCTCCACTGATCTGGCATTTTTCCAGTCTTGAAAATACAATTGAACAAAAGTGTTAACCATCAGACTCCTTCTTCCCCCAAACACTTCCACACCTCAATCGGTATGTTGTCCAAACCCACTGCCTTTCCTCTTCCCATCTTCATAAGTGTCATCCTCACCTCGTCATGTGTGATCCTCCCGCAGTAGCAATTATTCTGTTGCCGCCTTTGAATCCTGGGACTGCTGCTATCTTGTTGGTATGCCCTACCATGGTTGAAAAGATTGTGGAAGTAGGTTTGCCATCTCAACTTAATGTCATGTGCCTTGACTAAAACACGTCCATCCTCTCCTTTGATAAACTTTACTACTCCTAGATCTTGTCTTCTTCGCTCCCTAGCTTTAGCAATCTTGAACATATCATGCTCCCCCTCTTTACTTTCCAAACGTTCGTACATTTGTTTATAAGCTGTGTTTTTTGCATCGGTCACCGCCTTTTTCGCTTCCCTTTTTGCCTTCTTGTTAATTGTATTCTTAAAAGTGATGTTATCCTTTATCGTTGGTTTCTTTGTATTCTTCTAAAAAGTAGTGTTGTTTTTTTTTTAATTTGTGTAACAAGTGTGTTTTTTGCATCATTTTCTTTAAAAACCTTTTGCATCATTTTCTTTAAAACCCTGTTAATTTGACTAAAGATAAAGAAATTCTTGATTTAATTATATATTTTCTAAATAAAATAGTTAATTATATGAAAGTTATTTGATATTAAAAATATCGATGGAACTAAATTTAAGAAAAGAAAGTTAAAATTTGAGTTTAATTCCTTTTTGCTATTTTAATATTTGCAACTTTCTATTATTTACGAAATGGCCACCCCTTTATAATAGGATTAACAATTAGAAAGAATGAGATAGTAGAGAGAATTTTCGGTATCTCGTACTCATAATCTTGTTTACATTATTTAGTTACAAGAATACCATACCGAAAGCTAAATCAAAAATGGTACAAAAATCTAGTCAAAGTAACTGATTTGGGATTAACTAGAATTAAGTACCCCGCGTTGCGGCGGGGGCCTAAAACTATGCCAAATAACATCAATGCCACCGCTAGTAGCGACCACGAACACTGAAGTTGCGGCGTGTTAATACGAAAAATAAGATTGAAACATATCACATATAAAAAATAACTATGTCGATTTAGGACCCACGCGTTGCGAAAAACTTGTTAAATGGAAAAAAATAGACATAAAAACGTTCAACCACACACGCACGTTGCGCCGTGTTAACTTGCAAAATAACGTAGAAAAGAATAACTAAATCGATGTAGGATCCGCCCGTTGCGATGAACTTGCCAAAGGGGGAAAATAGACACGTTGCGACATACTTGTCAAATGCGTAAAAATAGACCAAAAACGTTAACCACACACGCACGTTGCGACGTATTAACTCGCAAATTTTAGAACGAAACGTAAAACGAAAAATTTGCGAAAGATAAAAAGTATGGTGGACCAAAGTTGTAAATAAAAAAGTTATGGGTTAAATTACAAAAGATGAAAAATTTTGAGTTAAAAGTAAACAAATTAAGAGGGTTAAAATAGACATACTTGTCAAATGCGTAAAAATAGACCAAAAACGTTAACCACACACGCACGTTGCGACGTATTAACTCGCAAATTTTAGAACGAAACGTAAAACGAAAAACTTGCGAAAGATAAAAAGTATGGTGGACCAAAGTTGTAAATAAAAAAGTTATGGGTTAAATTACAAAATATGAAAAGTTTTGAGTTAAAAGTAAACAAATTAAGAGGGTTAAAATACAAAAGATGAAAACCTTTGGGTTAAAAGTGAAAAATCACAATTTTTTTTTAAAATCACCCCATGCTTAAGGTAAACAATATAATGCAACAATGTGTTGCTAATTTATATTATGTAAATGTGGCAATGAATGTCTTGTTTTATAACACTTTGGGACGTATTACCACTCATTATGTTGGAAATATTAAAGAGGAACATACAAGTTGGCATGTTTCCTCCATCCCACATCGGTGGAGTGAGTGAAGTTTGAGTGGTTTATAAGGGATTACCCCTTATGGGCCTCCATAGTGTTAAATGGGTTGAGAGCCGAGCCGAGCCGCGAGCTCGCGAATGGTGGCGTTTGAGGCGCGAATGGGCTCGTTTGAGGCGCACTTTACACTTTGCACGTACGCATCGTCGCTAGGAGCTGAGGAGCTTTTATTTTTAGCTAAGGTCTGGTCAGGTGGGTCAGATCTGTGGATCGAATGAGATAGGGAGATAGAGATGAGTTCGAAATCAGTGGGGGTTATCTCGTTATCTCTAGTGAACTGAATTCGTATGGGATATACATCCAGCAACCGAATTCGTATGGGATAAGTAATTCGAATTGGTTATGGATTGTTATCTCACTCCCTGTTTTTCTCATTCTCTGGTATAACCAAACCTATAAATAAAAGCTTCCTGCTACCTGTTAAACACACTGATTTTCGCAGCCTTCTCTCCTCCCACCTGTGTGTTCGAGTTTTCGTTCCAGCTTCTGCGTTTTCTGGTTTCCATTGCTGTTGGAATACCAGTTCAGTTCTGCATTAAATCCTGGGAGTTTACGCTGTAGCTCACAGCAATACGAGCGCGTAAAATCCTTTAAGGACAGGAATCATCCGTGCAGTTCGAAGATTATTATTCCGTAATCGCCAGGTTGGTTTTTAATTTACGTGTTCTTTAAATTCGTCCGACAACGGGACAGTCTCCTTCTACCTTTCTTTAATCAGTTTGCTCAAGTTGGAACAAACTGGTTTGGCTGATAACTCGGTAATTAATAAAGTTATATTAATTTATTGTTGATTAATTTAATTTTCAACAATCTTAAAGGATTTTATTCTTGTGTTTAATCAACAGAACAAATGGACTCTGAACTACCAACAGCCAATCTGAGATTCATGAATCAAGAGTTTGTCAAGTTGGACAGATTCGATGCTCAGAACTATACCCGCTGGGCGGACATGGTTAAGTTCATGCTAGTTGTGCTGAAACTCTACTATATCCTTGATCCTGATTTGCCTGCAATCCCCGATGACCCTCCTCGTGAGGCAGGAGAGCTCCCAGATCCAGATTTGGCAAAGCAAAGACTTGTCCGTAAGGAAGCTGAAGATCTTTGCCTGGGCCACATAAAAAATTCTCTTTTGGATCGTCTCTATGACTTGTACGCGCCGGTAAAAAGTGCTAGAGAATTGTGGAAAGCTTTGGAAGATAAGTATAAGGCTCATGAAGAAGGTACTAACAAATACCTTATTGCCAAGTACTTAGACTTTCAAATGGTCGATGAGAAGTCAATCCTGGAGCAAGTGCATGAACTCCAAGTTCTTGTTAACAAATTGACTGCACTTTCTATTCCGCTGCCAGAAATATTTCAAGTAGGGGTCATTATTGCAAAATTGCCTCCTAATTGGAAAGATTTCTCAAAGAGAATAATGCACAAGTCTGAGGACTACTCTTTGGACGAACTGTTGAAGCACCTTCGAATTGAGGAGGAAACGCGCAACAGGGACAAAAGAGGTAAAGTCGGATCGAGTGTGAATCATGTTGCTGGAGGATCTGGTTAAAAGGGAAAAGGGGCATCAAAGAATAAGAAGTTTACAACACCAAAGAAAAAAGAATTCAAGAAGTCACAACACACTAACAACCATCAACCAAAGAGGTCTGGTAAATGCCATGTTTGTGGAGAAATAGGGCATTATGCACGAGAGTGCTCTCAGAGGAAATCTGGATCTACGGTTGGTTCTACAAGTGCTGTTGATGTTGAGAAAGTCACCAATCTAGTGGCCAGTGTGGGTCTTGGTGAAGTTAATATGCTTTCTCAATATACACGCATTGTAGCATGTAGAGGATGGTTCTTGGATTCTGGAGCCACTGTTCATGTTTGTGGGAATCGTGGCTCATTTATTACTTATGCACCTGTTCCTCAAGGAACAGTGGTGGTGTGTGCTGATGGACATCGTGTAGAAGTACATGGTAAAGGCACGATGCGACTAAACTTTAGAGATGGTCAAGTGGTTACTCTTCAGGACGTGTTGCATGTTCCTGGTATCACCAAGGGTCTGGTTTCTGCTGATAAGTTCGATCGGAATGGTTACAAGCTGGTTATCAAGAATCTTCGTGTGAAGTTTTCTCTAAATGACATCTATGTGGGTCAAGCAAAGAACACGGGTGGAATGTATCGTCTTGACTTGGCTGAAGATGGGATTGATGAAGAAGAAGATTCGGATGAAGGGGGCGTTTCTGTGATTGATGGGTTTGGGAATGAAAGTGATAGTGATAGTGGTGGTAGTGATAGTACTAGTATTGGTGAATGTAATGCAATTGGTTTTGATTTGAATGAAATTATGTCTTCTGATTATATCGCTTGTTCAATTTCTTTATGGCATAAACGTTTAGCTCATACAAATATTAAAAACATTGAAAAAATGCAAACTAAAGGTTTATTAAAATTAAAAGATAAAGACTTTGAAAAATGCGAAACGTGTGTTAAATCAAAATTCACAAAGAACCCTTTTCCAAGTGTCCATAAATGCAATACATCACTACTAGAACTAATTCATTCAGATATTTGTGAACTGAATGGAGTTCTTACTCGTGGGGGTAAGAGATATTTTATCACTTTCTGCGATGACTCGAGCCGATACTTATATGTTTATTTGTTGCATTCAAAAGACGAAGCTTTTGAGGCATTTAAAATATATAAGGCTGAGGTTGAAAAACAAAAGAAGAAACGCATTAAAATTCTTCGCTCGGACAGAGGCGGAGAATACTTTAACCGAAAGTTTGATGCATTCTGCGAAGAAGATGGCATCATACATGAGAGAACTACACCTTATACTCCCCAACAAAATGGTTTGGCTGAGAGAAAGAACCGAACCTTGGTAGAGATGGCTAACTGTATGTTAAATCAATCGGGTCTACCTCGTAATATGTGAGGGGAAGCTGTGTTAACCGCATGTTATGTTCATAATAGGATCACTAGTCGTGTGATACCTACGAGTCCATATGAGTTGTGGAAAGGAAGAAAACCAAACCTAGAGCATTTGAGGGTTTGGGGGTGTCTTGCCTACTATCGCGTACCTGATCCAAAGACACTCAAACTGGGAGAACGAGCTTTCAAGAGTGTATTCATTGGATATGCTTCGCATAGTAAATCTTACCGATTGTTGGATGACGAATCAGGTATAGTTGTAGAATCCAGAGATGTGGAATTCTTCGAGAACAAGTTTTCTAGAGATAATGAAAACTCAAATGGCACCACAACTTCTAGTACTTCTGAAAAAAGGGTTCAACCCTCACCAATAGTTGAAGAACCAAGAAAAAGTACTAGAGTTAGAAAAGGGAAAAGTTATGGAGATGATCTCTTTTCTTACCTGGTTGAAGGAACTCAAAAGAAAGTGACGAGATAGGTCATTTTGGCTGTAAATTTGGATGATGATCCTAAAACTTTCAGCGAAGCAATGTCATCAAGAGATGCCCCTTTGTGGAAGGAGGCAGTCAATGATGAAATGGATTCCATTATGGGAAATGGAACTTGGGAGTTAGCTGATCTACCCAAGGGAAAGAAACCTATTGGATCCAAATGGATTTTCAAAAGGAAGTATCATCCAGATGGATCCATCTCTGCCTATAAAGCTAGATTAGTTGCTAAAGGGTATAGGCAGAGAGAAGGGATCGACTATTTTGATACATATGCACCTGTGGCTAGAATAAGTTCTATTAGAACTTTAATAGAGGTGTCTGCTTTGAAAGGGCTGTACATTCATCAAATGGATGTAAAGACAGCATTTCTAAATGGGTATCTCAATGAGGAGATTTATTTGGAGCAACCAGAAGGGTTTGTGATGCCTGGACAAGAGAACAAAGTGTGTAGACTTATTAAATCTCTGTATGGTTTGAAGCAAGCTCCTAAACAGTGGCATGAGAGATTTGACACCACTGTGACTGCTTTCGGGTTTCGACACAATAGTGCTGACAGATGTATTTATACTAAATGCGAACCCGGTTATACAGTCGTGATTTGTCTTTATGTTGATGATATGTTGACCATTAGCACTCACCTTGAAGGTATTTCTGAAAATAAGAAATATTTGTCCTCGAACTTTAAGATGAAAGATCTAGGAGAAGTTGATACCATTCTTGGGATCAAGGTGAAGAGAACTGGAAGTCAGATTTCTCTTAGTCAATCTCATTGCATAGAGAAAATTCTGACTAAGTTTCAACACTTAAATATTAAAGAGTTTAATACTCCGTTTGATCCAAGTGTGAAACTTAATGTGAACTCTGGAAGAGCAGTGGCTCAACTGGAGTATGCGATTGCTATTGGAAGTATGATGTATACAACGCATTGCACTCGTCCTGACATTGCTTTTGCTGTAAGCAAACTGAGTCAGTATACTGTTAATCCAGGGACAAAACACTGGAAAGCAGTGGGCAGAGTACTTGGATACCTGAAAAGGACCAGTAACTTAGAACTGACATACACGTCTTCTTCCAGAATACTTGAAGGTTATTCTGATGCAAGCTGGATTGATCGCACCAATGATTCAAAATCTACAAGTGGGTGGATTTACACTCTAGCAGGAGGAGCAATTTCTTGGGCGAGCAAGAAACAGACGTGTATTGCCCACTCAACTATGGAAGCTGAATTCATAGCGCTAGCTGCGGCTGGCAAGGAAGCGGAGTGGATTAGAGATCTACTTATTGACATCCGTTTGTGGGATGTTCCAATGCCGTCTATTCCCATGTATTGTGATAGTGAGGCCACACTATCTAAAGTATACAATGCAGTGTATAATGGGAGGTCAAGACACATAGGTCTTCGGCACAATTATGTGAGACAACTGCTTGAAAGTGGTACCATCAAGGTTGTCTATGTCAAGACAAGTAAGAACTTGGCAGGTCCGTTTACTAAACCTCTGACGAGAGATTTGGTTGTGAATACCGCGAGAGACATGGGTCTAAAACCACAATAGAATTGTTAGTGATGGAAACCCAACTTGAACTTAGTGCTCCTATTTCTCAAGTTTAATGGGTAAAAACGAAGTCACTTAACGATAGAAGGTACAATCAAATTTGATAGATCCATGTGAGGTATGATAGTACGTCGTTGCCGAGAACAAGGGTGAGCTTATGCTCTTAACAAAGTTTTGGAGGCATCCAAGCAACGTGGGTGATGTAAAAATTTGCCTATATGATCTAGGGGTGGTGCCGCCTCGAGTGAAGATTAGTGGTTTATCTTATAAAGGGTCATGAAAAGGATTTATAGCGCACAGCCATATTCGCGCTCAGTGAGAACGCAAAGTCAGCTGGTGATGTGTGGGGGCAAACCAAAGGGGGCTATCAGGTTAATGGTTTAATTCCATAGGACACCATCTAATATGTCTCTTCTTGTTTATCAACATAAACTGGGTTTAATCTTCGTGACACCTAGTGACATCATTAGTCTAAGTGAAAGGAAACATTCCAACTTGGTGGGGGATTGTTGGAAATATTAAAGAGGAACATACAAGTTGGTATGTTTCCTCCATCCCACATCGGTGGAGTGAGTGAAGTTTGAGTGGTTTATAAGGGATTACCCCTTATGGGCCTCCATAGTGTTAAATGGGTTGAGAAGTGGGTGAAGCCCACACGCGCGCCGAGCCGAGCCGAGCCGCGAGCTCGCGAATTGTCGCGTTTGAGGCGCACTTTACACTTCGCACGTACGCATCGTCGCTAGGAGCTGAGGAGCTTTTATTTTTAGCTAAGGTCTGGTCAGGTGGGTCAGATCTGTGGATCGAATGAGATAGGGAGATAGAGATGAGTTCGAAATCAGTAGGGGTTATCTCGTTATCTCTAGTGAACTGAATTCGTATGGGACATACATCCCGCAACCGAATTAGTATGGGATAAGTAATTCGAATTGGTTATGGATTGTTATCTCACTCCCTGTTTTTCTCATTCTCTGGTATAACCAAACCTATAAATAAAAGCTTCCTGCTACCTGTTAAACACACTGATTTTCGCAGCCTTCTCTCCTCCCACCTGTGTGTTCGAGTTTTCGTTCCAGCTTCTGCGTTTTCTGGTTTCCATTGCTGTTGGAATGCCAGTTCAGTTCTGCATTAAATCCTGGGAGTTTACGCTGCAGCTCACAGCAATACGAGCGCGTAAAATCCTTTAAGGACAGGAATCATCCGTGCAGTTCGAAGATTATTATTCCGTAATCGCCAGGTTGGTTTTTAATTTACGTGTTCTTTAAATTCGTCCGACAACGGGACAGTCTCCTTCTACCTTTCTTTAATCAGTTTGCTCAAGTTGGAACAAACTGGTTTGGCTGATAACTCGGTAATTAATAAAGTTATATTAATTTATTGTTGATTAATTTAATTTTCAACACATTATACACTATTAACAACATACTTCAGGATGCTGTTAAAATGACACTTCAGGACCTACAAAAAAAGCCCAGCTTCATTAAAACCTTACTAAGAAACCCCAATAAAAAAAACTTAGTTAAAGGGAAAAAGAGTGCAGTTTGTATAATACTCCCCTCAAACTAATACACGTATGCAGCAACTTCTTTCAATATGTTAAGTATAATCTTCTATGATGAGTGCTTGTTTTGATCCTTTACATAGCATTCTCTGATCTAAATTATGTTAATTGTATTGTCTTTATGGATGATTTTCAATTCCTTCTTGAGTTGAGCAGTGTCGGTTCGTTGTCTTCCGTATAAGTATACTCTAGCAGCATAATCAACTAGTCGAGATTCTTGCATTTCTCTTGTAGAACAGTCTTATGTTTCGAGTCCCATAATTCAATTAATCCTTTTATACGGTTGGTGATGTTGCTTTGTTAGAAATTTTAGAAGGAATACCCAGTGACAAACAGACAAACCAATAAAACTGTAGAGGCTGAAAGTGTACATGTGAGATAATTGATTTAATAAAAGAAGGAGAAAAAGAAAAGTGTAGAATTGTGTGTGTAGCGAGAATTGAGAGAAAGAAAGAGGGAAAAACCTGTAGAACTTAATCATAAAATTCAGCAAGTTTAAAGAGAAATTGTAGATTAATCTCATGCATGAACACTAATAATTGATCATCTAAGTTTGCTAATCATAAGGTATGTTGCAATTTGTCATTTGGTGAAGTTTTGGTATGATGAGAAACTTTACAGCATCAATTTGGAATGAGTTCTTGATGATATGACATGAATTAAGGTCGGGAGTTTACTAGAATCATATTAGGAATGAAAGTTTGTGTAGATATTGTGTGTGTGCTTGTTGTAAGGTTTGTGTAGATATTGTGTGTGTGCTTGTTGTAGGTGAAACCCCTCATGTAGAATGAAATGGGTTTTTGACATAATTGAAATTGGATGCCTTTAGGTTAATTTGTTAACATAGGTAACTAGATTTCTTGATGTCGCGCGTTGCAGCGAAACAAAGCAAATGTTAATGTAAAACAAACGTTATTTGAAATTTAAGGGTGTTGTTTAGAAAGCCAAACCATCATAATCGGTTCGGTTTCAATTCATCATTGTACCGTTTTACGATACCAAATACAAACTCTATTTTGAATACAACTTTGTTTTAACAAAATTTATAACGGAATGTCAAGAAAAAATAAACACAACTACGTACTTAAGTTTTAGAAAAAGTTAATGAACATAAATTATTATAAATATATTAAATTAAATGATAAGGGAAACATGATTTAAAAAATAAAAAGGAACTATTGAAATAAAAAAATTTATATATAAAAAAATAAGGGCTCAAGAATTGAACTTGAGTATATTATATGGTAGGAAACAACTTAACCACTCCAACACCAACATTTATTGATTCAATTTGTATTTCTAAATGTATATATCAAATTAAAAAAAAGACCACTAAAGTAAAAAAAAGAACTGTTCATGGGCCTTGGCCAATAATATATATATATATATATATAGTAGTGTATGAAGATGTGATGATTGATTGTTGTTATGTTGAATGAAATATGATATCTAGTGGAAACATAGCAATATACTAGAAATTAGGCAACTTGAATGAAAACTAAAATGGATGCCCATCGAGTGTTCAATGAAATGCACCGAATGTGAATTTTGTGTTTTTGTGATGAATTCTTGTTCAATGTTATGGTTGGAGTGTAAGAATTAGTGTATGTGGTAATTTGATATAATATTATGAAATAAAAAGTATGCTAATGGAAAGAAGTCATGGAATCTAAGTATATATTTGTCAAGTGTAGGAGCGAAGGAAGAATGATCGAGTAACACTAAGTCAGAAGGAACTCAAGATCAAGGTAAGTTCTTATGGCTTATATGTTGGTTAAATTGTAGTCGGTAGTTTCCATTAAGTCAATGTCTTATGTGGAATATTGACTTTTTAAGTGGTAATCAAGTGGTATAATGTTGACCCGTTGAAATGGGCCAATTTGGGTAAAGAATGACAAACGAATAAAACCAAGACGTCGATCTTGGATATTGTTGGGTGTAATAAGTTGACACAATGTGTGTCTGGAATGCTTTCATAGAAAGAAAAGAGTGAAGTTGGATTGATTAGATACCAAGTTATAGTTATGACTTAGATTGTTAAAGAAAGAAAATTTAGAAGGTTGACCAATGGCCAACAAGATGGAAATGTGTATTGAATCTTGTTTGTTGGAATATATATTACTTGTTGAAATGTTATAGGTAAATCATTGGCATATGGTGGTGACGAGCTTGGGACGAACATACACGATTATGGGCTTCTGTGATGCTATTATGTTCAAATCAGTCAAACATTTTTTTATGAAAATATTATGGTCAAGATCATAGTTTTTATTGAAAGTACACTTTAAACTCGACTTTTGTAATTAAACGAGTTGACGTTAACCCGTGCGTTGCGGCGAAATGTTGTTTACGAATGCCTTTAGTAATAAAATTAACACAACATTAAATATTACCAATATGACAATCACATTGCATATATCAAAAGTAGAAGGATCGATATGATTGAACGGGTCAAAGAAATTAGTGAATTAAACTGCTAAGTGCTCAATGGGGCATATTGGTTAAAAAATGGCAATATAATGGATGGGTTAGTGATCGCAGAATTAAACAATAAAAAGAGAGATATGCACCTTTTCCTTGCTAATTTTGTGTTTGAACGTTAATTCCATTTCCTTCAATTTATATATGTTGGTAAATAAGTAATATTAATTTACCAATTAGGTAATATTAATTTACCAACTAGGAAAAAAACAAAATCAAATGTTCACATGGTGAAGATCAAAATGATATGTAATGTCCTATTCTTGTACAGATCCTATGCATGGTGATATTTCTAGTTAAATACAATATTAGAATCTTTTTGTCAGGATCTTAACTTCAATGTTTTTTTACCTTAATAGGTAAGTCAACGGGCCGGGATGAGCATCGGTTCCAACCCGGCAACTCGGCAAGCACTGAACCGGGACCGGGACCGAATTCCTACCAATTTCAAAACCAAAAACCACCCTTTTTATGCATTGGCGGTTTAGGTTTGTAGGCGGATCAATTTTTACAACCCAGAACGAATATAATTACAATCCTTGCTAATATATGTTGAGGTTTAATAATTTATGTTTAAAAATCTAATCTAATTTGTTACGGTGGTTATATCATTACACTTACATGATATTATATTTGAGATTTGCATGCCCTACGACGTACTCCAGCCTTGGTTGATTGAAATAGAGAGATATTTGAATGGAATTTGTTTATAAGATAATTGGCAGATTGTTGTTTTCCAAAATCGTGGATGACTTTGTTTTGGTTTTTTATATGCCTTTTCTCCAAAAAGAACCGATGCAAAAAAGAAAAACGATTTGCTTAGTGCAAAAATCAAACACTATCTCTCTGTATTTAAAAAGAAAAATAACGATAAACGTGGTGATGGTGTATAATTATATGGACTAGCGCGGGTTTCAGTTAAAGTTTCAAAACATAACACTAAGTGCGATGTGTGGATTGTTCACCCAATCGCGATTCAAAAAAGGGAGAAAACGACTAAAATGGAAAAGGCTTATGCTTGAAATCTATTGAAGAATGTTTGAAAATGTAAGATTTGATGTTGAACGTGACTGATGGATTGGTTTTTATTTATGAATGGAATCTGAAGTAGGGGGATCCGGATTTAAGGGTTTAATTTCGGTTGAAGCGGTTCTTGATTAACAGTCCTTTGAATTTTTGTGTTCTTTCGTGTTCACGGACAGAGATGAAAAACACGATCACCGAGTTTAGTTTCTTTCTTCAACAACGATGCCAACACAAAAGTCAAAACACCGGTTTCGATTGTGACAATATTAACAAAATTTTACCATGATAAAAATTAACAGCGATTTTCCGATATAAACGAACCATTCTTCAAAATCAAACCAAAGAGGAATCTACCTTCTCAATTCTATAATCTATAGCCTATCGGCCTCCATTTCTAATGAACTTTTCTTTCAAGAATTGCAGAAGGAATCAATGATCTTTTTGAATCAGAATTGTAATAGGATATTTATAATAAGGTACACATGTTAATTTATCGACGTGAATCATTAAAGACATGTCGGTCAACGTGGTGGAAAAGTTGGTTGTTTATGATCTCAGCTGTAAATTATTTAGTTAATTATTTAACAAGGTGCAGATTGGTGGGAGAAAGACATGTCGGTCAAAGTGGTGGAAAAGATCTTATTTAGGCTGCTCGGTATGGTGACGGAGGGAAGCCGGCGACGGGATGAAGACGGAGGGGGCGGCGTGGGAGGACGGCGTCGCCGAGGGGGAGGCCCACATGTTTGGTCCGTCGCAAACGGCACAACTCGGACGGGGAGGACGGGACGGAGGGGGCGGCGTGGGAGGACGGTGGTGACGTGGCGGCGCCGGGGTGGAGACGGGAACCATACCGAGCAGCCTTATGATTACAACGTGCCATACCAATCAACGCAAGTAAACAACTGCCTATATACTAAGTTGACGTGTTTAGAAAAGGGATGTAACCCAAGTTGGTTTTTGTGTTATAAGATAATTTTGGCATGAACAATATGTATGTAATTAACTAGTCTTTTTAACTTGATCCTTTTGATGATCTTGTTACCATTGTTGACAAAGTTTGAAATTGGGACCATTTTTCTTAACTAGTAAGGTTTGATTTGATCCTATAATGTTTGAGCATTACAAGTTGGTATCAGAGCCTAGGTTTGATATATTCAAGCATGGGTGGGAGTGCTTGAACTCAAACCGAAAGCTCATACGATGTGTGTGTTCGGTCGAAGACTTGGCCAAGGTAATTTTGGTAATTTTCGGTAACCGAAATGATGGGTAACACCTTGGTAGGGGCAAATAATGAAGGGTGGTTTGAAAAAGGAAATAAGAAACCTTCTTAAGGTTCTACTCGTTGAAATACGGTCGAAACGGGACTCGGGAACGGAACAAAACGGCTGAAACACAATTTAAGGGGGGGTTCCCAGATAGCGGTGCGCCGACGCCAGATCAGGCCATCTACGACGTGAAAGGGGGTCAGCCGACGCTCCATTGTTCTGTTGACGAGGTGATGACACAAGTTCTGCATTGGCGACAGACTGGCACCCCGTTGCCGACGTTGGTTGACTGAAAAATCCTGTTTTCACGTCTTGATGTCCTGTTCCACGGCCTCGTTAAACTTACCTAGTCGACTTTTACAATACAAGTCTCTAACTCAATGCCTTTATTTGTCTCGTCCATCCTATGCTCATCTTCGGGTTTCTGGGTGTCTATGTTATCTATTAATCCCTCGCACCACAATTCACAAACTTGAACATCGCTCCATGCCTTGTGTGTTTCTTGGGTATCCGTCAAATCATTGCAGGTACAAATGTCTTGATCTTGCCCCTAACAAGATCATCATAAGTAAGCACGTTATCTTCGATGAAACTACTTTTCCATATGCCAATCATCCTCAACCTTCCCTTCAAAACTATGATTTCCTCTCAAAATACTTAAACCCAATTCTTCGGTCACCAAAGCAACAAAACCCTCCCACACCTACTGCTTCACCCGATACCACATCACTCAACCACCCACACCCGATTCTTTATAACTCACCCGACCCAACTACCATTCCTTTCACCACACCTACTATGCACCATGGCCCATTTAACCCCACCTCTACACACAGCGCTCCACACCCATCCTCCCCGACCCAGTCTCACATCCCAACCCAACCCAACCCACCCCCCCCCCCCCCGTTCAAGTGACTTTTCCTAACAGTCCATCCATATCAGCCCAACATTCTATCGCCCATTTCCACTCCAACACCCACCACCTCTACTTCATCAGAGGACACCTCACCTACGTCCTCGACCTCTCCTTTACCAGTACCCATTGCTCAAACTTCTACTCGTACCATTCATACTCATGCTATGGATGGTATTACCAAACCGAAACAATTGTTTAATCATCACTCTTTCGTTCTTGCTTCTATACCGAAAAACCAAAGGCTACCTTGTTAGTTCCAGAACGGTATGATGCTATGACCATCGAATGTAATTCCCTTATTTAAAATAAGACATGGGAATTGGTGTCTGGGCAACCACATATGAATGTGTTATGAAGTTTGTGGTTATTTTGATATAAGTACAGGTCGGATGGCTCCTTGGAACGTTATAAAGCATGTCTAGTTTATGATGGGAGTAATCAGAAAATTGGTGTGGATTGTGGTGACATGTTTAAGCATGTTGTTAAATCGTTTACTATACGGACAATGTTGTCATTTGCACTATCACAGTCTTGGAATATTCATTAGTTGGATGTTACTAATGCTTTCTTCCATGGAAACTTGACAAAGACTATTTATATGTACTGGCCCATGGGTTTTCGGCATCAACAGTATCCATATCATGTGTGTACTAAAGAAGTCTCTATATGGATTAAAGTAGGCGCCTCGTGCATGGTACCAAAGTTTTACTGATTTTTTTTGTCTATTGGTTTTCAGCAAAACCGATGTGACAATTCTCTATTTGCCATGAAAGATGTCCGGCCTCTTACTCGTTTTTTGGGTATTCAGGTTACTCTAACGGGCGATTTCTATGTTTTTATCTCAATAGGCATACACTATGGACATCATTGAACGAACAGATATGCACTCTTGAAATCCAGTTGCTACTCCAGTCGACCCTAAACCCAAACTTAGTGCCTCCTCTAGTCTCGAGTTTGACAATCCTACACAATACAGAAGTTTCGCGGGTGCTCTTATGTAGCACCACAAAAATTCCGTCCAACTACGTGACGACACGTGTCCAATTCTCCAACTAATCCCGACTACGTGGAGGGATAAACCTCCAGCTAATCCGGACTATGTGGAAGGAGGAAGGACCTACACTGTGCGTTAACAGAAATGCATCCCGGATCTCCGACTAATCCCAACTACAAGGAAGGAGAGGGACTAAAAGTACCAAATCGCCAAAGAATCAAAGTCCAAGGACTAAAGTTGTAAAAATATCAAATTTTGATTTATGGAGGTCCCTTACGGACCGCAAGGCTTAACCCTTACGGTCCGCAAGGGGATTTGAATATATCAGCGCGCTTAAGGTCCTTACGGACCATAAGTCATCACCCTTACGGTCCGTAAGGGACTGCCAATGACAGCTTGGCAGCTGGCTGCCTTGGCTGCTAAGCTTGCCACCTATATTTGACTTATTTTATGTTTAATATATGAAGCATATTATATAAGTTTTTAGATGGCGTTTGTAAGGGTTAATTGTCTTGTGTAACTTTGATTGACATCTATCATTACCTTAATATTAGTGTCCAACTACAATCCTACATTATTGAAAATCACTGTATCACCACCATTTATCTTCTTCTGCCATACGTCTTCCTCTTTTTAAAATTCAGATCGAACTCACCGATCACATTACCCTACTTTCCGAACAATTTATAAGCACCAGCAGCAGCACACCCACTTTTCCGACCACCCCGAACAATTTATAAGAACCATGAAACAACTCAAATCCCTTTTGTTACACATATATACCCACCCACCCATCAAAACACACCATTTCACCCACACTCTTCACCTTATTCCACCGGAAAATCAACAATCTTCTGCCGGAAAATCAACAAACTCAATCCCCTTTTGTTACACTAATTGCAAGATGTTTGCCGGGCATCCAATGCTCACACATGGTTATAAACAACGCTGATCTGGAATTGGAGAACCGTTGTGGGTTGTATAAACAACGCTGATCTAGAATTGGAGAACTGTTGTGGGTGGTAGTTACCCGGTCCCCTGCCACCTTGGTAGTTGTTACCATATCCATTATCCCCTTGGTAGTTGTTATCATATCCTCTCGCCTTGGTAGTTGTTACCATATCCATTATTTCATTATGTTAAGCTTGATCTTATTTCATGTTCTGACAATTTGTAATGATGTTAGGTAATTAAATGCATGTATGGACATCTTCGCTATGAACACATACCGACTGCGTTTTCGTCAATTCCACATACCGGTAATAAGTTTTAGTATAATGTTACACGACC
Source organism: Helianthus tuberosus (assembly GCA_030545235.1). Lineage (NCBI taxonomy): Eukaryota > Viridiplantae > Streptophyta > Magnoliopsida > Asterales > Asteraceae > Helianthus > Helianthus tuberosus. The sequence goes on from CM060366.1 coordinate 71,417,478, forward strand.
CGAATATAATTTTTTTGTGTAAAACCGAACAACCTTTTAATAAGTTTTAGTAATTCTTTAGATAGCTTTTTCCATATTATTTAGATATATCGGATTATGTTATGAGTTTGTAAAACGCCTATGTTACAATAGTATTTGCCGTATTATTTTATATATATATATATTGGATAAGCAAAACATGTGCATATGATAAACAATACCATAACAATTATTAAACAAACAACATAATAAACAATACGATAACAATTATTAAACAAACAAGATAACATGTAAACATAAGATTAATATTTACAATGTTTTACATCTAAAACAACAAAAAATAAATATTTACAATGTTTCAAATGTAAAACAACAAAAGATAAATATATATAATAAGCAGCTACGGCGATGGTGGTGGTGGTGGTGATGCAGCGCCAGCTCGTGGAGGTAGAGGCGCGCCAGAATGCATAGCAATAATCGCCTACACAATCCACTGTATGTCCTCCCGTATATTAGCTACATCCGACTCGACCCGAGTCAGACTTTCCTCCACCCCCGCTGGAGGCATCAAACGTGGTCTCACACTCTGTCTCTTGTACGGGCTATCACCCCGTACATCCTGCTGCGATCTGTCGATCGCAACATCAACTCCCCCTCGACCCTGCTTCCCCCACCTCCATCACCCTCTCCCCCGTCACCCTCACCTCCCTCGCCCCCTGGCCCGCCTCCCTCTTCAGTGGCTGCTCTGGGTATCACTCGGTACGACCGTCGTCAAGAGACCAAATCACCCGGACCTTGTCCGGTGGCACCTCGTATGCAATCCCCATAAGACTGCGGGGACAAGAGGCACGACTAGTGCGTCGCAAGCTTGGTGATGAAGCCGCCACAGCAAATGTGGCTCGAGGTATGCTTAAAAGCGTACCCGGCGAAGTATGTGGCCAACTTGTATGCCAAGTCACCCCCCCCCCCCGCACCGGTAAGTAGGTCGTGCATAAAGAACAGGTCATTTTGGGTGACCCGCTCCATGCTATCGTGACGACCTGCAATCGTCACGGCGATACACCGATGTAGGTATCGATGCAACTAGTCGTAAATGCGCGACACCCGCGCCTTCGGGGATCGCGAACGCGGTGTCGCGAACTCCCCGATACCAATAGTGCGCCACCAAGTCAACAACACGTCAAAGGACGTGGTGGTCGGCGCATCCAAAAAATGCCTGGGATACTGACTCATCCGGTGAGTACAGACCCGTGGCAACAACAAACTGGGGGAGCGTCATCCGACGAGGCTCCCCACAAAGAGTAAACGACACCGCGGGGTATCCAAAAAATGTTGTAAACCCCTACCCCAGGTGTCGGAAAACGTAAATAAAAACTCTAATGTAATCTCCCTGTGGGCCCGCTCTCGGGTAGCCTCAAATAAACGGGCCCACGAGGAGGTAGCTGACATGAACTCTCGGACCCGACCCGACCGATCGATCCAATCTCGGTCAAAAAACCAATATCAATGATCCAGGGCGCATCCAGCTCCATCTCTCGTAATCTACCCAAATACTTGTGGGCAACTGTAACTCGGGGGATCTCGCGAACATATTACGCTATCTCTGTAAAATCATCCACAACCTCCTCCTCCTGACCTCCTCCCCGTCCTCGTCCGCATCCTTGACCTGCTCCTCGTCGACGTTCTCCAGCCACTGATGACTCATTCATATCGTCTGTAAACAATAACAATCACAGGTCGGTAAGGGATATACGATTAACGTTCACGTATTATACGAGGTGTATATGATCTGTACAAAACTCGTATACGTTTCGTATACGCACGCAGTATACGTCTCATATATGATCCATATTACACCCCTCGTATACGATCCGTACAACGCTCGTATACGTTTGGTATACGCACGTATTATTTGTCTCGTATACGATCCTTACACAACATGTATACATTTCGTATATGGACGTATTATACATCCCGTATACGCTTAAAACAATCAAGGAAAAAAAGAAAAAAACAAAACTGAAAATTCAAGAGGTATACGATCGTATACAACTTGAACATTGAAGCTATATACAACTTGAACATTTAACGGCTGCCCGCTTGGGGGTTTCTCGTAGATCGTGCGTTTGATAACTATGACGTACCCATTTTGGCGTCCGACTTCTCTACACCACTCCACCAATTCATCCATGCTATCGAATTTATAACGAAACACTTATATGTGAGAATAAATGAACGTATACGGGCCGTATAATGTTATACGGGTCGTATACAACGTTTATTATTTTTTATCCGCTCGTATACTCAATATACGAGCACTGTTTATTTCTTGTATACGGCCCGTATACAACGTCTATTATCTTTTATTCGCTCGTATACTCAATAAACGAGCACTGTTTATGTCTTGTATACGGGTCGTATAACTGTATACGGCCCGTATACTAGGGGTGTTCATCGAATCGAATATCGAATTTTCGAATTATTCGAATCGAATTATTCGAATAATTTTTATTTTCCCTTGAATTCGTATTCGATTCGAATTCGATTAAAACTTACTGAATTCGATTCGAATTCGTATTCGAATAAAAAACCCAATTCGTATTCGATTCGTATTCGATTAAAAATTCGAATTCCAATCGAATTCGAATAAATTCGATTTGATTCAGATTCTTTAAAAACATGTAAATAAGTATCAAAATGAAACTTAAATTTTAAAGCAGCCATAAAGCACGATATCACATTAAAAAGTTCCAAATAAAGTACTATAAGTCTAAAATTCAAAACAAGAAGTCGAGAATAACCACTTCACATTACAAGTTAATATTTTTAGGGTTAGAAATCTATTGATAGATTTTTTACTTAGGTTTTAGTTATGGGCCATGTAGTGGGTTTGGTAATGGGTAATTTTAATACTTGAAATAAATTTTGAAAATAATTTATAGTATAGCCTAATAAAAGTTACATATGTATTATATATAAAAATAATAAATAAAAGTGTATAATTTTTATTCGAATTTCGAATCGAATTTGAAATTATAAATTCGTATTCGATTTACTTGATTCGAATTCTTATAATCGAAACAAATTCTTGATAATCGAATCGAATTTAAACGAATTTTGAATTTTTCGAATTCGAAACGAATTCTGAACACCCCTACCGTATACAAGTAACAAATTTTTTTATTCGTATAGGTGAAATTGAAGAAATCGTACTCGGTATGTGTTCCGAGATTAAGTTTACTTTGCTTTTGCTTCATGTTTATTAACTAGTCGTTTGTTTGACTTCAAACGTATAAACAGTAATATCAAACGTACGGCAAAAAAACATATAAATAAATGTTATACCTGATCGGTTTTAAACTCACTAGGTTCCTGGTCACCGTTTGGACCCTCAGATGGTCCACCACTACCGGGAGGAGATTGAAAACTACCGGGTAGCGGTCCACCATTAGTAGGAGGGGATTGAAAACCAACGGGCGGCGGTGGATAATAACCAGCATAATTACCTTGAAAGGCATCCAAACCCCAAGGATCCTGACTTGCATCAGACGCAAGATTGAGATCGAATGGAACATTCAGATCAAACAAACACAGATTCTTGTTTTGATTGTTTTGATCACTCTCCTGATTTGACTCGTTAGCCGAGTCACTACCGAAACAAGTTTCCCCAAAACGACATTGATAACGTAATATAATTTGAATACAGAGAAATATAGAAGAAACAAATAGCATTTGAATGATAATGAATAAGATTAGCGTCGTTTATATAGACGTTTCTACGGAATATGACATCGTTTCAAATGATTAACACACGATGTTGGGATCGAACCCTATCAGAGGAACAGATAATTAAAGCCAAAACTGGGTCAGAGCAGTGGATCCAGAATAAGCAGATGTTACATACAAGTCTCTCCCCTTGAAAGTGGTTTCAACATCTGCTGACCTCCTATCTACTGATCGTACAAGCCACTGACCGTCAATCTGCTGCTCTTGTAAAGACTGATAGAAGACTAAAGCTCTGCTGCTCTATCTACTGTCTTGAGTCAAGTACTGCTGATCCGGACAAGCACTGCCGGGTTCACAGCAGTGGAAGGATGCAGCAGCTGTTTAAGTGTCTTTTATGTAATGAAATGTAATAGCAGTAGTTAGTATAGCAGTGTTTGTATAGATCAGAGGTTAGAGTTTGTTAGGAGGTTAGATGTCACTTTCATGGTGACGGCAGCTAAGATGCTCAGTGGTTTGCTAGTGCCTATAAATAGAACAGTGCTCTGTACTGTTCTATTAGCTCTTTGCAACACCGTCTTCTTTGCACGAACAAACACTGAGCTCTGGCTGAGGGGGAGTTTGTATTCAAGCATTACTTTGTAATCGTTGTTGAAATTAAATTCAATCATTCGGTTCTCTGTTGAAAATGTCTTGATCAAAGCAATACTCTCGTTTGATTGTATGCAAAGTTTGTTTCCATATTAATTCCGCTGCACAACTCATCCATTTCCATCTTAATTCAAACAGAAAATACAATCAAAACCAAACTCAGATCCAACAATTGGTATCAGAGCTAGGACAGTCAAATTTGATTTAACAATCATTTTGACATAAATAGTTCAGCTCAAAATCGTTGATATCGATAGTTTGTTCGTTTTAGTTGAAAAACAGAGCAAGGTTTAATCACCATTAAAGTTGATTAATCAGTGTCTGTAAAACAACCAGGATGACGTCACAATCTCAAGATGATAAGAATAACATTGGCTCGCTTTTTAAACCACCTATGCTTAAAAGAAATGAATACAACATCTGGGAGCGAAGGATGGGTCACATCCTTGCTCAACAGAACACTGGATGTTGGAGGTCTGTCGTTTTTGGTCCCCATGTTCCTATGGTGCCAAGTGCTGAGGATCCAAAGAATAACGTACCAAAACCTTATGAAAACTATACTGAAACTGATTTTCAAAAGTTCGAACTGGATGCCAAAGCATTTAGCATCATAGCATCTGCATTACCAAATGAGATCTATGCTGGACTGTTACATTGTAACAGTGCCAAAGAGCTATGGGATGCATTGAAGGAACAATTTGGGGGTACCGAAGAAGTGATTGAAAACAATAGGGAAATTCTGAATCAGCACTATGAAACCTTTTGTCACATTAAGGGTGAATCATTGACCCAACAATTTGAACGGTTCAGTTGTCTCATCAGTGAGCTAAGGCTTGTTAAGGTTGAATTTCCAAAATCAACCCAAAATAGCAGGTTTCTTAGGTCGCTACCTGATAAATGGGACACAATTGCATTTGTGACTAGAAACTCTGTTGAGTTCAAAGATCTGACCCTGACCCAACTTCATGGTAGACTCCTGACTTATGAAAGGGAGTTGAACCAGAAAAAGAAGTTGCAAGAGTCTGGTAAAGCCACTGATGATTACTCATTCGGTAGCACAGCTCTTCTGGGTCAGGAAGAATCTGGTAGCAGTAGTAAGGAACAGGGTTATGATCATTTCATTGATATAACAGCTGGTGGTAACTTTAACAACCCTGATCCTCACTCTGCAAATTATGCTTTTACTGCAAACACTGAAAACCAGATGTCAGATAATTTGTGTTTTGAACTCAATGATTTACAACATTTTGATCCCACTGACTTAGAAGAGATGGACATCCTGCACCAATTGGCTTTGCTCAGTGTTAGAACTAGCAAATTCTACAAAAGAACAGGGCGAAAATTCCCAGGTTTACATGGGAATTTAAGGGTTGGGTTGGATAAATCGAAAATCAAGTGTTACAAGTGCAATAGGCTAGGTCATTTCGCTAGGGAATGCAGGAGTCAAACAACTGGTCCTATAATCACTCATCCTAGCTCAAACCCTAGACCTCAAAATCAAAGCACTGTGCATTATACCCAATATACCCCTGCAGCACATGTTACCACTGCTCATTATGCTGCTGCCCCTGTGCCTGTGCATTATGTCCAAACTACTGTCCCACAAATTCAGTATGTTCAAACCCCTGTCCCCCAGGCACAAGTGCAACCTGTTGCACCTCAAACAACTGCTTCAGCAGTGGTACAACCAGATCAGCAAAGCTTTTTCACTCAAGGCTTTGTTGACTGGAGCAGCATGCCTGATGAGCTTAGTGATGAAAATTTTGCACTCTATGCTTTTAATGAACCTTCTAATGATGAATTTTGTTTGATGGCATTAGACTCAATACCGGAGGGGGTTGAAACTGAAGGTGAGCAGCTAAGTAATGAAACAGTGGATGAAGTGACTGAAGCAGTGGTTACTGCTGTGGCTGGTGAACTACTGCTGGGAGAAAGTTAAGGAACCCTGATTGAACCACTGACAGATCCATGGTCCGAAGAGGACAAAGAAGAAAAGAAAGATGAGAAAGCAGGTGAGAAAGAAGAAAAAGCTGATGATGAAGAAAATCATCAATGTGATTGTGCAATGATGGCTGCTACCAAGGTATCACCTCAAGTTCTTGAAAAACTGTGTTCTGACAATTGCATTATTGCTTTTGCTAACATCAAAGAGGTAAATGAAAACCTTCGGGATAAAATCTTAACTGATTAAGTCAAATTTGAAAGGTCTTTAAAAGAACTTAAAAACAAATTGACTGAAAAAGAAAAACAGATCAGCAGTCTGAAAGAAGAACAAAGGATAACCAAAACTCAACTCCAAACTATGGTAGAAAAATACCAAGTTTGCAAAAAGGAGTTAGAGTCCACCCAGATCACCTGTGAAAGATGGGTAGAATCATGCAAAGGGTATGAGGTTATGCTTGAAAAACAGATAAAAAGCAATGTGAAATTTGGTGTTGGTTATAGAAAACATGATGATGAAAACACGTGCTTTTGGAAAATCTGTTCAAACTACTGATGTAACCACTGAGTTCATCCCCACAAACAAGAAAGGCCAAGAAGTGAAAATCACTGACAAACTTGGTAACAAAATCACACTTGACAGACCAATGGGATCCTCTACTTTTGAGGAGCTTGAAGATTATCAGTTTAAACCAAAATGGTCTGATGAGTGTGATATTCTTGAAAATTTCAAGCCAATGGACCGTACATCAACTGATGGTGTTAAAGCTCCAAAAGCTAAAGTCATTCCTCTCAAGGACATCCCAACAGAGGTTAAAACCTCTGCTGCAAAGCAGTCTGAAAAGAGAAAGAAGAAAGAAAAAATTGATAACTTGTTTTGTGAATTCTATGAGAAAAGGAATCATCTAACAAAAGACTTTTTCCACTTAAAAGCTTATGATTTAAACAGAACAAGTGTCATTGTTTCAGCTGAAAGTTGCATTGTTTGTGGTAAAACAAACCATAAAACTCAAGCATGTGTGTATCTCAAAAACTTTGATGTGAAAAAGAATGAGTACATTGCTAAAACATCCTTGAGTCCATCATCATCATCTGTCAAATTCACCAAGAACCAACCACTGTTTGTGCCAGTTCAAACAGCTGTCACAAAACAGCTGAACCAAACATCTGTCAAAAGAGATGTTCAGGTTACTGATGCACCCCCTGCCAATCAGTTCAGAAAAGGCAAGGAAAAACAGTCTTACCAAAGGATTCCACACGTTTATGAGGCCTACAAAAGGCCTTCTAAACCTAAAGTGAACAGGCATCCTTTTGGATACCAACAGGTGATTGGTCAAAACCCTCAACAGTGGTTAGCAAGAAACAGTACTAAAACTGTCCAAACCCCTGACCTAACCACTGTCCATCATTGCGCATCCATCCCAGACACTGTTGAGACCCCATCCAAAGCCTTATTGGCTTTGGAAACCCTAATGAACTAATCCTTTTACTTCATGTGCAGGGAGCTTCTGCCTGTTTAGATAGCCTTTGGTATGTTGATAGTGGAGGCTCCAGGCACATGACTGGATGTAAAGCCCTACTCAAAGATTTCAAAATACATGGAGGGGTGATATATCCTTTGGGAATAATAGTAAAGGGAAAGTTCTGGGGTCTGGTACAGTGCAGTCTGGAAATGTAAAATTTGAAAATGTCAATCTGATAGACAATCTGAAATTCAACCTCCTGAGTGTTTCACAAATGAGTGACAAGGGGTATGGGTCATTCTTCACAAAGGAGTGTTGTAGGATTGTTGGTCCAGAAATGGTCAAAAAGATTGAAGCAATAATAAAAACTGGTCAAACAAAACTTGTTGCTCAAAGAAGTGGCAATGTTTATGTTGTTGATACGTCTAAAGAGTGTCCCAGAGCTGATGCCTGTCTGTTCTCAGCTGCCTCTAACAAAGAGACAGAACTGTGGCACAGAAGGCTGGGGCACACAAATCTTAAGACAATCACTGAAATTTCAAAAAATGGTTTGGTGAGAGGCCTACCACAAAAATTGTTTTCATGTCCTGAACATTGCATTTCCTGTTTAAAAGGAAAACAGCATAAAAGTTCTTATAAGTCCATTGAAGAGTAAAAAACAACCCAGTGTTTGCAAATGCTACACATGGATTTGTTTGGCCCAGTTCAAGTCATGAGTCTAAAAAAGAAGAGATATTGTCTGGTTATTGTTGATGACTTTTCTAGGTTTACATGTACTTTCTTTTTGCACTCAAAAGATGAAACTGCAGGCATTTTGCAAGACTTTGTGACACAGGTTGAAAAGCAATTTGACCTTCCAGTGAAAAGCTTCAGGAGTGACAATGGCACATAATTTAAAAATAAGGAGTTGGATGCCTTGTGTGTGAAGAAAGGGATTGTAAGGCAGTACAGCATCCCTAGAACACCAGAGCAAAATGGGGTAGTTGAAAGAAAGAACAGAACATTGATTGAGGCTGCCAGAACTATGCTTGCAGATTCAGGTTTGCCATTAACTTTCTGGGCAGAGGCAGTAAACACTGCCTGCTATGTCCAGAACAGAGTTTTAATAAACCCCAGGCACAAAAAGACTGCTTATGAAATTCTGTATAAAATCAAACCACTAATCTCATACTTCAAGGTGTTTGGCTGCCCATGCTTTATTTTGAACTTAAAAGATTCCATTTCAAAATTTGCTACCAAAATTGATTGTGGTTATCATCTGGGATACTCAACCACTGCCAAGGCCTACAAAGTGTTCAATACACGGACCAAGGCAGTGGAGGAGACTTTGAATGTAAAGTTCAATGAACTTTCATCAATGAAAATTCCAGCAAATCCTGCAGATCTGTTTGATCTTGAAAAATTTACCTTTGAAAATACTGCTGTCAAGACTAACAGTGCAGGTCCATCAGAGGATTCAACACCAGACTATGGGTATGAAATCATCATCCCTCAAAGGTCTGCCACAATGGGAAAAGCATCAGCTGTTCGAAACAGCTGTCAAAGCTCACCCACTGCTACCTCAACAGTTGTTGACCAAAGTAGCCCATCAACTACTGCTTCCACATCCTCTAACACTGCTGACAAAAGTCCCCAAACAGTGGATAAAAGTCAGCATGTGTCCACTTCATTACCTCCTATTCCACCACCTTTTGAAGCCACTGCTGGGTCATCAAAGTCACCAGCAGTGGTTAGCTCAGATGGTACACATTTGCAGCCTTCACCAACAAATGCCATCATTCCATACCAAGGAGATTTAATCTACTTGAGGTCTCATCCACCTGATCAAATTATTGGCAACATCAATGAAGGGGTGCTCACAAGAAGCCAAACCCAAAACATTTGTCTTTTTGCTGGTTTTCTATCACTCCATCAGCCAGTCAAGTACCAAGAGGCACTGAAAGACAATAGCTGGGTAGAAGCCATGCAAGAGGAGCTCCAACAGTTTAAAAGACAACAAGTATGGGAGCTTGTACCACTGCCAGAAGAGGTTAGTCCCGTTGGCACAAAGTGGGTCTTCAAGAACAAAACTGATGAAAGGGGTATTGTTGTCAAGAATAAAGCCAGGCTTGTGGTTCAAGGTTATAGACAGGAAGAGGGGATTGATTATGATGAAACATTCGCCCCTGTTGCAAGATTGGAAGCCATTAGACTGTTCCTGGCCTTTGCTGTCAGCCACAACATGAAGGTGTTTCAAATGGATATAAAAAGTGCTTTCCTCTATGGTACAATTCAAGAAGAGGTTTATGTCTGTCAACCTCCAGGCTTTGAGGATCCATCTTATCCAGATCATGTCTACAGGTTAAACAAAGCCTTGTATGGCTTGAAACAAGCACCAAGGGCCTGGTATGAAACTCTTTCCAACTTCCTACTCTCAAATGGTTTCAAAAGAGGTACCTACTCTCAAATGTGTGAAGAGTTTAGGGAACTCATGACAGCTGAGTTTGAAATGAGTGCAATGGGTGAGCTGCAATGCTTTCTTGGTCTCCAAGTTCAGCAGATGCAAAATGGTACTTTCATTCATCAAAGCAAATATGCAAAAGAACTTTTAAACAAATTTGACATGAATGATTGTAAACCATGCAGCACACCCATGGCAACAAATAAGCTGGTCATGTATGATGAAAAGGATGAGCTGATTGACCAAACTTTATATAGAAGCATGATTGGGTCTTTATTGTACCTAACTGCATCTAGGCTAGACATCATGTTTGCAACATGTGTCTGTGCAAGAAGACAATCAGCCCCTAGAAAATCCAATCTTATTGCTGTAAAAAGGATATTCAGATACATAAAAAGTGCTCCCACACTTGGTATCTGGTATCCAGCTAATGGGAATATCAAGCTTTCAGGATTTTCAGACAGTGACTTTGCTGGATGTAACACCACAAGGAAGTCCACATCAGGAGGGTGCCAGTTTCTAGGTGATTGCTTAGTTTCATGGCAAAGCAAAAAGCAAGCAGCCGTTTCTACATCCACTGCTGAAGCTGAATACATTGCTGCTGCAAGCTGTACAGCCCAACTCCTGTGGCTTCAAAATCAGTTGCTGGATTTTGGTATCACTGCCTTAAAGACACCACTCATGTTGGATAGTCAGGCAGCAGAAAATATCATCAAAAATCCAGTTTCCCATTCAACCACCAAACACATCGACATCAGACATCACTTTGTGAGGGATTGCTTTGAAAAAGGTTTGATTTCTCTGCATCATGTCCCAACTAAAGACCAGTTGGCAGATGTGCTCACAAAAGCACTTGATACAGCCACCTTTGAAAGCTTGGTCTCTAGAATTGGGATGCTAAACATGGAATAACAAGCAAAATCTTGTTTTTCTATGAATAAAAGCATTAAAATGTTTTCAGAAAATCAAAAATCCATCCTTAAAAATAGCTAACAATGAAGTTTTCATTAATATCCTTAAAAGTCTGCCATAACCACTGTTTGTTCAAAAGTCTGCTCTACTTCAAAGTCTATACACTGCTGAAAGCCATCCTCTGTTCTCTCATTTCCTTGATAAACTCTGTTGTTCAAAAGCAGTGTCTTATCCCCTGATATGCTATCCACTGATAGTGAAAATCATCCACTGCTTCCATTTTACCGTTGTAACCACTGCCTTCATCAGTAACTTTCATAAAAGTACTGTCCTTCATTTCCTCAGAGTTTGGCATGTGGGCAGTACATAGTGGTCAGTACTTTTGTAACTGCTGCCACGTCAGCCTTCACTTTTTCCTCAATAAAACCCCCACTTCACATCAAAAATGGGGTTTTACTGTCGAATTGAATTCTCAAAAATTCTCTTCTCAAAACAGTTTTTCCATCTCATTTCTTCACAAGTTTCTTCGATCATCATCTTCAAAATGACAAAATCGAAGCAATCTGCAAAACCCACCTCCAAATCATCGTCGAAAGCAGCCTCTCAAAAGGCCAATTCCACTGAAATACCACATAAACCATCTCACAATCTTCTGGGTCTTCTCACAAAACCCGGCACCACAGCAGCTTTCGACTCCATCATCGACACAATGGCTAAATCAAAGTACAAAACTTTGTTAACAGCCGATGCACCAATTTATTTGGCCACCCAAAGAGAGTTTTGGAAGAATGCAACCCTTGAAACACAAGGAAAAACTATGACTGCCATAAACTCTTCTCTAAAGGGTAAAAAAGTCCAAATCACACCACAAGCAATTTCAGAGGTCTTTCAACTCAAGGATCAGGAAGGTAAAATTTTTTTCCTAAAAATGAGTTAAAAATTGACTTCATTGAGCGAGGGTATGCAGACACAATGATGAAGAAAGCTACCTTACAAAAAGGTTTCTTTCCTTCTGCAACAAGGTTTTTATTCCATACCCTCCTAATGTGTGTTTCTAACAAAACCACTTCTTTTAATGAAATACCATTAAAGATTCAAAATCTGGTATATGCTATTCTTCAAGAAGAAAATTTTAACTATTCTCGGGAAATCTTTAATGATTTGGTTAATAATGTTGAAACAGAATCATTCTTAGTGTTTCCAAGGTTTTTAAGTTATTATTTTGAAAAGAAATTCAGGAAGGATGATCTTTCTGCAATAAACCAAGGTGACTCCATTCAAATAAATTGCTTAACTGCTGAAACTTTTACAAGGATGTCAACACCTTGCAAAACACAAGCAGAGATGCCTGAGCAGATTTTAGCAGTTACAACTGCTCCTCAGGTATCTGCTGCTGAGCCCACTGCTCAAGGTGATCAGAGCAGCAGAACAACTGCTTTGAAACCCACACCTAAAATCACCAAAAAGCCAACAAAAAGAAAAACACAAAAACCCCCCAAACCCATCAAAAAGGCATCTCTGGAGGATGAGATACCAGAGCTACTGCCAGTGACAACACAAAAGTCACAAGAAACCACTGCTGCTACTTCCTCACAACAGTTGGTACAAATATCTCAACCCATAGCCGAAACCCCTCCTGTTTCTTCACAAAAAGATCAGGTTGTACAAATTGGGACACCACATCATGATGCTCTGGAAACACTCGTTTCTATCATCCACAGCTCAATTCCCGGAGCAAATCCTCTTTCTACACCAAACATCACATCCACAATTCCCACACCCACTAAACTTCTGTTGGATGCAATTGATTTGAACCAGGCACTAACCAGTCCTTCTCAATCACATATTAATGAGAATATACCTCAAAAAATGACTGGGTCTGATGTATCAATCCTTGCTAACCCACCAACACAACCTGAGGAGGTTACACCCCTTGAGTTACAAGTAACTCTTGGTGGTAATCCAAGTGAAGCAGCCACTACAACTGTTGAACCCACTGGTTTACAGTTGGACAGTGGTTACATTAATAAGACTTCCTTGGAGGCACTTCCTTACATAGCACCTCTGCCAACCACCAGTGGATTTATTTATCCGACTGACAACATCAAAAGGTTGTCAAGTGTTGAAGGAAGAAGACCCCAGTACCAAGAAAAAGGGGCATCAGTGGTTAGTGTTTGGAGTACACTCCCTACCTCAACCACTGATAAAACCACTGATAGTGGGAAATCAGATGATCCCATTAAATTGGGTGATGATTTAAAATATCAGGATTTGACGGAACGAATTGAAAAGTTGGATACCTCTGTTGCAGATCTTAAAAATATGCTACAACAGGTGTTGAAGACACAAAAGATGCAATCCACTGTTGTTCCACCTCAAGCACCTGCTCTACCACAAGCTTTTGCTACAAATGAGCTCTGGAACCTTTTCCAACCTTTTCTCCAACAACAAAAAGAAATGGCTGATCAGCAACATGAACTTCATGTCCAAAAGCTGCGAAACATTATGGAGTCTAGGTACAAGAACACTCAAGCAGACATTAAGGCAATCAAGGCCCATTTACTGGAAACCACTGGCACTGCTCCTCCAACAGTACTTTTCATCGATCACCTCCCAGAAGATAATGCCAAAAAGGGGGAGAAAATTCAAGAATGGAAGAAGAAGGGAATAGATGATGGTCTTTACATTGAACCTAAAAGGGATGCTATGACCAGAAAAATTCCTGTGCCAGATGGTAGTAAAAAGGTTGATGCTACTCAAGAAGCACTTGATGAAGGAGTAGCAATTGTTAAAAGAGATAGAATGACAAAGGATATTTCAAGATGGAATGAGGAGAAAAGAGCTTTCATGGAACTGTATGCGCAAGGTTGTTCTGGATCAAAGGATACTAAAAATCCTAAGACAAAAAGGAAACCTAAGTCCATCCCATCCGGTTTTCCAAAGCCTCCAAAACCACCATCCAAAAGCCATCAGCATCAAACCTCCACCCAAACAGCTGTTGTAACTCCTGTTGTATCAACTACTGTTGGTACTTCAGTTGTTTCAACATCTGTTATCACTTCAACACACACCACTTCAACACACACCACAACCACTGCCTTACCACCACTGTCATCTCCACCAAAAACAAACTTACCACCTTATCCTGCCAAAAAGCAGAAGACAACAGATGTTACAACATCTGTTGTAATGACAACAGTGGTTGAGACACCAGTTGTTTCAACAGCTGTTTTCAAGCACAAACCACTGCCACTCAATCTACCACCACTGTTCCACCCAAAACATCATCAGTCCCTCCTCAACCAAAAAGGAGAAGACTAATCCTCAAAGATGATGACTATTCACCACCATCACCATCACCATCTTCAAAATCCCTGTCACTTGTCACCATTCCAAAACCCATACCTCTCTCTTCAGCTCAAATTCTAAAACCATTACCTCCTGCTGGTGTCTCATTTCCTCTAGAACTCATTACAGTTAGGGAAGAAATCAAATCCTTTTATTATGAGGATGACTCAGCTAAAAGGAGTTTGCCATCAGTTGAAGGATATCCCAGGCCTAACAATATTGAAGAATATTTGAAACTCAAGGCCAAGCAAGCAGAGGATATTGCAATCAGAAATAAACAAGGGAAATCTGATAGGGAATTTCAACAAAACTATCAGTTTCTACTCACACGGGTCAGAGCAATGGAGCAATTTGCCAAAAATGTATGTCAGCAAATCTCTGAAAGGGCAGATGAGTCCTTGAGAAAAGACTACATTGAGAACATCATGACCTACAAGAAATACAAGGGGGGAGAAACACATGTACAAAAACTGGACCATTCCTGAGCTTGAAAACGAGGCAGCCAGGATTCAAGAAATGATCAAAAATAAGGTCAAGCAGACTCCTCCTGAAAAGTTCAAACAATTTGAAGCTGAGAAGGCATTAAAGTTGAAGAGAATGAAAGAGGAGCTGATAGCAGCTGATTATGGGTCAAAGAATTCTGTGTCTAAGTGGGGAGAAGATAGGGTCAGGGCTACCTACAAAAGGTTAGAGGAACTTAGAAAGAAAGATCCAAAAGTTCCACAAAACCCTGACTATTCCAAAGCAGAGGTCTCAAAAAGACCACCAAAGCTGCAAATCAAAAGAACCACTACTCCAGCTGGTGCTGCCATCTACAAAAGTAGGAGTCAAAACCAGTCAGGTGCTGAAACAATTCAAGATCTAAAAGCAGGAGATGCTGTTGTAAAAGAAGGCATTAAATTAATGATAAAAGAAGATCTTGAATTGGAACAATCTGCAAGTACTACTCAGCCAGTTATGAATAGGCCAGCCTCACCAAATACCTCTGCAAATAAACATCTCCCAAGAAACCCACCAGGCTCAAAAATACTAAAGTGGGAAACTGACAAACAGACCTACGTATTGACTTTGCTCAGGTCTGGTGGAGAAGTGAAGAAAATATCAAGGGAACAAGCTCTTGGCCTGAGTCTTGAAGATTTGCAGGATCTCCTTGATCTTCCACTTAGCAGGGATGATGAAGACACAGATGCCCTAGACTTTGAACTACAATTTAAAGGTCAGATAAGGGAACTGCTGATGAGGCAATAAAGAATTCCACAATAATGAAGAGTTTTGGCATTATCTGTTCCAGGGGGAGATTGTTGGGATCGAACCCTATCAGAGGAACAGATAATTAAAGCCAAAACTGGGTCAGAGCAGTGGATCCAGAATAAGCAGATGTTACATACAAGTCTCTCCCCTTGAAAGTGGTTTCAACATCTGCTGACCTCCTATCTACTGATCGTACAAGCCACTGACCGTCAATCTGCTGCTCTTGTAAAGACTGATAGAAGACTAAAGCTCTGCTGCTCTATCTACTGTCTTGAGTCAAGTACTGCTAATCCGGACAAGCACTGCCGGGTTCACAGCAGTGGAAGGATGCAGCAGCTGTTTAAGTGTCTTTTATGTAATGAAATGTAATAGCAGTAGTTAGTATAGCAGTGTTTGTATAGATCAGAGGTTAGAGTTTGTTAGGAGGTTAGATGTCACTTTCATGGTGACGTCAGCTAAGATGCTCAGTGGTTTGCTAGTGCCTATAAATAGAACAGTGCTCTGTACTGTTCTATTAGCTCTTTGCAACACCGTCTTCTTTGCACGAACAAACACTGAGCTCTGGCTGAGGGGGAGTTTGTATTCAAGCATTACTTTGTAATCGTTGTTGAAATTAAATTCAATCATTCGGTTCTCTGTTGAAAATGTCTTGATCAAAGCAATACTCTCGTTTGATTGTATGCAAAGTTTGTTTCCATATTAATTCCGCTGCACAACTCATCCATTTCCATCTTAATTCAAACAGAAAATACAATCAAAACCAAACTCAGATCCAACACACGAATCGAGTAAGCTAACGTCGAATCAAATAACTCGCACGAATATCGAGGAATCTAATGTCTAATCACATGACTGGCATGAGAATCGAGAAATATAACATCGAGTCAAAGAATCTTACGTCTAGTCAGACAGTTAAAATTTAAAACGAAATTCGAAATATACGGATCGTATAACCTTATACGACCCGTATAAAGGTGTCGTATACATTATACACGATCAGACAAAAATCTTATTCTCACATGGTGTATACGGGCCGTATAAGGTTATACGACCCGTATAGAATAAAGTGAACTGACAAAGGCTAAAGTGAACTCACAGCCTTAGTCAGTTCACTTTATTTTATACGGGACATATAACCTTATACGGTGTGTATAGACCATGTGAGAAATAAAATTTTGGGATTACTAATATTTTTGTTAAAGTCAAATGAATTGATTGCACATCGCTTGGTAGGTATCCTTTGTTAAAGCCAAATAAATTGATTGCACATCGCTTGGTGGGTATAGTGGGCCGAATGATTTAATTGTTTCTTGTCAAAATGTAAATACACAAATCACATGGAGATAATATTAAAATATTACATATTTAAATCACTAGGAGATGGTATCGTGCACTAATTCTTAATAAACAAAATCTATTTACTTCAACCTAGTGATCAATATATTGTATCTATATATTTTGAATCCCCATGCAACATTTGACCATTCAGAAACATAATATCATCTAAGAGTGATGGCGAGAGTGGGAGTACCGGTGATAGATATGCAAAAGGTTGAGGGATTGGAAGAGGAAATTGTCAAGGCATTTGAGGAATGGGGTTGCTTATAGGATGGTCAACCATGGTGTCCCGCCTCAGCTCATGGCGGAGATGAAGACCGTGGTAGCGTCACTCTTCGATCTCCCAGAGGAAATCCAAAGCCGGGACACCCATACTAAACATGGCATGGGTTACAACAGACAAGGCCAAATAAACCCGTTCCACGAAGGTTTTGGTATCCGTAACATTCTTCTTCAGACGACTTCTGTGATAGCCTTGATGTCTCCACCCACCAAAGGTATACACAAGAATTTTTTATATTACTGGATAGTTTAGGAAACCATCTAGTACTTTTAGGCAAGGTTGGAGAACTTGCTAGTCGCTAGTCGGCCGGTGAGGTGGGGACTAGCGACTACTCGGGATTACTCGGGATTAATCGGATCGGAATTTTATATGTAAATTTTATTATTTTTATAAAGATGTATATATATACTCACACATCCATATCAATATAATTCTTAAAAAGGTAAAAGTAGTTCAAAATACAAACTAAACTTACATATAAGTCATAACATTACTTAAAATTTAAACATTAACAAATAGCTCAAATTTAATCTTCATCCCCGTAGTGTTCAATGATTTCGACATCATCCGACTCGTATTCAATCTCCTCATCTACTTCATCATCTTTCTCTGACTCAAATTCTTCGTCATATTAGGGTAAAGGATAAGGAAAATGGGCTAAAGTTGTAATCTTGGGCCTGTTTTGTAGGGATTTCAAATGGGCCGACTAGGGCGGCTTTGACCGGCTTTGACCGACTAGCGATTTTTTGACTGATTAGTGAAAAATTACACAGTAGGAGGCCGACTAGCGACTAGTCGGCGATTAATCGCCAAGTAATCGCGATTTTTGCAACACTGCTTTTAGGTGGTTTTTGGAATTATTTGACAAAAAGGTACTTCGATTGGAGATACGTCTATGTTAATTCTAGAAACTGTCTAGAAGTGTTTCATATTTTACTTCTAAAGAAAGAAAAACTCTAATACATACATGTTCATAATGAATGGAATTTTGATTGCATTTTGTAGGAAGACTATATACAAATATATAAATGCTATACGTGATCTCGCCCAACTTCTTGGCCGAAAATTGATGAAAGGAAATGGTTTGGTTGGGGATTTGTTCGATTAAGAATGAACAAATATCATTTTTGTGATGAGAGCATAGGGTTACTGGGGTCGGATTTGCACTCCGACCCTTCGTTTCTCACTATTGTACAGGACGATGACAACTTGACCACATTCCTGGCTCACTAGTTGTCAACATTGGTGATATTGGCAAGGTAAACCATAGTCACATAATTCGCGGTTCGCTCCGGTTCGGGTACGCGGTTCGGGTTCGCGATTCGCTAGTTGGGATGAATTCGGTTCGGAGGGGTAGGTTCATTTCGGTACGATCCGGTACGATTCGGTTCGGTGTACCATTCCGTCTGGTTCGGTATACACATTTCTTAATGAAATAAAAAAAAAGTAAACAATTAAAAAACGTTTTAGGTTAAAGTTGAAAAAAAGTAAAAGTATTGAGGTCTAAGGATGAAATATGTAACTTAATAAAAAAAGCTTTAGGTTAAAAATTATAATAACACAAACATAAAGGATGAAATATGTAAATAAAAGAGGTTTAGGTTAAAATAGATTAAAGAAACGCAGCCGTCATATTATGTACAGCCTCCATCTCCATCGTCTCCTCCATTTTCACTAGGGTTCATCATCACATCACAGGTAAGGTTTAATTTTTTCATCTTCGTCACCATTCTTGAGCATAAAACTTTAATTTCCCATCTTTGTACATAAAAGAAATTCGCTGAATTGATAAAGGAAATTCGCTGAATTGATGAACATGATGCGCTGAATTGAAGAATATGATACGCGAATTGGCATCGTATTATACGCATACGAATTCCGTATGGTACGAAACGTACCAAAACGAAATTCGCTTCTTTTTGAGCGAATTATGTGACTATGAGGTAAACATCCTAATTCGTACTGTTATTGCCTCGAAATTTATTCAATTGTTTTTATTAAGAGTACTAGGTTTTTCTTATGAAGATTATCTTTCAAAAGATGCATACTTCCTTTTAAAATTTAATTTTTTATTTGATTTAACTAACTTAGTTTGTTATTTACAGACTAATGTTATTTCCAAGCCCATTGGTAAATTGGATTCGTTTGTTGTGAGAACTCCTACTTTCCGTACGAGTTTTGACACCATTTTTTGCACAAACGTAGATGAACATGTTACAAACACATCTGTACAAAAAATTGTCGAGCCAGTATTTATTCTCCATATGTCACCCGTATAATTTTTCTTACGATTATGTAAATTTTCGCAGGCGACTCTTTTTTTCACTTGTGTAAAAAAATTGTCGAATCGATAGTTATTCTTTATTTAAACTTATGTAAATCTGTTTTACAAAATTGATGATGTCACACGTAAATTTTTCTTACAATTATGTAAATTTTCGCAGGCGACTTTTTTTTTTTTTTTGAAGTAGTTGATTTTTTTTAATCTTTGAAAAAAAAAACCTTTTTGGTCTAGTTCTCATGTTGTAACAACTCAACTCAATGTGGTTTTTCATTTTACCATTTCTCTATATATACACACACATGTGATATAGTGGATAACACCGACACTGACAATCATGTATCCTGTTAATTTTTAAACAAAAAAAAAATAATGCAATACCATAAATTAAATAGATATAAATGCTCGTTTTTACGATGTATTTAAAAAAATGAATATTAATGAATGAAAACATTGTGACCGTTAAAAAATCCTGGAGGCGGTTATTTTAAAAATTAACAATATGTTTTCAAGAATTGTCTCATATGTTTTATAAGTTGTAATTAGATAAATATTTAGAATTACGTAAAATTATCATTTTTTCTTTTCCTATATATTATATTATAATATAGCATAGATATATACAACATCTTTCACAAATATAACTTTTCTAATGTAATATATTCACGTATACGTCTCTTTGTATAAATACTTTATGCATAATGTTTATTGTAAGCTGTAAAATTGCATAAGTTACATCTCTATATCATTAAAAGAGTTATCAAAGATGATTGAACTACTAAGATAAATTGTGAATCGAAGTAGATTTGGAGCAACGGGAGATATTGCAATGTGGGTCACAGAGTATGTTGTTATGAACCAAAAATACGGTATTCGATTGCCCTTTTCATGTTGGGACCAAATGATACAAAGCTGGAAGCGCCATCAACATTGGTTGACTCGAATCACCCTCGTCTCTATGTTCCCGTTGATTTTAAGGAATACAGGCATGTTCGAACATCAAGGCGAGCAATCACTGGAGGTGGCCCTGACCTATTTCTATTTAACTCTACCCCGTGAATTAAGTTATATCTATGTCTTAATAATACTTTGAATAATACTTGAATGTGGGGTTGAGGTTTTGATGATTTATTACAGTTCACGATGGTGGTGGCAGGTGTGGTGGTAAAGGTGCGGTGGTGGAGTGGTGATGGTGAGGTGTAGGTAATTTATATATATATGAAGCCGCTAAAATGAGAACCACCCCAGTTGTAAGAACCGCAAGAACCACTTTCCACCAATAAGATCATGCCAACCAAAAGGTTATTTAGGTCATTTTGTTTATATGTCATGTCCATCATGTGTGTCTTGTCTCTTATTAAAGGTCTTTCACATCTCAGTTCATTTCAACATTTCTCTCTCTTTATATCTTCATCTCTCTTTACATCTTCATCTCTGATGATGAAGATCATCATCTTCACACATACACAGCCTTTATTAAAAGCCTTTCACATCTCTGATGAAGATCATCATCTTCAGCCTTTATATCATCATCTTCAGCCTTTATATCTTCATCTCTGATGAAGATCATCATCTTCGCTGCCACGTCTTCCGATCTCGACGCCTCCACCGCCACCGCCACCGCCACCGTCTTCCGATCTTCGCTGCCACGTCTTCCGATCTCGACGCCTCATCATCTTCGCTGCCACGTCTTCCGATCTCTGATTTGTGTATGATTTGTTTTGACAGATTTTGATGTTGTTGTGGGTGAGAAATTGTTGATTTTTTGTGGTTGAAAACTTGATTTAGAGAGTGTTGTTTTGGATCTTGCAGCGACGGTGTTTGGAGGTGGTTGCTATGTGAGAGGCGGCGGTGGTTGCTGTGTGAGCGGTGTTGGCGGTGAACGATGGTGAGGGGGTGGGTAAAGGGGGTGGTCGATTTATTTGCAAAGCGGTGCCCGGTGGTGCCCCGTGGTGCTCGCGTGGTGCCGGTGGTGCCCCGTGGTGCCGGTGGTCGATTGAAGTATGGTTTTGGTTCCGGGGAGGTTTTTTTTTGGCTTGTGTTCTTTGATTTTTCTGGTGATTTTCTGGTTGCCTGTGTTCTTGATTTTTCTGGTTGCCTGTGTTCTTGACTTTTCTGGATTTTTTTCGGTGGGTTTTGATGATTT
Source organism: Helianthus tuberosus (assembly GCA_030545235.1). Classification (NCBI taxonomy): domain Eukaryota; kingdom Viridiplantae; phylum Streptophyta; class Magnoliopsida; order Asterales; family Asteraceae; genus Helianthus; species Helianthus tuberosus. Next base: position 71,439,234 of record CM060366.1, read on the forward strand.
TTCTTATTGAATCTGATGGTTTTTTTATATGTTGGGGGGTTTTGATTTGTGTTCTATGAATCTGTGGGTTTTGATACGATCGATAGGGTGGCGATGATGAAAAAAAAACGTAGATTTTGTTGACGATGGCGCGGCAAGGACGGCGGAGGGTAGGTTTTTGAACCTGCAACACCACTTTTGCAGCCTCTTGATTATCGGATAATCTGAGCCAAACCCACGTTTATTTTTTTTCGAGATACACTTTTCCCAAGTCGATGACGATAACAATCTATCTGAGACACCTACCGAGTTTGCGTTTTCTGAGTGCGTTCGTTTTTGCGTAAAAACGTTTTTTGTAAAAAAAAATGTTAAACCGTAAACTTTTTAACGTAAAACGTAAAAGGTTTTACGTAAAACGTAAAAAGTTTTTCGTAAAACGTTAAAAGTTTTAGGTAAATCATAAAACGTAAAAAGCGTTAACGTAAAAAACCTGAATTTAAAAATGTTAACGTAAAAAACGTTAACGTAAAAAACCGGCGCGTAAAACGTAAACTTTTTAACGGAAAACGTAAAACGTAAACTTTTTAACGGAAAACTTAAAACGTAAACTTTTCAAACTTTTAACCTAAAATGTAAAAATTAAATCGTAAAGCGTAAACTTTTTAACGCAGAAATGTAAAACATTCTCTTTTATGTAAATTTTTTTTAACGTAAAAAAAGGCGCGTAAAAAACCGGTCGAAAAAACGACGCGAAAAAACGGAGCGCAAAAACAGGGCGTAAAACGTTCCGTAAAAAAAACGCTTGTAAAAAAACGGGGCGTAAAAAACGGCTCTTAAAAATGTTTTTAACCTCATCCATCCATTTTGAAAATCTCGGAATTTTTTTTTAACGTAAAACGTAAAAAAACGGCGCGTAAAAACCGGTCGAAAAAACGACGCGAAAAAACGGAGCGTAAAAACAGGTCGTAAAACGTTCCGTAAAAAAACGCTCGTAAAGAACGGCTCTTAAAAATGTTTTAATCTCATCCATCCATTTTGAAAATCTTAAAAAAATTATTATTAAAATCTGAATTTAAAATATTGTTTAACATAAAATTCTGTTTTTTAATAAAAAGTAATTAATGAATAGGACAAAAAGGCAATTAAATATAATATATATAAAAAGACAAAAAAAGTAATTTTACTTAAATACCCTTTTGCATTAAAATATTAAAGATATAATAAGACAAAAATTACTTAATATTATTTTTAAATACTTTTAATCTCATCCATCCATCATCTTGATCTAATGGCTAGAAAGTGGTTCGCGCGGTTCTTACAACTGGAGGTGGTTCTCATTTTAGCGGTCATATATAGGGGAGCGCTAGAATGAGAACCACCACGAGTTATGAGAACCACGAGAACCAAGTGCCACGGAGGGCCGTTGACCACGAAATTTTTTTTACACCTAGATCCGTATATTTTAAGACCGGGTGTAAAAAAAAAAATTTCAAACGGCGCGCCCGAGGGGGTAGTTTTTTACACCCAAAGTTTGGTGTTTTTAATTTTTTTTTCTTTTTTCTTTTTCTTTTACAAACTTTGGGTGTAAAAAACTACCCCCTCGGGCGCGCCGTTTGAAATTTTTTTTTACACCCGGTCTTAAAATATACGGATCTAGTTGTAAAAAAAAATCGTGGTCAACGGCCCTCCGTGGCACTTGGTTCTCGTGGTTCTCATAACTCGTGGTGGTTCTCATTCTAGCGGCTCCCATATATATATATATATATATTAAAAGTTAGGGGAAAGTTCTTGTACAAATAATCTTAACATACTAAACATACAAATTGAAGGAAAACTCAAAAAGACAAGGTGGCATTTTTGTAATTATTAATAACTATCAAAGTTACTCTACAAATATACCTAAAAAACCTAATCCCCCCCCCCCCCCCACACAACCCAAAACCTAAAAAAAACTTAACCCTCCCCCCCCCCCCCCCCAAGCTAAAATGCTAAAAAGTAAACCCCTAAAAAACCTTAAAAAAACTAAAAAAATAAAAATAAAACACACAAATTATTATTATTTTTAACATTTTTTATTAAAAAATAGCTACTTTTAGTAGCAGCAAAAAAAAAATTTTTTTTGCTAACAAAATGTAGCGATTTTTTTATAAAAAAAATATTAAATTTTTTTTTTGTGTTTTTTAGGTATTTTTGGTTGAGTTCACATTTGTATAGTAACTTTGATAGTTGGTGGTAATTACAAAAATGTCACCTTGCCTTTTTGAGTTTTCCTTCAATTTATATGTTTAGTATGTTAAGATTATTTGTATTTGATTTTTTGCCTTAAAAGTTAATACATTAAAGACTTGTTTCTTGTATTCATGTGCATATAAAACTTGTACTTTGTGTGGAAATGACCAAATTAACCTCATAGTTAACAGACTTGGTGGATGGTGTTAGAAATTTGGACTCAAATGGTTAAGAAAAGTGGTTATAAGGACTCAGGGCGTTAAACATTTTGATTTTAGACTCAAGTGGTTAAAACCTATAAAACACAACGACTCAAAAAGTAATTACCCTTAAATATATGTAAGATCAAATAAAAAGTTGATTTTGTCTACATAGGATGAGACGAAATCATGATTTTTCATTTTTTAAATCAGTGTTATGAAAAGTGTAGTAAAAAAGATGGGTGTAAGGGTACTTTTGTAATAGCTTATTTGTGGATTTTTTCTTTCCACATGCAAGGTACATGCATATTTCATCATAGAGTAAACTGCCAAAATGGTCCATGAGGTTTGATCACTTTTGCCACTTTAGTCCAAAATTCAAACCTTTTGAATTTGGGTCCCTATAGTTTCACTTTTGTTCCCTTTTTCATCCTAAAGCAAATTCTGGTTAGATTTTTCAGTTAACATCCAACGTTTTTATCTTTTTCCTCTCTTTTAATGAAAGAATGATCATATTTTTTTAATTTGTTATAATAAAACGTTAAAAGAACATTTTGCCCTTCATTAAAAGAGAGGAAAAAGAAAAAAAAAAAAAAAAAAACGGGATGTTAACTGAAAAATATGACCAAATTTTGATTTTGGATTAAAATGCCAACAAAATTGAAACCACCGTGACCTAGATTCAAAAGGTTTGAGTTTTGGACTAAACCTCAGGGACCATTGTGGCAGTTTACTCTTCACCATATTTTTTAAACATTCATAACTTTTTCATACGGTATTTTTTTTTTAAATTGCACCATAAAATCAAGCATAATTTTATCTTTAGTTTGATCGTCGTATTTTTGTATAAAATATGAGATCTTAAAAACCCAAAAAAATGCCTTGGATTTCTATTATTTTTTGTGCTAGATTTTTGTGTTGGGTTTTTTGTGTTGAATGATTTTTGTGTTGGGTTTTTTGTGTTGAATTTTTTACAAGATATTTTTGTGCTATATTTTTATGTTGGATTTTTTTTTTTTTGACATTTTTGTTTATATTTTTTTGTATTAGATTTTTTGTGCTAAATATTTTTTTTTTTGCATTGTATTTTGAGAAACAAAAAGGTGATAGTTTGTGTTTTATGACCAAAATATTCTTTGATCCTATTTATCAGGAGTGTCACATGTTATCTCCAGTTCTCCACAATACTTCTAGTAAAACCCCATGTTTTAATGGATCTTTCCCGTACTAAATATATTACACTAAATTCAGCGTTTATTAAGTTTTAGATTTTTAAAACAAGAAAATAGAAAATCAATAAAAAAATATTTTTAAGAATTACAATATTAACAATACATTTTATGTATTTATTCTTCAACTAGGTGATGCTCCGCCCGCGTTGCGGGGCGATGCTGAATAATTCTCAAACAATTAAAAAAACAGTATTATAGTTTTACTAGAAAGAAAAAGTAAAAAGAGTGTTAGACAGCTCTTTGACACGATTTTTAGCTAAGGGCAAAGTCATATTTTTATTTTTACTTGGGGGAAATCACTTTTTTTTTCTCAAGGGTAAAATCCTAATTTTTAGCTAGGGAAAACCATATTTTTTTATTTTGTACTCGGGTGCAAAAACATAATTTTGAATTGAGGGTGATATCGTAATTTTGAACCGAGGGGAAAATCGTAAATTTTAGCTGGGAGCAAAAGCATAATTTTATTTTGAACTGCGGGCAAAGACGTAATTTTAAACTGGGGGCAAAACTGTAATTTTAAAGTGGATATAAAATAATAAACTGGTGTAAAATCGTAATTTTGAGCCGGGGGAAAAAACAAAATTTTATTTTGAACTGGGGCGAAAATGTAATTTTGACTGAGGGTAAAAGCGTAATTTTTTTACCGAGGGTGAGATCGTATTTTTTAGCTAAGGGGCAAAAAGGTAAATGTATTTTGAAGTTGGGGCAAACCGTATTTTTTAACTGGGGGGAAAACGTAATTTTAAAGTGGGTATAAAATAATAAACTGCTTGGTCCAATGAGTATTGCTCGCCGCCGATTTGAACCAATGGCAGGGAAACACTATTCTGGAGCAAGAACGTAATTTTAAAGTGTGTATAAAATAATAAACTGGTTGGTCCAATTGGAAGGGTCGGCTACCAATTTAAACCAATGGCAGGAATATACTATTCTCTGTTGAAAATTTCTATTCCGCAATTGGGAGTCATAGTGGATATAAACACATGTGATGTACTAATGTGTATGTGTGATGTGTTTGAGATGTGTATGTATATGTATATGTATATGTATATGTATATGTATATGTATGTGTATATGTATGCATTACATGAGTATGATAGTGTATGTGTGTATGTCTATGTCTATCATGGTTGTAAAACAAGGTTTACAAGGCCGAGTACTCTCCGAGTAGTCGCTACAAGGTAGGCTGCCGATGCGACTTTCTTTGACTCCGCCTAATTACTCGGAATCGGTCAAACGCGGTCAACCTCGGCCAAAATCGTATCTAGTAGGTCAACTTGGGCCGAGTTTGACGTAAAAATAATAAAACATAATTTATATGCCTATCATATTAAAGAATGAATATTATTTTCATGTATTCTGTTATGGATATTAGTAAATTTATGTTATTTTACATATATATTAATTTCCAAAAACTAATTTATTTATAATTTTACATGTCCAAGTACTCACCAAGTACTCTCCGCCTAGGCCGAATACTCTTAACTCCCCGGTCGACCGACTAGGGAGCGCCTAACGACTTTTGCAACCATGATGTCTATATGTATGTGAGTGTATGTGTATGTGAACTCATAAATTTCATGACAACTTCAAGAACTCGATTAAAAAATCAATAAAAAATTTACATTACCATTATAGCTCAAATACAACATTAAAAAAATTACTCTCCGGTTATTTCATCTCTCTAAATTACTTTTAACAATTTTTTTTACAGTTGCATCAATTGTAAACTTACGGAAGTTGTATTTTTCCAAATATATGTAAAAAAGAAATTGATTTTGTATTTTAATAATAATAATAAATTAACGTCAACTCGCGCGTTGCGACGAGACGTTGATTATGAATGTGTTAGTATCATCACCCTATACCATTGCACCAACTCGTACTTTGACCCTCAAGTCTTAATTCAATTGGTTGAATGCACTTAACATAGGATAAAGCAAGGAATTTAGGTTTAAACTACTGTAAATTGACAACAAAAATCTAAACTGCCCCATATAATATTCAACATCACAAAAATCTTGGCCCACTCGTGTAAACTATTGTTCCTGGAGTAAACTGCCATTTTGGTCCCTAAGGTTTGGTCACTTTTGCTACTTTAGTTCAAAACTCAAATGTTTGGCATCTGGGTCCCTATGTTTTCAGTTTTATTGCTATTTTGGTCCAAAAATGAAATCAGGTCATATTTGTCTTATAAAATCCAGCAATTTTATCATTTTCTTCAGGGGCAAATCAGGTCATATTTGTCTTATAAAATATGGTATTTATTTTTAAAAAAGAAATGATCATTTTGCCCCTGCAGAAAAGGACAAAATAGCAGGATTTTATAAGACAAATATGATCTGATTTCATTTTTGGACTAAAATGGCAATAAAATTGAAACCACAGGGACCCATATGCAAAAACTTTGAGTTTTAGACTAAAGTAGCAAAAGTGACCAAACCACAGGGACCAAAATCGCAATTTACTCTTGTTCCTGACTTGAAATCAAAATCACACATAATTGAGTTTAAAATATATAGAATCAAGTCAATGTTAATTGGATTTTCGTGTTCCATTTATTCTCATTAACTTTCTTTGGCACCTTCATCTTTCCATTGCTACGTACAGGGACGGCTCGGAGGGGGTGCGAGGTGGGCGACGGCTTAGGGCACAAACTCAACCGGGGCTTTAAATTATTATTTTTTAAATAAAGTTACACTGTAGAACTTAGAATATATAAGTACTGAAATGGAAATGACATGACGAGGCGCATTGTCTGGTTGTTTCCAAGTCACTTTATTTGTGAGCAGGCCTTGGTGTTCTAATCCTGATAACTTCATTTTTAGTTGATTTTTCCTTATCTTTGTTACCTATGCATTAAATGCAAATGATATTAATTAACTAATTTTATGTTACATTAAATCAAAATGGAATCATAGTAACTTCTCAAATCTAGTTTAAAAATGATTATTTATGTTAATTTCTTAAAATATTATTCAATCTACAATTAGTTTTATTTGTTCTATTTTTTTATGAAAAAAGTCTTATTTTGTTTTTTTTTTCTTTCAACTTTGTGTATTTTCTAAATAAATTTGGATAGGTTATGATGGTTTTACATGATTGTAAATAACGATTTTTAATGTTACGGCGTAACTATTCTGTATTTTCTGAATTTACCCTTACAACGTGTTTTCTTTCTACGTTCGGTTGTCCTAATGCGCGTGTGATGTGCTTTTTATCTACGTTTCCACGTAAAAAAACAGTCTGCCACAACATGTTGGTGATTCCACAAATTTTTAATTCATTTTCATTTAAAACTTTTTTTGTATATTCTTTTTAAAAATTTATATTTTAGGTGCCCGTATTTTATCTTCGCACCGGTCCCATAAATTTTTGAAAATTTTCGAAGACGGCCCTGCATGCATGCAACAATTTTCGATACCTCTAAACTCTTTCTTCTTGAACCAATTTTTTTTTTTTTTGAAAATTAAACTTCATTAAAAACAACCTCCGACCCAAAAGGGCAAAAGGCCAAACACAAACAGAACCCCCGACCCAAACGGGCAAATGGAGAAAACAATTACAACATATACATAGGATATTTATACCACACCTTCCAACTAATATATTTACATGAAGACATATTCTTAATCCAGCCATAACCCCTTGACTTTATTTCTGCTATAATCTCTTGAGGGCTTCTCCCGATATCATTGAACACCACATCGTTTCTACGTTTCCAGATACACCACACTGAAGTTATAACCAAACCAAACATAATCTTTTTAGCTCTTTTCCCCAAAAAGCAGGAATTATGGATATCCAATAAATCTTTGAAGGCGAAGGCGAAGATCGGGGGAATTTTGCACCATGCACTGATAGCCGCCCAAACCCGGATAGCTATCGAACATGCCGTGAAAAGGTAATCCGCCGATTCCTCGTACTCATCGTAGAAAGGGCATATAACCGACGTAATATCGGCATTTCTTCTTTTCAGGTTGACTCTTATTGCCAGCCTGTCTAAGTTGCCTCTCCAAGCCATTATGTTACATTTTAGAGGAATCCATTTGCACCAATCAAAGTTAGGGAGAGAACTATTTCCCCTGTCTTCTATGAGCGCCTTTTTTCCAAGACCACCGAGAACCCCTCCTGATTTTCATCGTTCCAGTACTATGAATCCATATCATTGGACAGTCTCACCATGTTGATAACTTCTTGAACTTCTTGACATTCCTTAATCTCGATATCCGTCTCTGGTTGTCTAATCCAATTCCACGAGTAGCCATCACTACTGTAGGTCCGGCTAGGGGAGGATCTAGTCGCCTAATCCTTGTGTACAAACCAACCCGGTTGTGCGGAATCCAACCGAGATAGCAAACCGAGATAGAACACGCAAATGATAAACACACAAGACTCAACGATTAACACCACTTGTATTAATGCGTATGAAAGGTCCGGTTACATGCTCAATGTTTACAAATCAGTTCTGCAAACTCTCAGAGTGTGTGTGTGTTCCTTATCTGCTCTCAGTGTTCTCTACTGTGTCTTCTATGAAGTGAACATAACACACGGGTATTTATACCCAACACAGCAGGTCTGGTCGAAGGATCAGATAGTATGATCGAAGGATCATCTATCGACCAGAACCAGCTCGAAGGATCAACATGTACCACGAAAGATGTGATCTTTCGTGGTCCATCCATCGAAGGTCATCTTTCGAGCTTATCATCATCAAAGGATAAGCAATCCTTCGTGACACATCCTTCGACACAGACACATTACAACCAAAATGTTGACTGTTTGGCCAAGTCAAACCAGGAGGATGGTTGACTTGGTCAAACTTACAAGACTAACAACGACATCGTTTGATATACAGACAAAGTACAGACACAAGTGCACCAACAAACTCCCCCTTGGCTGTAGCTTTGTCTTGATCTTCATTCTTGTAAGTTCTCGTGTCTTCAAGTCTTTGACTTCTTTTCTAGTCTACAAAGTCGGAGGATCTTTAAAGTCTTCACGTCTTGAAAGCAGAAAGTGTACCAACAAACTCCCCGTTTCATGTAGGAAGTGTGTTGACAAACTCCCCCTTAACATAAGCTCCCCCTTGAGTTATGCTCGTGAAATACTTGTTCATTATGAAGTGAGATCCTTGTGGTGTTGATGATGGTTAGCGGCAACTCGATCATTTTCATCACTTGAGTGCCTTCACGTCGTGTCTTCATTCCGAAGCTTGTCATTGACCATGTTCTCCTTGCCTTTAGAATCTGCACATGCAAGAAATCTAAACGCGTAATGAGAACAATTGCTTGGAATATAGTAAACATAAACAAACGACACACATGTGACCATTGTTTAAACAAACACCGTCCGACAGCTTGAAAGTTTAAAGTATTTTATCAATTTCAATTTCAACTTTCAACACTTTGCAAATTTCGACCGTTTATGAAGATTTAGCATTTTCGGTTTTCGTTCAGGTTTCAGGTAACGAAGACTCGAGTTCCAACATCGTACGATCGAAAATAAAACAGAAATAAAATCTTTTTGGCTTTTAGAAAGTTTATATTAAAACACACCTAAAATCTTTTTGGTATTTTGAATATTTCAAATTTAAAGACTGAAAGCAGTAAATAAATATATACGAAGATGCAGAAACGAAAGCATAAAATAAATATTTACAGACATTCTTTTTGCGAGTTTCGAGGGTAAGAGAATCATATCAGTGTACGGTCATGCCAAAACGCTCTTGTTGTTCAATTAGTTAACATTAAGATAAGCATCCTATAACAATTATCGGTATTGTAGTCCACTTAAGCTCAACTTATCAGATGTAATCATGGCGAGGGGATACGTTAAGGTATGATTTATACTTACCGACCGGTGTTCATCCACATCACGACACATTCCCGTATCAAGGTATGCACGAGGGTTCATCTTACCGGTGAGTATACCGATTATCATCTGTTTGACCGTATATGATGTGAGATTCTCACTTATTTTGATTTGAAAACAAGCCCTATGTGATAGAATCACTTATTGATGAGGAACTTGATTTTCATGCATGAGGGCACAGGAGCAAGTCCGTGAACAGGTCAGTACTTTCGTACAGCAGAGAGACGAACTTGACTCCCGGAAAGAATTTGTGATATATTATCACTTATATGGGGACATGTGATTGTTGATCACTTATTGAGGTCGTATGCAGTATGTACACGTATGTATGGTATCATGGAAGATCTAGACTTGCGTCCCCGTTATTTTTCGGTAAAAGATACAACCATGATACCCAGATGATAAGCAGCATAAAGACCGAATATCTCAGAACCTCGGCAATCTCTCAAACGAAATTTCGGTACTAAGACCATATGCCAATGAATGGTTCCCACCTGGTCTTCAGTCGATTTAAGTTTATATCACCCTGCACACTTTAAAATGATTGTGAGCCTACCGATACATCTTATATAGAGCTGCTTATCGTTTTTCATTTAAGGTTTAAAGAGGTTTGGACAGACCACTGATGTACTATCATTTTCTCTTTTGCTCGCCAGGAAACTCATTTTTTTTTTCTATTGTTTTTGTGTTTTTGAAATTTTTCAATGTTTTTGGATTTTCAAATTTTGGATTTACTCCCCCTAAAATCAATAAACCAAGACAAATTTAAAACATAAAGTTATTTACAAAAATGATTTTCCGATGTTGGTTTTACTCTTGCTTGACCTTAATGCCGTTTACCAGTAATAAATAGTCAAATCTTGATTTGTCAAATGCTTTGGTAAAAAGGTCGGCACGTTGGTTATCGGTGTGGACGTAAGCAACATCGATTAGCCTTTTCTCAAAGCAATCACGTATGAAGTGATACTTAATTTCGATGTGCTTAGTCTTTGAGTGCTGCACAGGATTTCTAGTGATCTGTAAGGCAGCAGAATTATCAACGTAAATAGGAGTAGTTAGGAATTCAAAACCGTAGTCGCGCATTTGTTGTTGGATCCATAGGACTTGGGAGCAACAACTTGAGGCAGCAATGTACTCAGCTTCGCATGTTGATGTAGCGACGCACGTCTGCTTCTTGCACTGCCATGTGACTAGACGACTTCCTAAAAACTGACATCCAGCCGTTGTGGATTTGCCGTCGATTTTGCATCCGCCAAAATCAGAATCACTGAATGCGATCAAGTCAAAGTTATTATCCCTAGGGTACCATAGACCGGTGTCAGGGTAGCCCTTCAAATAACGAAAAATCCTTTTTACAGCTGCAAGATGTGAGGCCTTCGGGTTGACTTGATATCTGGCAAGCAGGCACGTTGGGTACATTATATCTGGTCTTGATGCTGTGAGGTACATAAGAGATCCGATCATCGCGCGATAGTACGAGGGGCTAACAGCTTCACCCTTCAAGTCTGGAGTAATTCCGTGATTTTGCGGTAATGGGGTACCGATGGGCGTTGCATCAGACATCTGGAACCGGCTCAAGATGTCACCAACATATTTAGTCTGATGGATGAATATCCCAGACTCGGTTTGTTGTACTTGTAGGCCCAAAAAGAAGGTCATTTCCCCCATAGCACTCATCTCGAATTTATCCTGCATAACACGCTCGAAATCCCTACACAAAACATCATTAGTAGAACCAAATATAATATCATCAACGTATACCTGTACCAGTAAAAGATCTCCATCTTGTTCTTTGACGAAAAGAGTACAATCGATAAGACCTCTGCGAAATCCATTCTCCAGCAAATAATTAGATAAGGTTGCGTACCAAGCTCGCGGTGCTTGATGAAGACCATAGAGAGCTTTGTTGAGCAACCAAACCCGATCGGGATGGATAGGATCTTCAAAACCTGGAGGCTGTTCGACGTACACCTCTTCTTCCACCACACCATGTAAGAATGCACTTTTCACGTCCATCTAGTATACCTTGAATCCTTTGAATGAGGCATAAGCCAGAAAAATCCGAATTGCTTCTAGACGCGCAACAGGTGCATACACTTCGTTGTAGTCGATCCCTTCTATCTGACGAAAACCTTGAACGACTAGCCTTGCTTTGTTTCGGATAACGATTCCACGGTCATCCTTTTTGCATTTAAACACCCAACGGGTACCAATCTTCTTATAACCAGCAGGTTTCTCTACGAGTTTCCAGACACCAAGCTTCTGGAATTGTTGCAGTTCTTCCTGCATCGCTTCAACCCATGAATTGTCTTTCAAAGCTTCTTTCCAAGTTCTTGGTTCTTCCTGTGAGACATAACACGCGAAAGACCAATCATTTTGTTGACCAGATTCTCGGATAGTTGCATACAAGCCTGCATTGTTGTTGTTCTGCAACATGTTTCTTGTTTGAACGCCACTTTGTACATTCCCGATGATGTTTTGTTGAGGATGGGTATTATGAATCCTTGTTTCTGGATTATCTTGAACTGGAATATTTGTACCCAGATTGTTGAGATTGAGATCAACAATCAATTCAAGGCCCGGAATTGACGAAGAGGATGATGCAGTAGCTTCAGCTGTTCTAGGGACATCCACTGGAGGAGTACCCTCTGAAATACCATGAACTGCTGTTGGAGCTTCTTGATCTGCATCTAGAAATTCATCATCCTCTGAAGATTCGTTCAATTCGGAAGCATCATGAAAATCCTCATTGTCGAGAGCATTATTGTTCACCGAAGATGGTTCTTGATTGACAATAATGGGACGAACCAACGGTGAATCTGTTGCATTATCACTCTCGAAAAACATCCTTGCCGCAGCATTTTCTTCAACTGCTTCAACATTGATCGAATTGAAAAAGTCATCGTACTCAAACATCCAAGGCTGACCAGGATTTCTGACTGGCAAAGTGTGCCTTTGTACTCTGACTTCAGACCATTCCTCGACCCTTTTAGTCTCTAGATTCCAGACTCTTAAGTTCGGGGTGGAATACCCAAGAAAGTATCCTTCAATGGCTCTTGCCCCAAACTTTCCATTAGGATCGATTATTGTGCACGGAGCTCCAAACGGTTCAAGATATGACAAATCTGGTTTCCGTTTATTGATAAGCTCAAAGCAGGTCTTGTTGTGCCTTTTGACTGTAAGGACTCGGTTCAACGTGTAACATGCAGAGGACACAGCTTCAGTCCAAAAAGGAATCGGCAACTGTGACTTTACCAACATTGTCCTAGCAGTCTCGATCAATGTGCGGTTCTTACGTTCAGCGACGCCATTCTGTTGAGGAGTATAAGCTGCACTAAATTCGTGAAGAATACCTTTTGAAGTGCAAAACTCCGCCATGGCATGATTTTTGAATTCAGTACCATTGTCGCTACGTATCCGCCTAACCTTCAAGTTGTAAAGATTCTCAATCTGAATGATCAAGTTTTTGATAATACCGAAGGTTTCGCTCTTGTGTGCCATGAACGCCACCCAAGAAAATCTTGAATAATCATCAGTTATCACGAGGCAATATTGATCATTCCTAATGCTTTTGTGCTTGACAGGACCGAACAAATCCATGTGCAAGCGTTCAAGAGGAACAGCCACCGTGTTGATCTTCTTTGTAGGGTGTCGCTTCTTCGTTTGTTTTCCTTTCTGGCACGAAACACAGACGTCTTGGAGATGGAAGTTTTTAAGAGGAACACCATTCACCAATTCATTTGACACCAAATGATTCATTTTGCGTAAGTGAATGTGACCCATTCGCCTGTGCCAAGAGATTGTGTCTTTTTCAGTGGCTTTGGAAACGAAACATGTTGCTTGTGCAGACGTTGTGATAGCTTGGCTCATATCAAGGACATACAAATCATTTATCCTTGGAGCCGACAAAAGAATCCATTCTTTTGGAATTTTGAAGCCGGGTTTCAGTACATAACATCCATTTGCATCAAAGTGTACTGAGAACTGCTTGTCACAAATTTGAGAAACACTAAGAAGATTGTGATCAAGTTGTTGCACAAAGTTGATCTTATCAAAGCTAACAACCCCGTTGGAAATCATTCCTTCACCAGTTATATATCCGCCCTTATCTCCAACAAAAGCAACATAACCTCCTCTAATAGATTTAACGTCGTAGAGAAGCTTCATGTCGCCTGTCATGTGCCTGGATGCCCCACTATCAACAATCCAATGACTACTGACAGTTCCTCCTGGAACACCCTGCACATGAACTCACATAATTAGTTGGAGATGGGGACCCAAGCCATTGTGGTCTTGGGTCTTCCATTTTCATCAATGACAATAACCTCTACTCTTTGATGATTCGAAAATTGTGATGGTCCCCCTGAATTTGTGGTTATTTTAGGTTTCCATGTCTGTTGAAATTTACCAGTTTGATTGTTTGAAAGTTTAACTTCGTGATTGTTTGAAGTTTTTGAAAATTTTGAACTTTCTGGTTTAACTGGAACCGTTTGTTTTTTAACCACTTCATTCTTAAGTGCCTTTTCAACCACCTTGACTTGTTGGCGTTTCTGTTTCTTTTCCCTTTCTCTTACAAGTCGGGGATCTTGTTTTACAGAAACAGATCGCTTTTGGTGATTGTGTTCACGGGGATCATCATCAATTGCTTTCAACTTATGAAGATACGGGCAATTTCGAATGATATGCCCAATTGTACCACATTCAAAACATGATCTTCGTTCAACAAACCCCGAAGTATCATGTGATCGTCTTACCGATGATGATGAACTTTGTGACCCCGAGGTACTAGGTTTTGAACTACTTTGTTCATTCCTTTTCATCACTGTTGCCTTTTTGACAAAATCTAAGTTAGATTGATTTTCAAATGTTGCGATTTTGTCCGTTCCCTTGGATTTCACAAAGTTCACATTCTTTTTCTTCTTCTGATTCGGCTTCCTTAGACCTTGAGCCGGTGTCTTACCTTTGGATTTGGTATGATTTTGCTGTTTTTCCACTGTTGGTAATTTCTTGTTCCCAAATTGTTTTCTAACTTCAGCCTTTGGGATAGGAGGACACTGTGTGACTGTAACATGTGGTCCTGTCTTTCCCAAAAACTTACTTGTCGAATTTTCAAAGACTTTACTGATTAAAGATTGATTAACATTTTTAATAGGAAAATCTTTGTCTGAGTAAATTTTATCATCACCAACAAGAGTGTACAGCAAATCCACACTCTCCGACTCTTTTGCAGACACGGACTCGATTGCAACAGTCTTAGCGGGCTTTGCAGGAGGATCACATAGAATATGATTCTCAAGAGGTATGTCCTCTTCTTTTATCACCGCATCAGATTTTGCTGAAATAGCATCATCAGATTCATCATCAGAGGAATCAGCATCCTCAATCACAACTGGAGGATCCTGATTCTGTTCAGCAGTTACAAATGTATCTGCTGACGCATCTGAATCTGATGATACTTCCTTCTTGTATCCAAGTCCTGCAAATTCTTCAACAGCTAAAGGAACAGATGGTTCAAAGAAAACTCTATCTTCCTCATCCGGCATGGCATCATAATTATGTCTCACAGGCGGTGGACATTTCTTGTAACCTATGCATGTGACATCCCGTTTCTCTTTCTGAACATCAATGATGTGATCCAACACATAGCTAGAGCTCAAATAACTGTCTAGCTTAAGTTGGATCGCCTCACTTTCAGTTTTGACACAAGCCATTTCTTTTTGCATTACTTCCAGACGAGTTATATACAAATTAATGTCGGTTTGTTTTCTGGAAACCATTTTAGTTAACTCGGTTTTATCTTTCTTTAACTTCTCAATTACCGATTTAAACTCCTTTTCATGGTTTTCATAAAACATGTTGGCTTCAGTGCACTTTGAAAGATCAACGGTCAACTTCTGGTTGTGAATGAATGTCACATCATATTTCTCTTGCAAAGCCTCATGCTTGCTTTGCAATTCACACCACTTATCATTCACTAAAACATGTTTGTCTTGCAAGTCAAACAAACTAGCTTGTAAAGCATCGTGTTTGCCTTGCAACTCAGACATGTTTGCTTCCAAATCAGCACATCTAACATTCAAACTATCACAATTATCACAGCTAACAGAAGTGGGTTCATTGACACATACCTGACTTGATGAACTGTCGACATTAGCCATAAAGGCTGAATGGAGAGAAGACGAAGAATAAGCAGCTTGATCCACCAAAATAGATCTTCTTTGAATTCCTGCTGCAGCTTCCTCCAATAGCTCATCAATATTTGCATCGACTGACGCACTTGATGTGTCATCCACATGATCATCGCCTGAAGCGGAGGACTCTTCATCTGAACTTCCACTGTAACTGGAGCTGTCTTCATCTTCAGAAGATTCAACACCATTGGTGGAAGATTCTCCACCACTGGCGTGTTTAAGATCCTTGACAATTTCAGCAAAACACGCTGTTCCATCTGGAGCATCATTATTCAGCTGAATTGACCAATCACAACCTTCATCTACTTGAACCACAAGTGCCTGGTTGGCATTTGATGGTCCTGGTTGATTCTGGTTGTTGACAGGCACCAATGTACGAACATTGTTCCTGTTCTGGTTCTGCTGGTTGCCTTGACTTCTGAAGGGATTTTGGTTCCCATGTTGAGATGGTCTTGTACATTCCCTTTTAAAATGACCACGTTCACCACAATTGAAACATTTAACAGCCTGTTTATCAAACCCATACTTGGTGTCTTTCTTGCTCTCCAAGCTGGTTCTGCCAGTTCTCTCCATGAAATCCTTTGCTCGCCTAACAGCACTTGCAAAGGCCCACTTGATATCCATCATCTCCATCTCCTCTTTGTCAATCTGCTGATAGTCTTCTTGTGTCAGATTAATATTACCAATCTGACCTTCCACTAATCCACAGTATGCGCTCACCAAAGTGTTTAGCAGCTCCATGTGTTCTTTTGCTATTTCCACACTGACTTTAGAAAAGCTTGAGGTGTCGAGCCGTACTGTATTTGGCTTTGATTGCTGACCAGCAGATGATGTGCTTCCATAGCATGCTTGCTGTTGAGGAGGAAGTGGATTCCCGTACATGTCTGTTGGTACGGTAGATTGAGGAGGAGGAGGAAGTGGATTCCCATACATGTCGGTTGCTCTGATAATTTGTTGGCTTTGCTGTTGTGGTGCTGGTTGAGGAACTGGATCAAGAGGATTTCCATACATGTCTGTTCGTGCAGGCTTGACCGGAACTTGGATGGTATTCCCAAACATGTCAGTAGTAGACACAAACGCTGTTTGAATTGGAGCGTGTGAAGCAGGTTTTGCAGAAATACCAGAAGTTCCATAATACATCTCAGGATTTTGTGGCACTGCTACTCTTTTTGCCTTGAGAGTTTCTTCCTGATTCTTGTTTTCCAAGATTTGAACAAAGTCATTGAAACTCGTTGTAGCTAAAGTACCATTGTACTTCATGATCTCCAAGAAGGTATTCCATTGAGGTGGCAACGCATCTGCAAACTTCTTCACAATCTCTGTTGGAGTTACAACAACCTCAAAATTTGACAACTCAGTCAGCAGATGATTAAATCTACTCATCAAGTCTCCTAAAGACTCATTTTCCATACAAATAAAGCCATCAAACTCTTTCTTTAGCAATTCTTTTCTCAATTGGCGTGTCGCTTCATTTCCTACGCCTCTTGTCTTCAATGCGTCCCACAACCTTTTCGTTGTCTTATAACTGACGAATTGATGATAAATGTCTTTACTTAACGCCTGAGTAAGAATCGCGTATGCTTTCTTTTCCAAATCATACACCTTTTTCTGATCTTCTGTAAGATCTGCAAATGTAGCAGCAGATGATGCAACAACCTCTATTGTTTGATCAAAATCTGTGATGAACCGCAACCACAACTCTGTATTCTGACCAAGAACATATGTATGAAATCTATCAATCCATCCTGGATATTCATATAAGTGCATCAACTTTGGAGGCCGATTCAAACTTCCCGTTTCACTCTCGCTTAAGAGAATGCTTTGAATACTTGGAGTTTGATTTGATACGAATGCCCATTGACCGGTAGACATTGCATTAGCTTGTGAGGATACTGATGCGGAAGATGACGGAGCACCAAAATACATATCTGTATTTACCGGAGTATTCCATCTTGGATTCATTTTTGATCAGCCGAAGGATACCTGTTCGAAAGACTTGTAAAACACAAACTGTTAAACTTAAACAGACTAAGGATCGAAAGATCAACACTTGTTCGAAGGATCAACAGGGTTCGAAAGATCTCTGTTGAATTTCGAACAAAGATTTCGAAAGATTCACCAAACCGAAGGATCCTTATCTTTCGAAAAAGGACTGTAGACCGAAAGATGAACACGAAAGATGACTTCGAAAGACTCCCCAATCGAAGGATCCTAGTCTTTCGAGAAAGAGCAGTAGACCGAAAGATGTATGTTTCGAAAATATTCCTTGGACCGAAAGATAAGTCTCACACTTCGAAGGATGCTCGAAGGATGACTATCTGTCGAACCTCCTTTGGTCGAAAGATGATATCCTTCGATCTTACTGACACGGTTGACAAATGTGACAGGTAGGTGAAAAGTTGACGGGTTGGTGAGAACTTTCGGCAGAAAGTATGTTCAGACCATATCTTCTGAACATGCAGGTTTCACCAAACAGGTAATGTCCAATATTTTAATCAGTTTACTCTTTTCAATGCACAAACAAGTTTAATATTCAAATTTTTTAAGATCAAAGAGTGTAAAATTATGAAGAACACTTGAATATGTCAAGAACACAGCCCAAATATCTGAGTTTTCCGGTAAACCCACTAACTTTCGGAACACAATATTTGCTAAAATGTTTAACAAAAACCCAAGACTAGCATGAAAACATGAAAAATAACAAGGTTTTTAACAAAACACCAAGCAAAAACAGCAAGATTTTCCAGAAAATATGAACTTTAAGATCCCGAAAAAACAGCAAGAACACCTCGGTTTTAACAAGGATAAGAGCCAAGGCTCTGATACCACTTGTAGGTCCGGCTAGGGGAGGATCTAGTCGCCTAATCCTTGTGTACAAACCAACCCGGTTGTGCGGAATCCAACCGAGATAGCAAACCGAGATAGAACACGCAAATGATAAACACACAAGACTCAACGATTAACACCACTTGTATTAATGCGTATGAAAGGTCCGGTTACATGCTCAATGTTTACAAATCAGTTCTGCAAACTCTCAGAGTGTGTGTGTGTTCCTTATCTGCTCTCAGTGTTCTCTACTGTGTCTTCTATGAAGTGAACATAACACACGGGTATTTATACCCAACACAGCAGGTCTGGTCGAAGGATCAGATAGTATGATCGAAGGATCATCTATCGACCAGAACCAGCTCGAAGGATCAACATGTACCACGAAAGATGTGATCTTTCGTGGTCCATCCATCGAAGGTCATCTTTCGAGCTTATCATCATCGAAGGATAAGCAATCCTTCGTGACACATCCTTTGACACAGACACATTACAACCAAAATGTTGACTGTTTGGCCAAGTCAAACCAGGAGGATGGTTGACTTGGTCAAACTTACAAGACTAACAACGACATCGTTTGATATACAGACAAAGTACAGACACAAGTGCACCAACAAAGACCAGACCTGCTGTGTTTGGGTATAAATACCCGTGTGTTGTGTTCACTTTAGAAGCAAGATAGAGGACACAGGAGAGAACACTGAGAGCAGATAAGGAACACACACACACTCTGAGAGTTTGCAGAACTGATTTGTAAACATTGAGCATGTAACCGGACCTTTCATACGCATTAATACAAGTGGTGTTAATCGTTGAGTCTTGTGTGTTTATCATTTGCGTGTTCTATCTCGGTTTGCTATCTCGGTTGGATTCCGCACAACCGGGTTGGTTTGTACACAAGGATTAGGCGACTAGATCCTCCCCTAGCCGGACCTACAACTACCTTGATCAGCATTCAATCTGTCCGCAACCCTGCAAGATTTAAATCTTTCCAAAACAAACAGATGAGGCCATCTTTTCAAAAAAGGAAAATCGCCCACCCAGGTGTCTAACCAAAACCGTATAGCGTTACCGTTTCCCACTTTACCCATAATCATCCTGTTTAAACTCTTCCTGTTAAGTTTTATTTTGGAAATAACTTTTACAATATTAATCAAACATCCAGGATTGTTACCATTAAACGGCAAAAAACTTCTTTGATTATCTTTACCATGACACGCTTCTACCACTTTCCTCCATAGATTTTGATTTTCGACCTTGTACCTCCATCCCCATTTATAAAGGAGAGCCTCGTTAACATCTTTAAGCCTATTAATACCCAAACTCCCCTTGTTCTTGGGCCAAGTGATACTAACCCAAGCCACCAGGTTTATTTTATTAATGTCACTTGAACCCGCCCAAAGGAACCTTCTCATTTTTGTCTCAAGACTTTTTATGATACCCGACGGGACCTTATATAATGAAAAGTAATAAATAGGTAAACTCTCCGAAACAGAGTTGATCAGAGTAAGCCTCCCCCTATAGAAATAGTTTTTGCTTTCCAGACCGACAATCTTTTATTGAACACCTCAACTATAGGGTCCCAGTTACTTATTCTATTCATATTAACCCTCACCATAATCCCTAAGTAGGTCAGCGATATATTATCCGTGTTACACCCAATCACCTTAGCCATATCTTTGATTTCACCCTCATTTACCCCCATCCCATAAAGATTGGATTTGTGAAGACTGATTTTTAAGCCCGAGCACATATAAAAAATTCTGAAGTATCTCGCCACATTCGTCACATTAACCCTGTCCCATTCCCCCCAAAAAGAAGAGCGTCATCGGCATAAAAGAGGTGAGAAATGACCGATCCATTATTTGGGGTTTTAATCCATTTGAAGTACCCTTCCAATCCTGCTTTGCAAAAGATGCTAGACAAAGCTTCCATAACCAGAAGGAATAAAAACGGAGATAACAGGTCCCCTTGTCTAACCCCTTTATAATAGTTAAATTCATAATTGGGGGGCCCATTCACTAAAACCGAGGATCTAGCCGAAACCAAAACCCCACCCACCCATTTACACCATAAGTTAGGAAAACTCATCTGACCTATGATATGCAAGAGAAAACTCCAACTCACATTATCTTGAAACTAATTTGTAGTCACCAATTCTGATCTTTTTGTTTCTTTTCCAGATATTAACAAATCAAATTGTCCAATTAAACTAAATTGCATTTGTAAAAAGAATCCTGAATTTCAGCAGATTCCTTGTGACCATCTACCCTTTTAATTCCTGCTTCATGCATTCTATTCAGGTCGGTCCAGTGGACTGGTCATTGTGTGTAAATCGGAACGAAGAAAATAAATCGGTGATATGGGAGGCTCACAGTGTGGAAGCGTTCCGAGGTCTAAATACCATGCTGGAAATGGGTGGTTTTGGTGATAACCCAGTTTGTTATGTGGGTGGTCTTATGGTTATGGTGGTGTTCAAGGATAAGAAGACGGCACTCAAGTTCATTAGGAGGAAAGAAGAGGTGTGGGGTGGGCTTATGTCATCGACCACACTTTGGGAGGGCCATCTACTCTAACTCGATTGGGTGGTGTGACTGAAGATTCTTGGGGTACCAATCATGTTAAAGGCTAGTAAAATATATGATAAAATTGGAGAGATGTATGGGAGAGTGGTTTGTAAATCGGAGTTTTCATGGGCAGTGGCAGACAACTCATACGGTAGCTGTGGTGTCCTGGTTAAAGATGCAAGGAGGATTGATGAGGAGGCGAAAATCTTATGGGAAGGAAGTCGATTTCGTATTTGGGTGACGGAGGAGGAGTATGACGAATTCTGGGATTTGGTGCAGGGTCTGTCACCCACAAACCAAAGCTCTCCGGTAATGTCGGTACAATCGGTGGTGGAAGGGGTCAAAGAAATGGAAGAGGGGGAGATTAGGGGACACGATGCCGGAATAGAGGGCGATGACCGGAAAAGCTCACCGGTGGCAGTGGAATCACCACCAACACCGATTGATATTCTATCGAGAAACGAATTGTCAAATGATTTACGTGAGGTGCATGGGAAGCCTGTAGGACGGCTAGGTTAGGTGATGCAATGATGACTGCGGCACAGGACTCTAGGGATGGTGAGCATGTGACTGACACTCCTGAACGGTCTTTTGACCTAAATAAACATTATGAGTCTTTTTCTGTTTGAGCAATAACAAGAGCAGGCCCAGGCCCAAATATTAGGAGTAGGAAGAGACCCAGATGTGTGAGAAGCCCAAGTCAAAATAGAGAAGAGGGGCAGGAGATAAGTGGAAACAAGGAAAAAGGGCCCAATATTTTTTCTCAATTTATCTTTGTTAGTGCATATGTCTGTTGACTTCGTCTTGTATCGAGTCATGTAACTAGATTGGATAGACTAGAGCTCGGTAGACCAGAAAATAGGAGTTTAGAGGATATTATCTAGGTCGCACGAGCTGGCTAATCCAGCTCGTACGGTCTGACCAGGTCGCACGGGCTGGTGAGTCTAGTTCATGCGGTCTGGCGATTCCTATAAATAGGTGAGTCCAGGTCTTTATTTGTAACTTTGTGATTCCGGAGATGAAATGCTTCCGAAGTGTCGAACGATCTGTAAACACTATCAAATCAATACAATCGACAGTTAAAGTGATTCTTTGTGCAAATCTAGCTGTTATAACATCAATACGTTTGATTCCGCCTTTCGTATTGATCAAGAACTCTTCTGAACGGCTCGTTTGATCGAATCCCGATCCTACAAGTGGTATCAGAGCTCAGGAGGAAGAGTTCTTACCATTTTAGCTTGTTTTCACGGATAAAACTGATTTCTACTCATTTCTACTCATTTTTCTACATTTTTTCATCAAATTTACCGAGATTCCACGGTTAAAATGATCTGATTTTGTGTTATAACTCGTAAAACATCGTTTTGAACAACCTGTGAACAATTCAGAACCAAATTCAACCTAAAACTTGATAAAAATTGACAAAATCATGAACTTTTGGACTTAGAATTCTCAAACGAGGTGGATATTCATCCAAACCGTTTGAATATTGACCCAGATCGCTTGATTTTTTTCCAAATCGCGTGGAAAACCATTCAGATCGTTCGAAAATCACCAGATCGTTTGAAATATATCCTTCAGGTCGTACGGTTTGAGTTAGGTCATTTGAAAATTAGTCAGGTCGTTTGAAATCTTATCAGGTCGCGTGAAACTTAGATCAGATCGCACGGGTTGAATCCAGACTGCACGAGGACAATGAACTGAACCAGGTCGCTTGGTTTTGTGAATCCAGACCGCCCGAAATTCAACTCGTTTGAAGTATCAAACACTCAGATCGTTTGATCTTGTCAGGCCGTTTGTGATTTCCAGCTCGTTTGAAATTCTGATTTTGTAAATCTTTTCACCGAAACATGGACAACGGATTTTACAACGCGTTTGCTACTGCTCCGGTCGCTCCAGTTACCGTTGCCGAAACTGTCGGTATCGAGAATGAAACGGGAACTTTCCAAAAACCTCCAAAGCTTATGTATATTGAGGATTTTAAAGGGTGGCAAGACCGTTTTGAAAACTGGGTACAAGCGAACAAGTTTGATGCATGGGTTTCTTTAGAGAAAGATTATACTTTACCGAAAGATGAACTTGGAAATGAAAAACAATTAAGTCAATTTTTACCGAATGAAAAATTAAGATACACCAGTGAAAAAATGATGATTAGCATTCTTCAACAAGCAGTAAAAGAAGATATTTTTGTTTTGCTTCAACATGAGGGAACTGCTAGATCAATTTGGAGAGCGTTGATTAAAAAGTTTAAGGGTAGTGCCGATATAATAAAAAATAAACGAGCATTACTAAAGAAATCGTTTGATATGTTTACAGCTTTTGAAGGTGAGACGACTAGGAATATTATCGAGAGATATTGTCATCTAGTCATGGAGATGAAAAGATTGGACATCAAGAAAGAAGATGAAGAATGGGTTGATAAGCTAGCCGATGCGCTACCACAGAATGAATGGGGAACACATCTGTTGATTTTAAAGCATAACCGACAATTTGAAGATATGAATTTAAGTAGGTTTATCCAGAAGTTGGAAGAACATGAGCTATCAATTCGAAAAACTGCTACAATGAGAAGTCCGGGTGCTCAACAGGATGTTAGTCTGTACTACAGAGAAAACAAGATTGAGACTACTCCTAGTTCGAAGATTCAAACTGCGTTCAGTGCTGAAAATTCTTCCAGAACAAATGCAAGCAATACAAATCAGAACAAATTTCTCGACACCGAGTTCTCAACAACAAAGTTCAACAAATTTTACCGGTCAAGTATTGCAATGCAATGTTGCATTACATATTCAAAATGGTCAAAATTTTTCTCCAGATATTGCGAAGCAACACATGGCATCTCTTGTCACTGTGTTAGAATCGTATGAAAGCTTAGTTACTGGACGAATCGGAAATCCAATGCTTACTAAAGAGGATTATGATCAGATTGATTCTGAAGAACTTGAGTTGATGGACATCAAGTGGTGTTTAACTAGCGTTTTGAGAAGAGCAGAAAAGTTCAAACAGATCACCGGAAGAGATGATCTTCGTGAGGCTGCAACATCTCAGCTAGGTTTTGACAAATCGAAGGTTACTTGTTTTCGTTGCCGAGAAAAAGGACATTTTAAATGAGAGTGTACAAACAGAGAAGCAACCGGAAGAGAAGATCCTTTCGGAAACAACGATTATCATAGAAAAGCAATTTATCATCAGGTTGCTCAACAACCATATCAACAACAATCTTCACACTCACGTACTAATCCGATTGAAGAATCAAAGGGTAAAGCTTGTTTTGGTCTGGTAGACCAAGAAGATGAAAGGATTTCGAAAGATTTCAATTGGGATAATTATGATCCTTCTAGACCTTCAGTTTCTAAAGCATTTGTTGCTCGAATCTTTGAAGATTCAACTTCGGAAGAAGAATCAATCAAATCTAAGAACAGTCCTAGAAGACAACCGATTTTTAAATCTTCAGGAAGTGATGAAGACACTGATGATGAGGAAGAGTATATTAATAAAGCTAGAAAACAATTGGATCCTTAAAGTTTTGATTTGTTTTTTGCAGATAAAATCAAGATTTTGAAAGAGAAAGGGGCTTCTAGACTGAAGAGAGAAATGGAAGCAATAAGGATTGCTGAAGAAAAGACTGAAGTTAAGATAGAAGCTGATAAGGCAAAAGTTGAAGAAAAACCGACAGAGAAGGTCGAAGTTGAAGAGAGTGAAGTGAAGATAGAAGTTGAGAAAGAACCGATTGTGATTGAAAAGGTGGTGGAGAAAATAGTTGAAAAAATAGTTGAATTTGAAAAGATTGTAGAGGTTGAAAAATCTTGTGCAAAGTGTTTAGTACCTTGCAAAAACTGTGCTGAAAAGGATACAAAATATGCTGAATTAGAGAAGCTCAAAGAAAATTTGCAACACAATGTGAGAAGTAAAAGGGAATCATATGATCTCCTAAGCAGCAAAATGAACTTGTACAAAGGAGCTAGTGATGAGGATATCAAGATGAAAAATCTTCTGAAAGCAACAGTTCTTCAAAAGCGAACTGCAATCAACAAATATATCGAGATTATTGCTGGGCTGAAACAAGAATTGGCAGCAATGACGATCGAAACAGAAAGAGTGAATACTTTACTTCAAAGTTATCAATGTTTAGAGTATGTTATTGATCGCATCTATCCTACTGTTGCAGCTCATAAGTATGAAGAAGATGAAGAAAATTCTGGTAAGAAAACTGGTTTGAATTATAACAGAGTAACAAATCCAATGTGGGATGGCTATACCCCCCGACACTTTGAAAAGGTGGCTGAAGCACTCAATCTGAATCTGAAATCCGAGTCTATCGATGGATTACCAGATGATATTGATGTCACCTTCACAGCATTAGACATAGATCATTAGTACGAGTTAATTAAGAAAGTGGTCGATCAGGTGTTGGATAAAGATGAAGAGTCAAAGTCAAAGTCTAAATCTGAAAATTCGAGTTCATCAGACATAAGTTCGAGTTCAACGGTCAAAAGGGTTTACAATAAAGGTTTTCTGATATCAAAAAATAATTTGAATGACGAAACATTCAAAGTAGCATATACTTTGAATAACTCCGACAAATTATATTCTGATGAAAAATTTCCAATAAGAGGTGTTAAAACAGAAATGATTAACAAGGTTTTCAAATTAACATAAATTAATATTTCTGAAATAAAAGATGTAAATCTTACTGAAAAACCTAAAAAATACACTTCAAGAGTTCACAAAAGATTGAACAAGAAAAAGGGTTACAGTTCTGGTTCGGGTTATCGAAAGAAACCAAACCATAACAGTAATTTCAAAAAGAAAGGATTAGGTTTTATTCCACCAGAAAATCATAAAAATTATAAAGAAGTTAAACTAAAAACTAAATTTGTTTCAGGAGCAAGTTTTGAAGAAGAGAAGGAGAAACCTTTCTGGAAACAGTCAAACAAGGAGTTTCTTGCCGAAAAGCAAAGGAATATGTTGAAGGAATCTGAACCGAGAGTTGAAAGAAGAACTTGTTTCAGATGCCAAGAGGTTGGACATATTGCTTGGAATTGCTCAAAGCCCATCAACACAAAACAGGGAGTTTCTTCTAACTCTAAATTGAAAGAGAAATGTGTTGATAAAAAGGAACAAACAACAGAGAAATTTAAGGAGTTCAAAAATTCGACTTTCGAAGTTGGTGAAAGTTCGAAACATTTTTACAAAAGAAGAGCAAATCTTAACAAACATAAATGGGTGGTTAAGAAATCAGAAGTTAGTTCTGGCAATGAATCTGACTCGTCAAAGTCAGAGAAGCCATCTGTTGTGCTAAATGATGAGATTTCCATTCCAATAATGGATGATGAAAAATTTCCACCATTGTCAAACGGAAACTTGAAATCAAAAATTGGTAAGATTGTGATTTCAGATCAATTCTTCTCTTATAAGAAAGAATTTGATGCTGAAAAGGCATTTAATGGTAAAGTGTTACATATTTTTGGTAAGATGGCTGATGGGAAGGTGAAGGGAGTGAAAGAATTTTATGAATCGAAATTTGTTAAACCAAATGAGGATGGTTCACCCATGATTGATCAGGCATGGGTGAGATTCTTTAAAAAGTAAAATCCTGACTTGCCGGAGCTCCCAAGTTGGTAATCGTGGAGCATGAATCGGCATCATTCTTGAAAAATGTTTTGTGAAAAACCTACAAATGATAGTTTTTACAAAGTGGTTGAAAGAACAAAGTGATGAATGAATTCCCATGATGTGTGAAATCAACAAAACTAATTTTCTGCAAAAAAACATTTTGATTAAAACAAACTTAAGTGTTTTGAAATCATAATGGGAAAATAGTTTGTTGTCAGGGGGAGTTCTGATTGTTTGAACCAAGTGGATGGAGAATTGAAGCAATTCACATCAGTTTGTCATTTTATTTGTACAGTTTATTGTTTTTACTTTCAAATTTTCCCGGAAAATCAAAAATTGAAACATATTTTTGATTTTAGGGGGAGTAAAAAATTAAAATTTTGAAAATTTGAAAAAACCAAAAACATGATAAAATCTAAAATACAAAAACATCAAAAAATCAAAATGAGTTTTGTTGTGAAAAAAGAGGAAATGATAGTACATCAGTAGACAATCACAGTATGCTAAAGAATTGGAAAGTTAAAATGTGATAAACGGTCTCACTGATGATATGCCAGTAGGTTTTTACACGCTTAGTAGATTGTTTTCGAGATATAAATCTAAATATCAAATACTTACTTACCACGTGGGGAACATCTCTCGAAATATATAAATAACCCCTGAAATCTTGTTTGAAGGGCTTTCTATTTCTAACATACTAGGTCTTTATGCGTGATGATATCTGGGGTATTATACTGGGACTTCTGATTTTGCGGGAGCAATAGCCTAGTCCTCGTATAATACTCTGCACTGCTTTAATCATAAAGCCCACCCTCAACATAAAAAATGGTGAAACATTGAAAAATGCTAATCATGTGCTGTTGAAGAAAAGATCCCCAAACGGGACACACCTAAAGTCGAGCCATCATCTCTTTGTCTGAACGGAAGTTCTAACTTGAGCTCTCATGGCCTCGCATTACCCATTTACATATATCATTAGTGTACATTCACCTGTAAGACTGAATATAGGAGTCTGGATACGGGAGTATATTCTGAGGTGGGACACGCGAATAAGTTTAAGTCCTTAAAACACTAATCCGTATCTCGAAATAATTGAACTTTGTGTGAAAATTTAAGTGGATCAGTATACTGACAATCTAAGTGAATTGTTTAGAACTTAAAGTCTAAGAAGGTCAACGGTGCTAGTGATTTGTCATAAACTGATATGACCCTCTTACACAAACTCACAAAAATATGTCTGTAAATAGTTTATTTCCCAAAATCCAAAAAGATTTTCAGTGTATTTTAGCATAAAATTTTGGAAAATAAAAAAAGATTTTATTTTTAATCTTATTTTCGATAACTGATGTTGAAAAGTTGTTTTTCAAAATTCCGAGTGCTAAACATGATAAACAACAGTGGGTTGGGAGAGTGTGTTTGAAATGAAAAATGAAGTTAAAGTTTGAGATAATTTGAGAAATGTTATAAGATAATCTTACAAATGATGTTTTGAGGCTGATTTCACTGTTAATTAATCAAGGTCATTAATTTGAACTTGATATAACTATTGTTAATGTTGAATGATATCTACAAGAGGTTTCTAAATTTTATAAATTTTAACAAGTGTGAAATTTACTTTTGGGTAGAGAATTGTGTAGGTTACCAGGTTTCTGATCCTGTTGCTACAGAGAGCCATCCGTGACCACTTTTTGGGTGTAACATGTTTACTTACCAAAACTTACAGATGAACATTTTACTTAAATGCACGAACATTCCAATAACATGCTTGTATACGTGATTGCTTGATACTTTAAACTTGGGTTGAGGACATCTTGTGTTAGACTTATCATTAACTTCGTACGAGCCTATCCGTGACATATATAGAGCTATAGGATTAATGCACCGCCCGTAGACTTGTGGTTATGTCATGAGCATATTGCGTTTCATCATTGGTTTGATATGTTAGACACATGCCGAATTTATTATTTATCTTGAATCATATGCTTGCTATGAGGAATTGTTTAATCATCTTTTATGCTATGTACGTACCAAACTTGTATACTCGCCTTTGCTTTTGCATTGAACTTTATTTTAAACATGTTACAGGTTGAGGATGATGGTTGCTATGAAAAGAAGTAGCGACGATGCTTAGATACACATATAGACGTGATAGGTTTAATATGTTGTATCAAATTTTGTTATTGTTATGTTTTGAACATGTTGTTATTTGAAATTACGAAATGTTTGACAATTTACTTATGAAATGAAATCGATTTATTTAAATATTGTCACAAATAGTATTATGAAGTCTCTTGCAATCTCGTTTTTGTCTCATTCCAATGTTTCCGCCATCGGTTGGGGTGTGACAGATTGGTATCAGAGCCATAACTATAGGGAATTAGGTAGAATTGCCATGTTCGACCTAGTCTATAGTAGGAACCATATTTTTTACCATTCTTGTTTCATGCTTAAAATGTTATGCTTCCTTCCTTGCTCATTTCTCTTCTTTTGGTCTTAATACTAACATTATGTCTTTCCTAAGACAATTTACACAATACACTTGAAGACTTGGAGACACTCTTTATACAAAAGAGAAGAGTTTACCAAAATAGGCGTGAAACCCACAATTTGGTGAACGACTCTCATCCCGCTTATACTTTCTTTTTGCACGAAACTACGCCATTAAGCTAGGAGTGAAATCCACATCTTAATGGTAAATTTCCAACTCAAACTCTAGTGGACCCTCGTCAAAGTGTTGAAATTATATTTTGACCCGACGAGTACTAACCACATTAGGGTACGAAATCGTCAAGTTAGGGGTGAAACCCGCACCTTGTCGATTAAGTCTCATTCCTCGATTTTTGATCTCGCCAAAGTTTCGATTGTTTCAATCGATTAGAGACGTGTAGTAACTGGAAGGGTAAGATATCGTTAATCGCTTCACGACGAGAGTATCTTACCTATAGGCCAAAGCACGTTTCTCTAATTTGAAAGGACTTTCGATTCACTTTGGAATAGTCGACGTTTCTCTACCCGAAACAATCCTATGTTTTATGAGCCTCTCTTTTATGTGATTCAATTTATATGTGATTTTTATACTTGTTACCTCCTTCGTTTGAAAACCGTTACACATTTCGCACGTCTCGCGCAATCAAAACAATAACAATTCTCATGAACAAAATAAATTTATACTCTTTCTATGCATTCATACGTGTCGATACTTGTTGAATACTTGTTGAATTCATGCAAATTATGTGAACCATACGTGATACATCATGCTTATATACTTAAACTTGCAAACTTATTTTGAATTTATGATCAAGTCTCATCCTTTCCTTTCCTTTCGAACTTCTAGATGGCATCTCCAAGCTCATCAAAGAAGACCAAGTCAAAGAAAGGCTCCAACAGCGAATCCATCCCCAAACAAGAGCTAGTTGGGCTCATTGCTGAACAAATGGCCGACCAAATGGCTCGAGTTATACCCGACATTGTTAGCCGTATTCAAACCAACACCTGTTCGCCTCATGGCTCGATAGACTCCAAGGTGGAGAAGCCAAATACACCTTTTCTCTTCAAACAATTCATGGCTTGCAAACCATTGGAATAGACTGGAAAAGATGGTGCTACCGCACTACTCTCTTGGTTTGATGCCATGGATATCACCTTTTGTCAGAGTGGTTGTCCTGACGACCTACGCACCCAAAATGCCACAAGGGTGTTCTGATCAAGAGCTCTTGATTGGTGGACCTCTGAACGAGGCGCAAGAGTGAGGACGCCGCCCACACGTTGCCATGGTCGGAATTGAAAAAGATTATGAAGGAAGAATTTTGTCGGCCGCACGAGATAAGGAAACTGGAGAGTGAGTTTTGGCACCTAAAGCAGGTGGATGACGACAATGATGGTTTAACCCTTCGTTTCAAACAGCTTAGTATCCTCTGCCCCGGCCAGGTTGATACCCCTGAAAAAGCCATCAACAAATACATCCACTACTGCCCTGATTCCTTCATGAACCTTATGGAAGCTGCTTGCCCAGCCACTATTGAGGAAACCTTTCGTTTAGCTGCCCGTTTGAATAGTAACCATGTCATGCATAAGAATGCCATAAAAACCCCATTGAAAAATGTGCGAGCATGTTTTAAATGTGGTGACGTGAACCACCTTGCCAACGTGTGTCCACAACGATATCAGCCTCAACAATAGTAGCAGCAGCAGCAGCCGCCACAACAACAGCAACAAGTTCAACAACCTGCTAGAGGCCGAGCTTTTGTCATCACTGCTGCTCAGTCTCAGAATACGAACGATGTCATTACTTGTACGTTCCTTGTGAACCATGTTTATGCTTCATGTCTGTTTGATACTGGCGCTGATAAAAGATTTGTTTCGTTAGAATTTGAACAATTGCTAAAGTGTAAACACTCTAAGTTGCCAAAATCTATCGCTGTCGAAGTCGCTAATGGTAATCCGTCTCTGTCGATTCCGTTCTTTCCAGTTGTTCTTTGATTCTTAACGACCATATGTTCTCAATCGATCTTATACCTATGCAAGAGGGTAGCTTAGACATCATAGTAGGCATGGACTGGCTTAGGCAAGTTCGTACTGAAGTCGTTTGTTCCGAAAAGTTTATCCGTCTTCCCCTTCCAAACGGTGATTCTCTACACGTGTATGGAGAGAAACCTTCTCAAGGTCTCAAGCTTATGTCGTGTATCCAAGCGAACAAATGCTTATGTAAGGGCACTTTTGCCTTTCTCTCCCAGATAGTGGAAAAGAAGGATAAAGGCCCAAGCATAAGCGACGTCCCCGTTGTACGTGATTTCCCCGATGTGTTTCCCGACGATCTTCCTGGTCCACCTCCTACTCATTCTGTCGACTTTCGCATCGATTTAGTGCCTGGCGCAACACCTATCGCTAAGTCTCCCTACCGTTTAGCACCCTATGAGATGCAAGCGCTCTCGTGATAAAGGCTCTATACGCCCTAGTACTTCTCCTTGGGGCACTCCCGTTCTGTTCGTCAAGAAGAAAGATGGGTCATTTAGAATGTGTATTGACTATCGTGAGCTCAACAAGCTTACTATCAAGAACCGGTACCCACTTCCTCGCATCAATGACCTCTTCGATCAGTTGCAAGGCGCGACTTGCTTTTCAAAAATCGATCTTCGTTCGGGGTACCATCAACTTCGAGTCCTCGAAGAAGATGTACCTAAGACCGCCTTTTTTACGCGTTATGGTCATTACGAGTTCGTGGTCATGCCCTTTGGTTTGACCAACGCACCTGCCGTTTTCATGGATTTGATGAACCGCGTGTGCAAAGCGTACTTGGACCATTTCGTGATCATATTCATTTACGATATTCTTATCTATTCCAAGACACAAGAAAAGCACGAGCGACACTTACGTCTTATCCTTGAACTTCTTCGTACTGAACGTCTATACGCCAAATTCTCCAAGTGCGAATTTTGGCTAAAAGAGGTTCAATTCCTTGATCATACTATCAACGAACTTGGTATCCACGTTGACCCCGCTAAAATCAAAGCTGTGAAGAACTCGATCGCACCTAAATCTCCATCTGAAATTCGTTCGTTTCTTGGTCTTGCTGGTTATTATCGTCGTTTTATCTCCAACTTCTCAAAGATCACTGTTCCTTTGACCTCCTTGACTCAAAAAGAGAAACCTTTTGTTTAGGGTCCCGAACAAGAGAAATCTTTTCAAATGCTCAAGGACATGCTTTGTAATGCTCCTATTCTCACGCTTCCTGATGGTAACGATGACTTCGTCGTGTATTGCGATGCTTCAAACCTTGGACTTGGTTGTGTGCTTATGCAACGAGACAAGGTCCTCGCTTATGCGTCGAGGCAACTCAAGATACATGAGAAGAACTACACTACTCACGACCTTGAACTTGGTACAGTTGTTTTTGCGTTGAAAATTTGGCGACACTACCTTTATGGTACTAAGTGTGTGGTCTTGACCGACCATAAGAGCCTTCAAAACATCTTCGACCAGAAAGAACTGAACATGCGTCAACGTCACTGGGTGGAACTGTTAAACGACTACGACTTCGAAATCAAATACCATCCAGGTAAAGCGAATGTAGTAGCCGACGCCCTTAGTCGTAAAACTCATGTGAAGGGTATTCGTTGTCTCCAACTCGTTAACGATCTTCAATTCCATATTGTAGGACCGGTTTTCGACTCTGAACGATTGCGAACCGAACGTGTGACGTGCGGAATCCATACACGAACATGACCGAACACAAGAACGTACAATTAACGTGATTCTATTGATCAATATGACGAGTACAAGCACCACGAATCACCTTTGAGCACTTTCTCTCTCTAGACTTTCTCTCTCTAAGCACCAAGCTCCTAGATCTCAAATGGCCAAAAGTCTCAAAAATCCTAAATCCTAACCCTAAGGATTCTATTTATAGGCACAAGGTATAAGGATTTCTCCTTATTTACAAGATTGCCACCTTGCCCATTTTATCTAAATATTACAATAAAAGCTCTAGATATCTTCAGTTTCTACTACGATCTGATTGACGGACACGATAGACATAATGTACTAACAGACTCCCCCTTGGATATTATCGTAGTCAATCTCGTAGCGTCTTGTCTTTCTCTCTCTCTGAGTCTTCTTGATGGTTTGATATCATTAACAACCACATACTCCCTCTTTCTTGAACAGACTCCTCGTGGATCTGTCTTCAGCTTCTGCTGCTCCCCCTCTCAGTTAGACTCTTCCTCTTCAGGCTCCCCCTTTCGTCAAGCTTCCGTGCTTTTGGGATCGACACCTGGATTTCCAGATACAAGTTCCCCCTTGCGTCGAGCTCGTCTTCAGACTCCCCCTTGACTCGGCTATCGGGATCGTGGTCTGGTATAGCATCTGCAATCCTCAAACATTTATAAGTAAGAATGTTTTGAATGTCCAGGATTGATGACCTGGCTCTCTCAACATATGCTAAAATATTTTTACAGTGAAAGCATTTTAAGTTGTCCAGGAATTGTAACCTGGCTCTTTTAAAACTTTTAAATCAAGATCCTGGCACTAAATATAATAATATGAATATATCCAGGATTACTTGATT
Source organism: Helianthus tuberosus (assembly GCA_030545235.1). NCBI lineage: Eukaryota > Viridiplantae > Streptophyta > Magnoliopsida > Asterales > Asteraceae > Helianthus > Helianthus tuberosus. The sequence goes on from CM060366.1 coordinate 71,473,008, forward strand.
CTCTCCCCCTATCAAAATGCTTTATTGTTTTGACGATTTAAGCGACCTATGATCGAAACCTAGCTCTTTACAGCAAATTTTTTAACAATTTAAGCATCCAAATCCCTCACAGTTAATCATCCAAGTCCAAATTAATGACCTTGGAGATATCACAAACTGTTTTTGATTTTTGATTTTTAAAACTTCAAGTTTCAAATTAATGAACTTTTTTTATTTTCAGAAACACGATCAGCATACTTAGATTTTGAAACTCAGCACTCAGACACCGGTTGTCGAAAATAAAGCAGAAATCAAAATCTTTGTGAAGTTTTATGAAATATAAAGCAGTAAAGAAATATTTACAGACAATATTTTTGTTTGAGTTCGCGTCAGAGGAGCATATCAGTTTATGACAAATCACTAGCACCGTTGAGCTTCAAACACTTTAAGTTCTAAACGATTCACTTAGATTGTCAGTATACTGGTCCACTTAAATTTTCACACAAAGTTCAATTGATTAGATACGAATTCAGTGTTTTAAGGACTTAAACTTATTCGCGTGTCCCACCTCAGAATATACTCCCGTTTCAAAATTCCCTTGATTCAGTCTTACAGGTGAGTATACCAATATGATATCTGTTATCTGGGTTAGTGCGAGACCTTGAGAGCTCAGGTATGAACTTCCATTCAGTCAGAGAGATGAAGGCTCGACTTTATGTGTGTTCCCCTTGGGAATCTTCTTTACAACTGCACTTGATTCGTATCTTTCGATATTTTATCAATTTTTATGCAGAGGGTGAGCTTTAAAAGCGCGTAAAGTATTATACGAGGTCTAGGCCATTGCTTCCGTAATATCAGAAGACCAGGTATAATACCCCAGATATCAAACAGTATAAAGACCTAGTATCTCAGAATCAGGCAATCTCTCAAACAAGATTTCGGGGGTTACCCATATATCCGAGAGATATTCCCCACGAGATAAGCAAGTTTTGATATTTAGGTTTATATCTCGAAAACAATCTACGAAGCGTGTAAAAACCTACTGGCATATCATCAGTGAGACCGTTTATCACATTTGACTTTCCATTTCCATAGCGTACTGTGATTATCTACTGATGTACTATCATTTCCTCTTTTTACACAAAGACTCATTTTTTAATTTTATCATGTTTTTGGCTTTTTCAAATATTCAAATGTTTTTGGATTTTCTGACAATTTCTTACTCCCCCTAAAACTCAAAACATTTAAAGAAAATTTGACAACCTGACACTGATAGCTTTGTCTCGCCATCCATTTTCGGCATCTCATGCTCTGTTTTGCAGAAAATATAACGTACCCCCATGATATACAACACATTGATATTTTACAGTTTGAAAACCGTTTTTCAATCTTGTGAAATTAATCATGTTTGTTCCGCCATGAGGGTTTCGGCATATTCAATCAACATATTTTTTATTTTAAAAAATTTTGAAAAAATCTAAAAACAAACATATTTTTGATTTTTTTTTTAAATTTTCAGTTTTTAGGGTTTTGAAATATGGTTTATTTATGTATACAAACTGATAAACTCCCTGTTTAACCAAACCAGGGTTCAGCAGCCTTCTCCTCCTGTGCCAGGCTGCTCATCAATTCTTTTTCTTGACAATCACACTTCATGAGCACCTGCACATTCACAAAAACTCAATTACTTGAACAATTTAGCCCAGGTCTGTTTGACCTTAAGCATTTCAACACAATAAGTTTCATTCAATGATGGAAAATCTTTGTCATCTCGTACAAAAACTTTTTCATCTTTGACTTTGACTTTTTCTTCATTCACAGAAGTCACTTGTTTCTTAATCACCCAATTCTGTCCTTTTGAAGCACTTCTCTTGTAAAATCGTGACTCGTTTTGATTATTTTGACTTTGAACAACAACTTTTGGTTTCCAAAATTGGTTTGGTTTTGTCATATCAACCGATGTTTGCCAACTTTGTGTTGTTCTGAATCTGGGTTTGTGAGATTTCCAGGTTTGTCTTGAGTCAAACCTAGTCTGATTTGTTTTCCAAGTTTGATTCGAAGCAAACTTGTTTGTGTTGTACTTCCAAGTTTGTTTGGAATTAAATCCGGTAGACCTTTGTTTCACATCCTCAGATTTCTGTTTTTCAACATCAACAGACTTTGGGTTTGGACACTTTCATGCAAGATGTCCAGTTTGATCACATTTAAAACAAATTTTTCTTGAAACATCTTTAGCCTGTTGTTGTTGTTTTTTCTGAGCATAGAAGTCATCATTAGACTGTCATCTAAATTTGAGTTCTTTCTCTTCTTCCGAACTTTTCCCGTGAACAAAATTCATTTTCTTTTAAAAATTTTGCTTTTCAAACCTTTTATCTTGATTTTGTTTCTTTTTATAACCCAACCCTGCCTTCATGTTCTTGTTTTTGTAACCAGGTTTGTTATAAAAAGTTTTCTTTCTTTTTTCCAGCAAATTTTGAAATTTCTTACTTTTCGATCTCTACCAGTTTAAACACTTTATCAATTTTATCCGCAATCACATTCTGAATCGGGAACTCATTATCTGAGAATAATTTGTCCAATCCAATCATGGTATAAGCCAATCCTTTTGGATCATTATTCACAACTTTCTCAGATTTTGAATGTTTGAGATAACCATCATGAAAATTTCCCTCATTTCCATCCTGTGATTCAGACTTACCTTTGGTAGACTCATCTTTCAAAACGCTTTCAACAACCTTACTTACCACCTTTGAATCATCAGCTTCATCAAATTTGGCGTAAGTCACATCGATACTTTCAGGTAATTGGTCAACTATATTCAGACCTTTTGCCCCCTTTTCCTCATCATAAAAAGTATAGTTATTTCTCAATGGTGGTGGTACCTAATGATATTCTGAACCAATACCCTTTTTATTCTTGTCAGTTTCTTTGTCATCTGGTGTGATGTTGAAAATGTGTTCGAGAATGTACGAAGAACTATGATAACTTTGAAGTTTTGTAACAATCTTTTCTTTTTCAACCAGAACTTGTTTGAGATTAGCAACTTCATCAACACACTTTTTTAATTCACGTTGCTTTTCTTTAAACTTTTTCTCATAAAGTTCATTTGTTGTTAAGGTTTCAGACAATCTTTCATCAAAACATTTGACTTGTTTCTTCAAAGTATCATAGGCTTCTTGTACCCTTTGACTTGACCATTTCAAATTATCATACTCTTTTTGAAAATCTTGAAACTTATTATCTTTTTCAACACAACCTTCACATTTTGCTGTACACATTTGTCTTAAAATTTCATTTTCCTTCTCAAAATCTTGACATTTCAGTGTCAGCTTTTCAATCTTTTGTTTCAAAATTTCTTCATTTTCAAGCATTTCTTTGCATTTTGTTTTGAAAGCATTTTCAATTTTATTTATTTCAATATCTTTTGTTTTATCTTTTCATCATTCTCAGTAGAGACTTTGCACATTTCTATGCAATTCCTGCACTTATCCTCAGTTTTATCAACATTTTCAACATTTAATAATTCAGAAGATTCATTTACCTCAGTTTCATTCGGCACCTGTGATTCTTCTGTTTCAACTTTCTGATCCTCTTCCTTCTTCTGTTCATCCTCATCAGCATCCTCTGCCTTTCTCTTCACCTACTCTATCAGCTTTTCTAGCTCTTCTTTTTTCCTCCTTTTCATTTCCACGACCTTTGGTAGGCTTGCTTCAAAAATTTCTTTTACTTTGTTCATCAGATCAGTTTCATAACCTTTTTCGGATAACCTTCTTGTATGATAAGTGTCTTGATCTGGAAAAAGATTTGTTACTGCATCAAAATCCACCTTTGACGGATCAACCACTGGATTACCCTGTGGATCCATGTAACATTCCAATTCAGCATTCCAACTTTTGGCTCTCCGAGCTTCTTTGAATGGAGCACTCAATTTGTTAATCTCATATATCGCACTATCTTTTTGCCATCATTTATCTTGAACCACTTCGGCTACAAATGCAGATCCGACATAATCTTCTTCTGGAAGAACTTGGCTCCAGTCATAACCTTCGTCTTCTTGAATAACGACCATCGCCCTTGATCTTTCCTTTGACGACCCTTCACCGATCTGTTTTTTATTCAACTTTGATGACCCGCTGTTTTGATGATAAATTGCTTTCTGATAATAATCATCTCTGAATGGATTCGCGGGTTCGTCAGTTTGCCTGTTTGTACACTCTCTCTTGAAGTGTCCTTTCTGTTTGCACTTGAAACAGGTAACTTTTGCCTTATCAAACCCTAATTTCGAATCAGTAGATCCCAAAGACGATCTTCCAGTGATCTCCATGAAGCGTTGTGCTCTCCTCATTGCGCTAGCCATGCACCATTTAATATCCATTAGCTCCATCTCCTCTAGATCAATTTGGTCATAATCTTCCTTTGTCATTTTTGGATTTCCAACTTTTCCTGCAATCAGACTTTCGTACGATTCCAGGACAGATGCTAAAAACACCATTTGTTGCTTGGCAGCTTCTGCATTCAGACTTTGAGAGTTTTTCAGATCTCTGGCGATATTGCAATGGACTATGTTCGGATTTGATGAATTTGAACCAATTTAATGATAACCCGAATCTCTTGAAGAACTTTGCTGAGGTGAATCCCTTGAACCTCCTGCACTAAATCCCGTTTTTGACTTTTGATCAAACATGTTTCCTCTGTAGTATAGATCGACATTTTGTTTATACAACTGGCTTCCTATTTTTTTTTGTTTCTTGATTTCTAAATCATGCCCCTCAAACTTCTCAATCAGCCAGTCCAGGGTCACCTTGCTCATATCATTGTTGTTTTTGAGAATCATGACATAGTGTAACCAGTCATCTTCATTCGAAACAGCTTCTATCAACCTATCAATGATTTCTTCATTATCTTTTAACACACCAATTCTCTCCATTTCAAGTTTAAGGTGACATAATCTTTCAATCATCTGTGGTACAGTTTCACCTTTCATACAAGTAAATAGATCAAATTCTTTTTTCAATAATGAACGTTTGTTTTTGATAATCTCCTCACTGCTGGTACATTTTCTCTCTAATGCCTCCCACAAACCTTTTGACGTTTTCTCATGTTCAAGTAGTGAAATAATATCTTCTCTAACTGATTGATATAACAATGTAATCATTCTTTGTTCAGCTACAACATGTTTTATTTCTTTTTTCTGTGAACTCTTCATCAGTTAATAAAACTCCTCCTTCTTTTGTTGGTTCTTTATATCCGAGCTTTAATTTTAACCAACTTTCATGTGCAAAAGCTTTTACCCAACCCTCAAACCGATTTTTCCACCAGTTATAATCTTCAACACTCATTAATTTCGGTGGTTTCTGTTGGTTTCCGTACATATTGTCGTATTTCAAACTGTCCGAAATCTCTTTTGAAAGATCTTTTGTTTCTGTTCGTCTTTCGGATAATTCTGAAGTGAATGCATTATAAAATGTATTGTAAAATTCTTCACCACCTCCTGACATTTTCAATTTACTTCTTGAAATTCGCACCTTGTAAATCACCTGCAAACGATTTACACAAACGATCAGATAAAAACGAGAAATAAGAAAATATTGAAATGGATCAGATAATGACACTCGATTGTATGTATAATGTCACTTGATTTGATGTGTAATGACACTCAATCGGATGGGCCAATGTAACCCGAGCGGATGGACTATAGTGGCCTGAGCGGATGGGCTTGTGTCTCAATCGAGTGGGCCTGCCCGAGCGGATGGGTTATATGATGTTCGACCGGATGGGCTTAGCTGTTCGACCGGATGGGTTATATGCTCTTCGACCGGATGTGCTTAGCTGTTCGACCGGATGGGCTTAGCTGTTTGACCGGATGGGTCTTAGCTGTTCGACCGGATGGGCTTAACTGTTCGACCGGATGGGTCTTAGTTGTACGACCGGATGGGTCTTAGCTGTTCGACCGGATGGGTATATGCTGTACGACCGGATGGGTATATGTTGTACGACCGGATGAGTATATGCTTTATGACCGGATGGGTATATGCTTTACGACTGGATGGGTATATGCTGTACAACCGGATGGGTATATGCTATGCTGTACGACCGGATGGAAATGTCACCCGGTCGGATTGCCATCCGACTCATGACCATCAAGAACACATTTGACGAACATTTCAGTGGTTATAGACACAAAAACTCAGATTTCTCTCAAACGGCTTGGAGATTTGATCTGAAAATTTGTAGGGTTATAGATCAGCTAATTTCGCACAACATATAAAAAAATCAGCCAATTTGGACCATAAAAACCCCGTCAATTTTACATTTTTCACTATAAAACGTGAAGAACAAGAAAAATATGAGAAATTTGAAAAATCTGGATATTTTTGGCTCTGATTCTGATCGATTCTTGAAAGATTCTGTGCGTTTGATCTTCGAAACCGAGCTCCTGCTCTGATACCACTTGTAGGACCAGTTTTCGACTCTGAACGATTGCGAACCGAACGTGTGACGTGCGGAATCCGTGCACGAACGTGACCGAACACAAGAACGTACAATTAACGTGATTCTATTGATCAATATGACGAGTACAAGCACCACGAATCACCTTTGAGCACTTTCTCTCTCTAGACTTTCTCTCTCTAAGCACCAAGCTCCTAGATCTCAAATGGCCAAAAGTCTCAAAAATCCTAAATCCTAACCCTAAGGATTCTATTTATAGGCACAAGGTATAAGGATTTCTCCTTATTTACAAGATTGCCACCTTGCCCATTTTATCTAAATATTACAATAAAAGCTCTAGATATCTTCAGTTTCTGCTACGATCTGATTGACGGAGACGATAGACATACTACACTAACACGTATTCATGAAGCTCAATATGCCTCCATTAACGAAGGTAGTCTCTCTGTTGAGATACGAGACGCTAAGGAACATGAGCTCGTGTCTAAATCCAATGGTATTTTATATTACCTCAATCGTATCTGGATCCCTAATCGTGAGAACCTCCGAGACTTTCTTATGAAAGAGGCACATAAAACAAGGTACTCCATTCACCCTGGTGCTGATAAGATGTACCACGATATGCATACATCCTATTGTTGTCCTGGAATGAAGAGAGATATCGCCTCTTACGTTGTGAAATGTCTTACCTGCTCGAAGGTAAAAGTCGAACATCAACGTCCCTCTAGTTTGCTCGAACAACCAGAAATTCCTGTCTGGAAATGGGAGAGTATTGCTATGGATTTTATCACTAAACTTCCCCGTACTTCTGCTGGTCATGACAGTATTTGGGTGATCGTGGTTCGATTGACCAAATCAGCTCATTTTCTTCCCATTCGTGAAGATTTCAAAGTCGAGAAATTGGCTAGAATATACACTGATGAGATCATTTGTCGTCATGGTACTCCCATTGACACCATTTCTGATCGGGATGCTCGTTTTACGTCTCATCTTTGGAAAACCTTTCAATCTGCTATGGGTATTGTTCTTAACCTTAGCACCGCTTTCCATCCTCAGTCAGACGGTTAAACTGAGCGTACTATCCAAACATTAGAGGATATGCTTCGTTCATGCGTAATAGATTTTGGTGGCAACTGGGATTCACACTTGCCTTTGATCGAATTCTCGTACAATAACAGCTATCATGCGAGTATTCAAATGGCACCTTTCGAAGCATTGTATGGTCGCACGTGTCGTTCGCCTATTAGTTGGCACGAGATTGGTGAATCTCAATTCACTGGTCCCGAGCTTATACAAGAAGCAACGGACAAGATTTTACAGGTTCGAGATAATTTACTAAAAGCCAGGAGCCGACAAAAGAGTTACGTCGACAAGCGTCGCAAACCTTTGGAATTCGAGACAGGTGACTTCGTACTTCTCAAGGTATCCCCTTGGAAGGGCGTGGTTCAATTTGGCAAGAAAGGGAAACTCGCACCTCGCTATGTTGGTCCTTTCAAGATTCTCAAAAGGATTGGCCAGGTTGCGTATAGACTGGACCTGCCTCAAGAACTCAACAATGTACATCCTGTCTTCCACGTGTCCAACTTAAAGAAGTGTCAAGATGATGAAGGACTTCAAGTTCCACTCGAGGACCTCCAAGTCAATGAGACCTTGCATTTTGTGAAAAGACCCGTCGAAATCATGGATCAAGGAGTCAAGTTATTGAGGCGCAGTAAAATTCCTATCATTAAGGTTCGATGGGAAGGAAAATGTGGCGCTGAGTTTACTTGGGAACTCAAGAGTGAAATGAAGACGAAGTATCCACATCTTTTCCCTACTTCTTCCTAAATTTCGGGACGAAATTCCCTAAAGGAAGGGAGACTGTAACGCCCTGCTACTTCATACTTTCCATAAATAGAAAGTCTTGTTTGTATTTCTATATTGGGAAGTCTTGTGTTCTTGTAATCGTTTTTTCTTTGTAACCGTTGTAAAATCCGAGACTTGGATCACAAATAAAACTCGTATTTTGTTAAATTCATGTTATACATACTTTATGCATATTCATACATCTAATTTCGTGAAAAATTTGATGCTTATTCGAGATTCTTGGAAACTATGTGCTAAACTTGCAAATATGTGAAACTTATGCATAAAACGTGTTTTGATCAGAGACGATACATAAATACGACCTTCATACACTTAATTACAATTGGTTTATGTTACTCATACTTATTTTGTCCATAAACTATGCTTATATGGCGAAAATAGTCCCTAAAACCTTCAAAAACCCTAAAATATAAACTACAGGGGGCTAAAATGTCAAAATTCAAACTTATTTCCGGAACCTTGACCCGTCACCTCGCGCGACGGGAGGGCATGTTTGCTGTGGCGCGACGCCACGTCATCAATCCGACAGATTTGTGTTTCTAGCTCATGGATTGGCCATTTTTGTGTTTCTTTGGTGTGTTTCTTCCATTAATTAGCCAACTAACCCTCACCTAATCACCCTCTGTAAAACCCAACTCAATCCCACACTTGAATCACTTTACAAACTCACTAATCCACTCTCTAATCACTCAAAAGTCTGGTTCAAAACAGTAGCAAAAGTCAGAAACATTTCAAGTTGCAAAAGTGAGTTTAACCTCACTTATCTTCCATCTTTTTCATCCTTTCTTGCTTCTTAGCACTTGGAACAACCCTAGGAATGTTTCCATAGGTTTTCCTTGGAAAACCAAGGATGGAACATCATCATAAAAGGGTTATAAGTGCAAGAAACTTTCTGTTTTATACAAACACTTTGTTAAAATTAACCAAAATTGAGTTTTCTCATCTCAAACCTATGTCCTTATGCTTATAACCACTTCTATGGTTAGTTAGGCTTAAAAACAAGGTTGAGACATTCAAAATCAGAGGTTAAACCTCACATATATTCAGTTTTGTTTAGGGTTTTTAACCCACAAGTGATGTTCAAGCTTCAAGCTTGATGAAGGTGTGATTGTGGACTAACTTGGGTTGTCCAACATAAAATCCTCACATTGCTTGATGATTTCTCAATATTGTAGTTGTTTATATTCTTGTATTATTCATAGTTCATGACCCACCTTGCATGTCTTTACATCAAGTGTAGTGGTGAACCATAAGAGGTAGCTAAATGGAAGCTTGTTCTTCCTACCTCCTACATGATTTCCATGATACTAGAGGTACCTAAATAAAGATTTAATCTTCTACCTCATGCTTGACTAATGGACATAACAATACATATAAGACTCATATATATATATATATATATATATATATATATATACTATCCAATATTCGAACCTTTGATGGTGAACTTGTGTTCATTCGTCAAAATATTAGAATAACATCATCTAAGGCATAAGACTTGTTACGATTCTAATGAGTATATTACTCATGAAAACATTAACCCTTGAGGTTTCATAGTGTCAAAACAAGTACTTTGTGTTCAAGGATGATTACTTTCGTATACATATATTCTTGTGTTTTAAATTCCTAAATCCCTAATCTACCGTTAGTCTCCGAAACTCTTACACTTCGCTTCTTCGTGTAGAAGGACTTGGTGTTCTACCTCCAACAACAAACTAACTCGTGGATTCACAAGTGAAGACTTGCAAAACCGTGAGTATACTCGAATTCCCCTCTTTTCGTTTACCACTTTTTGGGGTGTAACATGTTTACTTACCAAAACTTACACATGAACATTTTAATTAAATGCACGAACATTCCAATAACATGCTTGTATACGTGATTGCTTGATACTTTAAACTTGGGTTGAGGACATCTTGTGTTAGACTTATCATTAACTTCGTACGAGCCTATCGGTGACATATATAGCGCTATAGGATTAACGCACCGCCCATAGACTTGTGGTTATGTCATGAGCATATTGCGTTTCATCATTGGTTTGATATGTTAGACACACGCCGAATTTATTGTTTATCTTGAATCACATGCTTGCTATGAGGAATTTTTTCATCATCTTTTATGCTATGTACGTACCAAATGTCGCAACCCCCGATCCCTTATCTGTCCCAGGAACGGGCGGACGCGAGCTCAGTAGTGGTGGTATCAGTCTTGTTTAATTTGGCAGGGGAAATTACATCAGGACCGTAGTTAGGAAATGTTTATCATAGTAAAACCACCTCATTTAATATTAATAATCACATGGGCAAAACCCAAGTTTCTTTTTACAATACAATTATAGGGATAAACCCTATTTTACTGAATTTAAAACATCGTCTTTTAGGTAACTTTTATAGCCACATTTTTAGTAAGCCTTCAGTGCTCTCCGACTGGCTTTTTACTAATTGGCTGTCACATTGTGTTACCTGAAACGCGTTTTAAAAACATTTGTCAGTGGGAAACACTGGTGAGTGAATCCCAGTTTAATCAAGAAACAGTTTATCAATTAAAACAGTATTGAGGGCGATCACATTGTTTATTTCTACACAATTACTCATTCAGTACTGTCAATCCTGACTTGTGGGTCATATTACACATTGGCTAACTCGTTGTCCAATGGTAACGTACTGTCATCCCCGACTTACTACTTTACAGACTAGTAAATTTTGTATACAAAACCCCAACATACCGGCAGTAATTGAAGAACTACAAAGACTCAATCACCGCTTAATCACATTGTAAAACATTTAAGGTTTTGTAAAACATTACAAAAAGGTTATCAAAAAAGAGGATAAACTCACATTGCTATTTTAGACTTCGCGTAAGGGTTTCCTGGATATAATCTATAATTTATACAAATGTACATTGGTTAGTATCATAACCCTTTGAAAATATTAATGATACTCTCCCCGAGACGGCATTCCAATAACTACGTCGGGCAGAACCACGACAGTTATCACGGAACCCTAAATCAATCGGGCAACGTATCTACTTATGAAACCGGGGTTATAATACTTACAACGGAGCAGAACCTCGCTAATTAGGGGGTATAATACCCGTGTATTATAAGCCTACAACATAAATTCGTGATTGAGAATTGAGAAATGAACGACGGAAAATGAAACCCGAGGCCTCCTTTATATAGTGCTGAAATCTGGTCTTCACGCGCCCCGCGTAAAGAACAGACAAGGGTTACGCGGCCCGCGTCAACCCTGGTCAACAGTATAGCTTAGCTGGGTCAACGTATAGGTCTGCCACGATGTCGACACGTGTCAGCTCAGGGCTGCGCCACCATTAAGGACACTCGCGGCCCGCGTAAGATTGAGGTGGGTTCTACTCGGCCCGCCTCAACCTAAATTTCAGATTTTTATTTTATTTTTAATATTATTTAATACATTTCAGGCTCGGTTTTCACATACGGGGTGTATATAAAGACATATTGGGACATTCTAAAATATATGAGGGTGTCGGATTTACTGAGGGTTGTTACATCCTCCCCACCTTGTTTTAGAGCTCGTCCTCGAGATCTACTGGAACAAGTGCGGATATTTCCTTTGCATTTCAGATTCGAGTTCCCATGTGTACTCAGGTCCTCTTTTGGAGTCCCATTTCACTTTGACCAGAACTAGTCTCTTATGCTTGAGGTTCTTGATTTTCCTGTCTTCAATTTGTAGAGGTCTTTCTACAAACTTAAGTTGTTCATTTACCTCTATATCCTTAAGAGGTACTATTAGTGATTCATCAGCTAAACACTTTTTGAGATTAGATACATGAAACACATCATGTATTCCTGCCATTTCCTCTGGCAGTTGTAGCTGATAGGCTACAGGTCCTATTCTTATAAAAATCTCAAAAGGTCCAATATACCTGGGACTTAGCTTTCCCCTTTTGATGAATCTTACCACTCCTTTCCAAGGAGAGACTTTCAATAATACTTTATCTCCTACTTGAAACTCCAAGGGCTTGCGTCGGTTATCGGCATAGCTCTTTTGTCGATCACGTGCTGCTTTCAGTCGTTCTTTGACTTGAATAATCTTGTCAGTTGTTTCTTGCACTATCTCAGGTCCAGATAGTTGCTTTTCCCCAATTTCTGCCCAACAGATTGGGGTTCGGCACTTACGTCCATAAAGTGCTTCGAATGGTGCAGCATTGATACTTGTGTGATAACTATTATTATAAGAAAATTCTATTAAAGGTAAGTGATCATCCCAATTACCTCCAAAATCAATTACACAAGCTCTAAGCATGTCCTCCATTGTTTGAATTGTCCTTTCGCTTTGTCCATCCGTTTGAGGATGATAAGATGTGCTCAATTTTAACTTGGTTCCCATTGCCTTTTGGAAACTTGACAAAAAATGAGAGGTAAATCGGCTATCTCTATCAGAAACAATTGATAAAGGAATGCCATGTAAAGAAACAATTTCATTTACATACAATTTAGCTAATTGTTCTATACTGAAAGTTTCTTTCATTGGTAAGAAATGAGCTGACTTGGTTAGCCTATCTACAATCACCCAGATTGTATCATTTCCTTTCTTTGTTTTGGGTAATTTAGTAACAAAATCCATTGTTATCAATTCCCATTTCCACACTGGCATTTCTAACTGTTGTAGTAATCCTGAGGGTTCTGGTGTTCAGCTTTGACTTGTGAACAAGTTAAACATTTAGAAACATAGGCTGCTATGTCCTTTTTCATTCCTATCCACCAGAAATTTTTCCTTAAATCCTGGTACATTTTATCATTTCCTGGATGCATTGTATATTTAGACTTATGGGCTTCTTCTAATATGTGATGACGTAGGTTTCCTATTTTAGTTATCCACATTCTCTTTTTATGGAATCTCCAAATTCCATCTGTTCATTGTTCTAATTCTTTTAACATACCTTCTAATTTTTCAGTATCATCCTTGATTACCGATTCTTGTGCTTCTCTTATCTGCTCATTTAAATCTACTTGCAGATTTAATTTAAGAGAACGTACCCTTTTTGGCTTTTCATGATACTTTCGGCTTAAAGCATCTGCCACTACATTTGCTTTTCCTTCATGATACTGGATATCACAGTCATAATCACTAAGCATCTCCATCCAACGTCTTTGTCTCATATTCAACTCCTTTTGCTTGAAAATATACCTTAAACTCTTATGATCAGTGAATATGGTAAACTTATTACCATAAAGGTAATGTCTCCAAATTTTAAGAGCAAAAATTATAGCTCCTAACTCTAAATCATGGGTTGAATAATTCTCTTCATGATTCTTAAGTTGTCTAGATGCGTAAGCTATAACCTTTTGTCGTTGCATCAATACACATCCATAACCTAATTTGGAAGCATCACAATAAACTACAAAATCTTCAGTTCCTTCTGGTAACGCTAATATGGGTGTATTAGTTAATCTTTGCTTAAGGATTCTAAAGGCTTCTTCTTGTTTTAATCCCCATTCAAACTTAATAGATTTACAGGTTAGCTTAGTTAAGGGAATTGCTATTCTAGAAAAATTTTGAATAAATCTTCTATAATAACCAGCCAATCCTAAGAAACTTCTAACCTCGGTTTGTGACTCAGGGTTTTCCATTTAGTAATTGCCTTGATCTTTGTGGGATATACATGAATTCCTTCATGATTGACTAGGTGTCCAAGGAACTGTACCTGTTCTAACCAAAACTCGCACTTTGAAAATTTAGCGTAAAGCTTTTCTTTTCTTAATAAACTTAAAAGTGCGTGTAAATGTTTTGCATGATCCTCCTTATTCTTAGAGTAAATGAGAATATCATCTATAAAAACAATTATCAATTTATCCAAATATGGCTTACATATTCGGTTCATCATGTCCATAAATGCAGCTGGGGCATTGGTTAAACCAAATGGCATGACAGTAAATTCATAATGTCCATACCTTGTTCTAAATGCGGTTTTAGGAATGTCCTCTTCCTGTACCTTTAATTGATGATATCCTGACCTTAAATCGATTTTAGAGAAAAATCGAGGTCCTTGCAGTTGATCAAACAGATCATCGATTCTCGGTAATGGGTACCGATTCTTAATCGTGACTTTTTTCAGTTCACGGTAGTCAATGCACATACGCATTGATCTGTCCTTCTTTTTAACAAACAGTATCGGTGCTCCCCATGGTGATGAACTTGGTTGTATAAATCATTTTTCCAACAATTCGTCCAATTGTTTCTTTAATTCTTGCATTTCGGCGGGTGCCAAACGGTAAGGTGCTTTGGCAATCGGTGATGTTCCAGGTATTAAATGGATTCTGAATTCAACTTCTCTATTTGGAGGTTGCCCTGGCAATTCTTCTGGAAATACATCTGAAAACTGAGATACTACTGGAATATCCTTTAATTCCTTCCTTTAGTGTTAGTGATTATGGAAATCAAATACAGTATAGAACCTTTTCTTATGCAACTTGCAGTTTTCATCACAGAGATAAATTTTGTGGATCTAGATGGTTTATCTCCTTTTATTGTGATCATTTTACCTTTTGGTGAATTTACTTGAATTGACTTTTGATCACATAGAATACTGGCCTTATTGGCTATTAACCAATCCATTCCTAAAACAACATCAAATCCTGCCAGATTCATGGGAAAAAGATTTGCAATAAATTTCTGATTTAAAATTTCTATTCTTGCTCCCTGCAAAATTTCAGAAATCCTAACGGTTTCTCCATTAGCTGTCTCCACTAGACATTCTTGTGGTAATTTAGTTAATGATTGATTTAGAAATTTGCAAAATGATGTATTAATAAAACTTTGGTTTGCACCAGAGTCAAATAATACTTTAGCAAAAATATCATTAACTAAAAACGTACCAGCTATGACATCTGGAATCATCTTAGCTTCATCTACAGTCAGAACAAATGCTCTAGCATTTTGAGTATTCTTGTTGTTTGTAGCTGGAGCTAATTTCGGACAATTAAGCCTGATATGACCTTGTTCTCCGCAGTTGTAACATATCCTGTTGTTAGCTTTCTTCCTACAATTTTCCTCCTTGTGTCCCGATATTTTGCAAAAGTTACAGTATATGGAGCGTCTTCCTGAATGCTTTCTTTTGCAATTCTTACAGTAAGGTGCAGAGGTAGAACCTATATTTTCCCACGACTAGAATTTCCAGAACGAAATTCTTGAGTGATCTTCTGAGTTAGGTTTCTCCTTTGGTCCTCTTCTCGGGTACGGACTAATTCGTCTGTCAAGGTATTTGCTAGTTCTACAGCTTCTTCTATGGTTTGAGGTCTAGCTGCCTTGACTACGTGTCTTATCTCTCCAATTAATCCCCAAATATAACGGGAGATTAACACTGGTTTTGGTGAAGCATGAGTTGGCACTATTCTAGCATATTCGAAGAATATTTTAGTGTATCCCTTACTATCCACACCAGTCATTCTAAGATTTAAGAATTTGTTTGCTATCTGTTCCTTTTCATTTGGTGGGCAGAATTTCCTTTCTACCTTGTTCTTAAATTCTTCCCATTCCATAGTGTAAGTTCTATCACTTCCTCTTGATTGGAGGATAGTGTTCCACCATTCTAGCGCTGAATTCTTAAACAAATTAGAAGCAAACAATATCTTATCTTCTTCAGCACACTTGCTTATTCTTAAGACTACCTCAGTTTTCTCTATCCAGCGTAGGGTTGCAATGGCTCCTTCGTTGCCCGAGAATTCCATTGGTTTACAAGACCAGAATTCTTTATAAGAACAACCATAAGGCATGGTTCTTCTTCTTTTGGGAATGGGCATTTGAAGTACAGGTCCATTGTTCACGCTGTTTTCGGGTTCGATTGGTCGCTTACTGCTATGCTTACTTTTATTATTCGCTTCTTGAATAGTTTGAATAATAAATGGCATTGCATCTATGATTCCTTGTGCCACTATATGTTGAACAGCGCTATTATCCATTTGGTTTCCATTGTTATTGATGCTTGGATTCTCATTAACCACATTAATGTTACTCTGGTTATCGTTATTCAGATTTCTTTGATTTCCTTCGTCGGCCATCTGAATTTTAAACATTTATCCTGTATTAATATCACAAGATAATATTTAATATCGTTAATCACATAACACGCAATCTAGCCAAAAACGTCGATCATTGCGACTTTTTACTCTATTTTCCATCTACTATTATGCATCTATTACACACTAATACTGAAATAAAATTACAATACCAACAGAAATAGAATCACACTAATAGTAATATGCATCTGTACACACATATTTTATTTTATTTTATTTTATTATTATATTATTATTACGATTACCATCTCCTCTATCCCATCACGGATATGGATTTATCCAAAAATCCATATTGCGTTCATCGTATTTCCATACGAGACGCTCTCCCACCTGTCTCATTCTCTCACTGCTTTCTAAAATTTCTTCACCGAAAGTCCTAAGTTCTTGGACGTTTTCTGCACTCATTGGGGGTGCAGGTTCTAGGACTGGGTTTGAAATCTGGGGTGCGGGTTCCTGATATGGGGGTGGAAGTGCCTGAAATCGGTAAGGATCTTCTAAAATTTCCCTAATATAATCATCTTGGTAATAGGGATCTAAAGGGTCCATACCTGGGTAGGCTCCTATGTTCTGTATGGGTGTGTCTTCATAAATCGGGTAACGTTGCACAAAGTCCCTATTATTGTCCCACCAGGGGTCATAATTTGGGTCTAGGGGATTTGGTGCAGGTACCCTAGGGATTTCTTCTGGGTTGAAGTCATGCATCTCCACTTGGTTTTCAGGGTTTTCTATCTCCATGGGTTGTTCTGGGATTTGTGGTTGTGGGGCTACTAGTTGTTCCAGTCTTGGGTCAGCAGCAGTTGTAGCTAGGATATGGAAATTGGCTAGGCTTCTATTAAGCATGTCCTGTGTATGGGCATCTGTCTTTCGCTTAGCGGCTGGTAGAACTCTTTGCTGTTGCAACTTTCGCATTCTTTTCCTACGTACAAACGCTTCCTTACTGAACCATCCTCTCTTTTTATTAGGGAATGGCTCCTCCGACTGAGCTCTAAAGGCAAATATTCCTTCTTCCTGATTAGTAGAATACCCAGAAAGGGCAGGCTGTGATGAAGTACCTTCGATCCTAGGTGAATCAGACAACTGACGACTCATGTCTGAGGGTCCTTGATCACTCATACTGTAAACTAACAAATAGTCAAATAACACATAACAAATAAATACAGCTATGCATGTATTTTCATAATTTATTTCCTAACACAAAGTTTAAATTTTAAGTGTCAGCAGAACACTTCTTTGGCTTTAGACCAGTGGCTAGGCTCTGATACCACCTTCTGTCGCAACCCCCGATCCCTTATCTGTCCCGGGAACAGGCGGACGCGAGCTCAGTAGTGGTGGTATCAGTCTTGTTTAATTTGGCAGCGGAAATTACATCAGGACCGTAGTTAGGAAATGTTTATCAGAGTAAAACCACCTCATTTAATATTAATAATCACATGGGTAAAACCCAAGTTTCTTATTACAATACAATTATAGGGATAAACCCTATTTTACTGAATTTAAAACATCGTCTTTTAGGTAACTTTTATAGCCACATTTTTACTAAGCCTTCAGTGCTCTTCGGCTGGCTTTTTACTAATTGGCTGTCACATTGTGTTACCTGAAACGCGTTTTAAAAACATTTGTCAGTGGGAAATACTGGTGAGTGAATCCCAGTTTAATCAAGAAACAATTTATCAATTAAAACAGTATTGAGAGCGATCACATTGTTTATTTCTACACAATTACTCATTCAGTACTGTCAATCCTGACTTGTGGGTCATATTACACATTGGCTAACTCGTTGTCCAATGGTAACGTACTGTCATCCCCGACTTACTACTTTACAGAGTAGTAAATTTTGTATACAAAACCCCAACATACCGGCAGTAATTGAAGAACTACAAAGACTCAATCACCGCTTAATCACATTGTAAAACATTTAAGGTTTTGTAAAACATTACAAAAAGGTTATCAAAAAAGAGGATAAACTCACATTGCTATTTTAGACTTCGCGTAAGGGCTTCCTGGATATAATCTATAATTTATACAAATGTACATTGGTTAGTATCATAACCCTTTGAAAATATTAATGATACTCTCCCCGAGACGGCATTCCAATAACTATGTCGGGCAGAACCACGACAGTTTTCACGGAACCCTAAATCAATCGGGCAGCGTATCTACTTATGAAACCGGGGTTATAATACTTACAACGGCGCAGAACCTCGCTAGTTAGGGGGTATAATACCCGTGTATTATAAGCCTACTACAGAAATTCATGATTGAGAATTGAGAAATGAACGACGGAAAATGAAACCAGAGGCCTCCTTTATATAGTGCTGAAATCTGGTCTTCATGCGCCCCGCGTAAAGAACAGACAAGGGTTACGCGGCCCGCGTCAACCCTGGTCAACTGTATAGCTTAGCTGGGTCAACCATTCAGGACACTCGCGGCCCGCGTAAGATTGAGGTGGGTTCTACGCGGCCCGCCTCAACCTAAGTTTCAGATTTTTATTTTATTTTTAATATTATTTAATACATTTCGGGCTCGGTTTTCACATACGGGGTGTATATAAAGACATATTGGGACATTCTAAAATATATGAGGGTGTCGGATTTACTGAGGGTTGTTACACCAAACTTGAATAATCGCCTTTGCTTTTGCATTGAACTTTATTTTAAACATGTCACAGGTTGAGGATGATGGTTGCTATGAAATGAAGTAGCCATGATGCTTAGATACACATATAGACGTGATAGGTTTAATATGTTATATCAAATTTTGTTATTGTTATGTTTTGAACATGTTATTTGAAATTATGAAATGTTTGACAATTTACTTATGAAATGAAATCGATTTATTTAATTATTATAAAATAGTCTTATGAAGTCTCTTGCAATCTCGTTTTAGTCTCACTCCGATGTATCCGCCATCGGTTGGGGTGTGACAGGTACACTTAAACGTGGTTAACGTTTATGCTCCAAACAATCCACCGGTTAGGAGATGACTCTGGGATGAATTAAGGGCAGTAAGGAGTGTCGGGAATGGGTTATGGGTTTTCTTAGGCGACTTTAACGACGTGAGGTCACCGGAGGAAAGAAGAAACTCGGAATTCGTTGGGTTGAATGCAAGTTTTTTTAACCAATTTATTGAGGATATGGATTTACTGGAGTACAATATGGGGGGGGGGAGGATGTTTACTTATCGTTCAAATGATTGCCAAAAACATAGTAAACTAGATCGGTTCCTAGTATGCAGGGGATTCATGAACTTCTTGCCAAATGCGGCTGTTATTGCTCTTTCGACTATTATATCGGACCATAGCCCGATTGTCATGTCCACAATCCAGACTGATTTTGGGCCGGTTCCGACAAGGTTGTTTAACTCGTGGCTTGAAATACCAGGCCTCATGGAGTATATTGAAAATCTGGGTAGAAGATTTAAATTTCAAGGGGCCGCAGATACGGGGTTGGCTACGAAGTTGAGATGGATAAAGTTTCGTGTCAGGGATTAGGTGGGGCATTATAAGAAGATCCAGGATGGTGAATATGTTGAAAAAATAAAGATGTTGGAAGGTCTAGACTTGGTGGCAGAATCAAGGGATTTGTCATCTGACGAAATCGACCAAAGGGCAGATTGCAAGAACTTCATTCTAGAGGTTGATAGGTTGAAGACAATGGACCTAAAACAAAAATCTAGGGTGAGATGGGCGGTAGAAGGGGATGAAAATACCTCTTACTTTCAAGGGGTGGTAAACGCCAACACTTGCAATAACCGTTTAAATGGGTTGTGGGTAGATGGGGTTTGGGTGAATCACCCGCTGGTAATAAAAGATCACGTGGCAGCCTTCTTTTCAGAAAAATTTAAAGAACCAGTGGACTTAAGGCCGACTTTGGAGTGCCAAAATATCTCACGGTTAACCAGAGGAGAGGCGGAAATGTTGGTGGAACCCTTTACTCTATTGGAAATTAAAACCGCGGTGTGGGATTGTGAAGGTGACAGGGCACCAGGACCGGATGGCATAAATTTTAAGTTCATAAAGAGGTGTTGGAGTATTCTGGAGGCTGATTTTTGGCTCTTTCAATGACGGATGCACATCCTCATTCTTGGCTCTAATTCCAAAGTGTGGGGACCCGGGCGGGCTATCGGACTTTAGACCCATAAGTCTAATCGGGTGTATTAATAAAGTAATTTCAAAGGTGTTGATGAATTGTCTAAAAACTGTTATACATGGGCTCATTTCGGAGGAACAAACGGCATTCATTTCAAACAGGAGCATCCTAGACGGGCCTTTGATACTCAATGAAGTTCTTTCATGGCTGAAGAAATCCAAAAAAGCTGGCATGATATTCAAGTTAGATATTGAGAAAGCGTACGATTCGCTTAATTGGGTTTTTCTTGACTCGGTTATGAGTCAAAAGAATTTCCCCGATAAATGGCGGAAATGGGTTATGGCGACAGTCACATCGGCACGAGCATCGGTTCTTGTTAACTGGTCCCCTACACAAGAATTCCCTTGTTATAGGGGTCTCAGACAGGGTGACCCACTCTCTCCGTTTCTTTTTATTATAGCCATGGAGACACTCTCGGGGGTCATCAAACATGCATGTTCGGAAGGGCTATTCCAAGGGATTAAATGCACTAATAATGGGCCAGTCCTCTCACATTTTCTTTTCGCCGACGACGTGGTGTTCTTGGGTGAGTGGTCGATATCAAATGCCATGAACCTGAACCGGATATTGAGATGTTTTTATCCCGCCTCTGTTTTACGGGTTAACTTGGCAAAAAGTAGGATTTTTGGTGTAGGTGTGGGCCAAGACCAGGTTGAGGAAATGGCGGGTATCCTGAGGTGTAAAGTGGGCTCGTTTCCATTCAAACATCTTGGGTTACAGGCAAATATGAACCTAGTAAAGCACTGGAAGCCGGTTGTGGATACCTTCAAGAGTAGGCTATCAATTTGGAAGGCTAATACGCTGTCATATGGGGGGCGAATTACACTAATAAAATCGGTCTTAAATGCACTCCCGACGTATTATTTCTCTCTTTTTAAAGCACCAAAACAGATTATTCGGGAGTTGGAACGGTTAAGAAGATACTTTCTTTGGGGTATGCCACCTTGTTGGGTAATCTTGATGTTGCGGGTTTGTTTGCGGGACGTATGAGTTGAGTACGGGTCAAGTTGGATACGGTTAGGGTCAAGCTAACAGTCAAGATCGTGGAAGCTGGAATAAAGGGATTATTCACATGCTTTATTTAACTACACGTTGATGAGAAATAGTCATGTTTGACCGAGTTTCTGGATGTGAACGTTGCATGACAGTATGTGGTTCCTAGAAAGCTGGAGATCATGGTTTAATTAGCATGTGCTTGTTTTATTTTTATTATAAATAGGTAGTAGTTCTGTCATTTTGAAATGTACTCTCAATTCTAATATTACGAAAGTTCAACCAGAAAACCCTTTCTTTTATTTCATGAGTTTTAGTGAGGGGCCGATAACCAACATTTGGTATCAGAGCAAGGTGAGATTGGAGGGCCGTTTTGAGAGTCGGTTCGAGAAAGGGTGTAGCCCTTGGCTGCGGAGCAAACGCAGCAGCAAGAAACAGAGCAAACCGAAGGTCCGAAGGTGAAAGAAGTGTTCGGAACAGCAGGTGTTGTTTCGTGTCTGTTTAACAGCAGAAGACAGAGGCGTTAGCATGTTTCGGTCGACCGTTGTTGTGGTAGACGTACTGTTTGAGACGACGGGGGTGACCGGTGATAAACATTGTGTTCCGTGGCTGTTAGCTTTGTGTAAAGGAGTGTGAAGACCGGCTGCTACTGCAGCAAATACCGAAGAAAGAGACCATCGCCGGAAAATGACCTTACCGGCGTAAGAAAGAAAGACCTGCGAGAAGAGACCGAAGCCGTAGTAGACAGAACGGCTTGAAAGAAAGACCGAAGAACTCGTGGGTGACAAGACCGTGAAGACCGATATAGACCGTCATCACCGGATAAGAAGAACTGGTGATCAGAAGACCGCCGTCGGAAAGTTGTTCTGATGGGAGACAAAGACCGAAGACTGCTGCCGGAAATTGAGTTCCGGTGGGAAATAGAGAAGACCGTGGGTGTGACTATGACTGGATGTTCGCACCAAGAAAGACCGAGACCGAAAGATGTGAATCCAGTAGAGACCGGAGGATTCGCAATAGACCGAAGGAGGTAACCGAGGCCGACAGTTTACCCAAGGAAGACCAAAAAAAAAAAGAAGCTTTTGTGGAAAAAGCTCAGACCGAAAGACCGATTGTGAACAAAGACCGAAAGTGTTCACATTAGACCGAGCCGTGAGCCGAAGACTGAAAAGGGTTCACGCTAGAAAGAGAAAGAGGAAGACGGGCCTGCGTGGTTCGTGTAGCAAGACCGATATAGATCAAGATTACGGGGGTGAATGTTGGGTAATCTTGATGTTGCGGGTTTGTTTGCGGGACGTATGAGTCGAGTACGGATCAAGTTGGATACGGTTAGGGTCAAGCTAACAGTCAAGATCGTGGGAGCTGGAATAAAGGGATTATTCACATGTTTTATTTAACTGCACGTTGATGAGAAATAGTCATGTTTGACCGAGTTTCTGGATGTGAACATGTGAACGTTGCATGACAGTATGTGGTTCCTAGAAAGCTGGAGATCATGGTTTAATTAGCATGTGCTTGTTTTATTTTTATTATAAATAGGTAGTAGTTCTGTCATTTTGAAATGTACTCTCAATTCTAATATTACGAAAGTTCAACCAGAAAACCCTTTCTTTTATTTCGTGAGTTTTAGTGAGGGGCCGATAACCAACACACCTGAGGAAAAAAAATAAGTTGGGTGGCATGGAAGAACATTATTGCGCCAAAGGAAAAGGTGGAATTGGAATCAGCTCTTTTAGGGATGCGAATTTAGCGATGTTGGCAAAATGGTGGTGGCGGTTTAAAGAGGAGAAAAATAGCATATGGAGGAAAGTAATATGGAGTTTCCATCAGAACGCTAGAGCTTGGAGTTTTATCCCGGCCAAACTCTCGGCTCCGGGTGTGTGGAAACAAGTGGCGAGAATTTTTGTAGACGTCGAGGAAATGGGTGTCGATTTAACAAGCCTGTTCAAGGTATCGACTGGCCGGGGAAATGAGCGTATTTCTGGATGGATAAGTGGGTGTCTGATGAGCCATTTCACCTTAAATTTCCAGCTTTGTTCAGGCTGGATCCAGAAAAAAATGTGAAGGTTGAGGAAAGGGTAAAAATGGAAAATGGCAGTATAGTGTTGCTTTTTAACTGGGCTCGGGTCCCCAACAGTGTTCAAGAATGTCAAGAGCTGGAAAGTATGCAAGAAATACTTGATTTGGTTAATGTTTATGAGCGTGAGGACAGGTGGGAGTGGGTATTAAACCCGGTCGGGTTTTTTTTCCGTGCGCAGCCTAAGACACCGGTTTGAAGAGGCAGGAGAGGAATCTGGGGGTGTGGGCTTTTGCTGGAATAATTGGTCTCCCGTTAAGGTAAACTTCCTCGCGTGGCGATTGTACCAAAATAGGCTGCCTACATGAGACGGTTTGGTGCGGCGAAACGTTAGTGTGCCGTCGACGGGGTGTGTCTTGTGTGCCGAATATGAGGAGACAGCAGACCACTTGTTTGCTTCATTTTTTTTGCTCAACAAATCTGGGAAAAGATCTTTACTTGGTGCAGGCTGTCTCCAAGTTTACTGTTTGGTGCAAGAGATGTACTCAATATCCACAACTTCAGTCACGGGTCAGCAAGGTGGAAGAAGGTGATTCATTTTGTTGTCCAAACTGTTGTATGGGGTATATGGAGGGCTCGTAACATGCAAATCTTTGAAGGGAAACATCAGAGGGTGGATGGGGTCTTGGAGGAGATAAAAGTACTGGGGTTTTTATGGCTTCGGAACAGAGCTAAGGTGCATCAGTTGACTTGGGAGTTGTGGAGTATGTTTAGTTTGTCATGTATGGGGGTTTAAATTTACTGTATTTTTGCATGTCTTGTTTGTTTGTATTGGTGACTATAATATAGTGCTAACCGTCGGTTAGCCATGTGTATATGAAGTTTTGTTTGCCGTTAAAAAAAATAAATTACCATGCACCTCATCCGAACAGTTGCACCCTTTCCCAAAATGATACACCATGACTTTCAGCATGGATTAGTGTACATGTGTACAACTAAATTACAACATATTTAAACCGTCACACTCAACCTTCCCTTTTCTTCTTTTATCCTTTTAATTATTATTATATTAATTCAAGATGTGTCATTTTATAGTTTGTGTATTTTTCGTTATCCGACCGGGGATAACGGAATAACTGTCGTTTACGTCACTTTATATGGATATTAAAATTTAAATGGTCGTTTCGTTAATTGACGGAATTGGTGGTACGATTAGAATGTGGGTGTGTCGTGGATGGTGGTGTTGCTTTTTGTATATATAAAATGGTCGCTTTGGTTAATTGACAGAATTGGTGGTATGGTAAGGTTAAAATGTGGGTATGTCATGGCTGATGGTGTTGCTTTTTTTTATACATGTGTGGTTTTTGGTTCAAACACAAATGTGGATTCACAAACCTTGAAATTCAATCAGAATTTTAAACATCATAGTCAAATTTACTTCGATCCCATAAAGAAACTCAACATTCTTATGTAAGTTGCCATGTTGATTGGAATGACATTTTAATTTTCTTTTAATAAAAAATGAGGGGCATTTAAGACATGCCACAATCAGCAACAACATCATCTAGGCTTTTGCCTAGTGTCACCAAACAACATAAAATTAATTGACACATTTTAGTCAAATAACTGAAAATATTTTGACGAACTAATAAAATAAAATTAAAACTCAAAGGCAATTCAGGAATAGCAAGGAATGTATCCAAGTAATTAACTTACAAGTAAATTAGTATCAGGCCAATCCAACCAAAAAAAATGCTCATTATAAGGCTAAAGGGTATGGTGAGGGTCATCCTCATGAGGATGGGCCGCCACGTAGGACGCCATGTCAGCGGGAGTGAGGATGGGCCTAAAGGGGATGGACCAAGGGGGTGGAGGATGGGGCCCCACACTATTTATAAAAACAACTTTATTTCTTTGGGTTTTTTTTTTCTTTCGGTTGTTATACAGAGTGTCGTTACCATAATGAACTAAACTGATATCGATTGAAATTGAATTCTCGTCGAATCGCACAGGGGATTTCAGTAATTATTACTTCAAATTATATATTGTTATTGTTAATAATTAAAGCAAATCAAATCCGTTCCGTTAGTTTATTCCACTAATCAGATGTAAACTCAAGATGCTATATAAATATCTTCTACAATAATTAGAAATAACTTAATTATTATTGTTCATAAATTAAAATATAAGCTAAGGATTATATTAAAGTTAATTTAAATACTTATTTAATTATTTATTAATTTAATTTACATACTCATTTAATTATATATCTTTTTATAACTTAAATATCTTAATAAAAAAAAAAAGAAAACAAAGACAAAATCTTTGTAATCTTTAAAAAATAAGATTAAAGAAATTGACGCAAAGATAAATTGGGATAATGTATAACAATTATTTATATTTATATATTATTAGATATATCAATAACTAATAGTATTAGAGATTAATCTAATATATTTATATACTATTAATTTAATTTAAATACTCATTTAATCATTTATATGTTTATAATTTAAATATTTTGATTAAAAAAAAGAAAACAAAGACAAAAATCCATATAATTATTAAAAAATAAATTTTAAGAAATTGACACAAAGATAAATTGAGATAATTTATAATAATCATTTATATTTATATATTATATTATGTATTAATAATTTTAGAGATTAATTTAATACATTAAAAGTATTAATTTAATATGTAAATAAATAAAATAAGAGAATGTCACATGGCATTAGATAAAAGTAAATGAAATGAGAGAATGCCATGTGCCATTATTGGGATTCTTTTATTAATATTAGATATATATATATATATATATATATATATATATATATATATATATATATATATATATAAGTGTATTGTACAAAATGGTTTAACGTACGCGATGTGAAATCGCATGTTATAAAATAGCATGGATGAAATCGCATGTGATAATTTTGATGAAATCACATGTTGGTTTTTTGTAACAATTTCGCATGTGATAATTTTGATGAGATTGCATGTTGGTTTTTTTTTGTAACAATTTCGCATGTGGTAATTTTGATGAAATCGCATGTTATAAAACCAACATGCGAAATTGTTACAAAAAACCAACATACGATTTCAATGTGGGATGAAGATCTGACAGCTGAGATGATCGCGTACGTATTGTACGATAAGGGCATTTATACGTTAACCTGACCCTATATATATATATGGTGGGAGATTGCTAGAAAGCCTAAGTTTCCTAGAAAGTCTAGGAAGCAATAGGGAGGTGACATGTGGCTTTTAGTTTTTTATTCAAAAGGGTATGATGGTAATTTGAATATTAATTTAATTTTGGAATATTATATATTCTAAGCTAACTATCCAGATATTTATGGAAACATATATCTTTTTGACAATTTCAAATCATTACGATTTCAAAAGGGCAGTTACTTTAAATTACGAAGTTCAAATCATTAACAATTTCTTCACGTTGTGTTTTATCAACTACTGGGTTCATCACAATGTGTTTTAGCAGTTACTGGTTTCAGTTACTATTTCATCACAATGTATTTTATCAGTTACTGGTTGATATGATTTTTGGCATTCTTGATGTTGTGTTTTATCAGTTACTAGTTCACGTTGTGTTTTATCAGTTACTGGTTTCAGTTATTGTTTCATCACAATGTGTTCTATCATTTACTGGTTGATGTGATTTTGGCATTCTTGATGTTGTGTTTTATTAGTTACTGGTTTTCATCACAATTTGTTTTAGCAGTTAATGGTTTCAGTTACTATTTCATCACAATGTGTTTTATCAGTACTGGTTGATATTATTTTTGACATTCTTGATGTTGTGTTTTATCAATTACCTGTTTCATCACAATGTGTTATACCAGTTATGATTCATGAATGGGATGTTCTTTTGTATTTTATCTACTGTTTCATCACAATGTGTTTTATCAGTTATTGGTTGATGTGATTTTGGCATTCTTGATGTTGTGTATTATCAGTTACTGGTTTCATCACAATGTGTTTTATCAGTTACTGGTTCCAGTTACTGTTTCATCACAATATGTTTTATCAGTTACTGGTAGATATGATTTTGGCATTCTTGATGTTGTGTTTTAGTAGTCAGTCACTAGTTCGTCACATTGTGTTTTATCGTTAAAACACACTACTATGAACACATCTAGATCTGATTTATCGTTATTTTTTGTATGATTTGGTGTTTTCAAATGTGAGGGACTAGAGAGAGAGAGAGAGAGAGAGAGAGAGAAAATTGTGATATTTTTGGAGGTGGTTTTATGATTGGTAGTTATTTCCTTATTTAAAACAACTTAAATGACGCATTTAACCCCCAATCAATTAAATTAGCCTATTTTAAAGACACGTATATTACCAAAATGACACCAAAATGATCTCAACCATCAAACACAGTCATCTGATGGCCCAGATCGCTTCCTACACTTTCTAGGAAAAACACACTTTCCGTAGGATCCCCACCCTATATATATATATATATATAGGGGAAGGATGTATAGAAAATTTATTTGTGCTAAGAAAACCTAGGAAACCCAATCTATAACCATTAATCAAGATTATCCAATGGCTCATAAATTTTGAAGCCTTTTTGAATTAAATTAAATAGAATGATGGGGTCAACAAAAGTACTTGAAGGGCATATAGGTAAAATCAACTATAATATTAGTACATTATATATATTATATTAATAGTGATTTGACATGTATGAAAGAGATGAAATGAGGCACACGAATATCAATGAGAAGTAATCAAAACCCCAACCTCATTTCAAACATTTCAAAAGTCTCAACCCAAATTTATCTCTTTATCTCTCAAAAACATTCGATCTTCCCAAAACCCACCGGAGAAGAAAAGGGGCACCGGAGAATATAATCTGACCGGAGAAGAAAGTCTCGCCGGAGAAGAATAAAAAGGTGCTACGGTGAATCGCAAAACAAAATAAAAACAAGGTGCGACGGTGAATCGAAATCCCTAGATATGAGATCAACATTTCAGGTGTTATCGTCCAATAAAAGTCGCCGGAAATGGAAGAAAGCAAGAACCAAGTGCAGAAGCAAGTAAGTTTCATTCGGTTTTTTATCAGTAGGTGTTTTGATCGGTGATGATTTTTGTTTTTTTCCGATCGGTAGGTGTTTTGATAAGATAAATGTTGGGTTTTCTTTTTTTTTTTTTTCCGATCGATCGGTGTTTTGGTCTGATCGGTGTGTGATTTGATCAGTGGTGATTTTTGTTTTGAATGAGACTAGAAAGTGTTAATGTTGGTTTTTATGATTTTTTCCAATCGGTAGGTGTTTTTTGGTAGAAACTGTCTAGGGTTAATGTTGGTTGAATGAGACTAGGAAGTGTTAGTTATTTTGAGTAGAAACTGTCTCGGGTTATTTATTTTTATTTTTTTGGATTGCAAACTTGCTAACTGCATGTTAAAACTATTGATTTGTAACAATAATTTGGTGGTTCGGCCGTGTATGGGATTGATTTGTAACAATAATTTGGTGGTTCGGCCGTGTATGGGTAGGTTAAAGTTACGTGACGGGAACATCGGCGAGTTCAAGAGGTAGGTGTTTTATCGAAATTAGGTAACATGTGTTAAACCTACCTTGCTTTTATCGAAAACAAATTAGGTAAACATGTCTTATTAGGGTTCGATGTGTTAAACATCTGTAAACATATTATCGTAACATGTGTTAAACCCGTCTTATTTTTATCGAATTAGGTAACATGTGTTAAACCTGTCTTATATATTTATCAAAAACATATTAGGTAACATGTGTTAGACCTACCTTATTTTTTGTCAAAAACAAATTAGGTAAACCTCTGCTATTAGGGTACAAGTCTAAGGGCTCAAAAGCATATAAATATATTAGCGTAACATGTGTTAAACCTGTCTGATATTAGGGTACAAGTCAACGGACTCAAAAGCATATAAACATATTAGCGTAACATGTGTTAAACCTGTCTCATTTTTATCAAATGATGTAACATGTGTTAAACCTGTCTTATTACTATGTGTTAAACCTCTCCTATTAGGTAAACATGTTAGTGTAACATGTGTTACACCTGTCTTATTTTTATCAAATTATGTAACATGTGTTAAACATGTATTATTTTTATCAAATTAGTTAAAATATGTTAAGCTCTCATATTTTTTCCAAGTTATCTAACAAGTGTTAAACTTGTCTTATTTTTATAAAAATAGGTAACATATGTTAAACCTGACTTTATTTTATCAAAAGCATATTAGGTAACTTGTTTTATTTTTATGAAATTAAATAACATGTGTTAAACCTATTTTATTTGCAGCAACAAAGAGAGTAACAAGATCGCAAAGTGGTAAGATACCGAAAAAGCGAAAGAAAGTAGACGAAGAAACGGACGATGAATGGGATGAAGAAAGAGAAGAAGCTGAAGGGGAGGTCATGTATAGGTTGAGGAAAAAGTCGAAGCGTGATAATTGGCCAGTAATTAGAACGAGATCATCACCAATCCAACTGGCCCGATGCATTAACGTGTTGTCGTTCGAACAAAGAATGGCAGTAAAAGAAATGGGATTTGGTTTTTGTAACTATCGTAGTCACCACGAATTTTGTTTATTTTAAATTATGGCCATAACCCAAAATACAATATGACCATTCTGGTCTTCTCTGTAATATGTTGTAACTATCCTAGTCACCACAAATTTTGTTTATTTAAAACAGTTATGGAGGGAAATGTATTTGGTTACCACTTATCAGTTAACATGTGTTATTAGTTAACATGTGTTATTAGTTACCAATTGTAAGAAAAGTAGTAGACGAGCATTGGGTGGTGAACATACTGTTTCAATTGTAACCTGTGTTACTCATTAACAAGTGTATCGTGTGTTACACAGGATGAAGTAGAAAACAAGGTACATACCTTTACTGTTACTTGAAAACAATAAGCAATTGTAACATGTGTTACACATCTTACGTAAGTATATGCAGTACATGGTGGAACATGTAAGTAACATGTGTTACATACGATGTAGTGAATAAAAAACAAGGCACATATATGGTGAATAACATACGTATAGATGTAACACGAGTATATGCACCACAAAGGCATACGCATGTTACATGTGTGTTTGAAACACACTTGGTATATATAAAACACTTAGTATATGTAATATGTATACATCCAAACATGCTAGTACATGTGATTTGTAACACACGTTATAAAAGTATATGCAACACATGGGCATCATTGTCATCTAATATGATCGAAGTAATCGAATAAAAGCAGTGTGTAACACAAGTAATACATGATGGTTTGATTGGTTACCGAATTGGTTACAGGGGTGCACCCTTTAAAAAAAACAAAAATAGGTCGTTAAACATATAAAGTGGTAAAGGTAACATATAAAAGTGGTACCATACACAAGAATATACACATCTAGTAAAACAAGTTAAGGGCAATCATGCCATTGTCAAATTACAACCAAAATACATGTTGAAACACGAGCGGGATATTGTTTATGTTTCACATGAAACGTACATATGTTAAACTAAGTAACGAAGAACATTGTGAGCTTCACCAATCAACTTTCAAAAAGTAGCTTACCTAAACAAAAACAACCATTGGAAAATGCGTGTTACACACGTAACACATGTTACAACTACCTATTGTTTTGAAGTAACAATGAAAAAAAAATATCTTTACTGTTACTTCAAAACAATAAGCAATTGTAACATGTGTTACACATATTAGGAAAGATTGTAATATAAGAGCTACATGTGTAACACATGTTACAACTGCCTTTTGTTTTGAAGTAACAATGAAGGAATCTTTTTTCACAACATTATGCAGGTACATGTAAGAATGCCTATTGCTACTTCAAAACAATAGATAATTCTAACATCTTTAACACATCTTAGAAGGCCCACATGTAAAGGTGTAAGAAATGTAAAAAATGCAGATCTATAACACATGTTACAAATGCTTATTGTTTTGAAGTAACAATAAAGATATCTTTCTTCACAACCATTTATCTTAATAGTTAGATGTGTAACACATGTAATACGCCTAACGTTTGTTAGGAGACATTGTAAGACAAGAGCTACATGTGTAACACATGTTACGACTGCCTAATGTTTTGAAACAAGAACAAAGGAATCTTTTTAAAATGCCTATTGTTACTTCAAAACAATGAACAATTTTAACATGTGTAACACATCTTAGAGGGTGGGCGGTTAGCACAAAATCATGTTATATGTCGGGGGTAACACATGTAACAAGTGTCAGAACTCAAAATAAGATGCATATTCTTATTCGAACCCTTAACATTATCCAGATACATGTCACAATGCCTGTTGTTGTTTGAAAAAAGATAGACAATTTTAAGATGTGTAACACATGTTACAACTACCTATTGTTTTGAAGTAACAATGAAAAAAGATATCTTTACTGTTACTTCAAAACAATAAGCAATTGTAGCATGTGTTACACATATTAGGAAAGATTGTAATATAAGAGCTACATGTGTAACACATGTTACAACTGCCTATTCTTATTTGGAAAACCTTGTCATAAGGGCTACATTTTGTAACACATGTTACATGTGTAATGTGTACGTGTTACAATGATCAATGCATATGAGACTTGTAAACAATGCATATTTTTTTAAATACAACCGTAAAAGTTATTTTTATTGCAGTGCTAACACTTTTATTGGAGTGCTAACACATGTTACAATGTTACGAATGAATATTTTTCAAAAATATTTATGGTTTCATGCTGCCAAAAAAGTTAAAGATAACCTTCATGAACATCAGGTCCGGTTCCCTCTGTCGTTAGCTTGTGCGCGTAGCGGTGATTCCTCGTCATACTCATCACTCCACATATCTGAAAATCGAGTTTGCACCGGTAATTAGAAAAACAAGAATAAGGTATTTTTTTTAGAAAAAAAGCTTTTAAATCTAAATGTTAAAACCTTCTTCATTTGGTGAAAACATCTGAAAGTGAAACTGTTGAAGTTCTACCTTTGGCTGCATGTTCTCATCTCTAATATGTCCAACACCTGATTATACAATAAATCATAAACTTGTATAGTAATGGGTTTCAAACACCAACAAAACAAAAAGAAAATACAAATTGGTTGCTTGGGTGTGTAAGATATTTAAAAATGTGAAAAAACTTCAAATAAGTTAAACAAAAGGATCCAAAATAAATCATCTAATCCGCAACACCAACAAACATATAAATGGCAGGGTGTTCATGATTGACTCATAAAAAATGAAGAACAGGAACCAAAAGAAGATGATTACCCAGAAAAGAAGATGAATGACTCCTAAAAAAAGAAGAACAATAACCAAAAAAAAAAAAAAAAAACATGATTGTCTTCTAAAAAAAGAGAACAAATTTTTGATTCATTCACATACCTGAAGAACGGCTGGTCGATCGGCTGGTCTCCTGATCGATCAGTCGCTTGGTTCGAGTGTTTGACACGACGAGTTTTGCTGTTTCGATTGCGACTGCGAGCGTTGCGATGCGATAGAATTTCCTAGTCAAATTACTTTTAATCCCAACTACTATATCAACATACAAGCATCCTTATTTCATATTCGTTTAGTGTTTGCGATTCGATTGCGATTGAGTTTCAATTGCGTTTCGATTGATTACCACACATAACATAAATAAACATGCACAGGCAACACATAAGGCACACACACGTATAACAATAGTCAAATGCATAATTCGAGTTGCGAGTGCGATTGCGATAGCGATAAAGCGATTAAGCATGCGATAAATGTCGAATAAACCTCGATTATTAATAAGTACTCCACATAATACAACTAAAGTAAAACATAAAATAGACTATCTGCAAGTCAAAGAAGTCAAAACAGGAATTGAGCAAGGAGAGACTGATCGCAATTAGCAATCTTTTCTTCCTTTGACTTCAATCTTGACTTTGACTTTGACTTTCGAAACACGGGGTGTTACAGCCTCCCCTAGTTGAGGGAATTTCGTCCCGAAATTAGGCTGAAGCCGTAACAAACAACTGCGGGTACTTCGCCTTCATGTCGTTTTCGAGTTCCCAAGTGAACTCTGCGCCTCGTTTTCCTTCCCAACGGACTTTCACAATAGTAATGCGCGAGCGTCTGAGTTGCTTGGTTTGGTGATCCATGATTTCGACAGGCTTCTCAACGAAGTGTAGTGTTTCGTTTACTTGGAGGTCATCGAGGGGTACAATTAAATCATGCTCAGCCAGGCACTTTTGAAGGTTTAACACATGGAAAGTCGGGTGGACATTACTAAGTTCCTCCGGTAGTTCGAGTCTGTAGGCGACTTTTCCGATCCTTTCCAGAATCTTAAAAGGTCCAACATATCGAGGTGCTAGTTTCCCTTTCTTGCCGAATCTGACCACACCCTTCCAAGGTGATACCTTTAGGAGTACGTAGTTACCAATGTCAAATTCAAGGGGCTTGCGTCGTCTATCGGCGTAACTTTTCTGACGACTCCGAGATTTCAGCAAGTTGTCTCTTATTTGGAGGACTTTGTCGGTGGTTTCTTGCAATAGCTCGGGACCGGTTAGTTGCAAGTGACTGATCTCATGCCATACAATTGGCGATCGACATTTTCTTCCGTATAAAGCCTCGAATGGTGCCATCTGAATGCTGGAATGATAACTGTTGTTGTACGAGAATTCGACTAATGGCAGGTATGCATCCCAATTACCACTGAAATCTATGACACATGAGTGGAGCATGTCTTCAAGGGTACGGATCGTTCTTTCAGTCTGACCGTCGGTTTGAGGGTGGAAAGCGGTACTTAGGTTAAGCGTAGTCCCGAGAGCAGCTTGAAACGTTTTCCACAGTCGCGAGGTAAACCGAGCGTCACGGTCAGAGATGATGTCACGAGGCATCCCATGTCGACAAATGATCTCATTGGTGTAGATTCGGGCTAATCGTTCTACCTTGTAGTCTTCCCGTATTGGCAAAAAGTGGGCTGATTTGGTTAAACGGTCAATAACAACCCAGATGCTGTCGAGACCTGATGGCGCGCACGGGAGCTTTGTTATGAAATCCATAGCTATGCTCTCCTACTTCCATATAGGGATCGGTGGTTGTTCGAGCAAGCCAGAGGGTCTTTGGTGTTCAGCCTTGACCTTCGAGCAAGTCAGGCACTTTCCAATGTAGAGGGCGATAACTCTTTTCTTGCCCGGCCACCAGTACTTGTAGCGAAGGTCCTGGTACATTTTATCGGCACCGGGATGAATAGAATACCGCGATTTGTGGGCTTCGTCCATCAAAATCTATTGCAAATTGGTCCGTTTAGGGATCCAAATCCGGTCCAAATAATGGAATATCCCATTCGGCTTATTCACAAGGTGAGCTCCATCGTGGTAGATTCTTTCCTTATCCAAAGTGCGCTCGTTAAAACAAGCATGCTGGGCTTCGTGGATGAGGGTTTCGAGGTCGTATCGGGCTCGGGTATCGTGAATGCTAAGCAGATAACTCCGTCTGTTGAGCGCGTCGGCAGCGACATTTGCTTTGCCTGGGTGATAACGAATCTCACAGTCATAATCGTTGAGAAGTTCTACCCAACGGCGTTGACGCATATTAAGTTCCTTCTGGTCAAAGATGTGTTGTAGGCTCCTATGATCGGTGAAGATCGTACACTTGGTACCGTACAGGTAGTGTCGCCAAATCTTTAACGCAAAAACAACCGCGCCTAGCTCGAGATCATGGGTTGTATAGTTCTTTTCGTGGATTTTGAGCTGACGAGATGCGTAAGCTATAACCTTCTCCCGTTGCATGAGAACACAACCAAGCCCAAGGTTGGAAGCATCACAATAGACAATGAAGTCGTCGTTTCCGTCAGGCAATGAGAGGACAGGAGCATTGCAAAGCATGCGCTTGAGGGTTTGGAAAGCAGACTCTTGTTCGGTTCCTTAAACAAAAGGCTTGTCTTTATGCGTGAGAGCGCTAAGCGGCACAACGATCTTTGAGAATCCTTCAATGAATCGTCGATAATAGCCCGCTAGTCCGAGAAAAGAACGGACTTCAGATGGGTTCTTAGGTGTAATCCAACTCTTAATGGCTTCAATCTTCACGGGATCGACTTGAATACCTTGACTATTTACAATGTGACCGAGGAATTGAACCTCCTCCAGCCAGAATTCGCACTTGGAGAACTTGGCATAGAGTCGATTCCCTTGGAGTAACTCGAGAACCAAACGTAGATGTTGCGCGTGTTCGGCTTTCGACTTGGAATAGATGAAGACATCGTCGATAAACACGATGACGAAACGGTCGAGATAAGGTTTACACACGCGATTCATCAGATCCATGAAAACCGCGGGTGCGTTGGTTAAACCAAAAGGCATAACAAAAAATTCGTAGTGGCCGTATCGAGTGCGAAAAGCGGTTTTGGGTATATCCTCCTCTTGGATGCGTAGCTGGTGATAGCCTAAGCATAGATCGATCTTCGACAAACACGTAGCACCTTGTAGCTGATCAAACAAATCATCAATGCGAGGCAGGGGATAGCGGTTCTTGATAGTCAACTTATTCAGTTCCCGATAGTCGATGCACATTATGAACGACCCATCCTTCTTTTTAACGAAAAGGACTGGCGCGCCCCAAGGAGAGGTGCTCGGGTGAATGAAGCCTTTCTCAAGTAATTCCTAAAGCTGACTCGAGAGTTCACGCATTTCGGACGGTGCGAGTCGGTAAGGAGCTTTGGCAACAGGGTTGGCTCCAGTAATGTGGTCGATACGAAAGTCCATATCACGACTTGGCGGAAGTCCGGGAAGATCCTCAGGAAAAACGTTAGGAAATTCTCGAACCACTGGAACATCGTTTACACCAGGTCTTCCTTTCTTTTCCTTCTCCGCTACTACGATGTTAGCCAAGAAAGCTCTGTATTCCTTGCGGAGATACTTGCTAGCTTGGACACACGACATGAGCTTGAGGCCTTTCGAGGCAGTTTCGCCATAAACGCACAATAGATCACCATTCGCGAGCGAGAATCGAATCATCTTATCGAACCACACAACTTCAGCATGGTTTTCACTAAGAAAGTCCATGCCTAGTATGACGTCAAAACTTCCGAGTTGCATCGGAATAAGGTCGATTGGGAAGATGTGATTGTTGAGCTCAAGAGTACAATCACGAAGTACAGAATTAACGGCGATAGTTCTTCCGGTGGTGACTTCAACATCGAACGTCGAGGGGAGATGGGAGCGCTTACGACTAAGAAGCTTCTCGAATTCAAACGACACAAAGTAATTATCGGCTCTAGTATCAAATAAACACGATGCATAAATACCATTCACAAGGAACGTACCATTGACCACGTTGTTGTCAGTCTGGGCTTGGCGCATGTTGATGTTGAAAGTTCTGGCGCGTGCGGCTTGCTGTTGCTGCTGAGGCTGCTGCTCCTGTTGAGGCTGCTGCTGCTGGGGCTCTTGTTTCACAACCCTGTTCGGGAACATGTTCGCAAAGTGGTTGGGATCACCACATGCGAAGCAGACTCGGGCGTTGACAGCGGGTGCCTAAGCCGCTTGTTGGCCTTGCGGGGCTAGGAGCAGAGCTTGATGAGCAGTGGCTTGAGTTGGTGCTTGACGGGGACCAGTACGGCAGTTGGCAGTGAAGTGGTCGTACATATTGCAGTGAGCGCAAAAACGGCAGGCGAGACCCACCAGGTGATGATAAGTGTAACACCTGTGTCACTTCACGGCCATCAAACAAATACCAAACCAATGAAATATTATATTTCATACTTGGGATTTGTAAAAATATGTGTATCGTTTACACATATCAACTCTTGTTCAATTTCAAACCCTAAATCGCTTTCTGGAAGGTTATACGCGCACCGATGCGTAAATATAACCAGTTTAATGCAACGAACACTCCGGAATAGTGAAATAGGCTTAACATACCTTAAATAACCTATACATAACTTAGATATAAGTTTTGGAAGGTTTGGTGTGGTGAAATCAAAGTTAAATCGCTTACAGGGACTAAAGTTGACAAACTGCGAAAGTATGCCAATTTGAACTGTAACAGACATTCCGGAACATGACCATAAGTTAAACATACCATAAATATCCTTTACATAGCTTAGAAATAGGCTTTGAGGGGTTCGGTGTGCTAAAATAAACTTTTGTGTCATTCAGGGACTAAAAGTGTCAAAAAGTGCACAAGTTTGCATTTTCGCGCATAACTTACGTTCTGAATACATCTGGACATCCAAAAATTTATGTAAGCATGACTACATTATATTTTAGTGTTCGCCTTAAGAAAAATCCATTCGTTTCGTCATTTGGATCGTTTTTCGCGCTTATGCGCATTCCGTCGTAATTAAGCGAACATCGCGTTCGTACGACCAAACGAACCATCCTCCGACATATTTTTGAACATGTTTCATGTCCACAATGTTTAGGCAACATTTTAGGGCCTTAAAGATGGCTTTACGGGCCTTGGAAGTGTCGGAAATGCCTTAAAACACGTGCAGGGACCAAATATGTAACTTTTGAAACTTTTCTGAAACAGCTGAGGGTGTCGCGTAGCGCGAGCCCTAGAGGCTTGCCAGTCGCGCTACGCGACTGCCTAAACTGGGCCAGATTCAATGTTTTGGTTGCAAGTTGCAGCTGATCGATTCGTGTCCACTCGTTTCCTATCGTCTAGTCAGCGGATAAGAACAAGTTTCTAGCCACCACAACTTTGTGACAAGTGTACGGCTCGGATCGTGGCACGATATTCAAGAAACGATCCTAGCGGCTCTACTTTTTCTATAAATACCCACCCCCCTTTGGCTTAAAAACCCACAAATCTGATCATTGGGCTCTAAGTTGGAACCTTCGTTTCATACCTGAGCTATTTTGATCTGGGTTAGCATTCGGGGACCCTCAGTAAGTATTCTTTCGTTCTTTTCCTTATTCTTCTGCTTTTCGAGTCAGAAAGTCAAACTTTGTTTGACTTTCAGCGTTGACCAGTAATGGTCAATGCGAAGTTCGTTAGAACTTCGCAACGTGATTGTAATCACGATGGTCATAGTCCCTTGGGACTATGCCTACTGATTACCACGTTGTCTAGGGTCGTAGGGTAGGCGATCTAATAAATCGCCTATACCTTCGAACCCGACCCAGTTTGGTCGATCATTAGGATCCGACCAAACACATTAGGTGACCATAGTAGGTAGGGAATAACCTTCCGAGGTTATACCCTATGGTCACATCGTTTAAGTAGTTGTATGATAGGTAGTTTATATGCCTTAGGTAAATTACCAGAATACCCTTTTCATGTATAATTGGTAATTAAGCATATGTAACCTAAACCTTTGTCACATAACTGATTTTGTAATATGTTTAGGCATATAACACTTGTCATAGGGCTAGTTAGGCGGTCCGAACGCGTTTCACGCGAACGACGCGTTAAAGTAGCATAAGCTACCTAAACGGGTCGTAATGGGTCGTAGACACTCAGGTTAAGTTTCATTTAGTATGTAGGCTTTGTTAAACCAAATGACACGAGTCTCTACACTCGTTTGGTTTACAAACCCTCACTCTATCCGATCCTCCGATTTAGGTCCGGTTTATTAATGTAGTTACCTATATTAGGTGCCGTTTGATATTCCGAGATCTCTAGCATTACTTGGTGATTATCTTTAGACATCTGAGCAATCTCAGGCGAGTACATTATTCCCCTATTTTACTGTTTTCCAAACTGTTTTGGGGTGAAGCATGTGTACCTATCTGTTACTTTCATGTTTTCCAAAAGTATAATTGATTATACATGTTATTACTTATCTATTGACCAATTGAATGACTATCTATGATTTAAACATTGTTTTCTCAAAGAACATAAAATAAATTGTTGAATTGTACTTATTTTATGTTCACCAGACCGATTGTTAGTATGATATAGCGCTATAGGATTTGACACCCCATTCCTGTTGGCATGGAATGTCTGAAACCAATTTATTGCTCCATCCAAATAGGAATTGCCTTTGTGGTATTTCTATAGTCTCAAAGGTGTATCTTGATGCACTAGGTCTGAATGAATTCTTAAATCACACTATTAAAGTATAGTTGAATATACTCTCATGTGTGGTATTGTACAAACCAACATATATTTTGTTAACCACCCAAAGCATATTTTAATATGTTATT
Organism: Helianthus tuberosus; assembly: GCA_030545235.1. Classification (NCBI taxonomy): domain Eukaryota; kingdom Viridiplantae; phylum Streptophyta; class Magnoliopsida; order Asterales; family Asteraceae; genus Helianthus; species Helianthus tuberosus. The sequence goes on from CM060366.1 coordinate 71,512,664, forward strand.
TACTAAACAAAAACATAGTTTAATATGTTATTTATCACACCCAAAGCATATTTTGATATGTTATCTATAAATCCGAAGTATACTTGTACTATACTATCTAAATCTATTCTTTTGAACAACGAAGGTATATTTAATGTACTATCTATCTATCGATTTGGTTTAGTTTGATTAAGTGATTAAGTAACGATGCGTGTGTAATATGATACAAGCATGGTGGATACGCCGCTGGTACTTCCTATATATAAGTGCTTGTATGGTATTACATACTGTAACGTTATTTGAATCATTTCAGTTTGAAATATATAACATTTATACAAATAACATACTTTTCACAAGACATTGTTTTACAAACAACATATCTTATACAAACTCATGTTACATGGTTATTCATTTAATTATGCATTATTCTCTTATTTATACATATCATCAGAACTTATCATTGTTTTTCAAATAATTTACTAAAACTAATGTTTTTGGGTTAAGAGTCATGGCTACGAGGTTTACAAATTTTAACCCGCTTGATTTGAGTTGGTTAATTAAGTTGCAATATTATACTCTTTTCAAAACCAGGTTTTTAAATAAAGTATTGCAACGTCTAAACTAGCCATGATTTCGACACTCCTACAAAACCAATGTATTCGCCAGCATTTCTTTGCTGACCTCGTTTTTACACATGTTTCAGGTACTGCTTTGCAATGATTGTTGATACATGCTACATTTAGGATGGACTCGTGCCTTAGCGACTTAAAACGAGACAATAACTAGTTAACTTATGTTATGTACCCTTTGTTCTTGATTAAACATTGTAAACTCTCATAATTGATTATTAAAACGAAACTTTAATTGCTATGGATTTGAAACGATTAATTCTGTTACAACACTCCCCGACATTTCCGCCACGTTTTGTATGTTCTACGTGGTCGGGGTGTGACAGAAGAGATGGTATCAGAGCCAATGGTTATAGGGAATTAGGTTATTAGTAATGCTTTGACCTAGTCTATAACCTTCTTAGGACCCTAACGCGAGTTTACTTGCGTTTAGTCATAAAACAATACCGTCACCTATCCTTAGGCGACTACCACAACAAGAACATAATTTTTCGAAACCGCTTTGAAAACTAATCATCTGTTCTAGGATGATTAATTACTAGGTTTTGAACCCTCTATTGTAAGGTTTTGAACCCCTTTGAATTTTCAAAAAAATCTCGTCAAGGTTTTGGGTTTTAAATAATGTGAACATGTGCAAACTGGAAGGGTGAATGCCTGTATTCTGGGTTTTCTGTCTAGGCAAGCACTTCGTATATATCTCATCAGACGCGAGACCAGTTGTGCTTACCTGGGAATTCTTGGGATGAGTGTTCACTTATAGGCGAGCATGTCTTCGCGATACATTATTTTTGACCCATTTACTTTGATTAGTCACTGTGTGTAGTTTGTTTGCTTTGTAATGCGAACAAATGACCACTATCCTTGCTTTCATCAGATTTGTTTCATCTCATTCTTTTCGTCTAAATTCTCTCACTCGTTTCCTTTCATGTTTCCTCTTTTAGAATGCCTCCTCGACGCGACAATCAGATGGATAATGCCGAACTGGCGGAAATCATCGCACAGCAAATGGCTGTTGCCTTCCCAAATCTTTATGCTCAAATGATGCAAACCATCAACAACAACAATGCTCCATGCAATTTCAAGAGTTTCAACTCGGCAAAACCGCTCAAGTTTAGTGGTTCTGAGGGAGCAACTGGGCTTCTTCAGTGGTTCGAGAGCATTGAGAATACCTTCCGTCATGTTCTGTGTCCTGAAAATCGTAAGGTCGAGTTTTCTTCGAGTGTGTTTCAGAAGAGGGCTCTTACATGGTGGAACGGGGTGATGAGAGATCGCGGTGCTGAGGTTGCATTAGCACAGACTTGGGCTGAGCTTAGGGCTCTTATGATGAAGGAGTTTTGCCCTCGTCATGAACTGCGAGCTTTGGAGAGGGAGTTTGATGATTTGAAGCAAGACAGTGGCGAGCATCGAGCCTATACTGACCGTTTTGAAGAATTGAGTCTGTTGTGTCCTGCTATGGTTACTCCTGTGGATAAGGCGATCGAGAAATATACAGATGGTCTTCCTGATCTAGTTCAGGATATCGTTACTGGCAGTAACCCTACTACTGTCAGACAAGCCATTGAACTGTCTGCCACTCTGACTGAATCCCACATCAGAAAGAAAAAGCTGTTTCGGAAGGGCGACCCAAGACCATCTGACAAGACTGCTCATGTGGAACCAAAGGAAGAAAATGCTGAGGTGTCCAAGAAGAAGAAGCGCAAAGCCTCTCAAAACTGCGCTGTAACTGCTCAAGACAAACAGGTTGCACCAAACCAACCAGCACAACCTCGCAAAAGGCAAAACTATGTTGGTACTGCACCTTTGTGCAACAAGTGCAACCGTCATCATCTAGAGCAAGAGCAGTGTCACAAATGTACCCACTGTGGGCGGTTGGGACATTTGATCAATGTTTGTCGTTATGCAAATCAAGCTGCTGCAAACCCTGCTGCTGTTCAAGCACGGTTCCCTCCGGGGTCATGTTATAATTGTGGTGACCTTACCCACTACAGGAACAATTGCCCAAGACTTGTTAACGCACCTCTAGCGCATGGACGAGTGTTCAACATCAATGGGGCAAACATGAACAATGATGTGGCAGTGAACAACTAGTGTTTTGTTATTTTTCCTTGGCTGTTATCTTATGATGTTTAAAGACAAGTCAGTTGTTATATAAATAAAAATTCGTCGTTTTTATTTTTGCAAAACTGATACGATTGTGTGATCGTTGGATACAATCTTATGATGTCAACTCAAAGACAAACTATTCGTATGGTTCAGTTATTTTATGATCACTTGTGATCTCCCCAAGAACCTTAAACACTTGTTTCTTCTAAGAAACAAAGCCAAACTCTTATTGAGAATCCTTCTATCTTTTTAGATGAATCCTTGGAAATGATTAAAGTACCAAATGAAATTCATGGATTGGATTTCTAGTGTGCTTTAAATATCCATGCCCCAAAGACAACAAATTAAAGAATCAAGTTAACTAATTATGTGCTTATGTGTTTTCTTACATGTTTTGTGGTTGTATGTGATCCATCCAAATCCTCGTAGAGTCTTTTATATTTCATATGAGAGATTCATAATGGGATATCCAAAGTTACTATCTTAAATCCTTAATGAACTTCTACGTTGTAGTTAAGTCCCTTGGGTTTTAAAGTACTATTCTATAATTGGACCCTTGGGAGGACTAGTTAAACAGACTGATTTTGAAAATCTGATCAAAAATATCATGTGATGATATAAATACAAAGATCCCTTAAGTGGTCTATTTAAGGAGATCGTACGACGGTCTAGTTAAGAAGATCATGAGTTGATCTAGTTAAAAAGATCGTTCGTTGATTTAGTTAAAAAGATCCTTTGGTGATCTAGTCAAGTCGCTTCATGTTTATTCAATTGATTTTTCCTCTATGCATTATGAAATGGACTGTGCGGACTGTGCAAGAGATTACGTAATTATGGAGGCCTACATAATTATGGAATTCAGTGCACAGAAACCACAAGAAGTTTTGTCATGTGTTAAGACCTAAAGTGACAAGAATAATGATACGGGAGAAGTCTCGGACTTTGACCGATGTCATTTATTCTCACACTTCTCAATTCTGGTCTCAATCACACACACAGTTTCAAATGATAAGTCTTCATAAGAAACGTTCTTCTGTCCGTGGTTCAAAAATTCCATGTTTTACTGCTACAAGGAATTCACTTTGAGGGTTAACAAATTCGCTAAGAATCCTAACATGGCCCAGAGTTTTACTTAAGGGTTCAATGGAACTATTAGAAGGCGAAACGGTCACAGCTGTCTTCACAAGTTTCCTCTAGAATTAAATTTCGGGACGAAATTTCCTAAAGTAGGGGAGACTGTAACACCTGTGTCACTTCACGGCCATCAAAAAAATACCAAACCAATGAAATATTATATTTCATACTTGGGATTTGTAAAAATATGTGTATCGTTTACACATATCAACTCTTGTTCAATTTCAAACCCTAAATCGCTTTCTGGAAGGTTATACGCGCACCGATGCGTAAATATAACCAGTTTAATGCAACGAACACTCCGGAATAGTGAAATAGGCTTAACATACCTTAAATAACCTATACATAACTTAGATATAAGTTTTGGAAGGTTTGGTGTGGTGAAATCAAAGTTAAATCGCTTACAGGGACTAAAGTTGACAAACTGCGAAAGTATGCCAATTTGAACTGTAACAGACATTCCGGAACATGACCATAAGTTAAACATACCATAAATATCCTTTACATAGCTTAGAAATAGGCTTTGAGGGGTTCGGTGTGCTAAAATAAACTTTTGTGTCATTCAGGGACTAAAAGTGTCAAAAAGTGCACAAGTTTGCATTTTCGCGCATAACTTACGTTCTGAATACATCTGGACATCCAAAAATTTATGTAAGCATGACTACATTATATTTTAGTGTTCGCCTTAAGAAAAATCCATTCGTTTCGTCATTTGGATCGTTTTTCGCGCTTATGCGCATTCCGTCGTAATTAAGCGAACATCGCGTTCGTACGACCAAACGAACCATCCTCCGACATATTTTTGAACATGTTTCATGTCCACAATGTTTAGGCAACATTTTAGGGCCTTAAAGATGGCTTTACGGGCCTTGGAAGTGTCGGAAATGCCTTAAAACACGTGCAGGGACCAAATATGTAACTTTTGAAACTTTTCTGAAACAGCTGAGGGTGTCGCGTAGCGCGAGCCCTAGAGGCTTGCCAGTCGCGCTACGCGACTGCCTAAACTGGGCCAGATTCAATGTTTTGGTTGCAAGTTGCAGCTGATCGATTCGTGTCCACTCGTTTCCTATCGTCTAGTCAGCGGATAAGAACAAGTTTCTAGCCACCACAACTTTGTGACAAGTGTACGGCTCGGATCGTGGCACGATATTCAAGAAACGATCCTAGCGGCTCTACTTTTTCTATAAATACCCACCCCCCTTTGGCTTAAAAACCCACAAATCTGATCATTGGGCTCTAAGTTGGAACCTTCGTTTCATACCTGAGCTATTTTGATCTGGGTTAGCATTCGGGGACCCTCAGTAAGTATTCTTTCGTTCTTTTCCTTATTCTTCTGCTTTTCGAGTCAGAAAGTCAAACTTTGTTTGACTTTCAGCGTTGACCAGTAATGGTCAATGCGAAGTTCGTTAGAACTTCGCAACGTGATTGTAATCACGATGGTCATAGTCCCTTGGGACTATGCCTACTGATTACCACGTTGTCTAGGGTCGTAGGGTAGGCGATCTAATAAATCGCCTATACCTTCGAACCCGAACCAGTTTGGTCGATCATTAGGATCCGACCAAACACATTAGGTGACCATAGTAGGTAGGGAATAACCTTCCGAGGTTATACCCTATGGTCACATCGTTTAAGTAGTTGTATGATAGGTAGTTTATATGCCTTAGGTAAATTACCAGAATACCCTTTTCATGTATAATTGGTAATTAAGCATATGTAACCTAAACCTTTGTCACATAACTGATTTTGTAATATGTTTAGGCATATAACACTTGTCATAGGGCTAGTTAGGCGGTCCGAACGCGTTTCACGCGAACGACGCGTTAAAGTAGCATAAGCTACCTAAACGGGTCGTAATGGGTCGTAGACACTCAGGTTAAGTTTCATTTAGTATGTAGGCTTTGTTAAACCAAATGACACGAGTCTCTACACTCGTTTGGTTTACAAACCCTCACTCTATCCGATCCTCCGATTTAGGTCCGGTTTATTAATGTAGTTACCTATATTAGGTGCCGTTTGATATTCCGAGATCTCTAGCATTACTTGGTGATTATCTTTAGACATCTGAGCAATCTCAGGCGAGTACATTATTCCCCTATTTTACTGTTTTCCAAACTGTTTTGGGGTGAAGCATGTGTACCTATCTGTTACTTTCATGTTTTCCAAAAGTATAATTGATTATACATGTTATTACTTATCTATTGACCAATTGAATGACTATCTATGATTTAAACATTGTTTTCTCAAAGAACATAAAATAAATTGTTGAATTGTACTTATTTTATGTTCACCAGACCGATTGTTAGTATGATATAGCGCTATAGGATTTGACACCCCATTCCTGTTGGCATGGAATGTCTGAAACCAATTTATTGCTCCATCCAAATAGGAATTGCCTTTGTGGTATTTCTATAGTCTCAAAGGTGTATCTTGATGCACTAGGTCTGAATGAATTCTTAAATCACACTATTAAAGTATAGTTGAATATACTCTCATGTGTGGTATTGTACAAACCAACATATATTTTGTTAACCACCCAAAGCATATTTTAATATGTTATTTACTAAACAAAAACATAGTTTAATATGTTATTTATCACACCCAAAGCATATTTTGATATGTTATCTATAAATCCGAAGTATACTTGTACTATACTATCTAAATCTATTCTTTTGAACAACGAAGGTATATTTAATGTACTATCTATCTATCGATTTGGTTTAGTTTGATTAAGTGATTAAGTAACGATGCGTGTGTAATATGATACAAGCATGGTGGATACGCCGCTGGTACTTCCTATATATAAGTGCTTGTATGGTATTACATACTGTAACGTTATTTGAATCATTTCAGTTTGAAATATATAACATTTATACAAATAACATACTTTTCACAAGACATTGTTTTACAAACAACATATCTTATACAAACTCATGTTACATGGTTATTCATTTAATCATGCATTATTCTCTTATTTATACATATCATCAGAATTTATCATTGTTTTTCAAATAATTTACTAAAACTAATGTTTTTGGGTTAAGAGTCATGGCTACGAGGTTTACAAATTTTAACCCGCTTGATTTGAGTTGGTTAATTAAGTTGCAATATTATACTCTTTTCAAAACCAGGTTTTTAAATAAAGTATTGCAACGTCTAAACTAGCCATGATTTCGACACTCCTACAAAACCAATGTATTCGCCAGCATTTCTTTGCTGACCTCGTTTTTACACATGTTTCAGGTACTGCTTTGCAATGATTGTTGATACATGCTACATTTAGGATGGACTCGTGCCTTAGCGACTTAAAACGAGACAATAACTAGTTAACTTATGTTATGTACCCTTTGTTCTTGATTAAACATTGTAAACTCTCATAATTGATTATTAAAACGAAACTTTAATTGCTATGGATTTGAAACGATTAATTCTGTTACAACACTCCCCGACATTTCCGCCACGTTTTGTATGTTCTACGTGGTCGGGGTGTGACAATAAGAACACGTTGGGCAGGCAGGGTGGGGGCCTGTGTATGCACGCTTTGCAGGCGGTGCATAAGTAACTGGTGCTGGACGGTGGTGAGATTGTTGCTGAGCCGGTACGGCTTGAAGTGGAGCAGCAGTGGTAGTGACAGCACAGTTCTTGTTGCTGGAGTTGCTGTTGTTGTTTTTCTTCTTGCGGCGTGAGGACTTTGACGACTGAGCGGTGGCGGTTTCGGCAGCTGGTGTGGCGGTGACTTGGTGCAGGTTCTTTGAAGCTTTATCCCAAAAACCAGCTTTTACTCGCTTGTCGTTGATTTCGGCGGCAAGCAAGTATGTTTCTTCTATCGTTGCTGGCTTTGCGGCATGCACAAAATCTGCAACACAGTCGGGTAGAGCTCGAATGTACTTCTTAATCGTCATGGCGGGCGTCTTCACTTGATCGGGACAGATGATGCTGAGCTGCTTAAAGCGAGCAGTCAGGGCTCGTTGTCACCTTCTTTCTGCTTAATGTGCCAGAACTCATCCTCCAGCTTCTGGCGCTCATGGGGAGGGCAGAACTCTTCGAGCATAACGTTCTTCAACTCGTCCCATGACTGACCATAGGCTGCATCATTTCCACGCTTGTTCCTTTTGGCCGTCCACCAGTCTAGAGCACGGGACTGTAAGACACCGGTAGCGTTCAATGTGCGGAGATTATCAGGACATCCGCTCTGTCGCAGGGTAACTTCAATTGAGTCAAACCATTGAAACAAAGCCGTAGGGCCTTCTTCTCTGGTGAACTCTTTCGGTCCACATGCCTTGAACTGTTTGAAGCTGAAAGCAGCTTTGGGAGTCTTGGTCTTGGATTCCTCAGACGATTTGCTCATGTTTTCGTACAGCTCGCTGACGACTTGGGGTACAACCTTTGCCATCTGCTTAGTAATCATGGCAGCAAGGCGTTTGTCTGCTTGCTTTCGGCGAGCATCACGGGTAGCGCGAGATCCAGATGACGACATTGTCTGCAACAGACATCACCACAGGACTCAACACAATATAATCGAATCTCACCTCACTCGCCTAATACTATTAAAACTCGGGTACACGTACAATTATGTAAGCACATAGGCACATAATCACAAATTCACATAAACACAGAAGCACGTAAGCATGTAAGCAGGTAAGGCACAGATTCACAGAGAGTACATAAAACACGTAATCACAAGAGTCAGTCAGAACACAGAAACCTATCATTCAAAGTCTACACTCGTGGACTTTTTGTTGAGGGAATCATAGCGTATAGTAGAGTATAAGCGATCATTGGTTAACACATCGAGTAGTATAGCGTAAGCGTATAACATAGCATAAGGTCGTGTCATGACCCCCGACCCCACCATGGAGGGAATCGAGAGCCGCGAGCAGCCAAGTGGTACCGGTGGTTATTTTGAAAGCATTGCAGCGGAAATTTCATCAGGATCGTGAGTTAGGAAAAATATCAGAGTTTAGAAAACACCGGATTTTATTTATTAAATAGATGGGATAAACCCATGTTTTGAAAGGTAGCTTTATTATGGGATAAACCCGAATACATAGAACAACTTTTCTTAATTTAATTTAATTAATAAATTAAGCCACTTTTGTAAGCCTTTTTGGTGCCGTATCAAACTCTTATTCCGATCTACTGTAATTACCTGAAACGCGTTTTAAAAACATTTGGTCAGCAGGAAATACTGGTGAGTTCATTCAGTTTGTACAAAAAGACACATTGTTATAAATTACAGCATAAGAGCGATTACAATGGCTACTATCTTATTTTTATATGGCGCCGTGTCACACCCTGGTGACGATGGTCATACCACTACTGGGTCCTTTCACCCAAGTAGTGATGATTATCACTGTTAGGTTGGTGAACCTAACCGTGAGAGATTAGTAATGTGCACAATACCCCACTAGCCAGTGATTCAAGATAACCAAGACTTAATCCCTGTAATTATAACTTTTGAAAATAATTGGAGTATTGTAAAACATTGTTGATAAAAGAGAATGACTCACCTTGTTAGCATATAGTCTTGTTTAAACAAGCATCTTGATTCTAAGCATCTACTTTATGGTTCTGAATCTTCTGATGATTAAGCATCCATTTTGATTGTAAGAGTATGGTGTAGAGTTTCGGGTAGTTAAACATTTAGTTTAACAGAGTGGAATACGTATTAGTGTAAAACCACATCAAACCTAACGATGGTCACGAGATCAGAACCTTAACGAAATTCACAAAGTATAGTCTTGTTTAGACAGCACTTTGGCATTCGTTTAACGAAATTCACAAAGTACAGCACTTTGGCATTGGTTAGTTGGTTCCCAAATCGATCGGACAAAACATCGCATTGGTGATTATTGGTTAGAACACCAACGTATAGAGAGAAGAATAGAAGGAATGAGCAAAGAAAAATGAATCCTAAGCTTCCAATTTATAGGTAGGAAATATGAAATTTCTAGAAAATTTCATATAGCTTTTCTAGGAAGTTACCTATACATTTTCTAGGAAGCTTCCTACCCATATATATATCTTCTTATACCTTCCTTGCACCTTTCTTTGATATTATTTATCTCATATATATATATATATATATATATATATATATATTCATGTATATCTATTTAGGTGTTTAATTTACTTACTTAATTAATCTTACTTAGCTTAATTAATCTCGCTTAGCTTAATTAATCTCGCTTAGCTTAATTAATCTTGCTTAACTGGTTAATTAATCATACTTAACTTAATTAATCATACTTAACTGATTAATTAATCTTACTTAGCTGATTAAGTTTAACTTATCTATTAAGGTTTCTTAACCGCTAAGTTATCTTAACTACTAAGTTTTCCTTAACTATTAAGTTTACTTAATCGCTAAGTATTCTAGCTTAGTAGTTCCCTGGTTACAAGTTCTAATTTCTAGCTACAATGGAACTCGTATTAGTGTATTACTCAATTCAACTTTAACTATAATCACGAGATCAAAACTCACAACGAATGACAAAGTATAGCCAAATATTGGCAGCACTTAAACATCCATTGGATTGGTTTTAATCGATCGGATAAAGTATCGTACCAGTGATTAGAGTTATTACCCTAATACGAGCAGATTTTCAGGATTTAGAAGTTCTGACATTAGAATTACAGAACAAGAGAACAAGAGGAGAAAAGAATTGAACGATTTGAAATGAAACTATCGTCCTTTATTTATAGGCGGAAACTGGGGCGCGTCGTGGCCCACGTAAACTCGAAGGAACACCTACGCGGCCCGCGTAGTCATCTGGTCGACGCGTGTCATGCCACGTGGCCTTCATGCTTATCCGGTGATTTTCGATCTGTCGCGGACCGCGTAGACTACCCTTATGTCTTACGCGGCCCGCGTGAAATCCAAATTTCTAAATTTCTTGGTTTTTATGAACATTAGGGTTTCAGGGGTCCGGGTTTTCACTTACGGAGCGTTTTAGAACATTTTTGGGCGATTCGTTACATCATCCCCACCTTGCTTTAAATCTCGTCCTCGATATTTGGGCTACGATATCTCTTTTACAGTTATGTCATGTCTTAGTCAATAAGAACAGTTTTAAGATATGTTCAAATGAATACGTGTTATACAATAAATAGGGCTCAATGGTTTAGCTGAATTAGTTCAAGAAGTTGATGTTAAATGAGATGAAATGATATAGTTTCTAAGGTGATTAGGTTCAAGTTAAAAGAGATACATGATCAATAGATGTGAATGTTTACAAGTTGTGAATGATTTTTAGAAACAATAGAATTCACTGTCAATAGAAACTTACTTTGATTGTCAACTGAGGAAGTCACAGAATCAACAAGCTCGAATGAAAGAGAAGTATGAAATTGATTTGTCAACTATTGAATTATGATATGAGAAAAAAATCAATGGGTTGACATTTATCGAATTACAAGGATACACCGATATACAACAGAGTTTAGTGTATCATTGTCTTAACACATAGTTGTATTAAGACCATTTTCAAGGATGAGTCAAGCGAAAGGTATATATAGATTAGCTCAAGCTACAAGTCTATACCGACGCCACAAGGTGTTGTAGTGATCGAAATAATAATAACGGTGACTGGACGAGTTCACCGTGTTTTAAATCAAATGAAAGTTCAACGAAGTAAGTCCGAATGTTTGTTTCAAACAAATCTAGTAGGATTTTCGGTTGAAATTTAAACAATTGAATAATGTTTTTCGATTGAAGATGATAAAGCAATAAATATCACGAAAGGCTCGATTGATGTTGTAAGAACCATTAAGAGATACACTGAAATATGACATGAATTTGTGTATCATTATCTTAGCACACGATTGTGTTAAGATTGCTTTTATAGGATAAACCAACAAAGCGGATTCAATATAAATAAATAATTAAATCTGTATATGATGTGTGCAAACGAGATTAGTGTCACACCCTGGCTTTGCGGAAGCGTGGTTAATTTGGTGTGACTTCTTAATACCATAGCTTAACCATAACAAAGCTATATGAAATAAAACCATGCAAGATCATCCATTTATTTAAGTTTTAAATACCAAATACAATAACATTGTCTTAACGGAAACACATTCTAACGACATAAACATTGTTCAACAAACATAACATAACATAACATAAGCTTAGTTTAAGGACTGTGACTTGTCCAGGAAAGAGTCACACTCCCTAAACCCGGATGACCTCGTAACTAGTGCAGCGGGAAAACGTGACATACCACGCCAGATCCTTTAATTTCCTGAAATACATGTAAGTTGAAAAATCAACAATAATGTTGAGCGAGTTCATGTGTAAGTGAGTAAGTAAACCTTTGTGAGTATAAAAATAGTCTTGGTATGTAGCAAATAAGGGAATTGAGATCACCAATGGTTTGCAAGGCCACTGATATATGTGAAGTGCAAATAGGGAGACTCAAACCTAGCAGATTTCGCCACGGCATTAGTATGTGGACAAAGTCACCCCGAGGTCCGTTTCTAGTTTGGCCTGGGGCTGGGCTCGCTACACCCAGATAGATCTACCGCTCCTGTCCCTCGGTCCTGCCATGAGGACTAATGGCCTCATATTGCTCCTACCCACTCACATGATCTAAGTAGTAAACCTCCTTACGCTAACCATACCATGTATAAAGTACTTGTAATCAAAGTAACATGTATTTCACCCCCGCAGTTAAGAAAACTGAAAACAGTTAGAGAAAAGGGGGACATGAACTCACTGTGTGGCGTCTCTACCAAGTATGCCTCCAAATCAAACAGCTGTGTGACGACCTACACGTACTAATTCTATTAGACGGACGACCGTGCCTTAGCTTTATGGTTTAAGTTTTTGGGAAATAGTTAGGCAACTATTTCGTGTTTACATTCTTTATATACTTGGTAGTCATTTTCCTTCCCAAGGATGGGGGATTTAATACATGTGCGTTCGTATAATTCGGATTACACTATTAAGTCTCTCTTAATATATTTTATTCCTAACTCCAAAATATAAATATTCTTCTCAAAAATATTATACTTTAATACATGTGATTTTCCCAAAATAATACTTAGTAATATTATTTTTACTCTAAAAATAATATTTACGTAGTTCGCAAAATAATCATAAACACTTATACAAGTGATGTTGTGAAAAATATATACTAAATATATTTATGTATCACATTTTATTTTGTGAAATCCCACCTCCGATATTTTGTAAATAAAGTCGTGGCGAAATTCATAGTTTGAAAACAAGTCGACAAGTATCTCTAACACTTATAGTGAAAATAATTCTAAGTGTTAGGTTTTTAGAAAAATTTCGCCAGAGTTTCCTCTGTAACTGGAGGCGGCCACGCTTTCGAGCGTATCATTTTCTTTTATAAATCAAACCAACAATTTTCTTATTCAATCAAAACAATGTTCAAACCACAGACTAGTCAAAATATGTATACAAATCGCATAAATTTCATGAACTTGTGATTTACCCAAACTATGAAGTAAATCCCATTACTTTTAGTGGATCTTTATATAAAACAATCCGATTTTGTAAAAACCTCGTTTTTAAAGAAATTCCATCTCTACAACTTCTCGTCATCTTTTTCAAAAATAGTTATTTTGTCGAAACCTTGTGTTACACAAGTGTTTACATACTTGTGTGTTCTAAAAACCATTCGTGTTAGTGTAAGATCCGTCTTTAAAGTATGTTTTCTCTTGACACTTGGTTCTTTGAAAATACCGCCTGTAGATCCGTAGATCTACTAGTTTTAAACACTATTTCACAAGTACAATCGCTTTTACACAAGTTCATGATTCGTGTGGGGTAGAGTTTCATCCTTTAACCCTTATTACTTCCAAAACAACCTTATGTCATGATCTATGATCATGACCAGTCCGGGTTAAATGACGATCCGAGCTACCACAACATAGATCGGGTCCAAATAAACACACAAATCAAATACTACAAGTTTTACACAACATATGAGCTTTTAACCAACATTTATAGCATTTTTAGTAGACTTTTGTGTGTCATCTTGTATGTTAACGAGTTTTAACCGTTACAAATCATATTAACCACTTAAAAATAGTTCGAGTAGGTGATTTAAGTAACATACCACTAGCTCGAGGCTAGGGAAGAATCTAAGCGCAAATAGGGTGGATAAAAGCAATGTAGTGAGGTCCTTCGCCTTCCGATTGCACCAAGGTTCCTTATACGCGACCCTTAACACTTGTATGAACTTGGAATGTGATGATCAAAAATTGAAAATGATGGATGCACAAGGGGGTGTTCGGCCGTAGCTTCTTTAGAGAGAGAGAGAGAGTTGTTTGTGTTGAGTTGTGATGTGTGAATGATCATGTGGGTTTAAGCTTATACTTATAGACAATCTCAACATGTTTAACCAATGGATATTGTGTCATTTAGATACTAAGCACACTTAATATAATAATCAACAAATAGGACAAGTGTGTCCCCTCTAGTTGGGGACGGTTAGAGAGGGGGGGGGGGGTTCTAGTCCATTTTCAACTAATTAGTTGGATATTAGTTAGGTTAAGTAAGTTAGTTAAGTGCTTAACCCGGTTAGTTGTGTGTTGTGCTTAATGGCGGGTGTTAGGGTATTCAGGGACCCTAACTGGCTCAGAAAAAGATAAACAATGAAAATGACAATATTTTCATGTTCCGGGTAAAGTCCGGTTGTTCGGTTGGATAGTAATCCGTTAAAGTGCTAACAAAGCTTTAAAGTGTCGTTAATACCCTTTTTAGTGACACAACTTATTTCTGACACTTTGGAAAGTGTCTAGTAATATTTTTCTCATGTTTTGGCACTTTATTAGTTAGCTAAAAGCTGAATTATTAAGTAAAGTGCTGAATTTTGTGCTTAGAGCACGTTTTAGGCACATCCAGTCATTGTAACTTATTCCTAGAGACGCAGTTCTACAACCCTTGTATCCCTACACTCACCACTAGTGTAGTAAAATATTTCTGGCTCATACAGGCCTTGGAGGCAGTGTCTGCCTGATGTTGGCTTTATCAGCATGTTCAATAGGTTATCCGTTTATAGTGCTACTGTGCTTTTTGTGCATCATGTTTGTCACTAAGGTTCAGCATGTAGATAATGTAGTGACGGTAAGTAAAGTATGATGCAAGTAAGTACATGTATCAGTATTCAAGTAGCAGTTTATTCACAAGTTCAAGCAAGCACAGTAATTAAGCAGTAATTAATTATTAATTAAGTCGTACGGATACCTGGTTTAGCGAGGGTTGTCACATTCTCCCCCCGTTAGAAAAATTTCGTCCCGAAATTTTAAGTTCTGCTTGTAGATGCAGGGTTCTTAGGAAATAGGTGGGGGTATTTCTCCTTCATCCGGTCCTCACGCTCCCAGGTGTATTCAGGACCATGTCTGGCATTCCAACGAACTTTGACGAGCTTGACACTGCTCCGGCGGGTCTTGTTTACTTTCCAATCCATAACCTCCACCGGTTCTTCAACGAAATGGAGCGTGTCGTCAACATGGATCTCGTCGATGGGAATGGCAACGGTATCTTGAGTTGGACTTTTCTTCAGGTTGGATACATGAAATGTATCGTGAACACCATTCAGTTCAACAGGTAAATCCAACTTGTATGCCACTAGTCCTATCCTTTCCAAAATTCTGAAAGGACCAATGCGCGGATTTAACTTCCCACGCTTTCCGAAGCGTGCCACACCCTTCCAGGGTGAAACTTTCAATAAAACCATTTCTCCAACTTGAAATTCCAAGTGTTTCCGGTTTGGATCTGCATAGGCTTTCTGTCTGTGGCGAGCTGCTTCGATGCGTTTTAGAATCTGCGCAATCTTGTCCGTCGTCTCTTGGACGATTTCGGGACCAGCAAGCTGTCTATCGCCTGCGTCAGCCCAACATAGGGGTGATCGACACTTGCGTCCGTAAAGGGCTTCAAATGGCGCGACACCAATACTGGTGTGGTAGCTGTTGTTGTATGAAAATTCGACCAAAGGCAAATGCTTATCCCAGCTACCGCCCAAATCTATAACACACGCTCTCAGCATGTCTTCCAAAGTCTGTATCGTTCGCTCGCTTTGACCGTCAGTTTGCGGATGAAACGCAGTGCTCAGATTTGATTGTGAGCCAAAAGCTTCTTGGAAGGATTGCCATATCCTTGACACAAACCTTCCGTCTCTATCAGAGATGATCGAGAGAGGCACTCCATGACGTGCGACGATCTCTCTCATGTATATTTCGGCCAACTTGCTCGTATTATCCTTCTCTCTGATAGGTAAGAAGTGTGCTGACTTCGTTAATCGATCCACTATTACCCAAATAGTGTCATGACCTCTTGGCGTCCTTGGCAACTTTGTAACAAAATCCATTGAGATTTGTTCCCATTTCCACTTGGGAATCTCAGGTTGTTGCAGAAGTCCTGAAGGCTTCTGGTATTCCGCTTTAACCTTAGCGCATGTTAAACATTTGCTCACATAAACAGCAACATCGCCTTTCATCCTAGGCCACCAATAATAATCCTTGAGATCCTGGTACATCTTATCCGCTCCAGGGTGGATAGAGTACCGCGACTTGTGAGCTTCATCGACAATAACCTTCCTTAAACCTCCAAACAAAGGAACCCAAATCCTTTTCTCAAAACATAACGTTCTTTCCTCGTTTGGTACCAGTAGCTTCTCCATCCCACGGAGATATTCTTCTTCAAGGTTTCCTTCCTTGAGGGCATCTTTCTGCGCGGCACGAATGCGCAAGGAAAGATCGGTTTGGATAATCATTTCTAAAGCTCTAACCCTTATGGGCTTGATCCTCTCCTTTCGACTTAGGGCATCGGCGACTACATTCGCCTTCCCTGGATGATACTTTATCTCGCAGTCGTAATCGTTCAGCAACTCAACCCATCGTCTTTGCCTCATATTCACCTCCTTCTGGTTGAATATGTGTTGTAGGCTCTTGTGATCTGTAAAGATTGTACATTTCGTACCATAAAGGTAGTGTCTCCAGATCTTTAATGCAAAAACCACTGCGCCAAGTTCCAAATCATGTGTGGTATAGTTCTTTTCATGCACTTTCAATTGACGTGATGCGTAAGCAATAACCTTTTGGCGTTGCATCAGCACACAACCCAATCCTTGACGTGAGGCGTCACAGTATACCACAAAATCATCTGTACCTTCCGGTAGTGCTAAGATTGGCGCATTGCAGAGCTTATCCTTCAGTATCTGGAATGCTTCCTCCTGTTTGATTTCCCAATCAAACTTCTTATCTTTCTGCGTGAGGAGCGTCAATTGTTGAGCGATCTTCAAAAAATCCTCAATGAACCTTCGATAGTAGCCAGCCAAACCCAAGAATTGTCGAATCTCGGTTGGCGTCTTTGGTGTTTCCCAATTCTTGATCGCTTCGATCTTGGTTGGATCCACATGGATTCCATCTCCGTTCACCACGTGTCCAAGAAATTGGACTTCACGTAGCCAAAATTCGCACTTGGAGAATTTGGCATACAGCTGTTCTTTCTTCAGCAGCTCCAAAATAGCTCTTAGATGTTGTTCGTGCTCAGCCTTCGTCCTTGAATAAATCAAGATATCATCGATGAACACTATCACGAACTTATCTAAGTACGGCTTGCAAACTCTATTCATCAAATCCATAAAGACTGCAGGTGCGTTTGTTAACCCAAACGGCATAACTAGGAACTCGTAGTGTCCGTAACGAGTTCTGAAGGCTGTCTTCGGGATACTCTCCTCTTGTATCCTTAACTGATGGTATCCAGATCGAAGATCGATCTTTGAATAAAATCTTGAACCTTGCAGTTGGTCGAATAGATCATCGATTCTTGGCAGAGGATATCTATTCTTGATCGTCAGCTTGTTCAGCTCCCGGTAGTCGATGCACATACGAAAGCTACCGTCCTTCTTCTTGACAAACAGGACCGGAGCTCCCCAAGGCGAGAAGCTTGGTCGGATAAATCCCTTGTCTAACAACTCTTGAAGTTGTGTCGACAGTTCCTGCATCTCAGATGGAGCAAGTCTGTAAGGTGCCTTAGCCACAGGTGCGGCACCTGGAACTAAGTCAATGCGGAACTCTACTTGTCTCTGAGGTGGCAGTCCAGGTAAGTCCTCTGGGAAGACTTCCGGATACTCCCTCACGACAGGGATGTCTTCTATTCTGGGCTCAGCAGCCTTCTTATCCACAATGTGCGCCAGGAAGGCAACACATCCTTTTTGCAAACACTTTCGCGCTTTCAGGCAGCTGATAATTCTTAACGGCGTATCACGCTTCTCCCCGTGAACCACAATTGTTTCGCCATCTTCGGTCGGGATACGAACGACCTTTTCGTGACAAACTATTTCAGCCTTGTTGCCTGATAACCAATCCATTCCTACCACCACGTCGAAGCTTCCCAACTGGACTGGTAGTAGATCCAAGGCAAACTCACGTTCTCCCAATTTGATTACACAGCCTCTGATAGCTTCATTGGCCTCTACTAACTTCCCATTGGCCAATTCGATGGAGTACGGAATATCTAACTTATTAGCGCCTAAACCAAGCATATTCTTAAATTCTAACGACACGAAGCTATAATCGGCACCAGTATCAAATAAAACGGATGCATAGCATTGATTTACAGGGAACATACCAGTAACGACATTGGGGTCCTGGCGCGCTTCCCTTGCTTCGATTTGGAACACTCTTCCACGGGCTTGGTTTAACTCTGGGCAGTTCCTCTTAAAATGCCCAATATCACCGCAGTTAAAGCATCCAAGTCTTTGCCCGTTTCCACCTCCATTTCCAGCTTGGTTGTTGTTTTGGTTCGCATTACCGGCCTGATTCACATTGTTGCCTCGATTCCCGTTTCCTCCATTGTTTACTTGTGGGCGATTCCCATTACCACCACGGTTATTATTTCTATTCCCAAATCCTCCTTGGCCTCCCCGGCCAGCACTAGCCCAACAAGAATCCTTCAAGTGGCCCGGCTTTCCACATGCTTCGCATATTTTCACACTACAATGGCTAGTATGGTGGCGTTGACAGGTATTACACTTGGGCTGGGTGCCCTGATATCCTTTTCCTTTCTTTCCACTACCAGCTGTAACCTGAGCTGGCGTGCCTGATCCTCCTTTCTTAACCGCCACACCGGCGCCCTGCTTGAAGTTTGAGAACTTCCGTTTGTTACCTCCTGATGACTCGACGTGAGTCTCTTTCTTCTTAGGCTCAGCATCATCAAACTTGTTCAGGCGAATGGCCTCCTCTGTGAGAGCCACGCTCAAATCAATCGCCTCAGTAATGGTCGCAGGCTTGGATGAGGTCACCATGCTTATGATTTGAGGAGCTAATCCCCAAATGAAACGTTCAATCCGCTTGAACTCCGGAGTGACCATGTAGGGTACCACATGCGATAAGTCATGGAACCTTTGAACGTATTCTGCGATCTTTGGACCGTCCATTTTCAAGTGCCAGAACTCGGTTTCCAATCTTTGGATTTCCGCGCGGGAGCAGTACTTTTTGCGCATAAGTTCCTTCAGTTCGGTCCAGGTTAGCGCGTAGGCAGCAGCTTCACCAAGTGTCTGTACTTGCAAATTCCACCAAGAGAGGGCTCCATCCAAGAATAGCCCTGAGATATAGGTGACTTGCTGATCTAGTGCACATTTGCTCATGCGAAGAACAGATTCAGTTTTCTCAGCCCAACGAACAAAGGCGACAGCACCTCCAGTGCCATCAAAGTTGACCGGTTTGCAGTCTAGAAACTGCTTGTAGGTGCACCCTACACATACAATGCAACACGTGAACAGCATTAGCATCTTTGCTATAGATATCCAATTAGGTCTTGGTATGTCTAAATGTCTTAGTATTACCATGAGGTGGATTATTGTTGCCATTGTTGTTTGAGCTGCTTCCACTGGGTCCTCCTTGCGAAGCGGCGTATTGTGCGATGGCCGCAGCAATAATTTGCTGGAGTTCCGCCTCATTGGTAGGCATGCGTGTCTCACGTCTCGGCGGTATCTTCTAAAAGATGGTTTACGTTGGTCAGGCCATAGTAAAGATCCCATGTTATAATACGTAAGTCAGGTCATAATGTAGCGTACGTATATAATGATAGTAATAGTACATAACATCTCATGTTATAATCACATCAATCACACAACATCCCATGTTACAAACATCAATCACACAACATCCCATGTCATAGAATATAAATAATCAAATCAAGCATCAAGTATGATGAGAATACTGCGATTGCCATATATCGAGACCACATAGTAAGCGTACAAGTACATCACAGCGTCATACAATCATCAGTCGACTAAGGGCTACATCACCCTAGTCCAAAAATCTATATCAAATCAGTGTCAATACATCAAATACATGTCAACAAAAGTCAGAATCATAATGTAGTCTCCAAAAATGCTGTGCAGTCAAAAGCAATCGTCGTCTTCTCACCAGCGTCTACCCATATGGTACTGAAGAGCTCTACACGGATGGCGGTGGAGGAAGGGGAAAGTGAGTGTAAAACAAGCGATGCAAATGGAGCCAGTCCTCCTCCATGGCTCTCTGGGTACGCAAGAACGAAGCAACCTGCTGCTCCAGGGCAAAAAGGCGTGCAGCATAGTCTGGTGGTACAGGTCGAGAGGGCTGCAATGGAGAATGGGTCTGACCCTGGCACTGACACGGCGGCGGCTGGGCTCTCTCAAGCTCCTGAATGCGCTGTGTGTGTGCCTCGTGCTGGGCGACAAAAGACATCAGAACATCCTCAATAGTATACCCCATGTGGAAAGAATGGTAGGGGTCAGTCGGTGGCATAGCAGAAGGTGATGCCCAAAGAAACGGCTCACTGGTGGGATCAAAAGGTGCCACATGAAATGGAGAAACAGGGGGAAAAGTAGCAGACGGGGGTATAGCAGGGATAGATACCGGTGCATGCCCAAAAGGGTGAGCCGAAGAACCTTCTCCAGGTCGTGCTGGAGGTGTAAACCGAGGAAATGAAAAGGAGGTATCAATGTGACGGGTATCAGTGATCTGAGGGGGAATAGGTGGAACCTCGTCATCAGCAGGTAGGGGTGTTCAAAATCATCCGAATCCGAATCCGAATCCGAATTATCCGAATATCCGAATCCGAATTATCCGAAAATTCGGATATCCGAAAATTTCGGATATCCGAAAATCGGATATCCGAATTTTCGGATTCGGATTCGGATACTGATTTCAGGAAATTTCGGATATTTCGGATATCCGATATCCGAAACATTTTTTTTATATATTTTTATAATATATATAAATACCATTTAAAAATTATAACCTAACCCTAATCGATTCATTCTCCACTCCAGCCGCTACTCGGTCTCTCACTCACACCCGACGCCCTCAATCCTCATCATTCATCAGAATCGAAGATGATCTGCTGAATCTATACGAAGTCGAATATTAAAGATCGAATCTGAAAGTCGAAGATTCAAGGTTTGTTTCCATATCAAATCTTTATTTTAAGTTTATGATTTGTTCAAATATTAAAGATCGAGTCTGAAAGTCGAATATCAAAGATCGAATCTGAAAGTCGAAGACTCGGTCTCTCACACCTGACGCAGTTTATACTTTATTTTAAGTTTATGATTTGTTCAAATCTGATTCACGGTTCAAATCGAAGATATACATCAGTTTATAAGCTGTTTTGTTACAGATTTGTTCATCAGTTTATAAGCTGTTTATAAGCAGTTTTTAAGCTGTTTATAAGCTGTTTTGTTATCTGCTGAATCCTTCAATAGTGTATAATATGATTTGTTCATCAGTTTATAAGCTGTTTTTATACGATTTGTTTGTATAATATACATCAAACTTCAACTTTGAACAGATTTGTTTGTATAATATACATCAGTTTATAAGCTATTTTGTTACAGATTTGTTAACAGTAGATTAGTTTAGTACTTTTATTAGTTACAGATTTGTTAACAGCTGTTTTGTTTTGTATTTGTTACATACTTACAGGTTGTTTTAAATGGATGCCCCTACTGCAAATAACTCCGATTGTGAGTTAGTGTCGGAAAATGATTTGATTTCCAAGGCTAAAGAAAAGAAGCAAAAGAAGAAGCAAAATGATAAACCCCCAAATATTCCCGACAGTACTGTAAGTGAATCTCAACCTACACGTGCAAGTAGAAAAAGATCTGGTTGGTGGGATCATTACGTTAAGAATGATGCCAGTGATAAGGCTGAGTGTATTTATTGTAGTAGGTTGATAGGTTGTGCATCAAAAGCTGGGACGACCCCTTTGAAAAACCACATTAGCACTTGTCTGAAATTTCCACCAAATATTGATAAAAAGCAAAAATTACTTGATCTTGAGTCTAAGACACATGTTAGTGATGATGGTTCGATTGAAACAAGGACAATACCTAAGTTATGGGAGTTTAACCAAGAAATTATTAGGAAGGCTTTAGCAAAAATGTTGATTGTTGACGAATTGCCATTTTCTTTTATACATATGCCATTTAATATGTTCTTTTATATTTTGTCACAGGTATGAAAGAGTTGGTGTTGGAACAACCCACCATTATTATTGATGAAACAGTTGATGAAAGTAATGAATCGTCTTAAATTGCTTAAGGTATCTTTATATTTTTTCTTACATCAGTGGAGTTCTATTTTTTCTTACACTACCTACACTACCATACATCAGTGGAGTTCTATTTTAAAGTAAAGATGGTGATAATACACACCTTGTTTTAAAAACAATCTATTATTAACAACTGTTTCCTTTGATTTTGATGAATGTGTGTGCGTGAAGTTTAAAAGTGGTATTTAAATATTGGAAAGTTAACATTTGGAAAGTTAACTGTTGGAAAGTTAACTATTGATTCTATATATTTTTTTAAGCTATACCATCTTTTATTGACTTCTATTTATATTACTTTAATACATTTGAAGCAAAAAAACATTTGTTGACCCGTTTCGCATTATATTCTTGCGCATGTTTCATACGGTGCCTTGGAAGTTCGAAGGATGGATTGGAATCGGACGAGTGGATTTGGAAGATTATGTGTTTATTTCGACTTTTAAAACAATGTTATGTGTTATTTTGGACATGTTATGCGTTATTTTAGAACTTTGAATTGTGTTGGTTTGTGTCTTTTGAACATCAGATCTGTTTATTATGTTGGAAAAACAAAGTTCATATTTTTATTTGAATTTTTTTTTTTTTTTAGAATTTCGGATATCCGGTTTCACTATCCGTATCCGTATCCGAAGTTTCGGATATCCGAAAGTCGGATATCCGAAACTTCGGATACGGATTCGGATAGTGAAATCTACTATCCGAAATGTTCGGATATCCGACTTTCGGATATCCGAAACTTCGGATATCCGAAACTTCGGATATCCGGTTTTGAACACCCCTATCAGCAGGAATCCACCCACACTGGGCGTGCTCGTCTCGTGGGTCCACCTGTGCCTCAAAAAGGGCACGATCAAACTGAACTGGCATAGGATCATGGTGAGGTGCAACAAGAGGGTCAACTGGTGCATCAGCAATAAGTGGGGGATCAACATGATCAGCAGCAATGACATGATCGCCCTCCAACAACGGGGCATCTACTGGGTGATCAACAATAGGTGGGTCAGCAATGACAGGCTCAATAAACATGTCAGCATGAGCAGGGTCATGCTCAAGCACTGGATCAGGAGCAGGGTCTAGTGGCTGCTCGGGCTCATCAAAGGCCATCTCAAAATCAAACTCGGGATCGATGGGGTCAACTGGGTCGACTGGATCCTCCATAGGCTGATCCATGGGTATAAACTCTATATCCTCATCTGGGTCGAATCCTGGGGGAAAGACAGGATCGGAATCCTCCACGTCATCATGGTCGAAAGCAAAACTAGGAATAGGGGCAACAGAGGATGCCTGGTCGGGATCTGATCCATGAGAAAAGTGCTGCGCACTCTGAGTATGTGAAGGTGCGGAGGCCACAGACTCGAAAGAGTCTGGCACCGGAGAGTGAGCAGGTGACTCCTCAGCGGGAGCATCTGCGATCAACAAAAGATCACCAGCAGCAAGAAGGGCCTCGCCCTGAACATCCTCCTCTAAGGGCTCGTCATCAAGCAGATCGACGTTGCCATCATCGTCGGCGTCGAGAAGCAAATCATAAGCAGGATAAACAGCTAAGGGTATGGGAGCAGGGATCTCCACTAACGGTAGGTCCCCGGCCAAAGGGCCATCAGCGAGCTCATCAGCACCATCAGGTAAAGCAAAGGGCTGGAAATCATCCTCGTCCGTGCTAGTAACGTCGGAGGTGTGGACCTCATGCTCTGAGGGCTCTAGGTCATCTGAGACTATGGGTCTAGGTCCTGTGGTGTCTGAGTCACCTGTGCCAAAGGTGTCCATAGTGTCTGTAACATAACACGAACATGCACAAATAGTCAATCATACAATCAAATAATCACATAAGTCACCAAGTAAGCATTCAAATAGTTCTCCTAGTCCCACTAGCCTCCCAGCCTCTCAGACTGCTCTTCCTAGTCCCACTAGCCAATTCTCCTAGTCCCACTAGCCAACTCTCCTAGTCCCACTAGCCAACTCTCCTAGTCCCACTAGCCAATTCTCCTAGTCCCACTAGCCAACTACCTCGATCTCCCAGACCGAGCCTCGGCCTCCAAGACCGAGACTCAGCCTTTCCGGACTGAGCCTAAAAATAATAAATAAATGTGCTCAACATTTGTTTGTAAAAACGTTTTGGATCTGGACTTAAGTGGTATGCAGTAAAAATGTTTTCGTGAGAGCCCTAGTGATCATAGTCTAGACTCGAGAAGGAATCCTAGTTCGCTATGAACCTGGCTCTGATACCAAGCTGTCACACCCTGGCTTTGCGGAAGCGTGGTTAATTTGGTGTGACTTCTTAATACCATAGCTTAACCATAACAAAGCTATATGAAATAAAACCATGCAAGATCATCCATTTATTTAAGTTTTAAATACCAAATACAATAACATTGTCTTAACAGAAACACATTCTAACCACATAAACATTGTTCAACAAACATAACATAACATAAGCTTAGTTTAAGGACTGTGACTTGTCCAGGAAAGAGTCACACTCCCTTAACCCGGATGACCTCGTAACTAGTGCAGGGGGAAAACGTGACATACCGCGCCAGATCCTTTAATTTCCTGAAATACATGTAAGTTGAAAAATCAACAATAATGTTGAGCGAGTTCATGTGTAAGTGAGTAAGTAAACCTTTGTGAGTATAAAAATAGTCTTGGTATGTAGCAAATAAGGGAATTGAGATCACCAATGGTTTGCAAGGCCACTGATATATGTGAAGTGCAAATAGGGAGACTCAAACCTAGCAGATTTCGCCACGGCATTAGTATGTGGACAAAGTCACCCCGAGGTCCGTTTCTAGTTTGGCCTGGGGCTGGGCTCGCTACACCCAGATAGATCTACCGCTCCTATTTCGTGTTTACATTCTGTATATACTTGGTAGTCATTTTCCTTCCCAAGGATGGGGGATTTAATACATGTGCGTTCGTATAATTCGGATTACACTATTAAGTCTCTCTTAATATATTTTATTCCTAACTCCAAAATATAAATATTCTTCTCAAAAATATTATACTTTAATACATGTGATTTTCCCAAAATAATACTTAGTAATATTATTTTTACTCTAAAAATAATATTTACGTAGTTCGCAAAATAATCATAAACACTTATACAAGTGATGTTGTGAAAAATATATACTAAATATATTTATGTATCACATTTTATTTTGTGAAATCCCACCTCCGATATTTTGTAAATAAAGTCGTGGCGAAATTCATAGTTTGAAAACAAGTCGACAAGTATCTCTAACACTTATAGTGAAAATAATTCTAAGTGTTAGGTTTTTAGAAAAATTTCGCCAGAGTTTCCTCTGTAACTGGAGGCGGCCACGCTTTCGAGCGTATCATTTTCTTTTATAAATCAAACCAACAATTTTCTTATTCAATCAAAACAATGTTCAAACCACAGACTAGTCAAAATATGTATACAAATCGCATAAATTTCATGAAATTGTGATTTACCCAAACTATGAAGTAAATCCCATTACTTTTAGTGGATCTTTATATAAAACAATCCGATTTTGTAAAAACCTCGTTTTTAAAGAAATTCCATCTCTACAACTTCTCGTCATCTTTTTCAAAAATAGTTATTTTGTCGAAACCTTGTGTTACACAAGTGTTTACATTCTTGTGTGTTCTAAAAACCATTCGTGTTAGTGTAAGATCCGTCTTTAAAGTATGTTTTCTCTTGACACTTGGTTCTTTGAAAATACCGCTTGTAGATCCGTAGATCTACTAGTTTTAAACACTATTTCACAAGTACAATCGCTTTTACACAAGTTCATGATTCGTGTGTGGTAGAGTTTCATCCTTTAACCCTTATTACTTCCAAAACAACCTTATGTCATGATCTATGATCATGACCAATCCGGGTTAAATGACGATCCGAGCTACCACAACATAGATCGGGTCCAAATAAACACACAAATCAAATACTACAAGTTTTACACAACATATGAGCTTTTAACCAACATTTATAGCATTTTTAGTAGACTTTTGTGTGTCATCTTGTATGTTAACGAGATTTAACCGTTACAAATCATATTAACCACTTAAAAATAGTTCGAGTAGGTGATTTAAGTAACATACCACTAGCTCGAGGCTAGGGAAGAATCTAAGCGCAAATAGGGTGGATAAAAGCAATGTAGTAAGGTCCTTCGCCTTCCGATTGCACCAAGGTTCCTTATACGCGACCCTTAACACTTGTATGAACTTGGAATGTGATGATCAAAAATCGAAAATGATGGATGCACAAGGGGGTGTTCGGCCGTAGCTTCTTTAGAGAGGGAGAGAGTTGTTTGTGTTGAGTTGTGATGTGTGAATGATCATGTGGGTTTAAGCTTATACTTATAGACAATCTCAACATGTTTAACCAATGGATATTGTTTCATTTAGATACTAAGCACACTTAATATAATAATCAACAAATAGGACAAGTGTGTCCCCTCTAGTTGGGGACGGTTAGAGAGGGGGGGGGGGGGTTCTAGTCCATTTTCAACTAATTAGTTGGATATTAGTTAGGTTAAGTAAGTTAGTTAAGTGCTTAACCCGGTTAGTTGTGTGTTGTGCTTAATGGCAGGGTGTTAGCGTATTCAGGGACCCTAACTGGCTCAGAAAAAGATAAACAATGAAAATGACAATATTTTCATGTTCCGGGTAAAATCCGGTTGTTCGGTTGGATAGTAATCCGTTAAAGTGCTAACAAAGCTTTAAAGTGTCGTTAATACCCTTTTTAGTGACACGACTTATTTCTGGCACTTTGGAAAGTGTCTAGTAATATTTTTCTCATGTTTTGGCACTTTATTAGTTAGCTAAAAGCTGAATTATTAAGTAAAGTGCTGATTTTTATGCTTAGAGCACGTTTTAGGCACATCCAGTCATTGTAACTTATTCCTAGAGACGCAGTTCTACAACCCTTGTATCCCTACACTCACCACTAGTGTAGTAAAATATTGCTGGCTCATACAGGCCTTGGAGGCAGTGTCTGCCTGATGCTGGCTTTATCAGCATGTTCAATAGGTTATCCGTTTATAGTGCTACTATGCTTTTTGTGCATCATGTTTGTCACTAAGGTTCAGCATGTAAATAATGTAGTGACGGTAAGTAAAGTATGATGCAAGTAAGTACATGTATCAGTATTCAAGTAGCAGTTTATTCACAAGTTCAAGCAAGCACAGTAATTAAGCAGTAATTAATTATTAATTAAGTCGTACGGATACCTGGTTTAGCGAGGGTTGTCACAATTAGCGCAATTGTGTTAAGATTGATTTTATAGGATAAACCAACAAAGCGGATTTAATATAAATAAATAATTAAAGCCGTATATGATGTGTGCAAACGAGATTAGCGTAAGCTTCAATTTTATGAAAACGTCACCACAAGGTGATCGTGATCAAAGAAACGATTTAATGAAGTCGAAGACCAAACAAGCCTGTTATGGTTCAAGGTAATTGAAGGGCTTGTTAGGATTAATTCGAATATGATGACCTTAATCTATCATATGGGACTTTGAATTGAATACGTATTGCGAGCAAGTTCAAACAATGGAACTTGGTTTAAACACAACGAGTTCATGTATCAAATAAGAAAGTTCTGACATGGTTACAACAAAAACCATGTATACCATTCAAAAGAAAATCGAGTTTTCAAGAAATTCGTCGATTCGATATCAAAGTGTCATCGTTTTGCAAAAAACGCGGTTTACAATGCAAAGATCAAGTATAGCGGAGCGATATGTGAGTTTTAATAAAACAACAAATTGGAATGAAGCCCTCCTATGGTCTTCATAATTCAAACTAACCACATGCACAACAAACAGTGCATGTGTAATGTTATGGGTCATTTTCTAAGCATACATATCTTGAACTATATCCTGTTTTTAATTGTTTACCTGTGATCAGGATACTGGACGGGGATATTGCTAACATCCTGGGTGATATCCTGAGGTATATCGAATTAATCACGTGCAGGTTAAAGACTGGGACTTGCCAACGGTCAAATGGACTCCATCTCCTCAAGACTCGGGCGTATTTGTTAAAGGAGAGACGTTGAACCCGAAAGACCAGGTCTACAACGTTCGACTAAGGAATATTCGTTGGATCCCGGTTATGTAGGATAGTTAGTTACATTTGTTTTACTATAAATAGATGGGGGCGGATCAGATTAAGGCACAACGCAACTTTCACACACTCTCAAACACTTTTGCTTTCTAGCTTTCAACAATCACTACACACAAACACTTGTAATCGAATTACATTGTAACACCTAGTTGATCCGCACCACATCCTGCACTGTATCCTGATATTTGAAGCAATAGAAGAACAAGGCAGCTGCGATTGTCAGCTCCCGAGGTTTTATGCCGGCGATCTAGATTGATCAAGGGCTTTCCTCGTACATCACGTGTCAACCTTTACATTTTTGCTCATTGTTTGATTGTAGATACAGGTCGATATCCTGAGCCGTATCCTGAAACTGTTTTCATAACTAATTTGGTTAACACATTTTTCACATATAACTTTAGCACACTACCTCACTTAACTAATTTGATCACTAAATTGCTTCGGTAATTTTTGACCAAAACAATTTGGCGCCCACCGTGGGGCAAGTGGTGCTACTTTTACTAAAAATCTTTGTGAAATCGTTAATCGGTTTTCTATTTTCAAAACTTTTTGCCACGTTGTTTACAATGGCCTCAAGATCAAACATGAGCTCCTCCACTATGTCTGCTGCAACCTCTACTACTACCGGTTCGGTGCTTCCACCACCTCCTCCAAGGATGCCATTTTCTTCACAACCTCAAGATGTTATCCCTACTCGGAGTGTTCAGGGATCTGCTCCCGTTTTAGCCTCTAATGATGAAATTCTAACTTTATTTGGAAGTGTACAGGAACAAATGAGGCAGCAACAGGAAACTAACCAAATGCTGTTAAGAGAAATACAACTCTTAAAAGCAAGCTCGAGTAGACCTGCTGAAGAAACTGTCACTCCCATACAGCCTAGGGCTTTGAACTTCAGTTCCGCAGTTTACACTGAGGATTACAGGGGGAATATCGTCCCAAGCAATTCTCAGAATCATACCCCTGAGATACCCTCCTCGGTCCAAAATGGGAAGGACCATATGAAGTTGAATCAGAAGCAGGGAAAGGAGCATATAGACTCAAGAATATGGAAGGGGATATGCTACCGAGATCTTGGAATGCTATACACCTTAAGCTTTATTTCAAGTGAGTTTAGAATTTAATTTCTAACTCAGGATGGTATGAATTCTATCTTTTTTAAATATGTTTGGTTTAATTTATTCTTTGAAACCCAATACTAACTTAAGCATCGGAGGGGTGTTAGCCAAGCTAACACCCACCTTAGTTTAAGGATGTTTTGCAGTATATGCTTCGGGATATAGCTCCAGGATGCTCACTCAGGATACTTCAGAAGATTAGAGGATTGGCCCCCTCTCTCACGTACAAGGGATCCTGATCCCTTCATAGGTTTAAAGCTATTCACCTTTCTTTCGAGTTGGGTTTAAGCACTCTGCCTGGAGCGCAAGTTATTCGGGAATAGTTCAAGGTGGCGGGACCAGTCCATGTAAAAGTGGCTGACAGTTTCGTTACTATTGACTATATCCTGAATCCTAAAGGTATATGAGGATTGATCACCCTCTCTCACGAAAGGGTATTTTCATACTCTCTAAGGTTTAAAGGTTTTCACCTTTCTAAGTCTTGGAGTTTATACACTCCCGCCTGTAGCGCACGAAAATTTGGGATTTCCCCCAGAATCCAAGAGATTTATTTCCAGTACATTCTTGGGTTTTACCCCTGTAATACGAAAAATTGTCTATACAATTGGAACTAATATCCAGAAGATTTCTAAGTGTTTGAAGACATTGTGCACAGGGGACAATCCTACTAAGGCAATGGTGTAAAGCTTAAAGGATGAAGCTTGGAACTAATGCCCTAAATGTCTCAGTCAGGGGACATCTTCATTGGAAAAGTTGCAAAGGGATTGAGGTTTAATAATAGGGTTGTACCCTATCCCTGGTATGATCTTTCCTTTGTAGAACATCGTTTAAGTTTTTGATAGCACTATGTTTGGTAAAAGGTTAAATATCCTGATATATTCTCAAAATATATTTTCAAAATACTTTTCAGGATATTTGATTAAGATATATGAAACTGGTACTAGTTTGAAACTTTAATTACGCAAGTATCGTTATAATAGGTTATCTTTTAATTTTCTCTAAAGGTGATTGAATTAACAAAAGTTTTGGTAATATATCACTGACTATATTTTGCAAAACTAAGGTCTATAATAAGAAAGACAGAAAGTGATAGCAAGAAAAATGAAATATGAAATTACTGGAAATCACGGTACTAGCTGATAATCAAAGGCTTCATCCTGAAACCCAGGACCCATCCGCCTTCGGTTATCAAATTGTTTTAATGCAAAAAATAAAAATTGTTCGTAAGACATAAAATTGCTCAAACAAAAGGAAATAAGTTTTAGGGGGCAGTGCCATCTTCGTTTGCGGTAATTTCAGCAGCATCCGTCTCAGGATCCACCTCAGCATCCCTCTCAGCATCGTTAGCTTTTTCAGCTACTTTGGAAGATCCTTCGGCAGCTGGTGTGATAGAAATGCCGCCAAGATTCTTTAGCCTCGTTTCCCAGGCACCAACGTCCCAAGAAGGGCATTCAAAACCTAGTGTTTTGGCTTCATGGGCCATCTTCAGCCTGGCCTGGAGAAGAGAAGTGACGACGGAATTCTTAAGGCTATCCCGGTAGGTGACCATATCCCGTTCATGTTGCACATGGGCAGCTTCAAGATCGGCTTGGGCTTGAAGAGTAGCTTTGTTGAGAGCAGTCTGGTGTTCTTGAATCATAGCTTTGAACTTCTCCTCGTAATGACAAGATTTGGCGGCTGCAATCATGCCTTGATCGGAGATTGTGACTTCTGCTTCCTTTAGCTTGGATTCAAGCGTCTTGTTAAGCCTGCAGGATTCTTGATATAGATGAACCAGACACTCAAGACCCTGCGAAAGTAAGAGGACAGGTATTAATATTGATAAATCTTTGTAAATGATGTAAGCTGCAGGATGTAATTTGAGAATACTAACCTGGTTAAGAAAGGAAGTCATAAACCCGCTAGCTTCAATGAACCCATGCTTCTCATAGGGAAAAGTGTCAGAAATGACGGGGGAATCGGGTTCTTTCCTTTTACGAGAGCTGGAGCTCCGGGGCTTGGTAGTTGGCAAGGGTTTGCTGATGACAATGGCTTTGGAACCACTGGGTTTGGATGAGGCTGTGGCCCTGGGACTAGGTTCCTTCTTGACCTGAACCTGATCAGAATAACTGTCCAACTCGTCGAGGTCAAAGACTTCAGGGATCTTGGCCGGTGCTGCATAAAGGAAAAAGTTTTGCATTATTGTTGCTTTCCATTCTATTATGCTATACTAACTAACTATTTTAAAAGTAATCCTTACCAGACATTTCAGATGACGAGTATTGACTGGAACTCGGGACGTGTGTGGTGAAACTCCTGTCTATTGCAGGTAATTGGTAAACAGTTTTGATTCTTTCCTCTGATTCAGCGGTAGGGGGAGCTACTTCCTTGAAATTCACTGCATAAGAATCAAAAAGAAGGATATTAGTAAAAGATAAAAATCTAAAGGTACATGAGAACATTTATGACCCTACCGGTGGTTAACCACTCCACCGGAAGGCTGGCACCCTCAGCAATGGAGTCTCGTTTAACAAAGAAAAATTTGCGTTGCCATCCATCTTCGTTTTTGGTGGCTTTAAGAATAAGGGGTTTGCTAGAGGTCGAGAAAAGCAAGAACCGGCTAGAGTCGTGGGATCGGAGGCGATAAGCAATAGGCAGATCCTCGATGCAGAGGTCGGGGCAGTGAAGGTTTTTGATTTGGTTAAGTACGATTAATACTCTCCAAACCATGGGCATGGTTTGAGCAAAAGAGATGCCGGTGGTTCGGAAGAATTGTATCATGAATTCGGGAAAGGGGTATCGAAGACCCAGCGAAAAAGGGTATGCTGGAAAGCAGACCCAATCTGTGGAAGAAACATCCGATCGAATTGACCGATCGAACGATCTAAAGACTGTGTTATCTGGGAAAGCACCGGAAGCTCTCAAAGCCGCGATGTCTGCGTTGTCGAAAGCGCAGACCTCCTTTTCAGGATTTTTGAGGAGATTCTGCTGAGTGAAGGTCTCGGCAGCCATTACGAATAAGGCAAGAAAAATTGACAGAAAGTGAATGAGAAATGGGGAATTACCTGGAGACTCTGTTGGAGATATATGGGCATTGTGGATCTCCATTGAGCTAAAAGCGCGTTGTAGGTTATGATGTGATCTTGACCGTCGCTTCGTTTTAAATGCCTTGAATTATGGGATAAAACTTTTAAAATATATCCGTTGGATTGGTATACCAACCGATATATTTGGGGACAATTGTTATGGGTCATTTTCTAAGCATACATATCTTGAACTATATCCTGCTTTTAATTGTTTATCTGTGATCAGGATACTGGACGGGGATATTGCTAACATCCTGGGTGATATCCTGAGGTATATCGAATTAATCACGTGCAGGTTAAAGACTGGGACTTGCCAACGGTCAAATGGACTCCATCTCCTCAAGACTCGGGCGTATTTGTTAAAGGAGAGACGTTGAACCCGAAAGACCAGGTCTACAACGTTCGACTAAGGAATATTCGTTGGATCCTGGTTATGTAGGATAGTTAGTTACATTTGTTTTACTATAAATAGATGGGGGCGGATCAGATTAAGGCACAACGCAACTTTCACACACTCTCAAACACTTTTGCTTTCTAGCTTTCAACAATCACTACACACAAACACTTGTAATCGAATTACATTGTAACACCTAGTTGATCCGCACCACATCCTGCACTGTATCCTGATATTTGAAGCAATAGAAGAACAAGGCAGCTGCGATTGTCAGCTCCCGAGGTTTTATGCCGGCGGTCTAGATTGATCAAGGGCTTTCCTCGTACATCACGTGTCAACCTTTACATTTTTGCTCATTGTTTGATTGTAGATACAGGTCGATATCCTGAGCCGTATCCTGAAACTGTTTTCATAACTAATTTGGTTAACACATTTTTCACATATAACTTTAGCACACTACCTCACTTAACTAATTTGATCACTAAATTGCTTCGGTAATTTTTGACCAAAACATGTAACGTGTGGATTTACCAAGAAATGAAACAACCAAATATTCGCGATTATGAAAGAAATCCGTATGATGACCATTAGGAGAGTAGAAATGCAAAAGTCTATTTACTATGTGCAGAGGTCTGAATTTTAACAAAAGGAATTTAAGAATTTTATCTGGAATTTTGTGTGATAACCGTTGTTAAATGACATTACCAGGGAATGTCGAATAAAATGAAATAGGGGGATTGGTATGTGACTTCTTTTGCAGCGTCAAGAATTGGATTAGACTATGCACCGATTGTTGTGAAATCTTGTTCTATCGTACTCAGCAAGATTCATGTCGTTTGTAGGATCACGTGGCCAAGTGCTGCTTTTTGATTAGTAGTTCTTCCACTGACGGGATTCGCATTGGTGTCATCATGCCCAATTATATTTTCCAAAGGTCTTGCCTTGAAAGTCGTGTATGATATACTTTGACGTCTGTGGACGTATAATTTAAGTTTCATGTGTTTTCTTGTGCACTAGTGTCACACCCCTAAAATCCACCATGCGGAGTATCACCGCTTGGAGGCGTGACGTGACCAGGATCAAGCCCCCAATCATATTGAACAATGTATTTAAGATAGGTAAAGTCCAACCACACAATACAATTGGTGATCAAAAGCTAGTGAACCAAGTTCAAATTAAACAGCGGAAGCATTAAAGGTAAAATCCAAAACATAAATAATAAGTTCATAAGTTTACAAGTTTAACATGGGACTCGTCAGTCCATATCCCACAACGACCTCCTCCTCGCGCAAGCTCCATAAGTGTCTAACGACCTGCAAGGCATGTAACAACGAGTCAACAACAAAGTTGAGCGAGTTCACAGTAGGTGTTCGTTATAAAGTAGTTTTTCAAGAACTATGAGTTTGTTTGCAACTGCAGGTTAAATCAACTTTCCTTATTTTCCGATCTGCAAACGGTGGGGGCTACCCCATGTTGTAAACAACTAGACTAGATGTATATATAGGTGCCCTTCCCAATCCGAGGACAGAGGTACGTATTAAATACGTAGGTTTAGCGTAGGTGCCCTTCCCAATCCAAGGACAGAGGTACGTATTGAATACGTAGGTTTAGCGTAGGTGTCCTTCCCAATCCGAGGACAGAGGTACGTATTAAAATACGTAGATTTAGCGCTGGCGTCCTTCCCAATCCGAGGACAGAGGTACGTATAAGAATACGTAGATTTAGCGCTGGCGTCCTTCCCAATCCGAGGATGGTGATAAGTAGTCTAGTAGTGGTGGAAGTACAAGTTCCGTCTTAGCTATTTAATCCCATTCCCAACCCACCAGGAATCCCATGCCTTAAGAGTGTGAACCCACCTTGGTTTGCTCGGTTAGATTAGTTACTCTAATAATCGGAAATCAAGCACGTCCTAATAAGGTACAGATAACAATCAGTTTTTCATGCATGCATAACACGTATCCTACGTACGGTTTATCTACTCACCACTTCTATCACATAATACAAATGTCACACTCTGACTTTTGTGGAAAGATCATAGTTAAAAATACACTTGTAGTACTTGTTAGAAAAATATTTTCTATGTGTTGGAGTTTTTAGAAAATTTCACCAGAGTCTCCTTTGTAAATGGAGGCGTCCATGCTAATAAGCATATCATTTTCTTTTCCGAAAATCATTCAAACAATCAACAACAATTTACCAAGAGCAAGCTATTCTATTTACAAACCAACATGAACTTGAGGTTTCGTAAAAACGCGTAGTAACTTGGTAAGGCGTTCAGTGGGTTTAGTTACCCTCCAAAGTGTGTTTACTCCTTTTAAAATCTCATTCTTGCAAAGGTTTGGTGTTTACAACTTGTAAACAAAATTTACAAAACTTAACCTTTTGAACTCTTCTTGTAAGTAAAAGGTTTTTACACTTATTTCATTTCCAAAAATGTGTAAGCGTATGTAAAAGTCATAATCTTTTAAAAATCGATTTTTAAACTTGGTTTATTTAGAAAAGTCTTTTGTAAAACCCGGATCTACAAGATCATCAACTTACTTTGTTCACTCATATTTCAAGAAATCAATTTCTTTCAAGTTCATGTTTAAACTAGAAGGTGATTATTTCATATATCACATAATCACCTTCCTAGTCTTGTAAAATCATGTTTCTAAACATCCTTTAACAATCTCCATATGGTGAATAGCATCACATAGCCAAGAATCAACATGCAATCAACAACATGTTTACTACAACATCCTACTAACAACATTTCATCATGAAATCTTCATGTAACATTTTATGTTCATCTTCTTAGTTCTTGTTCTTTAGTGTTTTAAACATACTTATCATACTACAACTTTTAACCATAAAAGTAAGGTGAACAAGAGTTAAACAAGAACTTACTACTAGAACATAGGCTAGGGAAGATCTCTACTGCAAAGGTGATGAAAAGTAGTGAAAGAAGGCAAATGAAAGGGATTCTCCAAGACCTTCAAGCTCCAAACTTCGTGTATCACCTTCTAGTGCTTGATCAAGCTTGAAAATGGAAGAAGATGGTTGTGATATGGTGGTGATGGTGGCAGTTGTGGTGAGGCCGAGAGGGAGAGAGAGATGAGTGAGAGAGGGGTGTGATCTAGTGGAAGATATGAAAGTGATGTGTAGGATCTCTTATAATCTTCCACCATACTTAAAATCCTTTTTCTAATATCTTGTTCAACACAACAAGCAAACAATCCAATATAATATTTAGATGTAATCTAGGAAGTATGGGGGTGGGTACCTTGGGTGACCGAAATCGGGTATGGGGGGGGGGGGTTTGATGTAAATTTTGTAACAAGTTGGTAAGTGCAAGTTCAATTCTAAGTATATAATTCCATCTGTTAGTTAGTGGGTATTTTAGTGGGTGTTATGGTGTACGGGGATCATGACTAGCCAAGAAATAATTAAACAATGTATTTGACAAAAATTTAGTGTCCCGGGTAATGTCCGGTTGTTCGGTTAGATACCGTTTCGTTAAAATGTTTAATTATTCCGTTTAGTGTCCTTTTTATAACTTTTTGTGTCACAATTAATTCCCAACACTTAGGAAAGCATACTGGATCATTTAGTCAATTTTCTGCACAAGACTAGTATGTTAAAAAGCACACGTAAGTATGATGCGGTAATCAGAAAGCAGTTAAGTAATTCAGCACAGGCATCAAGCACTTTAATTAACATTAATTAATCGTACGGATACATGTAATTATGAGGGTTGTCACATTCTCCCCCTGTTAAGAAAATTTCGTCCCGAAATTTAGCGTGTGGTTACTGAGGAAGCTAGCTAAGTTGTGTGGTTTTTCCTGGTTTTCCTGGGGTGTCACATCATTCCCCCGTTGGTTTGGAATTTCATCCCGAAATTCCGCAGTAGCTTCAGCCTCAGTAGTGGTTGCACTTTTGTCAAATAACTGGGGATACTTGTGTTTCATTTGGTCTTCTCATTCCCATGTAAACTCTGGGCCACGACGGGAGTTCCAACGAACTCGAACAAGAGGTATTCTGGTGTGCTTGTGAATCTTAACATCTCGATCAGTAACCTCTACTGGTTCCTCAACGAATCGCAGCTGATCGTCGATAGTGAGCTCCTTGAGAGGAACTATGAGGGTCTCATCTGACAGACACTTTTTCAGATTTGACACATGGAATACGTTGTGAACTCCGCTGAGTTCTTCAGGTAGATTCAACTTGTAGGCAACCTTGCCAATTTTCTCAATGATTTCGAATGGTCCGACATAACGCAGATTGAGTTTGCCTAGTTTGCCAAAACGAACTACACCTTTCCAAGGTGAGACTTTGAGTAGAACCCGATCCCCAACCTGGAACTCGAGTGGTTTCCTACGCTTATCAGCATAGCTTTTCTGACGGTCACGAGCTGCCGCCATTCGTTGCCGTATCTGAGCAATCTTCTCAGTTGTGTCTACCACAAGTTCTGGGCCTGTGATTTGGCTGTCACCAACTTCTGCCTAACAAAGAGGTGATCGGCATTTACGTCCGTACAATGCCTCAAATGGAGCGGCCTGGATACTGGTGTGGTAACTGTTGTTATACGAAAACTCCACTAACGGGAGGTGTTTTTCCCAGCCATTACCAAAGTCGATTGCACATGCCCTAAGCATGTCTTCAAGGGTTTGGATGGTGCGTTCAGATTGCCCATCCGTTTGTGGATGATATGCCATGCTCATGTCGAATCGAGAACCAAAGGACTTGTGCATAGCTTACCACAATTCAGATATAAAACATGAGTCACGATCAGAAATGATGGAGGTTGGCACTCCGTGCCTTGATACTACTTCCTTTAGGTAGATGTCTGCTAGAGTAGAAAACTTATCCGTTTCCTTGATAGCTAGAAAATGTGCAGACTTCGTCAGTCAATCCACTATCACCCAAATAGTGTCATTTCCGCGTTGAGATCTAGGCATGCCAGTAACGAAATCCATGGAAATTTGCTCCCATTTACATGTCGGTATCTCTGGTTGTTGGAGTAGGCCTGATGGTTTCTGATATTCAATCTTGACTCTCGCACAAGTCAAACATTTACTAACGTAGGTTGCTATGTTGGCTTTCATGCTAGGCCACCAATACGTAGTCTTGAGATCGTGGTACAACTTATCCGACCCAGGATGTACTGAATAGCAAGACTTGTGTGCCTCATCCATCACAAGCTCACGTAGATTACCATAGAGTGGAACCCAGATGCGCCCGTTTACATAGTAGGCGCCGTCTTCCTTTTGTTCTAACCGTTTCCTCGATCCTCGTAGGGACTCAGCCCTGATGTTCTCTGCTTTCAATGCTTCAACCTGAGCATTTCGTATCTGAGTAGGAAGACTAGATTGGATGGTAAGTTGTAACGCTCGCACACGTTTAGGTATAGTATCCTTTCGACTGAGGGCGTCGGCCACAACATTGGCTTTGCCCGGATGGTACTTGATCGCACATTCGTAATCATTCAAGAGCTCGACCCATTGACGTTGTCGCATGTTTAGCTCCTTTTGCTTGAAGATATGCTCGAGACTCCTATGATCGGTGTAAATGGTGCACTTGGTACCGTACAGGTAATGTCTCCATATCTTAAGTGCGAAAACAACTACTCCCAATTCCAAGTCGTGCGCAGTGTAGTTCCTTTCGTGAACTTTAAGTTGGCGCGATGCGTAGGCAATGACCTAGTCACGTTGCATCAATACGTAACCAAGTCCTTGGATGGAAGCGTCGCAGTAAACCACAAAATCATATGTGCCTTCAGGCAAAGAAAGAATAGGCGCGCTACAAAGTCTCTCCTTTAAGTACTGAAATGCGGACTCCTGTGCATCACCCCAACGATAGGTGACACCCTTCTGAGTCAGTGAAGTGAGAGGTTGCGCAATCTTTGAGAAATCCTTGATAAATCGTCTGTAGTAGCCTGCTAGTCCCAAGGATTGGCGGATTTCTGTTGGTGTACGGGGTGCAGGCCAGTTCTTGATCGAGTCGACCTTGGATGGATCCACATGAATCCCATCCTTGTTTACCACGTGGCCTAGAAAGTGGGCTTCACGAAGCCAGAAGTCACATTTCGAAAATTTGGCATACAACTGCTCTGTTCGAAGAAGTTCCAAAATAAGTCGTAGATGCTGCTCGTGTTCCTCCCGACTCTTAGAATAGATCAGGATGTCGTAGATGAAAACAATAACGAACTTATATAGGTAAGGTTTGCACACTCGGTTCATGAGATCCATGAAGACCGTAGGTGCATTCGTCAATCCGAAAGGCATAACCAGAAACTCTTAATGCCCATAACGAGTTCTGAATGTTGTTTTGGAGACGTCCTCATCTCGGACTCTCAGCTGATGGTAACCTGATCTTAAGTCAATCTTTGAGTAGAAACTCGACCCTTGCAGCTGGTCGAATAGGTCATCAATACGTGGGAGAGGATAACGATTCTTCATGGTCACCTTGTTGAGTTCGCGGTAGTCAACACACATTCTGAAGGTACCGTCTTTCTTCTTCACAAATAACACTGGAGCTCCCCAAGGCGAAGAGCTAGGACGTATGAAACCCTTTCCCAAGAGTTCTTGTAGTTGCGTGGACAGTTCTTCAAGTTCGGATGGAGCTAGACGATAAGGTGCTCGAGCTATGGGCGCTGCTCCAGGAGCGAGCTCGATTTAAAATTCAACTTAACGATGAGGCAGAAAACCAGGTAATTCCTCAGGAAAATCACGTACAATAGGTATATCTTCTATCTTGCTTTCTTCCGAGGATGTATCAGAAACGAGGGCTAGGATAGCAGTGTGGCCCTTTCGCAAACACTTCTGGGCCTTAAGGAAAGAGATGATGCCCACAGCAGCACCACTCTTGTCGCCGCGAATTACGAGTGGTTCCTTACCAGAATGAGGAATACGGACGACTTTCTCTTTGCAGAAAATCTCCGCTTGATGTTGAGATAGCCAATCCATCCCAATAACGACGTCGAAACTACCAAGTACGATAGGAATAAGATCGATAGAGAAGGTCTGACCAGCTAAGACGAGGTTACAACCCTTAACTACGTGTGTGGCTTCAAGACTTTTACCGTTTGCTAGCTCTACCATGTCTTTGGTGGTCAAAAGTGTTGGAGTACGCTTAAGCATTTGACTAACTTTTAAGGACACGTAACTAGTATCGACACCTGAATCGAATAAAACAGAAACAAAGAAATCATCCAGAAGAAACTTACCCATCACCACATTGGGATCGTTCCTAGCATCACCCTGGCCCAGCATGAAAACACGTCCCCTGGCACCATTGCCATCATTGTTACCTCCGTTGTTACCTCCATTGTTACCTCCATTGTTGTTCCTGTTTCCTTGGTTGTTGTTCTGATTCTGATTCTGATTCTGATTCAGCTATGGACAGTGCCTCTCGAAGTGACCCTCAGTACCGCACTGGAAGCATCCCTTATTACCCTGCTGGTGTTGCTGTTGGTTCTGTGGAGCTTGTGGCTGCTGTTGTCGATTCTGATTTGCAGGTTGTGAGCTCCTGCAATCTTTGGCTTCATGTCCAGGCTTGTTACATCTCTGACAACGACCCTTGCTGCACGCCCCGTTATGGTGCAAATTACATCGATTGCACTTAGGGTGATTTCCCCTGTATCCACCCTGACCTTGATTCCCAAAAGACTGCTGACTGGGGCTCCTATACTCATCTGTCTTTTGCTGCTGGGATTGGGACTGAACTGAAGTAGAACCCTTACCCGAATTTCCATCCCACTTGCGCTTGTTATCACTGGGAGCATCAGTGGTAGTAGCGCTAATACGCTTGGGCAGCTTATTCTGCTCAACTGCATGATCAGTGAGACGATGAGCCAACCGGATGATTTGCTGAATGGTACCCAGGTTA
Organism: Helianthus tuberosus; assembly: GCA_030545235.1. NCBI lineage: Eukaryota > Viridiplantae > Streptophyta > Magnoliopsida > Asterales > Asteraceae > Helianthus > Helianthus tuberosus. The sequence goes on from CM060366.1 coordinate 71,553,630, forward strand.
GCTGAAGTCACGTGACTCTGAATCTCTGGTACAAGACCCTTGAGGTACAACTCAATACGTTTGATGGGAGGGTCCACCATAGTAGGACACAAAATGGCCAGCTCATTTGAGCTCTTCGTATACGCCTCAATTTCAGACCCCGTCATTTTCAGATTGAAAAATTCCACCTCTAGCTTGTGGATGTCGTCACGACTACAGTACTCTTCCTTGATCAAATCTTTGAAGTCATTCCATGGGGTGGCATTAGCAACCGCCAGCCCTAGCAGTTGAACCTGTGCTTTCCACCAGTTTAACACAGCACCTTCGAGTGTTCCAGTAGCAAATTTCACCCTATGAGCTTCAGGGCATTCACACATCTCAAAAACAGACTCAATCTTCTCGAACCAGTGAAGAAGACCAACAGCTACTTCTGTGCCGCTGAAAGTACTAGGTCGGCAATCCATGAATGTTTTGAACGTACATACGGGAGGCTGAGCATGTTGACCTATTGCGCGAGAATAAAAGACAAGGTTAAGCACAAGAGTTGGTTCGCGAGTGTAGGATCTAAACATCCTATGATAGGTCGAAATGACAGGTTATACCTCCTGTAGGGACAGCTGCGAGTGCCTCAGCCACTCGTTCGTTGATTAGAACCGTCAGCTGGGCTTGAGTCAAGTTCAAACGTCCACTCATGATCTTCACAACGAAGAAACATAAGTGAGAAAAGTGTCGCGAACGTGCGTAAGCGTGGGACGACAGAAGAGAGTAAGCACACATGGCTCAAATAGCAGTTATCACTTTAACTAATGCACTATGTGAACTATCAAACAGACAATATAAACATAAATCATACCACCTGTTGTGTCGAGTCTTAATCGTGGAGCGAAACGACGTTGTGGATCGTTGAGCACTGTACAGGTTATAGTCTGGTTTTGTCAAAAAGCTTTTCCCTTTTTAAAACCAAGTTCGCTATAACCAATGGCTCTGATACCAATCTGTCACACCCCTAAAATCCACCATGCGGAGTATCACCGCTTGGAGGCGTGACGTGACCAGGACCAAGCCACCAATCATATTGAACAATGTATTTAAGATAGGTAAAGTCCAACCACACAATACAATTGGTGATCAAAAGCTAGTGAACCAAGTTCAAATTAAACAGCGGAAGCATTAAAGGTAAAATCCAAAACATAAATAATAAGTTCATAAGTTTATAAGTTTAACATGGGACTCGTCAGTCCATATCCCACAACGACCTCCTCCTCGCGCAAGCTCCATAAGTGTCTAACGACCTGCAAGGCATGTAACAACGAGTCAACAACAAAGTTGAGCGAGTTCACAGTAGGTGTTCGTTATAAAGTAGTTTTTCAAGAACTATGAGTTTGTTTGCAACTGCAGGTTAAATCAACTTTCCTTATTTTCTGATCTGCAAACGGTGGGGGCTACCCCATGTTGTAAACCACTAGACTAGATGTATATATAGGTGTCCTTCCCAATCCGAGGACAGAGGTACGTATTAAATACGTAGGTTTAGCGTAAGTGCCCTTCCCAATCCGAGGACAGAAGTGCGTATTGAATATGTAGGTTTAGCGTAGGTGTCCTTCCCAATCCGAGGACAGAGGTACGTATAAAAATACGTAGATTTAGCGCTGGCGTCCTTCCCAATCCGAGGACAGAGGTACGTATAAGAATACGTAGATTTAGCACTGGCGTCCTTCCCAATCCGAGGACGATGGTAATTACTCTAGTAGTGATGGAAGTACAAGTTCCGTCTTAGCTATTTAATCCCATTCACAACCCACCAGGAATCCCATGCCTTAAGCGTGTGAACTCACCTTGGTTTGCTCGGTTAGATTAGTTACTCTAATAATCGGAAATCAAGCACGTCCTAATAAGGTACGGATAACAATCAGTTTTTCATGCATGCATAACACGTATCCTACGTACGGTTTATCTACTCACTACTTCTATCACATAGCACATAATACAAATGTCACACTCTGACTTTTGTGGAAGGATCATAGTTAAAAATACACTTGTAGTACTTGTTAGAAAAATATTTTCTATGTGTTGGAGTTTTTAGAAAATTTCACCAGAGTCTCCTTTGTAAATGGAGGCGTCCATGCTAATAAGCATATCATTTTCTTTTCCGAAAATCATTCAAACAATCAACAACAATTTACCAAGAGCAAACTATTCTATTTACAAACCAACATGAACTTGAGGTTTCGTAAAAACGCGTAGTAACTTGGTAAGGCGTTTAGTGGGTTTAGTTACCCTCCAAAAGGTGTTTACCCCTTTTAAAATCTCATTCTTGCAAAGGTTTGGTGTTTACAACTTGTAAACAAAATTTACAAAAATTAACCTTTTGAACTCTTCTTGTAAATAAAAGGTTTTTACACTTATTTCATTTCCAAAAATGTGTAAGTGTATGTAAAAGTCATAATCTTTTAAAAATCGATTTTTAAACTTGGTTTATTTAGAAAAGTATTTTGTAAAACCCGGATCTACAAGATCATCAACTTACTTTGTTCACTCATATTTCAAGAAATCTATTTCTTTCAAGTTCATGTTTAAACTAGAAGGTGATTATTTCATATATCACATAATCACCTTCCTAGTCTTGTTAAATCATGTTTCTAAACATCCTTTAACAATCTCCATATGGTGAATAGCATCACATAGCCAAGAATCAACATGCAATCAACAACATGTTTACTACAACATCCTACTAACAACATTTCATCATGAAATCTTCATGTAACATTTTATGTTCATCTTCTTAGTTCTTGTTCTTTAGTGTTTTAAACATACTTATCATACTACAAGTTTTAACCATAAAAGTAAGGTGAACAAGAGTTAAACAAGAACTTACTACTAGCACAAAGGCTAGGGAAGATATCTAGTGCAAAGGTGATGAAAATGATGATGAAAAGTGGTGAAAGAAGGCAAATGAAAGGGATTCTCCAAGACCTTCAAGCTCCAAACTTCGTGTATCACCTTCTAGTGCTTGATCAAGCTTGAAAATGGAAGAAGATGGTTGTGATATGGTGGTGATGGTGGCGATTGTGGTGAGGCCGAGAGGGAAAGAAAGATGAGTGAGAGAGGGGTGTGATCTAGTGGAAGATATGAAAGTGATGTGTAGGATCTCTTATAATCTTCCACCATACTTAAAATCCTTTTTTCTAATATCTTGTTCAACACAACAAGCAAACAATCCAATATAATATTTAGATGTAATCTAGGAAGTATGGGGGTGGGTCCCTTGGGTGACCGAAATCGGGTATGGGGGGGGGTTTGATGTAAATTTTGTAACAAGTTGGTAAGTGCAAGTTCAATTCTAAGTATATAATTCCATCTGTTAGTTAGTGGGTATTTTAGTGGGTGTTATGGTGTACGGGGATCATGACTAGCCAAGAAATAATTAAACAATGTATTTGACAAAAATTTAGTGTCCCGGGTAATGTCCGGTTGTTCGGTTAGATACCGTTTCGTTAAAGTGTTTAATTATTCCGTTTAGTGTCCTTTTTATAACTTTTTGTGTCACAATTAATTCCCAACACTTAGGAAAGCATACAGGACCATTTAGTCAATTTTCTGCACAAGACTAGTATGTTAAAAAGCACACGTAAGTATGATGCGGTAATCAGAAAGCAGTTAAGTAATTCAGCACAGTCATCAAGCACTTTAATTAACATTAATTAATCGTACGGATACATGTAATTATGAGGGTTGTCACAACTAGCACAACTTTACATGCTTCTTACTTGCGTTAATAGTCTTTGGTAACGCATTGGAAATTCTTAAACTTTTGATGGCATCCCAACTTAAAGGGTTTCCATTGTTTATATTATCGCACGAGTTACAAGGTAGATGATCAAACGAAATAATGTTTGATATCGGAATTATAGATATATGCAAGAGATTCCTGATAAAGAAATCTAGAATTATTATTGACACTTATGTTCGTGATTTATTTTAAATTGTCAATCATTATGGCTTTCGGAATTCCTTATAGATATACATATCTATATACCATTCATAAGGTCAATGTATTTAACAGATTGATATTTCCAAAAACAAGTCAGACATCAGGTCATTGTACTATTTAGGGAATTTTGTCACTTGTTAGACATATTATACTCCTTCTTACCCGGTTCTAGCTGGAGAGGTAACCTCATCTTGCCCGGTTCTTGCGGAGATGTAATTATTATGTTTCCCATAAATAGTATCTTTTCAAGATTTTAAAAGTGCCTATTTTATTAAGGCTTTCATCTAGAATCAAGGAAATTTGTATTCCAATAACATATCTTATTCTAGACCAAGTAGTATCAATAAGCAAGAATTAACAGCAATTAAGTGTTATTGCTTATTTATCGTACTTTGCAATGTTCTATTTATTTTTACGGCATACCAATATCTATCACTTTATACTTATACAAGTAATTAGCTCATCTTGAAGCTCATATTAAGGCATCTTTCTTAAGTTCAAGTCTAAATACTATCCTGAGTGCTACCAGAAAATATCAAGTTCCTAACTCTTCGTTTAAACTTAGGTATTTTATTACAACACCTAATTGCTTAAACAAGTGGCTCTGGTACCACCTTCTGTCACGACCCCCGACCCCACCCTGGACGGAATCGAGAGCCGCGAGCAGCCAAGTGGTACCGGTGGTTATTTTGAAAGCATTGCAGCGGAAATTTCATCAGTATCGTGAGTTAGGAAAAATATCAGAGTTTAGAAAACACCGGATTTTATTTATTAAATAGATGGGATAAACCCATGTTTTGAAATGTAGCTTTATTATGGGATAAACCCGAATACATAGAACAACTTTTATTAATTTAATTTAATTAATAAATTAAGCCACTTCTGTAAGCCTTTTTGGTTCCGTATCCAACTCTTATTCCGATCTACTGTAATTACCTGAAACGCGTTTTAAAAACATTTGGTCAGCAGGAAATACTGGTGAGTTCATTCAGTTTGTACAAAAAGACACATTGTTATAAATTACAGCATAAGAGCGATTACAATGACTACTATCTTATTTTTATCTGGCGCCGTGTCACACCCTGGTGACGATGGTTATACCACTATTGGGTCCTTTCACCCAAGTAGTGATGATTATCACTGTTAGGTTGGTGAACCTAACCATGAGAGATTAGTAATGTGCACAATACCCCACTAGCCAGTGATTCAAGATAACCAAGACTTAATCCTTGTAATTATAACTTTTGAAAATAATTGGAGTATTGTAAAACATTGTTGATAAAAGAGAATGACTCACCTTGTTAGCATATAATCTTGTTTAAACAAGCATCTTGATTCTAAGCATGTACTTTATGGTTCTGAATCTTCTGATGATTAAGCATCCATTTTGATTGTAAGAGTATGGTGTAGAGTTTTGGGTAGTTAAACATTTAGTTTAACAGAGTGGAATACGTATTAGTGTAAAACCACATCAAACCTAACGATGGTCACGAGATCAGAACCTTAACGAAATTCACAAAGTATAGTCTTGTTTAGACAGCACTTTGGCAGTCATTTAACGAAATTCACAAAGTACAGCACTTTGGCATTCGTTAGATGGTTCCCGAATCGATCGGACAGAACATCGCATTGGTGATTATTGGTTAGAACACCAACGTATAGAGAGAAGAATAGAAGGAATGAGCAAAGAAAAATGAATCCTAAGTTTCCTATTTATAGGTAGGAAATATGAAATTTCTAGGAAATTTCATATAGCTTTTCTAGGAAGTTACCTATACATTTTCTAGGAAGCTTCCTACCCATATATATATCTTCTTATACCTTCCTTGCACCTTCCTTTGATATTATCTATCTCATATATATATATATATATATATATATTCATGTATATCTATTTAGGTGTTTAATTTACTTACTTAATTAATCTTACTTAGCTTAATTAATCTCGCTTAGCTTAATTAATCTCGCTTAGCTTAATTAATCTTACTTAGCTGATTAAGTTTAACTTATCTATTAAGGTTTTCTTAACCGCTAAGTTATCTTAACTACTAAGTTTTCCTTAACTATTAAGTTTACTTAATCGCTAAGTATTCTAGCTTAGTAGTTCCCTGGTTACAGGCTCTAATTTCTAGCTACAATGGAACTCGTATTAGTGTATTACTCAATTCAACTTTAACGATAATCACGAGATCAAAACTCACAACGAATGACAAAGTATAGCCAAATATTGGCAGCACTTAAACATCCATTGGATTGGTTTTAATCGATCGGATAATGTATCATACCAGTGATTAGAGTTATTACCCTAATACGGGCAGAGTTTCGGGATTTAGAAGTTCTGACATTAGAATTACAGAACAAGAGAACAAGAGAAGAAAAGCATTGAACGATTTGAAATGAAACTATCGTCCTCTATTTATAGGCGGAAACTGGGGCGCGTCGCGGCCCGCGTAAACTCGAAGGAACACCTACGCGGCCCGCGTAGTCGTCTGGTCGACGCGTGTCATGCCACATGGCCTTCATGCTTATCCGGTGATTTTCGATCTGTCGCGGCCCACGTAGCCTACCCTTATGTCTTACGCGGCCCGCGTGAAATCCAAATTTCTAAATTTCTTTGTTTTTTATGAACATAAGGGTTTTAGGGGTCCGGGTTTTCACTTACGGAGCGTTTTAGAACATTTTTGGGCGAGTCGTTACAGGTCGTCCACAACTTAGCAATTTGTCAGCGTTTTGAGATAGATATGTGATGCGGGTCGTTCGTGTTGATCAAAGTGAAGGCGGAAATCGAATAAGTCTCCAAAAATTAAAACACATAAGCAGGTAAATACACATACAACACATAAAATCGACGAATCATCAGAGTCAGCAGTTGCGGGCTCAGAATCGAAACTCACAAAAATCGAGAAATAGATCGTCTGCGGCTATTAGACATTGACTACCCAAAGTGATTCGACTATTCACAGGGACCTGTTGCGCACACTTTGACCTTCAGGATTGTGCTTTTGCCTCGAGTCTTGGGCTCGGCACGCATCCTTTCGGTCATGTCGTGACTTCAAGTCGTTGGAGTCCGTCGATACTTTTGTGAGAGTTTTGTAAAATCCAAGTAAAGGTCGGAACAAGTTGTCAAGGTTAGGGTTTCACCCCTGGCTTAACAACTTCGTCCCTGTTTTGACAAAATAAAAGAGAATTACGCGTCGAAGTATGGATTTCACTCCTATTTCAACGCAGCTTCTCGTGTTTATAGATAAAATGTGGGTTGAACAAGCAATTTAGTCGAGAGTTTGCGGTTTTCACACCTAATCTCGACTTAATCGCTCAATCATATTTGAAAATTCGAGTGCAGTGATAGTGTAGCGTAGGCGAGAATAGCGAGGAATAGCAAGTATGCCCACACATAATCCCTACTGGACATGCATGAGTCGGTCTGTTGGTTCCTAACTATAGACTAGGTACCTAAGACATCGACCCAGACTAGGTCGAGTCTTGCCTAATTCCCTATAGTTATGGCTCTGATACCAATCTGTCACACCCCAACCGATGGCGGAAACATCGGAGCATGGCACTGAGCGAAACAGATTGTCCAGAAGTTTCCATAACAACTATATTTACCAAATATTTTAAAGTAACACGTCCCATACCATGTCATCAATGATAATACAATTATTACAGAAAAGATCTAGTCAAGTTGTTCTGTTCCGACAACTCAGATTTTTATTACAGACAATTGTTTATTTATTGGTTTCTTGTACTCCGTCCCTAGCCTCAATTTCATCACCAGCACACAAAGCATGTAAACATCCTAAGCACCTGTCACATACGTTAAAGTAAAAGTCAATACACATAGTGTAAAGGTGAGCATACAAGTTTGATAATAGCATATAGAGTTCGAAAGCGTTACGCATAACCAGCACGTACACAGAGTGAAATGAGGCATGTTAGTTATCGACATGAACCTATCGATACCAATGACTGCGGGTTGACTGCCCAAGGCAGTTCGCGATACACACTCACCACTGTGAGCCATGTAGGTAATTGTCCTTAACAACCCCCGAGTGAACGGGTGCTGAGTCCAAACTAATAGTACTATCGTTGCTAAGGCAGGTAGACAGCATTCCATGGTAAACATCACAAACAAGCATTCAGTAAGTCACGTATAACATGCGGTAATTGGTTAGCGATTAAAGTATTGCGTAGTGTGTTCGATGTGATTTAGTATAAGTAACGTATGTAACACCCAAAAGTGCGTAAAGCAAAAAGGGATCGAGTATACTCACAGCGATTGATGGATTGAAGGGAGCGCTAGAGAGTAAGGTTAGCCAGGACAGATTGATAGCATAACGATAAGCGACGCGTAAAACGATACAGAGTGCAAGTGGGTAGGACAGCAGTTCGATCGGATGGTAGTCCGATCGGACGGCTGATCGTTCGAGTGACAGTCTGTTCGGACGGTCGTCCGGTCGGATGGTCGTTCGAGTGGATTGTTACTTCCTTTGGGAAGGATGTGTTTGTGTATAATGGCTTGACTTTTTGAAGTTTTCGTTGTAGCATTTTGAAAACATTGAAGTATCTCTACCTTTCAGGTCGGTCGATCGAACGGTCGTTCGATCGGACGGCAACCCGATTGGTTGGGCACTTCAGTGAGCACAAGTTCACAGCAGGTTGTCACGCGATCGGACGGTCGTTCGATCGGGTAGCATCCTATGTGCATTAAACATGTTGAAAATTGTTTAAGTGTTGAAGTTTCGAAACATCACATAGTTGGATGGTCGGTCGATCGAGTGGTAACTCGATCGGACGGCAATCCGTTCGGTGTTCCAAAACTCTTGAGAGTTGATTTGAGAATTAAGGTGGGACCATGGTGCAAGTCGTTCGGATTGGCCAGTCGTTCGGATTGGCTGTTCGATCGGACAGCAGTCCGATCGGACGGCACTCCGTCCTGGTCGACCCGTTCGTCTTACACTTGGTTGTTTTTGATTGTTTGTCGTTTTATCGAGACGTTTTGATAACGTGCTAAGCAACAGAAACCTCGTCAATACTTGGTACTCTTGATCGGACAGGAATCACCCAAATCCGACTAGTTAACTGTTCGAGACGGTGTTCCATGCTTAACCCGAAATCGGTAGTCTCGTGGATAGAATCTAGATCTTGAACCAACACAACCACAAGAATGAGTAGTAAGTCGGCACAAGCTCCGATTTTATCGGTTTTGAATGCATTGAGTGTAAAAGAGTTGAAAGAAAGTTGGAAAACCGTCTTTCAATCCTTTTCATTGTGAATATGTTTAGATCTATGAAAGATCTTTGTTTGTTTATGTGGAAATCGGTTAGATCTAAGTCGTTCTTGGTGGATTGAGGCCAAAACATGAAGTTCTCAAGAACACATGATGACGTCATCCTAGAACACCTTGAATCTTGATGATTTGACGGTTAAAAGTTAAGATTCAAAAGATAGAATGATGTAGGAATGCGTGTAGATTAAGGAAGTACAAGATTTAGGACGAGAACTTACCGGAATTGCGAGAAATCAGAGAAAAAGCAAGGTTAGAGCGCTGGTCGGACGTCAGTTGCCAAAAGTGGAAAGTATGATGGTGACAAGGGGTATTTATAGGGTTACCCAAAGTGGAAAGGAGTGGAGGGGGGGCTGGTCGATCGGTTAGGCAGCCCGGTCGAACAGCTGTCCGATCGAACGGCTGGTCGATCGGCTGGTCTCCTGATCGATCTGTCGCTTGGTTCGAGTGTTTGACGCGACGGGTTTTGCTGTTTCGATTGCGATGCGATAGAATTTCCTAGTCAAATTACTTTTAATCCCAACTACTATATCAACATACAAGCATCCTTATTTCGTATTCGTTTAGTGTTTGCGATTCGATTGCGATTGAGTTTCGATTGTGTTTCAATTGATTACCACACGTAACATAAATAAACATGCACAGGCAACACATAAGGCACACACACACGTATAACAATAGTCAAAAGCGTAATTCGAGTTGCGATTGCGATAGCGATAAAGCGATTAAGCATACGATAAATGTCGAATAAACCTCGATTATTAATAAGTACTCCACATAATATAACTAAAGTAAAACATAAAATAGACTATCTACAAGTCAAAGAAGTCAAAACAGGAATTGAGCAAGGAGAGACTGATCGCAATTAGCAATCTTTTCTTCCTTTGACTTCAATCTTGACTTTGACTTTGACTTTCGAAACACGGGGTGTTACACCACCGACTTCCGAACACCCCACCCCCATCACCGTCTTCCGCCACCACCACCACCTCCCGCCAACGTCTTCCCCACCACCGACTGAGATGATGATGATGATTGCAGATTCAATACCAGGAGAGATATGATGAGAGATGATGGTGGTTGCAGATTGAAAATCAGGATAGAGATGATGAGAGATGATGGTGGTTGCAGATTCAAAAATCAGGAGAGAGAGGATGAGAAGATGATGCGTAAAATGGAGAGAGAGGGGTTTATATTTTGAAGAGAGAGAAAGGTGAGAGATTTTAAAATCTCTGGTGGCATTAAATGGAAAGAGAGGGGGAGGATTTGACATTTGGGGTAAATGACCAAAATATCCTTTAGGTTGGCATAATCTGATTGGTTGAGAGTGGTTCTCGCGGTTCTTACAACTGGTGGTGGTTTCTATTTTAGCGGCTCCATATATATATATATATATATATAGGGAGAAGATCATGCGAGAACCACCTCTTATTGCGAGAACCGCGAGTACCAATGTGAACACAACCAAAAATGCCTAAAAATATCTAAAAATCACACAATTTTTTTAAATATTTTTTATATAAAAATCGCTACTTTTCGAAGTAGCGATTTGAGCATAAAAAAGTAGCTATTTTTTTAATATTTTTTTTTGCCACTAAAAGTAGCGATTTGAGCATAAAAAATATTAAAAAAAAATTTAGATTTTTTTTATATTTTTTTAGGTTTTTTGGGGGTTTAGTTTTTAGCATTTTAGCTTGGGGGGGTGGGGGAGGGGGGTTTAGGTTTTTTTTTTTGGGGGGGGGGGGGTACGTTTTTTTTAGGTTTTTTGGGGGTTTTAGTTTTTAGCATTTAGCTTGGGGGGGGGGTTAGCTTGGGGGGGTTAGTTTTTTTTTGGGGGGGGGGGGGTGGGGGTTAGGTTTTTTTTAGCTATTTTAGGTTGTGTTCACATTGGTTCTCGCGGTTTTCGCAATAAGGGTGGTTCTCGCATGAGCTCCTCCCTATATATATATATATAGGATGGTTAAAATGAAAACCATTTTTATTGCAAAAACTCGAAAACTAACTAAAAAACCCTAAAAAAACACCCCAAAAATTTCTTTTTTCAATTTTTTTATAAAAATCGCAGGTTTTTTTATATAAAAAACAATTTTTAAAAAAAAATTGTAGTACACATGTGTAGTATTATACATGTGCACTACAAAAAAAATTTATATATAAAAAATGGCGAAAATTTGTATGCCAAAAAAATGGAATGTTTTTTTGGTTTTTTTAATTAGTTTTCGAGTTTTTACAATAACTAGTGGTTTTCATTTGAATCTTCCCTATATATATATATATATAGGGTGGGGTTCTAGAGTGAACACCAATGTATTTGTGAAATGAGTGAACAAATCTTGGCCATTGATTTACACACTCATCATATCGTAAAATACACTAGTGTATTTCATCATCAAATCTTGGCCATTGATCTACACAAATGTATGGCCAGGATTAGTTCGCTCAGTTCTCAAACTACACTAGCGTTCACTCTTGAACCTAATCCTGTATATATATAGGGGAGCGCTAAAATGAAAACCACCTCCAGTTGTAAGAACCGCGAGAACCACTTTCTAGGCATTATATCTTCAAGATCAATGGATGAGATTAAAAGTAATTAAAAATAATATTAAATACTTTTTGTCTTATTATGTCTTTAATATTTTAATCCAAAAGGGTAATTTAGTAAAAATACTCTATTTTGCCTTTTTGTCTTTATTGTTTTTTATTAGTTTTTTGTATTATTATATTAGTTTTTATTTTTAAACATAATTTTTTTATTAAAACTATTTTTAAATTCAGATTTTTTTTAAAGATATTTTATACTTTTTACATTTTACATTTTACATTTTACGTTAAACTTTTTACGTTTTATGTTTTTACATTAACATTTTTACGTTTTACGTTTTACGTTAAACCTTTTTACGTTAAACTTTTTTACGTTTTACGTTAAACTTCTTACGTTTTTATGTTTTACGTTTTATGTTAAACTTTTTACACTTTACGTTTTACGTTAAAATTTTACGTTTTACGTTAAACTTTTTACGTTTTACCTTAAAAAGTTTATGTTTTACGTTAAAAAGTTTACGGTTTAACTTTTTTTTTACAATAACTTTTTTACACAAAATGAACGCACTCATAAATCACAAACTCGGTAGGTGTCTCAGATAGATTGTTATCATCATCGACTGGGGAAAAAAATAAAAAACCAACAACATCAAAAAAAGGTGTATCTTGAAGAAAAACGGGGCTTGGCTCAGATTTTCCGATAATCAAAAGGCTGCAAAGTGGGGTTGCAGGTTTAAAAACCTACCCTCCACCATCCTAGCCGTGCCATCGTCATCAAAATCTACGTTTTTTTTTTGCATCATCGCCCGCCCAAACAAGTGTAACTCAAAGATCGGGACAAAAATAGAGATCGGGACAAAAACAGGGACAAAAACAGAAACACAAGATCAACGATCGGAGCAAAAAACATTCACCCATCGTTGACCACCACCAACAACCACAACATCAAGAAACAATGATGTCATCAACGGCAAAACGAGATCTGGAGACCAGATCGCCGGCAACAATGTCAATCACAACATTTTCAAACCCACAAAAATTCAAAGAAACCCACATTTTTTTACAACAGATCAATCCCACAAAAATAAAAAAAACCCCAAGAAATACCAACAGAATCAAAGAATCCCAAACCAATATAATCAGAATCAAAGAATCCCAAACCAACATAATCAGAATCAAAGAAACCCCAAACCCAATCAACCCCCAACATACCAAAATAAACCCGGCAAGGTCGCAAAAGGGGACGGCGGAGAGGAAAGCGAGGCCGAAGATGTCGCCGGAGAGGCGCCGGAGATGCCGCCGCCACCAACCCCAACGTTATAAGCAACCAACACCATTAACCCCGCCACCAACCACCATTCACCGTCGCTCCTCACCACCACCTTCACCCGACTACAATCACCATTGAAACGACCACCACGCCGCCGTACAGCTCCGGCGAACTCCCCACCTTCAGATTGGGGGTTTTTCCTTTAGGTTGAAAAGAGAGAAACGTGTGTGAAATTATTAAGAGAGAGAAAGGTGTGAGATATTATAAAGAGAGAGAAAGGTGTCTGGTGCATTAAATGGAGAAAGAGAGGTATTTGGCATTTGAGGTAAATGGCCAAAATACCCTTTAGGTTGTCATATTCTGATTGGTTGAGAGTGGTTCTCGCGGTTCTTACAACTAGGGGTGGTTTTCATTTTAGCGCTCCCCTATATATATATATATATAGAGTGAGGTTCTAGAGTGAACACTAGTATATTTGTGAACTCAAATCCTGGCCATTGATTTACATCACCAAATCGTAAAATACACTAGTGTATTTTCATCATCAAAACCTAATAAAATCCTTACAATTGATATACACTTGTGTATTGATAATCAAAGACTAGGATTAGTTCACACAGTTCACTATCAAGGGGGTTGTTCACAAATGAACATAACCCTATATATATATAATTACAATCATGTTTTTTCCTGTAATACTTTCCCTGAAAGGAGATCTAACAACCTAAAGTTTCTTGCAGAGTGAATATGCTCAGCATAATGATGAAATTTTGTTAGTTATAACGGGGCGGCAGGCAGGCGGCCATTAGGGGTGTGCACGATTCAGTTCGGTTCGGTTATTAGCATTATCCGTAACTGTAACCGAAGTCATCAGTTAATCGGTTCAGTTAATTCGGTTAATTTGTCGATTTTCAGTTCGGTTCGGTTAATTTTTGGTTAATAACCAATTCAAACAAGGGCTAATTTTTTTGCTTAGAAATACATGTAATGGAGGTATACATACATGAAATGGATGTATAAATAAATGAAATGGAGGTATAAATGCATGATTAGATGTTTAAATAAATGAAATGAAGGTATAAATAAATGAAATGAAGGCATAAATAAATGAAATAGAGATATTATTACATGAAATGAAAGTATAAAACATGAAATACATGAAATACATGAAATAGTGGTATAAAAGCTAGAAATATATAAAAAATAAATTATTCGGTTCGGTTCGGTTAATTTCGGTTAACCGATGGTAAAAAAAATTATCCGTTAACCGACTTTCGGTTAATTCGGTTTCGGTTAATTTCGGTTCGGTTTTGTCGGTTTTCGGTTCGGTTTCAGTTAACGGTTCGTTTATTGCACACCCCTAGCAGCCATGGCCAGAGAAACTACTGACGTTTCCTCGATTGTCGTCGATGTTGTTCTGGGAACCCTTTCAAATCTCTACAACCACTGTTTTTCGCCGCCATGTGTACAATCGCCGGAAGAGAAGTTGTGAATGATGGTTATGGTTCGGCGTCTAAGAGTGGTCTGATGATGTTGAAAATTTGGAAATGGATGGTAAGAATAAATGGGGACTTAAAGATGGAATCTGTGGGTTTGAGGGAATGAATTGGGGAAGACAAGGTGGGAATGACAATAATACCCCATATGCAACGCATATGAGGGTTGTTAACCAAGAAAATAAACACTATTTGTGTTAAAGGTTACACTCTGTAGCAAACGCATGAACTTAAAGGTTGTTTTTGGTGAATTTTTAAGTGAAAGATGTAGTCTGCAGTTTTGATGAAATATAAAGGTTGTTTTATGCAAATTTGTCAATAAAAGATATATTTAGTTCCTAATTCTAACATCCTATTACTTAAACACGAAATGAATACAAATATTGCTCTATGGCTTGTTGATTAATCAATTAAAAAAACTTATAAAGTTTTAATAAAAGAATCATTTACATGGTTAGTAAATATGGTTTACCTATTTTACTATTTTCATACTTATTTTTAAGAAAATTACACCATTGTTACCAACTTTTACAAATTGTTTCATTATTACTATATGTGGTTGTTGAATTAATTACATGATTAGTATCTATGATGTACCAATGGTGAAATCATTTTGTAAAAGTTGGTGATTGTTGAATTAATTACATGATTAGTATCTATGATGTACCAATGGTGAAGTCATTTTGTAAAAGTTGGTATCAATGGTTAATTTACCAAAAATAGGTATGAAATTGACAAAATAGGTAAACCACATGTACTAACCATGTAATTAATTCTTAATAAAACGTTTAAAGAACAATATTACAATAACCTTGAAAATGGACATGCCCTTCTGGTAATGAATTGATATGTTTTTATCTGAATGTGTGCATTAATGACCGTATAAAACAAAGTTAAATTAGTGTGATAATCTTAATATCTTATTGTAATTCAAGTTTGCTATCAAAGACTTTGTACCAGCATCTCCCCCTAAGACTAAGGGGTATGGTGAGGCCCATCCCCACTAGGATGGGCCGTCACGTAGGCACCACATCACCGACTCGTGAAGGATGGGCCTCCTTCACTTTTCAGGGGATGGAGGATGGGGCTACCCCACGTTAATATTTTATAATTTTCTAAGTTTATTTTTATTAACTTAATTAAAACTTTATAAAAATTATAAAATACAACATAAAACAACATAAATAAATTCATTTCATAACATAAAAAAATTACATTTCCTAAAAAAAATTACACCTAAAAAAAAATTACATTTCCTAAAAAACAAAAAACATTTCCGAAAAAAAAAATTACATTTCCTAAGTCCATTTTTTCTTCACCTCTTCCTTCATCTTCCGATACACCTCTCGTTCATCCTCCGGAACCGAGTCGAGATCCAACCTCATTATCCTAAAATCCTCCGCTCAAGCGTAGTCGGCCGACACGTTTTTCTTGTGATTATATTTTTCGGCCGCAAAGTCTTTAAACGAACGGAATTCGGAAATCAACTCGTCCATTTTCGAAGACGCCTTCGAGCCGCCACCTCCACCCGAGCCGCCCCCTCCACTCGAGCCGGCCACTTTGCGCTTTCCGGCCGCCTCTTTTTTTGCTTTGTCCCTTCCGCCGGGACGTTCGATCTCATGATATTCCGGTTCGTCGTTTATGTCGATTTGACAACGAGCGGTGGAGCCTCCCGCACTATAACTTCCGGACTCGGAAGTTTTAGTCCGTTTGGCGGTTGCGACCTCATTTGGAACCGGCCCCCATTTAGGTTCTTTCTTTAAAATGTTCCATGCTCGGATGTGCGGGAAAGGCGGATTTTTTGCTTCCCACTTAGACGTCGCAAGGTTAAGAACGTCCTCGTCGCTACTTCCACTAGGACGATTGATGTAAAGTGGGTTATAAATCCCGATAAAATCATTAATCAACTTGTTCATTTTCCGCCACTTGGCCGATACGGATTCGAGATCACGGTAGGGGCCTTCCCCCATAAGGGTATTAAATCTTTCTGTACATGCCTTCCAAAAACTAGAACCCGTTTGATTGTTCCCTAAAATTAAAAAAAATTGCATTAGTAAAACTAAAAAATAAATATTTTTAAATTTAAATTTAAAAAAAAAATCATACCGACAATCGGGCAAGTTGAGGCCTTAAGATACGCAATTGCTAGCGCCTCCTCCTCTACTTTTGTCCACTGTCTCGGCTTTGCTCTCGAACCGCCTTTTTTTCCGGTGTCGGGTTTGGTTTCAACCGCCTTCCCCTTCCCCGTGTTTTTTTTGCGCTTGAGTTCTTTAGGTGGCGATTCGGGGACGACTTCATCATCATCGTCAAGCTCCACCGAGGGTTGCGGTTGCGATTGGAATTGATCAAGTTGAACCGTGTTGCGTTGCATGAATTGTTGGAGTGCTTGATATTGTTGCATTTGTTGAAGTTGGGACATTTGGGAGAAGGCGTTAGGTGATTGTTGGAAACCCGAAAACGGAAATTGTGTATTCCCCCACGATGGATCCATAGCCGGAGTGTAAGCGGGACTCGAAAAAAAGTTAGGATTTTTCGGGTTGGGATTGTTCGGGTTGGGATTGTTCGGGTTGGGGGTGTTTGGGTTGAAGGGATTCATGATTGTATAAAAAATGGGATTGTTTTTTTATAAAAAAGGATGAGAGAGTTGGAGAAGAATGGAAGAAATGGGAGAATAATTGTATAAAATGGATGAGAAAGATGGTATATATTTAAAGTTGAAAAGGAATTTTTTTTTAATAAACTATCCGTTGTCAAACGGATATAATATTCAAAATGGCCCGTCGAGTTCGAGCGGGAGCAGCCGGTCAAGCCGGGATGGGGCGAGGGGGCGGTGTGGGGGACCGGCGCTGGGCCTCGCCGGGCCTAAGCCGGCCCCCATACCGCTTACTCTAAGCCTCTTAAAAAAAAACATAACTCTTGGGATGACACATGGATCATGTCGGCTACGAGCTACAAGTTTCATTGCGGTTCTCATCATGGTGTAACATAACCCAAATCAATGGGTATGCACAATCATCTTCTACAAAATGACAATATAAAGCAAATATATATATATATATATATATATATATATATATGGATGGATCATTAGAAAACTAGTTTAAATGAGAAAACTAAAAACCTAATTAAAAAAGCCTAAAAAACATACCAATTTTTTTTTAATTTTTATATAAAAAATCGCTAATTTTTATGTACGGAAAAAAATTTTCAAAAAAAAAAAATTGTTGTACTGCACATGTACACTAATACGGAAAGCCTAAAACACTTAACCCACCCCCCACCGACACCCCACAAAAACCTAAACCCCCCACTCCCACCCCCCAAAAACCTAAATTCACCATCCCACCAAAAGCCTAACCGCCCCCCCCCCCCCCCCACCCCCCAAAAACCTAAACCCCCTCCCACCCACCCTCCTAAAACGTAATCCTAATCCTAAGCCTTCAAAAAAAACGAACCCTAAAAGTTAAACTAGACTCAAAAAGCTAATTTTAAGCATGTAATGCACATGTGTAGTACACATATAATGCAAATATGCAGTACAAGTTTTTTTTTTTTTTTGAAAAATTTTTATATATAAAAAATAGAGTTTTTTTTATAAAAATTATAAAAAAAAATTAGTATGTTTTTTAGCTTTTTTAGGGGTTTTCTAGCTTTCTCATTTATATGTAGTTTGCTAATGATCATCTCCCTGTATATATATATATATGTATATATATATATATATATAGGGAGAGGATCATGAGAAAACTAGATATAAATGGGAAAACCAAAAAACTAACCAAAAAAGCATTAAAAAGGAGGGGGGAGACTTTTAATGATGGAGGGGGGACTTTTAATGAAGGACGGGTAAAATTGGAAAAAAAAATATATAACTTTTCAAACATTTCCCGTTTCTCCATACGTTATCATTTTAAAACAAAAATGGCACCATAAGATCACAAATTTTTGTATCTTTCATTCAAGTATATTCGAGCATATTTTTTATGGCATAAAAAAAGATTTATGGTGTCGTCTTGTTTTCAATACTATTATTATAGCAGTGCACATGTGCAATATAACATGTACTACAATTGCATTACATGCTTAAAATTAGCTTTTTTAGTCTAGTTTAGCTTTTAGGGTTAGTTTTTTTGGAGGTTTAGGATTAGGTTTTTGGGTGTGGGGGGGAGGGGGTTTAGGTTTTTGGGGGGTGGGGGTGGGGGGGTTTAGGTTTTTTTATTGCATTACATGCTTAAAATTAGCTTTTTGAGTCTAGTTTAGCTTTTAGGGTTAGTTTTTTTGGAGGTTTAGGATTAGGATTAGGTTTTTGGGTGTGAGGGGGAGGGGGGTTTAGGTTTTTGGGGGGCGGGGGTGGGGGGGTTTAGGTTTTTTTCGGGTTTATGTTTAGGGTTTAGTTTTAGGTTTTCGGGAGGGTGGGGGGTGGGGGGGTTTAGGTTTTTGGGGGGTGGGGGGTTAGGCTTTTGGTGGGAGGGTGAATTTAGGTTTTTGGGGGGTGGGGGTGGGGGGTTTAGGTTTTTTTTTTTTTTGAAATTTTTTTGAAATTTTTTTCCATATATAAAAAGTAGCGATTTTTTAAAAAAAATTGTAAAAAAAAAAAATTTGGTATGTTTTTGGGTTTTTTTAGGCTTTTTTGGTTAGTTTTTTGGTTTTCTCATTTAAACTATTTTCTCATGATCCATCCCCTATATATATATATATAGGGGGCCGCTAATAAAAACTTTTAGAAAATTCTTTTTGTCTTATTATCTTTTTAACCATTAGATCTTTCTAACCATTATATCTTCAAGATTGATAGATGATATTAAAAGTAATAAAAACAATTAGAAAATTCTTTTTGTCTTATTTTCTTTTTAATATATTATTATTAAAAGGTATTTAAGTAAATTTTTTTTGTCTTATTATATATATTATTTTTTATTACCTTTTTTTGTCCTATTGCAATAATTATTTTTCATTAAAAATCAAATTTTTTTATTAAAGAATATTTTTGAAATCAAATTTTTTTGATAATTTTTTTTTTCAAGATTTGTTTAAAAAAACGTTTTAAAGAGCCGTTTTTTTTACGCCCCGTTTTTTACATTCGTTTTTTACGACCCGTTTTACGCCATGTTTTTACGCTCCGTTTTTTCGCGCCGTTTTTTAGACCGGTTTTTTACTAGGCGTTTTTTATGTTTTACGTTAAAAGGTTTTTATATAAAAGTTTACGTTTTGTGTTTAAAAGATTACATTTTACGTTGAAAAGTTTTACGATTTACATAAAAGTTTACGATTTACGTAAAAAAGTTTTACGTTTTTAGAATTTATATAAAAGAGTTTTACGTATTACGTTTTTACACGAAAATGATTCACGTTTTACGTTTTACAATTTGCGTAAGTTTTACGTTTTACGTTAAATTTTTAAAGTTTTACGTTTTAGGTAAAACTTTTAAAGTTTTACGTTTTACGTTAAAATCTTTACGTTTTACGTTTTAAGTTTTATGTTTTAATTTTTACGTTTTAATTTTTACGTTTTACGTTTTACAATTTGCGTAAGTTTTATGTTTTACGTTAAATTTTAAAGTTTTACGTTAAAATTTAACGGTTTTAAACATTTTTTTACGTAAAAGTTTTACATTTACATAAAAAAAGATTTACGTTTTACGTTTTACATAAAAAAGCTTTACGTTTTACGTTTAAAAAAACTTTACGTTTTTACGTTTTACAAGATAAAAATTTTTACATAAATTTTTTTGCATAAAAGTTTACGCTTTACTTTTTACGGGATAACAGTTTACGTTTTACGTTAAAAAGCTTTACGTTTTACATTTTATAAAATTTACATAAAAAAGTTTTACGTTTTAAGTTTTACATAAAAAAGTTTTACGGTTTTAACCTTTTTTTCTACAAAAACTTTTTTTTTAAATTTTTTTTACGAAAACTTTTTTACGGTTTTAAACTTTTTTTTTACAAAAACTGTTTTACATAAAACGAACTCACCCAAAAATCACAATTCAGTATGTGTCTCAGATAGATTGAACTTATCATCGCCGAATGGAAAAAAAATATAAAAACAACAACAAAACTCAAAATCAAGTGTGGATCTTGAAAAAAATGGGGTTTGGCTCAGAGTTCCCTATAATCATGGCTGCAAAAGTGGGGTTGCAGGTTCCAAAACCTACCCTCCACCAACCTTGCCACGCCATCGTCATCATTGCCAATACATCGAAAAGGGTCAACAAAACAACTTACAAAGAAATTAAGGGTCATCACTGCCAAATAATTCGAACAACTTACAAAGAAATTAAGGGTCATCACTGCCAAATAATTCGAAAAGGGTCATCACTGCCAATAAATCGACCACCCGTTCACCCACCCCCTCACCATCGTTCACCGCCACCACTGCTCACACAGCCACCACCTCCAACACCACCACCGCCAACACCGTCGGGCCACCCTCGCCACCGGAAAAAACCCCACGATGTAATCAAAAACACAACTCACTTTTAGAATCAATCCAAGATCCAAAATAAAACATATCAATCCAAGATCCAAGTAAAACGATATCAACATCGTTCAATATTCAAAAACTATCCAGAATCAAGAACACAAACACCCATCTTACAGATCATTCATCCCAGTGGCGGCGGCGGTGGTGTCGCCGGAGAAACGATGGGGTCAGCCCCTGTTTCGAGCAAGACAGAGAGAAAGTGCCGCCGGTCTTCCACCACCGTCTTCCCCACCAACCACCTCCCCACCACGGTTAAAGACTTCATCCAAACGGGTCTCCGGTGTACGACGTGATGGGGGTTGTGAATCCGAGAACTCACCGGAGAAGAAATTTGACTTCCATTTCCGCCGTGCTAACGGAAGGTGCTCCGGTGGTGGATCCGAGAAACTCACCGGTTGAAAAAACCTGTTGGTGCTTGGGGGTAGACGGAGAACCGGGGTGGGGGGGAGAAAACAAATTGTGTGGTGTGGTGTTTGGGGGTAGCCGGAGATCCAAGGGGGGCGGTGTAGGAAAAATATGTGAAAGGTGGGACTCGTGAGGGGGAATATTCAAAAATGGAACTGTCAATGACTAATGACCTCTAATTAGAATTATTACGGATCAATTCCCCTTCTCTTAATCAGAAATATTGCCACTTGAAACAAAAATTATGATCAAACCATTCATTCAGTAAATCATTCTATATTTTCTTCTTCACAATCAACAAAGAAAGTCTAAATTACTCATAATGTTGTGAAACAACGGCCTAATAGCAACATCTAATATGTAAAGGATAATATAGAGAATATAGAGAGAATGAGAAGTATAGAAATTAAGAGAATTCTTATTCATTGAGTGTGTAATACCAATTACATAAACCTCTATTTATAGAGGCTTAACATTAATACAAAGGTAATCAATAGATGGAGGTTACATATGTGGAGAGTCACAACATTATGATGCATTCATAACACTCCCCCTTGACTATCCACATGATGAAATATAATAGTCTACTATTCTTTTAATACACTAGGTGATGCTGCCTCGTTAAAAACCTTGCTAGGAAAACCCAGTGGGACAAAACCTCAGCTAAGGTAAAAAGAGTGCAGCGCGCATTTTCTCCCTCTAATACTTTTGGATCAGGTATGTTACCTCATTAAAAACCTTACTAAGAAAACCCAATGGGACAAAACTTAGTTAAGGGAAAAAGAGTGCAACTTGAATAAGTCTCCCCCTCATTTTAACATGTATCCTTTAAGTGACGTGTGTCCATCTTCCTTGAAATTCGAATAAAGCTTTTGTAGCGAATGATTTGTCGCTTGATCCCTTAATGTGCAATCCTTTATGTTGAGAAACATTGTATAATCTTCTAACGAGACTTTAGGTGCCTCCTTCCAAAAATTATCATATGTCCATGACTGTGTTTCGTTACATTCCTGCATCTACAAGACTAACCAAACTTGTTTTGATGGATTATTAAAATATAATCAAATATCGTTTATACCTGAAATATTTCTTTGAACTCATTTCAATGTCTCTTCGCTTGACAAAGATTATATCATGACAATAAGCTCAAGTGAAAGATATTATAACCATACATAGCTAGCAAAACATATTAATGCACTTATGCATTTAACGATGGTACTTCTAGAATGAGAATCTCTACTTTGGCAGGAGATAATAACAGGTATTTCTTATAACAAATGACTTAACAACCTTTAACATACTTTAAGGTTCAACTATGTAATATCCAAACATCATCTTCTAGATGTACTTGAGGGATTAGTAAAATATAATTATATATATATTGAACTGCAGTTCGAGTAATAATTAGACCGTGCCAAGGTTATTCAAAAATTCTCCCTTTAAAAGCTCGACAATTTCCCTCGATGATGCCTAGACATCATTATTGTAAATTGCGATTATAGTGAACTTTTAAAAGTAGAATGTTCATAGAACATGGCTAATTTAATCAAACTTATATCCCTCTTTATGCGAATATCTCGAGTTGTACAACACTCGACCCAACTATTTTATCCCATACGTATTTTGTCAACTTCATATAGTACGTTCTTGAGGTTTTTATATCAATGCTTCTGACATTATCAATCCATAAGGGAATTTTGCCCATCTTATCCAAATATACATGTGCATTCACTCTTCATGAGTTTTACTACATAAACTTACCCATATAACACATAGATATCTATATCATAATGCAAAAATGTTATGAAAATTTGCTTTTATCTTCAAAATCCATATTGTACCGTGCGTGTACACTATTTATTGAGATATCACAATCATTGGGTATAAGTTTCTATGTACGTTTCTTGGTGCACAAGTATTACATTGTTAAGACGTTTCAATTAACCTTTTAAGCACCCAATTGCTGTAGAAACTCATCAAGAGTTTCAATTATATCAAACATGTAAAAAATATAACCTATTCAAAATCCGAATATGTATACATTGATCACATTGTTCTCGAGAACTTACTTTACATGACCTACATAATTTAATCCTTCGGTACTTTCATGTAAACTCTCAATATTAAATGATACATAACATTCATAAGACGAATATCAATTATCTCTTTATATTACCAGACTAATAAAATATTGGAAAGTCAATGCATCCACCACTGGAGAAAACGTCTCCTCATAATCAATCAGAGGTCTTTGCGAAAATTATTGTGCCACCAATTTTTCCTTATATCACTCAATTTGATTCTCACATAATTCGCATAAAAGACCCGTTTATGTCCAACATATTTTACAACTTCAGTTGTATGTACTGTTGGTCCAGATACTTTCCATGTCATTAGAGAATTCAGTTTTGCCTTATTTACGTCTTTCCATTTTGGCCAATCATTTCTTAATATTCATTCATAGGCAGATCTTAAATCTTGATCCTCATCATTTAATCATTTTAAGCGCTACATTATATACAAAAGTATAACGACGTCGATTTTATTTAGATTCCATACATATCTTAGACATGATACAACTTATCGAGATCTCTTTATTTTCAGGTACCTGAGGTTCTTCTTGAACCATCATGTCTATTGTCTCTTCAGGAAATCTTACTACTATAACCTCGACTTGACCATCTTAATTCCTTGCTCCAATTTTCGAGGAATTTTTATTGGAATCAACTAGTCTACCACTCTTTAGGCGTGCAATAGACTCCTTACAAAAATATGTGGTTGTCCTCTTGGGACACAAATATGACTGGAGCATAAGCAGTTGATTATGTGACTTACTTAGTCACTCTATTTAGGTCAGTGAACTTGTCTGGTAATTTTTCTTTAATATTGGTAAATGAATTATACTTTAAACTTCTAGTTCATAGTTTATAGTCTGAGGATCAAGATGACATGATAATTCATTTGACTTTTCACTTTCCAACTGCTTGTTATCACCCCCTAATGTTGGGAACATTCATTCATTAAAGTGAAAACCAATGAGCCATAAACGAATTTCTCACTAATGGCTTTAAGTATTTAATCATAGACGATTATTTATACCCAACATATTCTCAAACTTTTTAGAAGTCCCATCTTCGTGCGGTGTGGTGGATGAGTTTCAATATATGTCGCACAACCAAAATCTTTGATGAGACATCTTTGGTTCCTGACCAAAAACCAACTATATGGGGAGAAATATAACTTATTGGCTTGATGTGAATTCATGGTACTATATATAAAATTACATGTACCTAAATAAACTTTTGCTCCTCCTCATGATTATTGGCTTTGTAACCAATAGTAGACATTTAGTGATCACAATAACACTTATTCCAATGATCATTAATAACTTGGGAATCAAATTCACTATTATCAAATAAATATACTAATCTGGATTAATATGCTTGCTATCACATTAGCTAAGCCACAATCACACAAGCTTCGGATTATAGATTTGATAACCATTTAGACGATGCATCGATTTAAAAAAAAACTAAATGGTATCATGTTGGGATATGCATATCCTTTAATCGCTTCTAGAATATTTAGGTATACACACCCTCGTTTATTTTGCAAATATATAATTTCCCTTAGAGCAAACATTACATGCGAATTATTATCTTGAAGAATCTTCTAGTTCTTCATTATGTTTCACATCATCATTGACTCGGTATGGTCTAACCGGTCATGCCAACTAATTAAATAATTATGATCCATAAACTTCTGGTTTATGATCGTATGTGTATTACTTGCTCGTATGTAATATAAAACGTATGATACGAGAGAATATATTATAACTTCAAAGTTAAAACCATCACGTTATGCAATCATTCCTTAGTTTGCCACTTTTGGTGGTCCATCTCTATAACACCTCGTAAAATCACGTCCAATGATGTATCGACACGTGTGCTAAACTCTAATGAAGTTAAACGTTGACTATTAGGGACTAATTTTGCAAAAAAAAAACTTTTGAATGTAGAAGGACTAAAAGTGTTAACATTATTAAACTAAGCCTCTGAATAACAATGCACGGTATTCAAAATTAGAATTAAGCCACTCAATGGTCGAGAGGAACCGTTTACGCAATTATTTGAAAGTTTGCGCGTCGAAGGGTTAAAAGCGTTAACATGTTAATTCTTACCTCTGAGTGACCTTTTAACAAACCGAGAGCTTCATGATGATTGATTACACTCTCGGGAATGCCTAATATCGGTCATATAAGGCTTTTAAGCCAATAATTGATGTTGCGCGCAAGTTTGCAAGTTAGAGGGGTTAAAAGCGTCAATATGTTTAATTATACCTCTGAATGACCTTTTAACGAACCTGGAGTATTATGAAGTGCAATAATACTCTTTAGAATGCTTAATATGGATTGCACAGGGCTTTGATGCTATTAAACGGTGATAAGCGCAAGTTTGCGCGTTAGAGGGACCAAAAGCGTCAACTTTTAAATCCACGCCTTTGGGTGACCATTTAAGCGAACGGGAGTGTCGTAATATTTAAGCACATGATAGGGAATACTCAATATGGACCACGAAAGGTTTAGATATTGTTAAACGATGTTACGGGCTACTTTGTGCGATTAAGGGATTAAAAGCGACGACTAGCGAAACTACACCTTTGAGAGGCCTTTTGAACGAACCGAAAACTTCATGATGTTCGATCGTCCTCCCAGGTGTGCCGGAGTTGGACCACTAACACTTTTATAACTTATAATAACATAGCATATTGAATATGTAAAGTATGTGCCAAAAAAGTAAATTATGAAAGACCAAGAATATTTAAAACATTACAGGGACCAGATCAGCCAAACTGCCAAACTTTTAAGCTGGATTAGATGCCCTAGCTGGCCGTGAAGCCCTCTTGGGCTGCCCTTACGCAGACTGTGAATATGCAGCAGCAACAGTAACATTATAATTGCAAGTTATGTGCTTAAAATATAAGTTTTGAAAGTTTAATTAAGCATAACAAAGGACAGGGACCAGAACTGCCATAGCAGAAACATTTTTATGCCGGAATGGGCCGGATTGCGGGCTGCCTAGGCCTGGGCCTGCCTCGTTCGCGGGCCACGACCTATCAACAGCAGCAACCAGATTTCATATTTTGATGGTTTTTTATTTTTCCTTGTTCACCACTTCTAGCAAAACCATTTCTAATCAAACCATGGGCTGCATACTAATTTATAACAGCTGTCTAGACACTTGTGATGATCTTATGAATCCCAAAAACACATGGCAAGATCCTATTAAATCACAAAAACTATATATAGGCTTCAACCTTCACATTTTCACTTGCACATTTCTTGATTTCTTCCTCTCCTTCTCACATTGGGAGCTCCTGAATTAATAAGAGCATACCATTGAGTTTACTTCAGTCACTTGGACCAGTTGTAAGTGTCCTTTCGTGGCTGGTTCAGATTATTTGGCTTTTAAAGCCGAAAAGTCAAGCGTTTTCAATAAACGTTTTGACTTTTAGTAAGACCGTAAACAGTCGAGCCATTGTTCACAACAAACATTGCTACGTGATCGTAATTAGGTAGATGTTAAACCCTGAAAAGGGCACCTCCTAATTATCACGTTTACTTAGTTAATTGTCGGGTCAAGATAATTAAAATAAAAGTCAAACGGGTCAGTTTTCAAATAAAATTCATAACTGATAATGAAGAAGCTATAAAATCAGTTTTGTCACCTTAATAACTTGGTAAATATGAATTGAACATGTTTAGGCATGTTCAACCCGACAATTCTGAATTTAGGCTCGGTTCGCAACCGAAAGTCGCAAAAGTTGACTTTTGCTTTGACTTTCAGTTCTGACCCGAATTAGCTTAGTTTAGTTATGCCTTAGGGTTCCTTTGTGACCATATTATATGTTAGTATAACTCTCTGAAGTTATACTACATGGTCCCTTAGAAATCTGAATCATTTGCATGTTCCGTTAAATGCTTAAAACTTGACCATTATACCCTTATGATATAATAACGAGATTTTTGAAAATGTGAGAGGAAAAAAAAATTATTACTGATATATAAGTATGTCATAAAAATTTGACATTAGTTTATGGTCCCAAACAAAAGTTATGCAAGATAGCGTAAAATGAAACTTTTTGTTAATTAATTGGCATTTTTAGCATAAATCATATTTAAGCCCAAATTTTGGCACCAAACTTATTACCTACTGTTTTGATATATTTTTTAGGGAATTTTGGAAATTTTATCAAATTTTATACTGACCATAACATAGAGTTCTTGCATGAGCTCGGTAATTGACGATAAAGCCCTTTTCATTAATAAAATGAGTTTTTCACATTATTTGAATGTCAAACCTTTTCCTACTGATGTTATATATTAAATAGAATATTTTGAGCATTAAAGACTGATAAAAATCTCAGAATTTTATAAACATCTTAAATATCGTCAAATACCGACTTTTACGCTAATTAGGCGGATAGTATGGTTTAAAACCATATTTAACGCCTAAGACTTGTTACCTACTGATTTATAAATAAATTTCTACACTTTAACAGTAAGTATAAGTCTTGAATTCAGATTTCCAAATTTGACCTTAAAAGCATATGTGAAATGACCAAAATGCCCCTACGGTGCATAGTTTGGCCATAATTGATAAACCTCACATATGTATGATATCTTACTGATGTAACTTGATAAAATAAATATTTTACTGAATATTTTAGACCAGAACCTCATTTTTCTATTAAACCTCTTTTATAAATTTTAAAATGACCAAATTACCCTTTCGGGGGTTAATTTGGTTTTAAATTCATTTGGGGCATAATTGTTGATATCCTACTGATATCATAATATATTTTAAGCATAATGACTTATGGAACTCGTACGTTACTCATCCGGTTACCCGTTATGCATATACGCGTTCAGTACGGTTTATGTAACTAGTTTGCATAAATTAGCCGAAACAGGTCAAACCTTATCATTTTTACTTCAAAATCCAGAATGTATTTAGTTTACCCATTTTATACAAGTCTTCGTACTTGTTGGGTCTAAATTACATTCCAATCCGGTCACCGCTTAATCTTGCGTTTTGTACCGTAAAACTTTCTTTAAAACTAACCGGTCTAAGTTACAACTTAAATAAGACCCGTTAGGAATCTAATAGGTTATTAAATCCTTCATTCCATATTAGGAGCCCAGTAAAAGCTATCTGCACTTGCTGATTAGAATATACAGCTGAGTATAATTTACATTTAGCTCAGGTAAATACTTTTAACTTATTTTCCCTTATACGGGCTTGGGATACGGTATTATAATAATCCCGCTTGGTCGGGTATGAAATCATTTAATCGGATTGTGATTAATAAATTGCATAACCCATTTTAATCTGTTTTGTTTGATGCAAAGCCTTTGGGGGGTTAATGAACGTGTCCTGGATATCCTCGTCTCATTCATTAGAAATTACCACGACTTAAGCACGGGGTGTAGGCATACACCTGACAGTTGCGTATGTAAAACGGTATCTCACTCGTGAGGAAACTTCTTGTGGGCTTATACTAGTGGTGTGTCTATTAATCTTGTCTCAGCTCTTCTAACCGTGCCCTGAACGTACGACAAACATATAAATCTGTATACAAGATTATTTTAAATAATTGTCCCAAGTTATAAAAGATTTTATGCCTTGTGCATCCAAACCAATTTCATAAACACTTTTCAAAAGAGTCAGTTAATTGTATTTATCAGTGTAAACTGACGTATTTTTCAAAAAGATTAAGTGCAGGTACTACGCGTAATGGGCTGGAAGCTCTTGAGTGTTAGATCATGAGTCTTGCAAACTCTTAATACTTAAAGTCTGTTGAACCATATTTATTTTCTGTTTTTGATCCGCCTGTGGATCCACCTACAACCGTTGTGTAATATTTTATTATACTTTCAATCCGGGTTGTATTACTATTACTTTTAGACTTCCGCTGTGCATTAAACTGTGATTAATTGACTATGATGATATCAACTACGTCACGATACTCCCCACCGGTAATACGTGGAAATATCGGGGTGTGACAGGTTGGTATCAGAGCCAACGTTTGAGTGAATTAAACACTTGCCTTAGTGTTTAATCTCAAATGACACAGTAGCATATTCCTTAGACCTTCTGAGTCTAGACTTAACATAGGTGACGTGAGGTTGAAGTCTCAATCAAATTTAATCCAAATACTACTAATAGATAGCGGTAAGTGGGTATCGAACACAGGGAGATTGTGGAATATGTGTTATTTGAAGTTTAACTATGTTAACTAAAATTAATCTAAATGCAAGTAAAAGTAAATTCAAGAATTGGATTGATTGATTTGATTTGAAAAACGAAGATTGCTAATGTAATTGCAAAAATAAAAGTTTTGGTTGTAAACAAATTAGAGACGAATGACCATCTTTAGTTTCCGGTTTACTTTGACATTTATGCTATCATTCCACTAGAAAGAACTACATAGACATAGCTCATGTGTGATCAATTGTAGTGATGAAAGGGAACGAAGTACTCAGATTCCTAGAACGTGAGGTTGTTACCCGATGATCAATCAACCCTTACCCAAGCCTAACTATACCCATAATATCTCGATTGCCAACGGCACCAAGAACGTATGGTTTCTAATTAGTTTAACATAAGAATCAACAATTTACTAACAATCAATCACACACCACAACAAGCAATTCAATAAAGAAAGAGATTATTATTCTAGAAATAGGGAATTCAAGCATAAAGTCTTACAAAACCTTCCACCAAAGATGATCACAAAGTGTTTAGCCACTCATGGCTTGAATCAACATCATAACAAAAGTCTTAATGTTCATAGAAATCACTAACATCAAAACAAAGATTCACCAACGTTCTTCAAGCTCAAAGTCTCCAAAGATGCTCCAAAAATTCATTGCCAATGATTATGTAACCGAAAACATATCATGAGACACCATAAAATCCCATCAAAATGGATAATAAATGCATATGTTACATTTTGGATCAGTCGGCGCCGTAAGCTACGACGCCCGCTGTAGCTTACGGTGGTCATCAGGTCAGCGGCAGTCAACATAGCGCCGTAAGCTACGACGCTTGCCGTAGCTTACGGCAAGCAGCATTTCTTTACGGCGGTCAGAGTCTGCCTTACGGCAGACACGTTTTGCAAAGGATGGGTGCCGTAACCTACGGCCACCACCGTAGGTTACGGCGCTGTATGTGCTTCTTCCTTGTTTTCTTTATCAAATCTCTCTCTCTTTCAATTTATCTTTTGCACATCCCAAGCTCCTCCCCAAGCATCATAAAATCTTCCTTTTATGCTCCAATAGACCAGCAAACCAATTGCATCGTAGTTACCCAATTCCAAACAATTTAAACATGTAAAGTATGAGATGCGCGTATATTTAGACTGTTTAAGGGTTGTCCTATGGACCACCCGTCAGTAGGAATGCTCTCATCCCTATTAAGTAAAGATTGTTTTCGATTTTATGTGTTTTAAATATGTCGCTAAGCAAAGAAGCTGTTGATGGAGATTCTTCCCGTTCGAAGCCAAGAAATGCTAAGCTTCGTACCACGGCTAGGATAAGCATGCAACCGGTTGGAGGAAAGAGCTTTATGGACCTATTCCCAAAACCAAACTTGTTTAAACCCTTAACCAGACTTCGGAGTCCATACCAGAAGGTCCCTGAGGCTCCCATATTGAAGATGATACATGTGGATGCTATCAATCCCTATTTTATATCTCTAAGTTTTGAAATTCCAAACTTGGACTATACTTATTTAACTACAAATCTGTGATCCAATTTAAAATTTTCAAATCATTAATCCTTGGATCCTACTCCTAGCGACAAATCCGAACTGGAATGCTTATTTAATTCATTGAAATCTTCCGTGTCGCTATAGCGTATGGCAAACAAAGAAAAGAAACAATCAGAATGAAGCAAGGAAGGCATTAGAAAATCGATCTTTCATTGTATTTTGTTTTTCTCTAAATCCCTTATGGGCATTTAATCATTATAATCCCTTTGTGGACATTATATTACAATATAGTCCCTTCGTGGACACTGTACTTCAACATAGTCCCTTCGCGGACATTATATTTCAATAAAGTCCCTTTGAGGACATCATGTTTCAAAATAGTCTTTTCATGATCATTATATTACAATATAGTC
This sequence comes from Helianthus tuberosus, assembly GCA_030545235.1. Lineage (NCBI taxonomy): Eukaryota > Viridiplantae > Streptophyta > Magnoliopsida > Asterales > Asteraceae > Helianthus > Helianthus tuberosus. The sequence goes on from CM060366.1 coordinate 71,585,275, forward strand.
CCTTCATGGACGTTATATTTCCATATAGTCCTTTCGTGGACATCATACTCTGTTATAGTCTTTTCATAGACATGTCATTCCATTAAAAATATTTTATAGACATGTTATTTCATTAAAGTTCCCTAGCATACATAATAATTCACCATAGTCCTTTCGAGGACATATCGTTTCACTATAGTCCCGATATTGACATGTCTTATAGTCCCTAAACGGACTTATATTTTTCCCTTTCGTCCCCGCTTGTACATGTATTGCTTCAAAGTCCCTATAAGGACCTATCTCTTCTGCATAGTCCCAGTATGGACATTTGTTTATTATAATCCTTATATGAACATATCTTTCGATTTGAGTCCCTATGAGGACATCTGTTCAGCAAAGCCCTTTAGTGCGCACGTTGTAACAATATAGTCCTTTTATGGACAAATTATTTTATTAAAATCCCTTTTGGGATATACTATTTCGAAACAGTATCTTGTGGACACAAAATTTCATTATAGTCCCTTAGTGGACATGTTACTTCTTTATAGACCATTCGTAAGACATGACTTTTCTTTATAGTCCCATAGTGGGCAAATTGTTTCAATATAATCCCTATATGAACTTATAATACCTTATAATCCTTATACAGACTTATATTTTTCCTTTTAGTCCTCTGTGGACAAATAAAATACTGAAAGTCCTGTTTAAGGCACTATGGTAAATTTCCTAATGATTTATGGAAAATTTTGAAAATTTTATATAGGTATTCATTTCGTCCTTTATCAAACATTAGTATCAATTTGATTCGAACTTTATCGCTCTGCTAAATAATTTCAAAAGATCTTCTTAATGGTATAACCTAGCCAATATGTCAATACAGGCATGCTATGATGGTAAAGCCCTCTTAAGACAATTAATCCCTGTTAACATCTAAAAACATGTTAACACTCCTGGCAGTGTGACTTGAGAAACCACATTAGCCGTCAAGGTATTTGGACTCTGTCCAAGCCTTAAAGCCTATATGATCGAATTAGATCGTGGCAAGTATCATCAATATGATGATCATAATATAAACATCCATTAGTGATAAAGTGCCTATGGGCTATACTTGTTGTCCCTTAAGACAACGACAGTTGTGGTCTATGACCCCCTGTCTAAGGATATTGGACTATGCCCAAGCATAATAGTCTATATGATCAATGCGATCGTGACTAATATCGTCTAAAATGATGATCATGTTATTTAACATCCTTTAGTGATGTTTTGCCAACGGGCTATATATATATATATATATATATATATATATATATATATATATATATATATATATATATATATATTATTGTCCATTAGTGACATTGACAAATGTGACCGTTATGGTTTACCGTCCGAGTTGATGGGCATTGCCCAAGCCTTATAGTCTATGAGATCGACAATATCATGACTAATATCCTTAACTACAATAATTATATAAATATATGTATAAACATCCATTAGTGATGTCTAGTGAATTGCCTATGTGGCAAAATAAATCGTCTTTCAAAGACAATGACAGTTGTAGTCTATGACTCCCTGTCCAAAGGTGGAGAACTACGTTCAAACCTTAACTCCCCTGATCTAATAAGATTGCGGCTTATATATTAATGTCCTCTGTGACAGGCCTTTTGTGCCATATCCTATATGTCCTTTGCGATAAGGCCTTGTGCCATATGGCTATTATATGTCCTTTGAGACAAGCCTATGTACTACATTTTCCATGCCCTTCATGATGAAATTATGTTTCATATTTTAGAAAGTCCTTGCGACGAGCCGCAGAGCTATGCAAAATCGTCTATGTGGCAAAGACAATTGTGAAATTATGATCCCTTGTCAATAAGGTAATGGACTCGCTCCAAACCCCAAATGCCATTAATGGTCCTCTTGTGACCTAGGCTAAATCTAATTGATATACATACAAGTAACATTCATTAGGAATGTTCATGACCTATTAGCCTATATGGTTTAACGATACCATGGCTAGTGTATGATAGGTCGTCAGGATGATGACTAGCTATTGTTATGCAACTAAGCAATTGTTTATTGGATGTTTAGTACCAAGCTTCGAGTATAGAAACTCGGATCAGACAAACAACAGTCGCAATGCTAATGATGCGACAAATGCTAATGATGCGACAAATGCTATTGATGCAACAAATGTGAACCTCAATGTTAATGGAGTTAATCTCCAAGCTGTGATTGACGCAACTGTTAGAAAGGCTATGAGAAAGGTCATGAAAAGGTTCAAAGAGCCGAATGCTACATACTACATTCCTCTGCTTATGCGAAGATTTTTATTTATACTTCGAATGCAAAATAAACCAAATAAGATGACATATAGTGAGGAGCCCCATTCCTCTAAAGGATGTACTTAAAAGTACTCTGTCTCTTACAAGCCAAGAGACTTCAATGGCGAAAAGAGAGCCATTGATTGCATGAAATCGTTGGATAAAATAGAAACCATTATGTGTATCAGCGGTGATGCTGGGAAGGACATTGTGAGGTAAGTATCACAGTCATTCAAGGGCGATGCCCTTAGTGGGTGGAAGACATTAATAAAGTCACAGGAAAGATACTCTTATACAATATGGGATGGTCCAAGTTTATGGACCTTATCAGAAAAACCTATTATCCGCAACACGAAATGGAAAGGGTGGAATCATAATTTTCTGACTCTCACCATAAAAGTTCTAGACTGTCGACAGTATGTTACAGACTTTAATTTATTGTCTGGGATAGTGCCCTATTCGGTTAACCCGGAATCTAAGCATAATGCACTATATATTGGTGGTTTAGCATCGGAAATAAGATTGCATACTAAGGCTTCAAAGCCTGCTTCTTATAAGTCCACTATGGATCTATATCAGGCACTCACATTAGATGGGTTAGGAAGTGAATCAGTCAAAGCTGAGACTGACGGAAAAAGGAAAAGGGAGAAGGATAACTCCCAGAAATCTAAGAGGAAGGACTAGTCAGGATTAAATAGAACCAACAAAAGTCCAATAAGAAGCCTGTATGCGAGACCTGCAACAAAAGGCACAAACTAAAGGTCAAAGCATTGTGGCATCTGTAGTTCCCTGAATGTAGAAACATAAGAATGCAGTCTGTATCGGCTGTGGTGTTAAGAGACACATCAGAACTAACTGCCCTAAAACTATCAAAGATGGTATAGCTAAGTATAGAGAGACTAAGAACGGAGGCGCTTAAACCCTCCTGATGAATGCCAGAGGCAGTTCATATCAATAATGACATCGGGTACATCCCTTATCCTGAAACAATGTTGTATTTGCTAAGAATTCTGTTTGATTTAAGTACTACTAAGTCTTTCGTAGATCATAAGCATTAGCAAACTTTTAGAATTATCCCATAAGAACTCCAGATATTAAGTGTAAGGTAAAACTTACTGACGAAAATCATAGGAACCATTCCTTATATTCTTGTCAGAATATATTCATTCATAAAATCTAAAATACTCTTTCTTCAGATAGAGTACGACAATATATGTTGATTTATTTCACTTTCTCATTGATTTCTATCAACTACGAATGCTAGACTATATGATAAAAGCGCCATATGAGGATTGGCGTATCCTAGTGTGTCCCATAGATTACTTCCGTGCCTGATCAGTATCGAGGTTTAATGCATGGAACCACTGAGATATCCCAATGGTCATATTGTACTAAAGTCAGCTAATGGTATTCGAAGAAGATATCCAATATAGAAATGTCCAAATAAGTGTCACTACTTAAGGCATCCTAGCATTCATAAAGAAAATGTGTCATTTGTATCGCACGAATAACGATAGATGAACTTAAGCCAGAGATTTAGAATACCTCTGTAATCTCTGTGTGTCTTGATCATCTTCTACAAAGAACTACCCTGTTGTAACACCCCGAAAACGGGTTTAGTAATCAAACCTCGTTAATAGTGATGAACGGGTAAAATACCGTTAGTGGTAAAATTTAACCCGGTAAATATTAGGACTTAAATAAATAAACCTAATATTAATTAAAAAGGGAAACAAATACTTTGAGAAAACGAATTATATAAAAAGCCCAAATTAACGGGACTTAAAACATAACGGGTTATAACTACCCGAACCCGTTAAAGTAACTAGGAATAACTAACCTAGTTAGTAGCATGTGATTAAGTGACTAAAGGTGAGTTATAGCTTCATTTGATCATAATAAGACATGAGGGACTAATATTGCCAAGTGGGAAACTTGTTTTATTAAAACAAAAGTTAAACACCAAAACACACACTTTAAGTGTGTGTTCTGGTCGAGATATCCACAGGAGCCAAGAACATCTTGAGCTCAAAACCCTAACAAGCACAAATCAAGAAAATTGGAAAGGCAAATCAAACCCAAATCGAAATTCAAGCACATATTCGTGATCACCAAGTCAAGGGGATCTTAAGGTATGTCGAATTTCTAACATTCATGAAGTTGTAAAAAGTTGATAATCATCCTACTCGCGAATTAGGCATGGATTAGAGAAGGTAGGACTAGATTAGTGATGTATACTTGCTTAGGAACGAAACCCTAAGTGAAAATCATACATAACATGCTATGAATTGAAGGATTTGATGAATTAACACACTTAGATAAGTGGGTTTTAATGTTATGATGATTTTGATGATATAACTATGCTTAGAATCAACATGCATAATAACAAATAGAAGGTGTTCGATTTAACCATGAATTTGGGTACTTGTTCATACATGATTGAAATGGGTTTTTAATGTTATGATGAAATTTGGTAGCCATATTCATGTAACTAAGTGTATGAGATCATGTTATCTACTAATTGATAGATAGAACTTGATTTTATTAAATGTTTGGATGAATGCTAGTAATAGGATGAAATGGGGTTTTCGCTCATATATGAGAGACCCTTAGTTCTTGCGAAATGAATGAACAAACTAGATTTGATAATCGCTTGAGCTAGTCGAAGTGTTGAAAAGACAATGGACTTAGTTAGACCTTTAGTTAAAACGGGGGCCTAAAAATAATGCCTACCGGTTAATTGTTGGAATGCTTAAGCTAGTTGTCGAACTTGAATGTGCATCTTATATGCTAAGGGACGTTTGACTTTTAGTAGTCAAACAGACCATTAATAAGATCGAATGATAATTTTGATAGAAAAATACGTAAGGTGGAATAGTTATGATTAACAATGACTAAAGTAACCATCTTATGAAATATGATGATAGTTTGACGCCTAACAAGCTAGGTGGAAGCTTGTGGAGGAAGCGGGTCAAATGGAACGAATACGGAAAGAAAAGCTTGGCATGGATGCAAGGTAAGTATATCTTACACTAGTCATATATTTTAGAATATTCTTTTGTCGTATTAATTACGTAAAAGACAAATACCTAATTGAGATATAGTGTTCCGGCGTGTAGTCGTACGGAACAAGATAATCAAATATGATAAGAAAACATAGTGATGGCTAAAAATGAGTTAAATCGGTAATTCGATCATATTATGACGAATGAAATATGTACTTTTAATGGTTATCATATAAGTTAAATCATAATAACCATTAAGGGCAAAATAGTAATTTGACAATTTGACGATGGTAATTGGTCATTTAGACCAAACGGGTCAAAAGGTGAAATTATCGCCCTTTGACAATATCGACTAATGGGTTGTCAAGTTGTATGATTTTAGGAAATAAATAGCACATGGATGCTTACATCGCTATCACTTAGCAGCCACTAAGGAAAGGTATTGAAACAGGTCAATATATTGATCCGAGCCAGGTATGTATAATGATACAACTCATCATGTAGAATTTGGAGTTCTATAGGTCAATATATTGATCCGAGCCAGGTATGTATAATGATACAACTCATCATGTAGAATTTGGAGTTCTATAAGAGTTAGACAAGGTTAAAACATAGATATTTGGTTATCTTTTAGGTAAACCGAATAAATTTAGTTATGATTATAACGTTTTAGAAACATAATGGTTTCTAAACAAGACTATAGTTAAAAGTCGGATTTTTGGGTCAAACAAGTACTAAAAGTCCTTCGTCGTAAAAGAAGGACTAAAATTGACTAACACGCCCTTGTAAGCAAAATTGAGCAAACGAACCATAAAGGTTGTTTGGAAATAAGTGATAGGATGAAATAAATACTTTGAATAAGTATGAAAAGCAAAAGATGTAAAATATTGGTCAAATGACTCTATAAAGAGTCTTTGCCGTAAAATAATGATTTGAAGGGTAAAATTTGGAATATATAAATCACCACATTGAATCCACCACAAATTTAGTTGTGGTGGGAGATCACTTGATAAGAAATGTGGACATATGTATTTAGAAACTAATGAAAGCGACTTGTGCTTGAAATATGCTTAAATACCCTTAACGGGTCAAAATAAACATATGAGTGAAAATGGGTTTAAGAATGTATATGAACTTGTAAATGGAACCTAATATGTTAACCATCATTGAATTTAATAGGTTTGTGAGAATTAAGGGTCAAACAAACTTGCTTGTTTGATAAAAAAATCGAACGGGTCAAAAATCGGTAAAAATGGTAATAAGCCGAAGACTTGAAAGTCTGAAATTTTGTTAAACCGAATGTTGGATTTTAACTCTATAAGGTGGAGAATCAAATTACAATCACGTAGGAAGAAACGGTAGGCCAAACGGACAAGCGGATCGAAAGATACGAAAGTTTTCGTGTCAAAAACGGCAAAAATGGAAAAGGCTGATACAGGGGCCACCGTAACTTACGGTGCCCACCGTAAGTTATGGTGGGGCTGATATAGTTACGGTGGCTGCCTACTGAGTTACGGTGGAAGATTTAACTTTCAGGGGCTACCGTAAATTACGGTACCCACCGTAATTTACGGTGGAACCTGTAATAAAATATATTTTAATTGATTTCGCTTCCCGGATTCGTTTAGACACGTTTTAAACCCCGTATGACTAAAGCATTTCATGTTTATGAAATGTAGGTACTTTAGGATGCCGGACGACGATCAAGCTCAACGAAGAACTGAACACGATAAAGATACATGCTTCCGCACATTGCCTCGTCGTAGATTTTAAATGACGAATTCGATTATGTTATGTTGAATAACTTATAATTTGTCAAAGTTTTTAATAAACCCGTATTTTTATAGTATGTGTAGTCTTAACTACACAACTAATAGTGGTATTTAGATGTAAAACCGTTAAATAGAAATTAGGGTGTTACAAGTTGGTATCAGAGCCTTGGTTTAAGGGATTCAAGTATGGTGGGAAAAACCTTGCTTGGACTTAAACCTTATGCTCTTGACAAAGATTGGTGTTCGGTTTGAGGCTTGATCGCAATTCCGGTAAGTGCATGTATGTTAATAGTTTAGCGTATTAAAGTGTTGTGAACAACACATAGGGTTATCGTGTAATACACGTCACCCCAATTAAATGATAGAGATAACTAACAAAATTTTGTGCGTTGACACATATACTAGAAACGCCTTGTATTATGATACGGGCGTTTTGTGAAGTTGACATGGCTAACTTTTGTGAATGTCTTAATTGAAGGACACTTGCATTTAAAGATGACAAGGGTTAAACAAATTAAGGATGTGATAGAGGGACAGTCCGAGGTATGACTAGAGGAACATGCTCACTAAGGACTAAATCGCGTAACGACTGCGAACAAGGTTAATGGCAAGAAACTCCCGTCGGGGCAAGCATTACCAGGTGCGTGCTTTTAAATATAATCGCGCAATTAGCAATATGCAACAAACATGTAAAGAATGATTGTTGCATATGTAAATTAGAAACTTGGGAAACCTGAATAGAATACCTATCCAGGATATTATTTCCAAGAAAACTAAATAGAGGTGTTACTTACATGAGGTGTGATGTGAAAACTATAAAAAAAGGTCATGTGTGTCATGTGTTAATCGCTTACTCTGGCCAAGTAAGTAATGGCATATGATACCATGGACTTCTTATAGCGGACACATTTACATCCGATGTAGTAAGGACATGATGAATGGGACGAATCGAAAAGGTGCCCAAAACAGATCAAATAAGTAAAATATTTGATAATAAACGTAAACGCAAGCCTGAAGACGGAAGCGTATTACGTTAGTACAATGGACCCAAGGGAAGGGACAATAACTAAGTAAATGAAAATACAAACCGACTACTAAGAATACTAAGGCATAGAGGATAAGGTTGACTATCAAAAGTGGTGAAACTCACACGAACAAGTTAAACGGGTTAGATAAAATGTAACATTGGAAAGGATAATGAGCCCAGTAATGGGACGAGATTGAATACAAATATGAGCACAAACCGAATAAAGGAAAGCGCGAGATATTAATGAACCCATGTAATGGGTTGGAATTAAATATGAAATGATTGTGGACACGAATCACAGTCGGAATGAACGAAATTTTGATGCAAAATCAAATGATTTTCAAATATAAAAAGGACGATCTGCGGGATCATTATAACCTTCGGGTTATAAACAGTGTAATGGTCTACGGGACTAAACTGACCCATGGGTCATGAATAAAAAGGAAAAGAATCATAAAGGCAACTCCCTAAAGAGGTGAAAGCCTAAAGAAATAGCCTACGAGGCTAAGTGAAAGAATCTACAGGTTACTTAGACGAGCGAGGGAACCAGTAGAGAATTCCCACATAAAACTAAGACTGTAAAAGAATAAATTACAGACTGTCGATGTCCTGGTACGGATAATTGACAAAAGATAAAGAGAAGATCCTAAACTAAAACTTTGGTTTTAGTAAGAAATAACGTTTTTACAAATATGAATCCTGATAGGAAATTGAATATTAAGCATGAAAGGTTCAAGTCTTGACACTGATAGACGCAAGACGTTATATTCGAAAAGTGATATTTTCGAAAATGAAATTTTGATATAAATTAAATATGATGTGACACGATCACGGTCAAGAAATGCAATGTGAAGTAGAATCACATTATAACCAAGCAAGCGGTAAAAAGTAACGGGACTAATAAGTCTAATTAGTGAGACCGGTTAAGGTCATTTAAATAAATTTGGTTTACTTGTAAGCGGTGGATTCGGTATAATTGAACCGAATAAATAAAATTGAAAACAAAAGAAATCGTTGCGAGAAGTGACAGATTTCATTAAAGACCTTTAAACGGGCCAAAGTAACGGATTCATAAAGAATTCGAGAGTATATGAAAGCAATGGAAATCGCTAATTTAACTAAACTAGTGGAAATAACGAGATTACGTTATTTCGAGTTGCACTATGTTGTATGAGATACGTAGACAATTAGTAATCAGAAAGATGTTACCATACTTTTCTGATAATACTAACAATTGGTTAAAAGTATAAGTAATGTTTAAAAGATTTCTCGGATCAAATACATTGAGTTTAAACTCAATGAATTATGTAAGAAAAGGTTTTGAGGACGAAACCTCTTTAAGTGGGTAGACTTGTAACACCCCGAAAACAGGTTTAGTAATCAAACCTCGTTAATAGTGATGAATGGGTAAAATACCGTTAGTGGTAAAATTTAACACGGTAAATATTAGGACTTAAATAAATAAACCTAATATTAATTAAAAAGGGAAACAAATACTTTGAGAAAACGAAGTATATAAAAAGCCCAAATTAACGGGACTTAAAACATAACGGGTTATAACTTCCCGAACCCGTTAAAGTAACTAGGAATAATTAACCTAGTTAGTAGCATGTGATTAAGTGACTAAAGGTGAGTTATCGCTTCATTTGATCATAATAAGACATGAGGGACTAATATTGCCAAGTGGGAAACTTGTTTTATTAAAACAAAAGTTAAACACCAAAACACACACTTTAAGTGTGTGTTCTGGTCGAGATATCCACAGGAGCCAAGAACATCTTGAGCTCAAAACCCTAACAAGCACAAATCAAGAAAATTGGAAGGGCAAATCAAACCCAAATCGAAATTCAAGCACATATTCATGATCACCAAGTCAAGGGGATCTTAAGGTATGTCGAATTTCTAACATTCATGAAGTTGTAAAAAGTTGATAATCATCCTACTCGCGAATTAGGCATGGATTAGAGAAGGTAGGACTAGATTAGTGATGTATACTTGCTTAGGAACGAAACCCTAAGTGAAAATCATACATAACATGCTATGAATTGAAGGATTTGATGAATTAACACACTTAGATAAGTGGGTTTTAATGTTATGATGATTTTGATGATATAACTATGCTTAGAATCAGCATGCATAATAACAAATAGAAGGTGTTCGATTTAACCATGAATTTGGGTACTTGTTCATACATGATTGAAATGGGTTTTTAATGTTATGATGAAATTTGGTAGCCATATTCATGTAACTAAGTGTATGAGATCATGTTATCTACTAATTGATAGATAGAACTTGATTTTATTAAATGTTTGGATGAATGCTAGTAATAGGATGAAATGGGGTTTTCGCTCATATATGAGAGACCCTTAGTTCTTGCGAAATGAATGAACAAACTAGATTTGATAATCGCTTGAGCTAGTCGAAGTGTTGAAAAGACAATGGACGTAGTTAGACCTTTAGTTAAAACGGGGGCCTAAAAATAATGCCTACCGGTTAATTGTTGGAATGCTTAAGCTAGTTGTCGAACTTGAATGTGCATCTTATATGCTAAGGGACGTTTGACTTTTAGTAGTCAAACAGACCATTAATAAGATCGAATGATAATTTTGATAGAAAAATACGTAAGGTGGAATAGTTATGATTAACAATGACTAAAGTAACCATCTTATGAAATATGATGATAGTTTGACGCCTAACAAGCTAGGTGGAAGCTTGTGGAGGAAGCGGGTCAAATGGAACGAATACGGAAAGAAAAGCGTGGCATGGATGCAAGGTAAGTATATCTTACACTAGTCATATATTTTAGAATATTCTTTTGTCGTATTAATTACGTAAAAGACAAATACCTAATTGAGATATAGTGTTCCGGCGTGTAGTCGTACGGAACAAGATAATCAAATATGATAAGAAAACATAGTGATGGCTAAAAATGAGTTAAATCGGTAATTCGATCATATTATGACGAATGAAATATGTACTTTTAATGGTTATCATATAAGTTAAATCATAATAACCATTAAGGGCAAAATAGTAATTTGACAATTTGACGATGGTAATTGGTCATTTAGACCAAACGGGTCAAAAGGTGAAATTATCGCCCTTTGACAATATCGACTAATGGGTTGTCAAGTTGTATGATTTTAGGAAATAAATAGCACATGGATGCTTACATCGCTATCACTTAGCAGCCACTAAGGAAAGGTATTGAAACAGGTCAATATATTGATCCGAGCCAGGTATGTATAATGATACAACTCATCAAGTAGAATTTGGAGTTCTATAAGAGTTAGACAAGGTTAAAACATAGATATTTGGTTATCTTTTAGGTAAACCGAATAAATTTAGTTATGATTATAACGTTTTAGAAACATAATGGTTTCTAAACAAGACTATAGTTAAAAGTCGGATTTTTGGGTCAAACAAGTACTAAAAGTCCTTCGTCGTAAAAGAAGGACTAAAATTGACTAACACGCCCTTGTAAGCAAAATTGAGCAAACGAACCATAAAGGTTGTTTGGAAATAAGTGATAGGATGAAATAAATACTTTGAATAAGTATGAAAAGCAAAAGATGTACAATATTGGTCAAATGACTCTATAAAGAGTCTTTGCCGTAAAATAATGATTTGAAGGGTAAAATTTGGAATATATAAATCACCACATTGAATCCACCACAAATTTAGTTGTGGTGGGAGATCACTTGATAAGAAATGTGGACATATGTATTTAGAAACGAATGAAAGCGACTTGTGCTTGAAATATGCTTAAATACCCTTAACGGGTCAAAATAAACATATGAGTGAAAATGGGTTTAAGAATGTATATGAACTTGTAAATGGAACCTAATATGTTAACCATCATTGAATTTAATAGGTTTGTGAGAATTAAGGGTCAAACAAACTTGCTTGTTTGATAAAAAAATCGAAGGGATCAAAAATTGGTAAAAATGGTAATAAGCCGAAGACTTGAAAGTCTGAAATTTTGTTAAACCGAATGTTGGATTTTAACTCTATAAGGTGGAGAATCAAATTACAATCACGTAGGAAGAAACGGTAGGCCAAACGGACAAGGGGATCGAAAGATACGAAAGTTTTCGTGTCAAAAACGGCAAAAATGGAAAAGGCTGATACAGGGGCCACCGTAACTTATGGTGCCCACCGTAAGTTACGGTGGGGCTGATATAGTTACGGTGGCTACCTACTGAGTTACGGTGGAAGATTTAACTTTCAGGGGCTACTGTAAATTACGGTACCCACCGTAATTTACGGTGGACCCTGTAATAAAATATATTTTAATTGATTTCGCTTCCTGGATTCGTTTAGACACGTTTTAAACCCCGTATGACTAAATCATTTCATGTTTATGAAATGTAGGTACTTTAGGATGCCGGACGACGATCAAGCTCAACGAAGAACCGAACACGATAAAGATACATGCTTCCGCACATTGCCTCGTCGTAGATTTTAAACGACGAATTCGATTATGTTATGTTGAATAACTTATAATTTGTCAAAGTTTTTAATAAACCCGTATTTTTATAGTATGTGTAGTCTTAACTACACAACTAATAGTGGTATTTACATGTAAAACCGTTAAATAGAAATTAGGGTGTTACACCTGTTCACCTCCTAAGACAAGTAGAGTTAAAATTAATATTCCGCTGAGAGCTGCATTATTGTAAAAGATTCATATTGGCTAGTGCCAACAGTTATAGGAAGATTGAAACCCTAATCAAATGAGTTTTAAGATAAGGGTTCATAAAGCCCAATTCATAATTCTGAGAGCTCCGGTTTTATTAATTAAGAAAGACGGTTCATTATGCTTACGCATTGACTACCGAAACCCTAATTAGAAAACAATTAAGAATCGCCATCAGATACCCAGGATCGTCGATTTGTTCGACTAACCGTGAGGTTAGCTATTCTTTAAGATTGGTTAAAGCAAGTAGTTGGGATAACCATCTCACCTTAAATAAGCTTTCCTATATATAATAGTTAGTATATGAGCATCAAGGCTGCTCCTTTGGAGACCTTGTATAGATGGAATGTCAAACATCCGTTTGATGGACAGAAGTTTGGTAAGTCCAATAGTCAGGACCTGAAGTTACCCTGGAGATAACGGATAAGGTCGTACGAATCCCTGATCATTGGAAGACTGCCAGTATTGGGCAGAAGATCAATATTAATAAAAGACACGAACCTCTTAAGTTCTCAATAAGGAACAAGATTCAACAGAAAGCACCACCTTGGAAAGGTGTGCTGCGTTTTGATGTAATGGGCAATTTAAGCTCTAAATACATGTGACCATTCAAGAAAATCGAATATGTCAAGGTCGATGACCTATAAGCGAAAGACTTATCTAAGGAACTTGGTGGGGTTCACAATGTGTTCCACACTGGTGATTAAAGGATACATCTCACCGATAAGTCAATAGCATTATCACATGATGATATGCAGATTAATGAAAACTTATGGTTTATTGAAAAACCAATATCGATTAAGGGTCGACAGGAATAGAAGCTCCGAAAGAAAACGTGTACCTATTATAAAGGTCAACTGGGACGCCTATTGAGGCCCAAATATGTTGTGGAGGTTAAGCCCATTATTCGAAAGAAAGTACTTCCATCTTTTGAGCAAATCTCGAGGTCGAGACATCTTTTAAGGGGGGTGAGGATGTAACACCTCATAAAATCACATCCAATGATGTATCGACACGTGTGCTAAACTCTAATGAAGTTAAACGTTGACTATTAGGGACTAATTTTGCGAAAAAAAACTTTTGAATGTAGAAGGACTAAAAGTGTTAACATGCTTAAACTAAGCCTCTGAATAACAATGCACGGTATTCAAAATTAGAATTAAGCCACTCAATGGTCGAGAGGAACCGTTTACGCAATTATTTGAAAGTTTGCGCGTCGAAGGGTTAAAAGCGTCAACATGTTAATTCTTACCTCTGAGTGACCTTTTAACAAACCGAGAGATTCATGATGATTGATTACACTCTCGGGAATGCCTAATATTGGCCATATAAGGCTTTTAAGCCAATAAGTGATGTTGCGCGTAAGTTTGAAAGTTAGAGGGGTTAAAAGCGTCAATATGTTTAATTATACCTCTGAATGACCTATTAACGAACCCGAAGTATTATGAAGTGCAATCATACTCTTGAGAATGCTTAATATGGATTGCACAGGGCTTTGATGCTATTAAACGATGATACGCGCAAGTTTGCGCGTTAGAGGGACCAAAAGCGTCAACTTTTAAATCCACACCTTTGGGTGACCATTTAAGCGAACGGGAGCATCGTAATATTTAAGCACATGCTAGGGAATACTCAATATGGACCACGAAAGGTTTAGATATCGTTAAACGATGTTACGCGCTACTTTGTGCGATTAAGGGACTAAAAGCGACGACTAGCGAAACTACGCCTTTGAGAGGCCTTTTGAATGAACCAGGAACTTCGTGACGTTCGGTCGTCCTCCCGGGTATGCCGGAGTTGGACCACTAACACTTTTATAACTTATAATAACATAACATATTGAATATGTAAAGTGTGTGCCAAAAATGTAAATTATGAAAGACCAAGAATATTTAAAACATTACAGGGACCAGATAGCCAAACTGCCAAACTTTTAATCTGGATCAGATGCCCTGGCTGGCCGCGAAGCCCTCTTGGGCTGCCCTTACGCAGGCTGTGAATATGCAGCAGCAACAGTAACATTATAATTGCAAGTTATATGCTTAAAATATAAGTTTTGAAAGTTTAATTAAGCATAACATGTCACACCCTGACCACGTAAAACAACAAAGCGTGGCGGAAACGTCAGGGAGTGTTGTAACAGAATTATCCATAACCATGGTTACAAAAAGTGTTTCGTTTTATTGATAATATTAAACATTAACATTGTTTTAACACATGACAAACAAGTTTTATATCGACTATCATTGTTTTATGTCACTAAGGCCTCGTCCAGATCCTATGTGACGCATGCATCCTAGAACGTCAATCAAGCAACAACACCTGAAACATATGTAAAAACAAAGTCAGCAAAGAAATGCTGGCGAGTACATAGGTTTTATAGGAGTATCGGAATCATGGCTTGTTTACATATATTGCAATACCTCGAAAACCTTGTTTTTAAAAAGTGTATAATATTGCAACATGATTAACCAACTCAAATCAAGATGGTTATAATTTATAAAATTTCGTAGCCACGATTCTTAATCCAAAAGCTTTTTGTTTTAGAAAACCATCCTGTAAAACATCTCGTATAAACTCATTAATAAAACTCGTATATTGTTTCGAAAACATCGTTGAGTGACATCGTTTCAATATCGTTTACCCAAGTGAACTAAATAATGCCACGGTATGTAATATGTTGAAAACACTTATATATAAGAAGTACCAGCGGTGTATCTACCATGTTTTCACCACATTACACCCGTCCCGTTATCTAAACACTAGCCAAAAACCAATCGTTTAACATCGTTTCCAAATCCTCTCCAAATCGTTTACTCGTTTAAATCGTTTAAATCATCCTCGTTTTAATTGTGAAAACATATATATATGGTCGTCTCGTTAATAACATTCAAACCTTCGTGACTCGACTACCTCGTTCCTCGCTTCTCGTATTAACAAACCTCCAAAGGGTAAGTTAATAATTACAGATTTAGTCGTTACCCACAACACCCAGACATAACCATGAGTATAGTGCAATAACGGGATTTGTCAGATCCTATGGTACCATAACCTAATACTGGTCGGTTCGGCCAAAATTAATGAATGTCATTCGTTATGTAACTACAACCAATAAGTTCGTTCACATTATCGAAATCGTTATTAGTTTAGTAAAAATCATTCTATTTGTTTTTGAAATCATCGTTTAAACCATGAAAACATTTTGTACATATGAATCACCCCAAAACAATTGAAAACAGTAAAATAGGGGAACTATGTACTCACATGTAGTGCAAGGTATCCTCAATCAATAGTACTTCAACAAACTCGAGTAAACCAGAGAAATCAAGCAGCACCTAGTAATTGAATCACTAGTCAAACAATCGACGCCTAAATCGGAAGATCGAACAGAATGGGGTCTTGTAAACCAAGTGAGTGTTGGAACTCATGTGATATGGTTTAAGAAAGTCTACATTCTAGATCGGAACCTAACCTAAGTGCTTTCGACCCATCGCGACCCATTAAGGTAGCTTACGCTACTTTAACGCATCGTGCGCGCAAATGCGCGTTCGAGATGTCTAACTAGTCCTATGACAATTATTATATGCCAAAACATGTTTAAATATGTTACATAATCAGTTACGTGACAAAAGTTTAGGTTACATATGCTTATTTACCAATTATGCATGAAGAGGGTATTCTGGTAATTTACCTATGGCATATAATCTACTTATCATGCAACTACCTAAACTAGGTGACCATAAGGTATAACCTCGGAAGGTTATCCCCTAAGCGACTATGGTCACTAAACATGTTTGGTCGGATCCTAAAGATCGACCAAACGGGTCGTGTTCGAAAGTCTAAGCGGGTGTTTAGTCCGCTTGACTTACGACTCTACACAAGCACTAAACAGGTTTTGATATCAAAACAAACGGTTTTGATATCCTAGTGTAGTTTGGTTACAAAATACGCGTAAATGCGTATTTTGGCCGAAACTACGACTCGTCACTGAGCCTAGATAACTTGGTAATCAGTAGGTATAGTCACTAGGGACTATAACCATCGTGATTACGCTCACGTTATGAAGTTCGAACGAACTTCGCGTTGACCATAAACTGGTCAAAGCAGAAAGTCAAACGCAGTTTGACTTTAACGATAAACACGAAAGAAAAGAACGAAAGAACACTTACAGAAGGTCCCCGCAAGCTCTTGATCCGATTTACTCTCAGGTATGAAGCATAAACTTCAACTTAGAGAGCCAAAAATCAGATTCAAGGTGGGTATTTATAGGAATTCTAGAACCGTTAGGATCGTTCCTCGAAAACTGAGCTTTGATCTGGACCTTACATGTGTGCCCATGGTTTTCTAAAACCATGGGAGCTCCTAATAATGGACTAGGTTCATTGAATACCAGCCCATGGTTTTTCAAAACCATGGGTTAAAACCACAACACTTCAAAATGGACTAGGTTCATTGAATCTGGTCAGAAATTTCAAAAATGGTCCCTGCACTTGTAAAACTTGATTTTTTTTGCATTTTTAAGCCCCGTTAACTCCATTTCAAGGCTCTAAAATAGAGATAAAGTATAGGGAACTCAAAACATGCTCAAAAGTATCTCGGATGTCGGTTCGTTTGGTCGTACGGTTGCGTTATTCGCTTAATTACGACGGAAGTCATAACGAACGCAAAAACGATCCAAATTAAGTGACGAATGGAATTTTATCATGCCAAACACTAAAATAAAATATTTTAATGCTTACATAAATTTTTGTATGTCCGGACATATTCAGAACGTAAGATATGCGTGAAAATGCAAACTTGTGCACTTTTTGACGCTTTTAGTCCCTATTGATCAATAAAGTTTATTTTAGCATACCGAACCCCTCAAAGCCTATTTCTAAGCTATGTAAAGGTTATTTAGGGTATGTTTAACTTATAATCAAGTTCCGGAATATTCGTTACTATACAAATCGGTATAGTTTCACAGTTTGACACAAATAGTCCCTGCGATCGAACAAACTTGATTTCAACACACCAAACCATTCAAAACTTATTTCTAAGTTATGTGGGGGTTATTTAAGGTATGTTAAGCCTATGTCACTATTCCAGAGTGTTTGTCGCATTATATTGACTGCGTTTACGCACCAGTTTGCGTATAACCTTCCAGAACGCGATTTAAAGCTTGCAATCGGAATCGAATCGAATTGAAAAATCACCAAACACAAATACACACATAGAAACACCAAAACACATATAATAATACCAAAGCACATTATTTTATTAATAATCATCATTGTTTTACATCGTACATCGATTACAGAACACAGTTGTCACAGTCACCCCTACTTCAGGAAATTTCGTCCCGAAATTTTAACTAGAGGAAGCTTGTGAAAACAAATGCGGATACTTCGTCTTCATCTGGTCCTCACGTTCCCAAGTAAACTCTGGGCCACGTTTGGATTCCCAGCGAATCTCGACCAAATGAATTCGTTTGTTCTTCAACTGTTTGTATGCACGATCCATGATCTCTACGGGTTTCTCGACAAAGTGCATTGTTTCATCGATTCGAATCTCCTCGAGAGGAATGTGTAGATCAGCGTCAACTAAACATTTTCACAGATTGGACACGTGAAAAGTCGGGTGAATATTTCCAAGCTCTGGAGGTAGCTCTAGAAGATAGGCAACCTTTCCAATTCTTTCCACAATCTTAAATGGTCCCGCATATCGAGGTGCAAGTTTTCCTTTCTTTCCAAATCTCACCACTCCCTTCCAAGGTGACACCTTGAGTAGGACACGGTCTCCGATTTGAAATTCTAAGGGCTTGCGTCGCAAATCCGCATATCTCTTTTGACGGTTTTGAGCTGTCACAAGATTATCGCGGATTTTCTTGATTTTGTCTGTTGTTTCCAGGACGAGCTCAGGTCCAGTAAGCTGAGCTTTACCGGTCTCGTTCCAACAGACTGGTGAACTACATTTTCGACCGAAGAGAGCTTCGAATGGTGCCATTTTAATGCTAGTATGATAACTATTGTTGTAAGAGAACTCGATCAGCGGCAGATGAGAGTCCCAATTACCACCAAAGTCTATCACGCATGCTCTAAGCATATCCTCCATAGTTTGAATCGTTCTCTCAGATTGGCCATCTGTTTGGGGATGATAAGTAGTGCTTAGATTCAGTTGGGTTCCCAAAGCAGATTGCATGGCCTTCCAGAAATGAGATGAAAATCGAGCATCACGATCAGAGATGATATCCAAGGGCACACCATGTCGTGTCACAATCTCATCAACATAAATCTTTGCAAGTTTATCAGCAGATAGATCCTCGCGAATCGGAATGAAATGAGCTGATTTCGTTAATCGATCGATAATAACCCAGATAGCATCATGACCTTTAGACGTACGCGGTAACTTAGTGATGAGATCCATCGCAATATTCTCCCATTTCCAAACCGATATCTCTGGTTGTACAAGCAAGCCAGAAGGTCGTTGATGTTCGGCCTTGACTTTGAGACAAGTTAGGCATTTCAATACATACAAGGCAACATCCTTCTTCATACCAGGCCACCAGCAGTGAGTACGAAGATCCTTGTACATTTTATCAGCACCAGGATGGATAGAATATCGAGACTTATGAGATTCGTCCATTGCCAAGCTGCGAAGATCGTCTTGTTTCGGAATCCACAATTGATCCTTAAAATAGAGCAAACCATCGTCTTTCGCTTCGAGTTTAAGCTCAAGTTGATGTGGTAATTCCTTACCTATCAAATTTTGTGAAACACAAAATTGCTGAGCTTGAAGGACACGAGATTGAAGATCAGATAGAGTTCGAACAGAATGAAGCTTGACTCGCTCCTTTCGACTAAGCGCATCGGCTACAACATTCGCCTTACCAGGGTGGTAGCGAATCTCGCAGTCATAATCGTTTAAGAGTTCAACCCAACGTCGTTGCCTCATGTTCAGCTCTTTCTGATTAAGAATATGCTGGAGACTTTTGTGGTCTGTGAAAACCACACACTTCGTTCCATAGAGGTAGTGTCTCCAGATTTTAAGCGCGAAAACCACAGCTCCTAACTCAAGATCATGAGTTGTGTAGTTCTTCTCGTGAACTTTCAGCTGTCTAGATTGTCACACCCCCAAAATCCACATGCGGAGTACTACCGCTTGGAGGCGTGACTGACCAGGATCCAGCCACCAATTATACTGAGTATTGGTTAAGAGTAAGAATGTTCATCAACCAAAATGGTTAGTAAACATTAAGGTGTAATAGTTTAAGTTCAAACGACATTTTAAGTAAGTAGCGGAAGCATAGGCAAAACAGTTTAAACAAAGTTCATAGTTCAAGTTATTTAGAACCCAACACGCGGGTTTAGACGACCACTACACTTCCCAAGCTGCAAGCTCCTGAGTCACTGGGTACCTGCAAAGCATGCAGTAGGGTATCAACAAAAATGTTGGCGAGTTCACGAGTTGTCCAGTTTTAATTTCCAAAAACTTGTTTCACCAGTTAATTTATCCGTTTATACATGCGATGGGGAGCTACCCCACAAGTAAGCGACTAAACTGTTTTTACAATACCGAATACTATTCATCCGTACGTTTCCGTAGAGTGCCCCGTTTGTCAATGTTCTATCATCATTGACGGTTGCCAGAGTACATTAGTTCACGCCCGATCCCATACGCGGGCACGGTGTGAGGTTGGTGAGACCTAAATAGCGCTATCAACTAATAACCCGTTCGCCTGACCCCGGCGACTAATCGGTATTAAGAAGTGAGGACTTGAGTGATAGAGTTTTGTTTAGTGTTGCTTGTTGCATCCAGTATAAACAGTAATTAACTAAAAGTCCCGTTTAAGGGGAGAGAAGTAGGTTTGTATCCCTTACGAGGGTATAGCGTTGCTTAAGTTTCCGTTTCCCAACCACCGGGAACGCATGCTTTATTAGTTGTGAACTCACCTTGGGTTGCTCGGTAGACAGTTTACTTGGTCAAATACGTTGGTCACCACGTCCTAATATGGTTACCAGTATAGGTCAGGTTTGGGTATGGAGAAGTCACGTATATTCTACACGTATCTAACACATAGCATGCACGACATAAAATTAACAGTAATCAGCACATGGCATATTTGAACAGATACAAGCCCAAAACATATAGGTCACCTATTCCAGTTTAAATAGTAACAAGCATGAACAGTTCATACATTTTGGCCCAATAACGGAAACAGGCAGCCCAATAGTAACACACAGTTTCGAGTCGCAACCGGATGTTTTGACTTGTCATGGTCTGGTCTCGAGTCGCAACTGGAGGTTTCGACTTGTCATGGTTTAGTCTCGAGTCGCAACTGGAGGTTTCGACTTGTCATGGTTTAGTCTCGAGTCGCAACTGGAGGTTTCGACTTGTCATGGTTTAGTCTCGAGTCGCAACCGGGCGGTCTCGAAGAATCACGTTTTGGTTGCGAGTCGTAACCGGAGGTTTCGAGTCGCAACCTCGGATACGTGCACAAGAATCCTTCTAGAACCTGTTCCAACTGTACTAACCAATAGAATTGCAATTTCATGTAATTATGTACTATCCAATAGAATTTCTTAAACATGTTTCTTTGTCTAACAATCATCCAAAATGGATCAAACAGTAAGTTTTTCAAATATTCAAGCACCTTCAACTCATGTTCATGTTGTTCATCATATATACAAACTACCCATCATGCATAATCCTTCAAAACCGACCCGAAACATGTCATCCTAGATCTTATACTTGCAATTCTAAAAGCATTTTCAGCCAAACAATTACCATCATTTATTCTACACGGTTCATTTTACACACATATTCATTTCATGGTCAAGAATCACATATACTAAATATCAAAAACCATTTTTAATCAAGCAACCAATAGATCATCATGCACTTTACTTAAACAACAATCATAACATCAACTATACAAGAAAAGGCATATTCAACATGCATATAATTTAACAAGCAAACATATGTAACATTTTCATCTCTACATTGCAAGGAACCACTAACCGGTTAGATTTCAAGGTGTGAGAATATGATGAATAAGCTTCCAAATAAGATCCTAAGCTTGAACCGAGAGTCCTTGTTATCACCGGTTTTGATCCGAGAGAGAAAGGAGAGTGGAGGTGAGCTTGATTTGCTAGGGTTTTAGTGATTTGGAGGAATGTAGGAGGGTGTGTGAATGGTGGGAGTGTCAAATGAGAGAAGGAGGGCTTGGGCATGGGTTTTATACTCGGTTTGGGTGGTGCACCCTACAATGGTTCCGAGTGGGCTCGAAGGGGGTATATGACCCAATCCGGCCCCACCGTTTCTGTTTACTCGAGACCGAGTGGTCTCGAGTCGGGTTCGGTTCACACATATATATATATATATACCACACATAGCACATTAAGGTAAAACGCAACTTTTCATTTAATAACACACATATACGCATAACGAAATTACAAGGTGTTCACTCGGAAAAACCTAGAGTGTCACATTATCCCCAAGTTTTAAGAACTTTCATCCCGAAAGTTAAGGCAGCCACTGTCAAGCTAATGTAAATACGAATGTTTCAACGGGATGTCACATCATCCCCTCGTTAGTTTGGAATTTCGTCCCGAAATTCAGTTGTAGCTTCAGTGCTGGGAGTTTCATTTGGAAACAGCTGGGGATACTTGCGCTTCATCTGGTCTTCCCGCTCCCAGGTGAACTCTGGGCCACGGCGCGAGTTCCAACGAACTCGTACGAGGGGTATCTGGCTATGTTTGAGGGTTTTGATTTCACGGTCCGTGATCTCAATCGGTTCCTCAGTAAAGTGTAGCCGTTCGTCAATAGTAAGTTCCTTGTAAGGAATGACGTGCGTTTCATCTGACAGGCACTTCTTCAGATTTGACACGTGGAAGACATTGTGCACAGCACTCAGTTCTTCAGGCAGATTCAACCTGTAAGCGGCCGTACCGATCTTTTCGGTAACTTCAAAGGGTCCGACATATCTTGGATTAAGCTTGCCCCGTTTTCCAAAACGAACCACACCCTTCCAGGGTGAGACCTTAAGTAGAGCCCGTTCACCGACCTGGAACTCTTGCGGTTTCCTATCTTTGTCAGCGTAGTGCTTTTGACGGTCACGAGCTGCCGCCATGCGTTGCCTAATCTGGGCAATCTTTTCTGTGGTGTCGACTACATGTTCCGGGCCTGTGATTTGGCTGTCACCTACCTCCGCCCAGCAGAGAGGCGATCGACATTTACGACCGTACAATGCTTCAAAGGGTGCCGCCTGAATGCTGGTGTGGTAGCTGTTGTTGTAGGAGAATTCTACTAACGGTAGGTGCTTCTCCCAATTCTTGCCAAAATCAATCACACATGCCCTAAGCATGTCTTCGAGGGTTTGGATGGTGCGTTCAGACTGCCCATCCGTTTGCGGGTGATAAGCGGTGCTCATGTCTAAACGTGAGCCAAAAGATTTGTGCATGGTTTGCCACAACTCAGAGGTAAAACGCGCCTCTCGATCGGAAATGATAGAGGTTGGTACTCCATGCTTCGAAACCACTTCTTTTAGGTATACCTCTGCTAGGGTAGAGAACATGTCTGTTTCTTTGATAGCCAAAAAGTGTGCAGACTTAGTTAAGCGATCCACTATTACCCAGATGGTGTCATTTCCGCGTTGAGACCTAGGCAGGCCAGTAACAAAATCCATGGAAATCTGCTCCCATTTCCATTGCGGGATCTCTGGCTGTTGGAGTAGGCCTGATGGTTTCTGATACTCAGCCTTGACTCTTGCACAAGTTAAACATTTTCGGACATAGGTTGCTATGTGGGCTTTCATGCCAGGCCACCAATAGGTAGCCCTCAAGTCGTGGTACATCTTATCTGAACCCGGATGTACTGAGTAACGGGACTTATGGGCTTCATCCATCACAAGGTCACGTAAATTTCCATAAAGCGGAACCCATATGCGTCCGGCTACGTAGTAAGCACCGTCCTCTTTTTGTTCCAATCGTTGTCTCGATCCTCGCAGGGACTCAGCCCTGATGTTCTTGGCTTTCAATGCTTCAACCTGAGCATTCCGAATTTGATTAGGGAGGTTCGAGTGGATAGTGAGCTGTAAGGCACGAACACGCTTGGGTTTGGTCTCCTTTCTGCTGAGGGCATCGGCTACCACATTAGCCTTGCCTGGATGATATTTAATTGCACACTCGTAGTCATTTAGGAGTTCGACCCATCGGCGTTGCCGCATATTCAACTCCTTTTGTCCCATTATGTGCTGGAGACTCTTGTGATCAGTGTAAATCGTGCACTTGGTGCCGTACAAGTAGTGTCTCCAAAGCTTGAGCGCGAAGACCACAGCTCCGAATTCTAAGTCATGCGTCGTGTAGTTTCGTTCGTGGACCTTGAGTTGTCGCGAGGCGTAAGCAATAACTTTCTCGCGTTGCATCAATACGCAGCCAAGTCCTTGAATAGAAGCGTCGCAGTAAACGACGAAGTCGTCGGTACCTTCGGGTAAGGAGAGGATAGGAGCACTACAAAGGTTCTTCTTTAGTTCCTGGAAGGCAGATTCCTGAGCATCACTCCATTTGTAAGCAACACCCTTCTGAGTGAGTGTCGTAAGTGGTTGAGCAATCTTAGAGAATCCCTTGATAAATCTTCGATAGTATCCCGCCAACCCCAAGAATTGGCGAACTTCGGTCGTAGTCTTAGGTACAGGCCAATTCTTAATGGACTCAATCTTAGCAGGGTCAACATGAATCCCTTCCTGATTGACGATGTGTCCAAGGAAATGGACTTCTCTAAGCCAGAAATCACATTTCGAGAATTTGGCGTACAGTTGCTCATTGCGAAGGAGTTCGAGAATGAGACGCAGGTGTTGTTCATGCTCCTCTTGGCTCTTCGAGTAGATTAAGATGTCGTCGATAAACACAATTACGAACTTGTCAAGGTAGGGTTTGCATACTCGGTTCATGAGATCCATGAAGATCGCAGGGGCGTTGGTCATTCCGAAAGGCATAACAAGGAATTCGTAGTGACCATAGCGGGTTCTGAAAGCAGTCTTAGAGATGTCCTCATCGCGGACTCTCAGCTGGTGATAGCCCGATCGCAGATCGATCTTGGAATAATAGCTCGACCCTTGCAGCTGGTCGAACAGGTCGTCGATACGGGGAAGTGGATAACGATTCTTGATGGTAACCTTGTTAAGTTCGCGGTAGTCAATGCACATTCGGAATGAGCCATCTTTCTTTTTGACGAAGAGCACTGGGGCTCCCCAGGGCGATGAACTAGGACGGATAAAACCTTTGTCCAAAAGTTCTTGCAGTTGAGTAGAAAGCTCCTTGAGCTCCGCGGGGGCTAATCGATAAGGTGCACGAGCTATAGGCGCTGCTCCGGGAGCTAGCTCGATTTGAAATTCGACCTGACGGTGAGGAGGGAGTCCAGGTAGTTCCTCCGGGAATACCTCAGGATAGTCGCGTACAACTGGAAAATCTTCAATCCTGTTTTCCATTTTCTGTGTGTCGGCAACGAGTGCTAAGATAGCGGTGTGTCCCTTTTGTAGACACTTCTGGGCTTTTAAGAATGAAATGATGCCTGAGACTTCTCCGCTCTTGTCGCCTTGAACTATAAGAGGTTTGCCAGGGGGACGGGGGATACGAATAGCTTTCTCTTGGCAGAGGATTTCGGCTCGATGTTTGGACAACCAATCCATACCAATGATGACGTCGAAGCTTCCAAGAATGATGGGGAAAAGATCGATACGGAAGGTCTGACCAGACAACTCCAATTTGCAGTTACGAATTATGTGTGAGGCCTCGAGGTTTCTACCATTAGCTATTTCAACGGTGTGCTTAGAGCTTAGCGGCGTAAGAGTGAGCTTAAGTTTCTTTCTAATACGTAGGGATACATAACTAGCATCTGCTCCGGAATCAAATAGTACGGAAACATAACGATCATTAAGTAGGAACTTACCCGCCACAACGTTGGGGTCATTCCTGGCTTCCCCAGCTCCAATCACAAAAGCTTTTCCTCTAGCACCATTTCCAGCATTGTTGTTATTGTTCCCAGCACCCTGATTGTTGTTGTTTTGATTCAGTTCAGGGCAATCCTTTCGCATGTGCCCCGTTGCTCCACACTTGTAGCATCCACGGTTGTTTCCTTGTTGCTGCTGTTGCTGTGGTTGTTGCTGATTCTGCCTAGCTGGGAACTGGCTTCGGCAGTCTTTGGCTTCGTGCCCCATCTTGTTGCATCGCTGACACTGACCTTTTCCACATGGCCCACTGTGATGCCGGTTACATTTGTTACACTTAGGGTGGTTTCCCCGATAGCCACCCTGTTGCTGAGGGCCTTTGTTGTTTTCAGTCTTCCTTTGTTGAACTGGGGCCTGAGTGGGGTTAGCATCCTTTCCCTGATTTTCATCCCACTTTCGCTTGTTATCGCCAGAAGTTCCAGCAGTAGCACCGATCCTCTTGGGCAGCTTGCCCTCTTCCACAGCCTGATTGGTGAGTTTGTGAGCAAGACGAACCACGGGCTGTATGGTATTGAGGTTGGCTGAGGTCACATGGCTTCGAATTTCTGGGACCAAGCCTTTGATGTACAATTCGATCCTTCGATACATAGGTTGGGACATGTTTGGGCAAAGTGCAGCATAGTCGTTGGACTGCTTAGTGTAGGTCTCAATCTCTGATCCGACCATCTTGAGCGCATAATACTCGTTCTCGAGTTTGTGGATGTCATCCCTGTGACAGTACTCCTCTTTGATCATGTCCTTGAAATCTTCCCATGCAGTAGCATTAGCAGTTTCCAGACCAAGCATCTGAATCTGTGCCTTCCACCATGAAAGCGCGTTTCCTTCAAGCGTACCAGTTGCGTACTTAACCCAGTTAGCAGGGGGACACTCGCAGACAGCAAAGACAGCTTCGGCCTTTTCAATCCAGTGCAGAAGGCCTATGGCACCCTCAGTGCCGTTGAAAGGGAGAGGCTTGCCATCCATGAAGGTTTTGAAAGTACAAACACGTGGCTGTGCAGGCGCAGGCTGACCTGTTGCGAGAAGTGAAGCGAATAGGTTTAGAGGTGAAAAGACGATGTGGGGGTAGGTTCTAAACATCCTATAGCAACGAGTTTACCTCCAGGGTGAGCTGCGAAAGCTGCAGCCACCGTGTTGAGCAAGTTAGCGAATTGAGCCTGAGTCATGTTAACGCTTCCTCTTCCGCGTCCACTCATTGTCTTCATAGCCAGAAAACACAGTATGAGTGTAATGTTGTAACGTAGCGAGAATGAGGTAGAAGAGAAATGTGTATCTATCTAATTAGGCACACTAGTATGTATAGTAGAGCAGTCAATATAAGATAAACAAGCAAGTAAACACAAGTCCGAGCTACGAGGTTTAGTATGCCGAGTCTTGCCCTTGGAGTGTAGTGTCGTCACGAGTCACGGGTTATAGTCTGGTTTTTCTCAAAAAGACTCTTCTTTTTAAAACCAAGTTCACTATAACCAATGGCTCTGATACCAATCTGTCACACCCCCAAAATCCACTTGCGGAGTACTACCGCTTGGAGGCGTGACTGACCAGGATCCAGCCACCAATTATACTGAGTATTGGTTAAGAGTAAGAATGTTCATCAACCAAAATGGTTAGTAAACATTAAGGTGTAATAGTTTAAGTTCAAACGACATTTTAAGTAAGTAGCGGAAGCATAGGCAAAACAGTTTAAACAAAGTTCATAGTTCAAGTTATTTAGAACCCAACACGCGGGTTTAGACGACCACTACACTTCCCAAGCTGCAAGCTCCTGAGTCACTGGGTACCTGCAAAGCATGCAGTAGGGTATCAACAAAAATGTTGGCGAGTTCACGAGTTGTCCAGTTTTAATTTCCAAAAACTTGTTTCACCAGTTAATTTATCCGTTTATACATGCGATGGGGAGCTACCCCACAAGTAAGCGACTAAACTGTTTTTACAATACCGAATACTATTCATCCGTACGTTTCCGTAGAGTGCCCCGTTTGTCAATGTTCTATCATCATTGACGGTTTCCAGAGTACATTAGTTCACGCCCGATCCCATACGCGGGCACGGTGTGAGGTTGGTGAGACCTAAATAGCGCTATCAACTAATAACCCGTTCGCCTGACCCCGGCGACTAATCGGTATTAAGAAGTGAGGACTTGAGTGATAGAGTTTTGTTTAGTGTTGCTTGTTGCATCCAGTATAAACAGTAATTAACTAAAAGTCCCGTTTAAGGGGAGAGAAGTAGGTTTGTATCCCTTACGAGGGGATAGCGTTGCTTAAGTTTCCGTTTCCCAACCACCGGGAACGCATGCTTTATTAGTTGTGAACTCACCTTGGGTTGCTCGGTAGACAGTTTACTTGGTCAAATACGTTGGTCACCACGTCCTAATATGGTTACCAGTATAGGTCAGGTTTGGGTATGGAGAAGTCACGTATATTCTACACGTATCTAACACATAGCATGCACGACATAAAATTAACAGTAATCAGCACATGGCATATTTGAACAGATACAAGCCCAAAACATATAGGTCACCTATTCCAGTTTAAATAGTAACAAGCATGAACAGTTCATACATTTTGGCCCAATAACGGAAACAGGCAGCCCAATAGTAACACACAGTTTCGAGTCGCAACCGGATGTTTTGACTTGTCATGGTCTGGTCTCGAGTCGCAACTGGAGGTTTCGACTTGTCATGGTTTAGTCTCGAGTCGCAACTGGAGGTTTCGACTTGTCATGGTTTAGTCTCGAGTCGCAACTGGAGGTTTCGACTTGTCATGGTTTAGTCTCGAGTCGCAACCGGGCGGTCTCGAGTCGCAACCGGGCGGTCTCGAGTCGCAACCGGGCGGTCTCGAAGAATCACGTTTTGGTTGCGAGTCGTAACCGGAGGTTTCGAGTCGCAACCTCGGATACGTGCACAAGAATCCTTCTAGAACCTGTTCCAACTGTACTAACCAATAGAATTGCAATTTCATGTAATTATGTACTATCCAATAGAATTTCTTAAACATGTTTCTTTGTCTAACAATCATCCAAAATGGATCAAACAGTAAGTTTTTCAAATATTCAAGCACCTTCAACTCATGTTCATGTTGTTCATCATATATATACAAACTACCCATCATGCATAATCCTTCAAAACCGAACCGAAACATGTCATCCTAGATCTTATACTTGCAATTCTAAAAGCATTTTCAGCCAAACAATTACCATCATTTATTCTACACGGTTCATTTTACACACATATTCATTTCATGGTCAAGAATCACATATACTAAATATCAAAAACCATTTTTAATCAAGCAACCAATAGATCATCATGCACTTTACTTAAACAACAATCATAACATCAACTATACAAGAAAAGGCATATTCAACATGCATATAATTTAACAAGCAAACATATGTAACATTTTCATCTCTACATTGCAAGGAACCACTAACCGGTTAGATTTCAAGGTGTGAGAATATGATGAATAAGCTTCCAAATAAGATCCTAAGCTTGAACCGAGAGTCCTTGTTATCACCGGTTTTGATCCGAGAGAGAAAGGAGAGTGGAGGTGAGCTTGATTTGCTAGGGTTTTAGTGATTTGGAGGAATGTAGGAGGGTGTGTGAATGGTGGGAGTGTCAAATGAGAGAAGGAGGGCTTGGGCATGGGTTTTATACTCGGTTTGGGTGGTGCACCCTACAATGGTTCCGAGTGGGCTCGAAGGGGGTATATGACCCAATCCGGCCCAACCGTTTCTGTTTACTCGAGACCGAGTGGTCTCGAGTCGGGTTCGGTTCACACATATATATATATATATATATATATATATATATATATATACCACACATAGCACATTAAGGTAAAACGCAACTTTTCATTTAATAACACACATATACGCATAACGAAATTACAAGGTGTTCACTCGGAAAAACCTAGAGTGTCACATAGATGCATATGCAATAACCTTACCTCGTTGCATAAGGACGCAACCAAGGCCTAAGTTGGACGCATCGCAATAGACAACGAAATCATCGCTTCCCTCGGGCAGAGATAGAACAGGAGCATTACATAACTTTTGTTTCAGCGTTTGGAACGCTTCTTCTTGCTTGGGTCCCCACTCGAAAGGCTTATCCTTCTGAGTCAAAGTAGTAAGTAGAACCGCAATCTTCGAGAAATTCGAAATGAATTGACGATAATAACCAGCAAGACCAATAAAAGATCGAATCTCTGTAGGCGTCGTCGGTGTATTCCAGTCCTTAATAGCAGCAATCTTGGATGGATCCACATGAATACCCTGCTCATTGACTATATCACCCAAGAATTGAACTTCTTTAAGCCAGAATTCACACTTGGAGAATTTAGCAAAAAGTTGTTCCTTCTTCAGGAGTTCCAATGTTAAGCGAAGGTGTTGCTCGTGCTCGGCTTGAGATTTTAAATAAATGAGAATATCGTCGATGAACACAATAA
The DNA here is from genome assembly GCA_030545235.1 of Helianthus tuberosus. Classification (NCBI taxonomy): domain Eukaryota; kingdom Viridiplantae; phylum Streptophyta; class Magnoliopsida; order Asterales; family Asteraceae; genus Helianthus; species Helianthus tuberosus. The sequence goes on from CM060366.1 coordinate 71,615,502, forward strand.
TGAACTTGTCCAAATAAGGTTTGCAGACCCTATTCATTAAGTCCATAAAGATAGCTGGAGCATTCGGCAAACCAAAAGGCATGACAGTGAACTCGTAATGCCCATATCTTGTGCGGAAAGCAGTTTTGGGAATATCTTCTTCAAGAACATGAAGTTGATGATACCCAGAACGCAGATCGATCTTGGAAAAACATGAAGCACCCTGCAGCTGGTCGAAGAGATCATCAATTTGAGGTAGGGGATATCGATTCTTGATGGTGAGCTTATTAAGCTCACGATAATCGATACACATTCGAAAATATCCATCTTTCTTTTTCACGAAGAGGACAGGAGCTCCCCAAGGTGAAAAGCTCGGTCGGATGAATCCTTTATCAGATAACTCTTGAAGTTGTTTCGATAACTCTTGCATCTCCAACGGTGCAAGACGATAAGGTGCTTTTGCAATCGGGTTGGCATTGGGTACAAGGTCAATATGAAACTCGACTTGACGAACTGGAGGCAAACCAGGCAGTTCATCAGGAAACACCTCCGGATAATCCCGAACAATCAGAATACCCTGAATACTCTTGCTCTTGCTTTTCTCCTCGGTGACATGTGCCAGAAAAGCAACATATCCTTTTCGTAAATACCTTTGGGCTTCCAAACACGACATAAGCTTCAAACCACCAGATGGCTTCTCTCCACGAATTTCCAGAACATCGCCAGAAGACAAAGGAATACGAACAATCTTATCAAAACAAACCACCTCAGCATGGTGTTTGGTTAACCAATCCATTCCAATGATAATATCGAAGCTCCCAAGTTGCATCGGTGTGAGGTCAATAGGAAAAAGATGGTTATCAAGGTTTAACTGACAATCACGAATAACATAATCGAGAACAAGAGGTTTACCAGTAGCAACTTCGACAGATAAGGGTTTCCTCAGTTTGGTTCTTGGTATCGCAAGCAAAGCCTCAAAAGACAGAGAAACAAAACTTCTATCGGCACCAGAATAAAAAAGAATAGATGCAGGTCGATTGTTAACAAGAGACGTACCGTTAACCACTTCGTTGTCGGCCCTCGCTTCGTTTGCATTCAAATTGTACGCTCGCCCACGAGCGGGATTCACATTGACGTTGACGTTCGCATTCGGGTTCGCGTTTGCATTCACCAGTCTCGGAAAGTTGTTGCGGAAGTGACCATACTCTCCACAATTAAAACATGAACCCGGTGGGAATCTCACAGCATTCCTGTAACACCTCGAAAATTCACGTCCTATAATGTGTTGACACGTGTCATAAAGTCTGAACGTGTGAAGGAATATTATAGAAGGACTAAAGTTGACAAACATGGAAAGTATGTGGAAATACGTATTCTAAGTGTCAACTGTGAATGAATATAATGTACATTAACCCTACACGATGCTCATACCTTCAAACGAATAAATCATGGATCATACGAAGCTAAAAGTGAGAGATTACAAACTACAGGGGTTAAATGTGTCAACATGTTTAAAGATATACCTCTGAGTGACCTTTTGACAAACCCGAAGCTTTGTAACGATAAATTATGCTCACTAGAATGCACGATATAAATTTCATAAAGTTTCGTTATCGTATGAGCAAGTTGTGATCAAATTCGTTTACAAGGGTTAAAAGCGTTAACGTTGGAAGTTTGGACTTTTCGGGTGACAATGAAGTTAACCGGGGACTTAACGAAGTGGGTATATATCTTAAAGCCCTTATAGTTCAGTTGTGAGGGATCAAAATGCAAGAAACAAGTGCCTTTACAAAGTTTGAAGAGCCAAGGACTGAAACCGCAATTAATGGAAAGTTGTTGGCTGACCCCATAGGGGCTCGCGTAGCGCGAGCACCTGCTACACATGCAGTGGCGCTACGCCACTGCCACATCTGGGCAGAAATCGAATTTTATGCATAGGGGCCTGCTAGGTGTTCTTGTATGCAACTTTGATCGATCATTCCTCATCCCTTGGCCCCTAAAAACACCCCTAGAACACTAGGGCATGTGTCAATCAGTTGTGGATGGGCACTAGACCTTGTTGTCAAGCAATTGTGGTGCACAAACCCACTATATAAAGCCACAAACTTGCAACTTTGATCATACCTTCACAACATCATCTCTGATCATTTGAGGAGCTTCCAATCTGATTCAAGGCCTTCCTAATCACCCATTTAACACTTGTAAGTATACTAGACCTTTCTTAATTAAGTCTTGCATTATAATTAGCTTTAAAGTCAACATATCGTAATAAACGGTTGACTTCGTGATTAAGTAACGATAACCCAGTCGTATCACGAATTAAAAGTACCATTAGATAGGTAATTATATGGGTATTAAACCCTTATAAGGGCAAGTACCAATTCCAGACCTAACTAGGTCGTTTGTCGGGTCAAACGTTGACCGAAAAAGTCAACAGAAGCTTTAATCGGGTAATTAGCGATACGAGAAGCGTATAACCTGTTTTAACCATAATGTAACTTAGTAATCAATGTTGGAACATGACTAAACATGATTGATTCGACCAATTTCAATTTAGGATCGATTCGGAACCGAAGGGCGCAAAGTTTGACTTTTTGCTTGACTTCGGTTCTGAACCGGTTTTGATAGATGTAGACATGCCTTAAGGTTTCTTTAGGGCCGGGTTACATGTTGGTATAAGCCTCTTTACTTGTTTCGTTGATTATCTGATTCGTTCGCGCGTTTCCGTTAAATGCTTAAAATTGACCGTAATGCCCTTTCGGTTATAAAACGAGCTTTTTGGTAATATAAGTGGACAAGACCCTTGTCTACTGAATTATAAACATGCCCTCCAAATTTGACATCAATTTGAGGTCCAGATTAGGAGATATGCGCATTAGCGTAAATAGTAAGCTTTTTATTAATTAATCGGCGCGATTAGCGCATAGCCTATCTAAACCCGATTTTCGGCACCAAACCTTTTACCCACTGATGTTAAATAATATTTTGGGATTTTTGAAGATTTTTAATTATTTTTAAACTAATCTTAAGCTAGGCTTATCGCCTTAATTCGGTTAATACCGAATTTACCCTTTTCGGTCATAAAATGATTTCTACAAGGAATTTTGACGCGAATCCAATTGCTACTGATTTTAAATAATAAATATAGTGTTTGAGCCTGTTTAACTGATCAGAAAACCCAGAATCGTATTTTTAATCAAATGTCGCTTAAAACGGGTTTATACGTGTATTATACGCGTAGTTTAGGCTTAAAAACTATTTTGAGACATACGGATTATTATCAACTAATATAATCTGTTAAAAATAAGTTGTTTACTAATTACTTCAGTCCCGAACATCAGGGTTACGTTAAATCCCTTTTATAATCGTTAAAATGACCAAAATACCCCTACGGGGCATAATTAAGGATTTAACTCGTTTTGGGCATTATGGAAGGTATCATTATGATATCACAACATAATTTAAGCATATTAACTTAGGAAACCTGTTCGCGACCTATTCGGTTACCCGTTACGCGTTATTCGCGTTCGGATCGGTTTATATAACTAGTTTATATAAGTTAGCCGAAACGGGTCAAACCTTATCGGTTTTATCTCAAAATCCAGAATGTGTATGAAATACCCATATAAGACAAGCCTCTGAACATGTCGGGTTTAAATCACATTCTATTCCGGTCTTCGCTTAATCGTGCGTACGAACCGTATCTTCCTGTAAGACTAACCGGTCTAAGCTTAGGCTTAATTAAAGACCCGTTAGCATTCTAATTAATTATTTATACCATCATTCCAGACTAGAGCTTTCCGGTAAATTGTACCTACGCTTACTTAAGTGAATACGGCTGAGTTGTAAATTTCTGCTATTTAAGACAGGAGCTAGCTCAGGTAAATACTCTTAACTTATTTTCCCTATACGGGCTTGGGATACGGTACTATAAAAGTACCGCTTGGTCGGGTGTATGTAGTCATTAAATCGGATTGTGATTGGTGTACTTACATAACCTGTTTAATATGTATTATTTTATTTTATTTGGTGTATGGCCTTTGGGGGTTAATGACCATGTCCCGGATATCCTTGGCATCATTTTACGAAATGGCCACGACCTAAGCACGGGGTGTAGGCATACACCTGGCAGCTGCATTATGTAAAAACTGGTAATCCACTCGAAGGTATCATCCATGTGGGCATTATACCGGAACTGGTAATCCACTTAGGGGATGATAGCCTGTGGGCATTATACCTGTGGCGTGTCAGTTAATCTAGTCCGGCCCTACAAACCGGCCTTGAATGGACGACAAATAAGTAAAACTGTATACAAGATTATATACAAATAATTTTCCCAAGTTATAAAAGATTAATTTTGCCTCTGTGCATTTTAATCAAAGTGTCAAAAGGTTTTGTGCCTGGTGCATCTAAATCAATTTTCTTAAACTCTTTTCAAATGAGTCGGTTGAGTGTATTTACCAGTGAAAACTGACGTATTTTCCAAAAAGGTTAAGTGACAGGTACTGAACGAAATTGGCTGGAAGCTCAGGGCACTAATAAGGAATCTTGCAAGTTCTAGGCGCCTAAAGTCTGTTGAACAAATGATATGTTTTAAGATCCGCCTGTGGATCCTTTACTTCCGTTATAATACTGAATATTACTTCATATTCGGAATGTAATAATAAATATCCTTTGCTTCCGCTGTGCATTCATATATATTGTGTTGTTTGACTATTATGTTGCCAACCACGTCACGATACTCCCCCACCGGGCCCACCGGTGACACGTGGAAAGTCGGGGTGTGACAGGTTGGTATCAGAGCCAACACTGAGTGAATTAAACACTAGCCTTTTGTGTTTAATCTCAGTTACACAATTGCACATTCTTGAGTCTAGACAAGAACATAGGACAAATTCTAAAATTCGTTTTATTTTGTCCTTATTTGATTCCTTTGTTATTTTTCTGACTTGCCTATGCATAGAATATGGAAAGTATTCTTCAAGTCAATAGCTATAAAAGTCCCGTTTAGGGCAACCATATACTTGTTAAATTTTAAAGGAACGATTATATTTAAAGTATCATTCCTATATTATAAGATCTACCATTATAATAAAATGGCAAAATTTAAAAAGGACAAAACCTAGCCATGTGTCACATTAAGACAGGGCCAAGATGGTAGTTCCATAATTAGATTCAGATCCTTGTTAACAGTTCAATTTAGGATTGCTCTGCGTTAATTATTAAAAGAATCTTAAAGGAAAAACCTAGCCTAAATGTCACGGCATACAAGGCCAAGATGGTAGAACCTATTCAAGAGATTCAATTCCTTATTAAACATATGAAAGCATATTAACATGCTCGACAAAATGTGATATGATAAAATCACATAAGTCATTTTGGGATATACTAAATTTCCTTATTTATATAATCATCCCTTATGGATGAAGTGCCCACGGGCTATAACTAACGTCCTCTGGGACTAAAGACAGAGGTAGCCTACAACTCCCTGTCAAGAAAAGGTAATGAACTTTGATTCAAACCTTGAAGCCTCGATGCTATAAAATCAAGGCCTACAAATTAAACTTGTCTAAGTGACTAGGCCTTTTGTGCTATTATTAACTTATAATTTAGGAGTATAATAAATATCCTGAATAATTATATATTTATCAAATTAACCAATATGTGTATTAAAAACATGGTTAATAAATCGTTCAAAAAGATAAAACTGTTTAAACTTCCGTAAAAACCTTGTCCTTGTTTAATTTGTATGTAGCAAATAAAACTACATGGCTGGGTCGGAGGAAGGGAACAGTCATCCTTTGGATAACCGCGATGATGAAAGGATTAATATAACCAGAGGAGAGCTCCGTACATTGATTGATTCAGCTGTATCTAAAGCTGTGAAGGAGCAATTCCAGGAGTATAGTGAGACAAATAGTAAAGCCTCATCTGTACCCCACCCTAAATCCATCCCTAAAACTCATTCAGAGCCTGATAACAAGCCGCCCTCAAAGAAGGATGAGTTAAAGAAAGATGACGATCGACATTCATCTAATGAACACAGTGTTCCATCCAAGAGGATAGTGTTCGATAATGAACCACATACCAAATCCTGTAACTATAAGTACTTTGTTTCCTGCAAGCCCCGAGATTTTACTGGGGAAAAAGGGGCGGTTGATTGTATGATTTGGTTGGATGAAATGGACACAGTTGTCGATATCAGCGGTTGCGCTGAAAGGGATGTCGTGAAGTACGTATCCCAATCGTTCAAAGGAGAGGCATTGGCATGGTGGAAGTCTCTCATTCAAGCTGCTGGGAAGATTCCGCTCTACAGCATGTCATGGGAACAGTTTGTTATTCTCATTAAGGAGAATTACTGCCCTCAACACGAGGTCGAGGGGATTGAGTCAGATTTCTTATCCTTGGTGATGACAAACTTAGATTGTCAAGCTTACCTCACCAGTTTTAATACCCTGTCCAGACTGGTCCCTTACCTTGTAACACCAGAGCCCAAGCGAATTGCACGCTTCATTGGGGGTTTACCCCCAGAAATCAAAGCCAGTGTTAAGGCTTCAAGACCTACTACATTTAGGTCAGTAGCTGACCTCTCTCTGTCCCTTACTTTAGATGCGGTCAGGCTAAGGTCGCTAAAGAAATCTGAAGAAAGTAAGAAGAAGCGTGAGGGTGATAACTCACGAGGATCAGAGAAGAAACACAAGGGAAACACTGACTCTGAGAGGTCTGGGTCTGGAAAGAATGGTCAGCGGATAGAGGAAAAGCCAAGGTGCTCGACTTGCCAAAAACGCCACTTTGGAAAATGCAGAATGGAGTCCAATTCTAAATCAGGACCACCTGCATGTGGGATATGCAAGTCTAGGGAGCACAAGGCTGTTGATTGCGGGAAGATCAAAGATGCTACATGCTACAACTGCAACGAGAAAGGGCACATAAAGACCAACTGCCCTAAGTACGCGAGGAAGCCCGAGTAAGCCGAGAGAACAAACGCACGAGTTGTCAGGATGAACGCCCAAGAGATGGTGCAGAATAATAATAGTATAATATGTACCTTTCCTTATCAAGCAGTTTATGCAGAAACTTATTTGATATTGGCACATATAAATATATTATGAATGATAAAGGTTGAGAACTGTTGTCTCCACCTGATTAAGATTCCGGTCATTTAATGCCCGGTAGAAAGTGACGATGTTACGTCGAAAATGCTCCAACAAATCCTATATTGATATTAATATCTATTAGAAATCACTCTTTTCTAATATCCTTGTAGCAAACTTTTGGTTGCATACTTAAGGACTCAATATAGTGAAAAAAAAAATCGATTGGTTGCCTTAAAAATAAAGCCCATATCGTGGGTGATAAGAAGCAATTAATTATCAAGGCTCCTTACGAGACAACTCTCAAAAATTACACGTATCCGTGCGATTAATTAATATTAAACATAAAAAAATGGTGGAACTGGCCGTCCCCGGAATCGAACCTGGGTCTAGGCCGGCCGCACCCTTTCGCGCGCCTAGCCAACTGAGCTAGGTGCCTAGTTTGTGAAACTTCCATTATTGATTTGATATAAGCACTTGTACAATAAACTTCCTTATCATGTATCAATGATAATTCCTGCTAAGTGCCCTGTTTTTAATACAGGCAATAATAAATCTTCATGAACCATAAACTTAGCAAATTTTTATCATCCACAAGGTATAACTACCAAGGAAACCATAGTAATCGATTCTTATAGATCGGCAAGAAAAACCTTCCGAAAATCTAAGAGCACTCTTTCTTTGCATAGAGTACGGCAACATATGTTATTTTAATTATTTTCTCATCGTTTTTCTATCGCCTGCGAATGCCAAACTATGTTTGATTAAAGTGCCATATGAGGATTGGCGTATCCTAGTGTGTCCCATAGATTATTTCCATGTCTGATCAGCATGGAGGTTTAATACATGGAACCCCTGAGATATCCCAATGGTCATATTGTGCTAAAGTCGACTAGTAGTATTCAAAGAAGTTATCCAAAAATGGAAATTTTTCCAAGTGAATGTTCCCGATTAAGGAATTCATGGACTAGTAACATAAATGTGTCATTTATTCGACACAAGCAACGATGAGTGAACTGGAGCTTGAGATATGGAAAATCTCTGTAACCTCCTTGTATCTTGGTTACCTTCTTCTAAGTTTACCCTGTTTACCTCTTTAGAGGCAGGTAGAGTTACGATTAACATCCCGCTTTGGGTTAGAGTGTTGTAAGAACTCCATGTTTATTATGGAACAACCGAAAACCTGATTAAGAAAATTTTAAGATATAGATTCATATATCCTAACTCGAAATTCTAAGAGTTTGATATGGTTGGGTAAGAAAGACGGTTCATTTTTTTTTGCTTATGCATTGTTACCGCAACCCTACTTAGGCAACGATTAAGAATTTGCCATCAGCTGCCCAGAATAGTCGAATTGTTCGACTAACGGCAAGGATTAGCTATTCCCTAAGATTTTGTTAAGCAGTGGTTGAAATAATCATCTCACCTTAAGATAAGCTTTTCTATAAAAGTTGATAAATAAGTATCAAGGCTGCCCCTTTTTGAGACCTTGTATAAATGGCATGTTAAACGGCTATTGTTAGGACAATAGATTGGTAAGTTCAATTATAAGGATCTGAAAGTTGCCTAGGGAACAACAAATAAGATCATATAAATCCATACCCGATTGTAAGTTGCCAGTATACGGCAGGAAATCGAGAATTTATGAAAATAACAAACCTCCTAAATTCTTATTAAAGAATAAGATTCAACAATAGATATCACCCTGGAAAGGAGTGATGCGTTTTGGTAAGAAAGGCAAGCTAAGCCCGAGATACGTAGGGCCTTTCGAGGCTATCGAACGTGTCGGTACAGTTGCCTATAAGTTAAACTTACCTGAAGAGCTCAGTGGAGTTCACAATGTGTTCCACATCTGCAATCTGAAGAAGTGTTTCGCTGATGAATCACTGGTTATACCACATACGGATGTGCATAAAGATGAGAGCTTAAAATTTGAGGAAGAACCTTTGTCGATTGAAGATCAATAGGTAAAGAAGCTTCGGAAGAAGCATGTACATATTGTAAAGGTCAAATGGGATGCCCATAGAGGTCCCGAATTCAAGTGGGAGGTTGAATCCACGATGAAAGAAAGTACCCTTACTTATTTCAGTAAATCTCGGGTCGAGATTTATTTTAAGGGGGTGAGGATGTAACACCTCGAAAATTCACGTCCTATAATGTGTTGACACGTGTCATAAAGTCTGAACGTGTGAAGGAATATTATAGAAGGACTAAAGTTGACAAACATGGAAAGTATGTGGAAATACGTATTCTAAGTGTCAACTGTGAATGAATATAATGTACATTAACCCTACACGATGCTCATACCTTCAAACGAATAAATCATGGATCATACGAAGCTAAAAGTGAGAGATTACAAACTACAGGGGTTAAATGTGTCAACATGTTTAAAGATATACCTCTGAGTGACCTTTTGACAAACCCGAAGCTTTGTAACGATAAATTATGCTCACTAGAATGCACGATATAAATTTCATAAAGTTTCGTTATCGTATGAGCAAGTTGTGATCAAATTCGTTTACAAGGGTTAAAAGCGTTAACGTTGGAAGTTTGGACTTTTCGGGTGACAATGAAGTTAACCGGGGACTTAACGAAGTGGGTATATATCTTAAAGCCCTTATAGTTCAGTTGTGAGGGATCAAAATGCAAGAAACAAGTGCCTTTACAAAGTTTGAAGAGCCAAGGACTGAAACCGCAATTAATGGAAAGTTGTTGGCTGACCCCATAGGGGCTCGCGTAGCGCGAGCACCTGCTACACATGCAGTGGCGCTACGCCACTGCCACATCTGGGCAGAAATCGAATTTTATGCATAGGGGCCTGCTAGGTGTTCTTGTATGCAACTTTGATCGATCATTCCTCATCCCTTGGCCCCTAAAAACACCCCTAGAACACTAGGGCATGTGTCAATCAGTTGTGGATGGGCACTAGACCTTGTTGTCAAGCAATTGTGGTGCACAAACCCACTATATAAAGCCACAAACTTGCAACTTTGATCATACCTTCACAACATCATCTCTGATCATTTGAGGAGCTTCCAATCTGATTCAAGGCCTTCCTAATCACCCATTTAACACTTGTAAGTATACTAGACCTTTCTTAATTAAGTCTTGCATTATAATTAGCTTTAAAGTCAACATATCGTAATAAACGGTTGACTTCGTGATTAAGTAACGATAACCCAGTCGTATCACGAATTAAAAGTACCATTAGATAGGTAATTATATGGGTATTAAACCCTTATAAGGGCAAGTACCAATTCCAGACCTAACTAGGTCGTTTGTCGGGTCAAACGTTGACCGAAAAAGTCAACAGAAGCTTTAATCGGGTAATTAGCGATACGAGAAGCGTATAACCTGTTTTAACCATAATGTAACTTAGTAATCAATGTTGGAACATGACTAAACATGATTGATTCGACCAATTTCAATTTAGGATCGATTCGGAACCGAAGGGCGCAAAGTTTGACTTTTTGCTTGACTTCGGTTCTGAACCGGTTTTGATAGATGTAGACATGCCTTAAGGTTTCTTTAGGGCCGGGTTACATGTTGGTATAAGCCTCTTTACTTGTTTCGTTGATTATCTGATTCGTTCGCGCGTTTCCGTTAAATGCTTAAAATTGACCGTAATGCCCTTTCGGTTATAAAACGAGCTTTTTGGTAATATAAGTGGACAAGACCCTTGTCTACTGAATTATAAACATGCCCTCCAAATTTGACATCAATTTGAGGTCCAGATTAGGATATATGCGCATTAGCGTAAATAGTAAGCTTTTTATTAATTAATCGGCGCGATTAGCGCATAGCCTATCTAAACCCGATTTTCGGCACCAAACCTTTTACCCACTGATGTTAAATAATATTTTGGGATTTTTGAAGATTTTTAATTATTTTTAAACTAATCTTAAGCTAGGCTTATCGCCTTAATTCGGTTAATACCGAATTTACCCTTTTCGGTCATAAAATGATTTCTACAAGGAATTTTGACGCGAATCCAATTGCTACTGATTTTAAATAATAAATATAGTGTTTGAGCCTGTTTAACTGATCAGAAAACCCAGAATCGTATTTTTAATCAAATGTCGCTTAAAACGGGTTTATACGTGTATTATACGCGTAGTTTAGGCTTAAAAACTATTTTGAGACATACGGATTATTATCAACTAATATAATCTGTTAAAAATAAGTTTTTTACTAATTACTTCAGTCCCGAACATCAGGGTTACGTTAAATCCCTTTTATAATCGTTAAAATGACCAAAATACCCCTACGGGGCATAATTAAGGATTTAACTCGTTTTGGGCATTATGGAAGGTATCATTATGATATCACAACATAATTTAAGCATATTAACTTAGGAAACCTGTTCGCGACCTATTCGGTTACCCGTTACGCGTTATTCGCGTTCGGATCGGTTTATATAACTAGTTTATATAAGTTAGCCGAAACGGGTCAAACCTTATCGGTTTTATCTCAAAATCCAGAATGTGTATGAAATACCCATATAAGACAAGTCTCTGAACATGTCGGGTTTAAATCACATTCTATTCCGGTCTTCGCTTAATCGTGCGTACGAACCGTATCTTCCTGTAAGACTAACCGGTCTAAGCTTAGGCTTAATTAAAGACCCGTTAGCATTCTAATTAATTATTTATACCATCATTCCAGACTAGAGCTTTCCGGTAAATTGTACCTACGCTTACTTAAGTGAATACGGCTGAGTTGTAAATTTCTGCTATTTAAGACAGGAGCTAGCTCAGGTAAATACTCTTAACTTATTTTCCCTATACGGGCTTGGGATACGGTACTATAAAAGTACCGCTTGGTCGGGTGTATGTAGTCATTAAATCGGATTGTGATTGGTGTACTTACATAACCTGTTTAATATGTATTATTTTATTTTATTTGGTGTATGGCCTTTGGGGGTTAATGACCATGTCCCGGATATCCTTGGCATCATTTTACGAAATGGCCACGACCTAAGCACGGGGTGTAGGCATACACCTGGCAGCTGCATTATGTAAAAACTGGTAATCCACTCGAAGGTATCATCCATGTGGGCATTATACCGGAACTGGTAATCCACTTAGGGGATGATAGCCTGTGGGCATTATACCTGTGGCGTGTCAGTTAATCTAGTCCGGCCCTACAAACCGGCCTTGAATGGACGACAAATAAGTAAAACTGTATACAAGATTATATACAAATAATTTTCCCAAGTTATAAAAGATTAATTTTGCCTCTGTGCATTTTAATCAAAGTGTCAAAAGGTTTTGTGCCTGGTGCATCTAAATCAATTTTCTTAAACTCTTTTCAAATGAGTCGGTTGAGTGTATTTACCAGTGAAAACTGACGTATTTTCCAAAAAGGTTAAGTGACAGGTACTGAACGAAATTGGCTGGAAGCTCAGGGCACTAATAAGGAATCTTGCAAGTTCTAGGCGCCTAAAGTCTGTTGAACAAATGATATGTTTTAAGATCCGCCTGTGGATCCTTTACTTCCGTTATAATACTGAATATTACTTCATATTCGGAATGTAATAATAAATATCCTTTGCTTCCGCTGTGCATTCATATATATTGTGTTGTTTGACTATTATGTTGCCAACCACGTCACGATACTCCCCCACCGGGCCCACCGGTGACACGTGGAAAGTCGGGGTGTGACAATTCCCCTGACCCGGAGCTGGAACCTGAGCAACCTGATTCTGTCCCAAACGACAAAAATTGGCCAAATGCCCAAGTCTACCACACGTTGTGCATTGTTTGCAAGCTTGTTGTGCAACGTGATGACCGTTGCAGCGAGCACAATGAGGTGCGGTACCGGCATACGCTTTCTTTGCAGGTGGCTGAGCCGGTGGGTTCTGCGGGTTCTGAGCAGTTTGTGCTGTAACAGCAAAATTCTGAGCACCCCTTCGCTTCCTCGATTTCTTCGACGTCTCACCTTCCTTACCCTTACCCTTTTTCTTGTCCTTCCCTGAATCACTCGCCTTCTTTTTATCACCCTTGTGAGTGAGTTTACCCTTCCTGACTTGAGTCTCAGTCAGGGTAGCAGACAACTCAATTGCTTGACGAAGGGTAGTAGGATTAACACCGGTCACAATCTCCAGAATAGAATCGGGTAACCCATCAATATATCTCTCGGTTGCTTTCTCCACAGGGATAACCATGGTGGGACACAATAGACTGAGTTCTTCAAAACAATCCGTGTACGCACGGTGTTAAGCCCCATCTTGCTTTAAATCGTCAAACTCTCGCTCCAAAGCCCGAGTTTCGTGACGGGGACAAAACTCCTTCATCATGAGAGCCCGAAGCTCTTCCCATCTTTGTGCCAACGCCACTTCGGCACCCCTGTCGCGCATAATACCATTCCACCAGGTAAGCGCTCGCTTCTCAAACACGCTCGAAGCAAATTCAACCTTACGCGCATTCGGACACTGCACATGTCTGAATGTGCTCTCGATACTCTCAAACCACTGCAGGAGCGCAGTTGCTCCTTGCGACCCAGAAAATTTAAGCGGCTTCGCAGTATTGAAATTCTTGAAGTTACACGAAGCATTGTTGTTGTTATTATTGTTGTTGTATATCTCGTGGACTTGGGTCACAACACCGGGAAGCACAGCAGCCACTTGCTGAGAGACCAGGGCTACGATTTCTTCAATAGTAAAAGATTGTGCTTCACGTCGAGGAGGCATTGTCTAACAAGGAAACAGAGGAAACGAGTGAGGTTGAAAAGCAAAAGAGGTATCGATAAGAGAGGCGATCATTTGTCCGTTACCTCGAACAAACAAATGACACGCAGAGACTAATCAAAGTAAATAGGTCAAAAATAATGTATCGCGAAGACATGCTCGCCTATAAGTGAACACTCACCCCAAGAGTTCCCAGGTAAGAGTGACTGGTCCGATTATGTGGATTTGTACGAACACTCTAGCCTTAGACAGAAAACCCAGGGTACAGGCATTCACTCTTCCAGTTTGCACGTGTTCACTCTTCCAGTTTGCACGTGTTCACATTATTTAGACCCAAACTTTGACGAGATTTTGAAAACTTAAAGGGTTCAAAACCATATAATCAATCATCCTAGAACAGATGATTAGTTTTCGAAGCGGATTCGAAAATTGTGTTCTCGTTTTGGTTATCACCTAAGGATAGGTGACGATTTTGTTTTAAAAATCTAAACGCAAAGTTTACTTGCATTGGGGTCCTAAAAGTTATAGTCTAGGTCAAAGCATTACTAATAACCTAATTCCCTATAACCATTGGCTCTGATACCAACTCTTCTGTCACACCCCGACCACGTAAAACAACAAAGCGTGGCAGAAACGTCGGGGAGTGTTGTAACAGAATTATCGTTTCATAACCATGGATACAAAAAGTGTTTCGTTTTATTGATAATATTAAACATTAACATTGTTTTAACACATGACAAACAAGTTTTATATCGACTATCATTGTTTTATGTCACTAAGGCCTCGTCTAGATCCTATGTGACGCATGCATCCTAGAACGTCAATCAAGCAACAACACCTGAAACATATGTAAAAACAAAGTCAGCAAAGAAATTGTCACACCCCAACTTTCCACGTGTCACGGGTGGGCCCGGTGGGGACTATCGTGACGTAGTTGATATCATCATAGTCAAACCACACAATATATAAATGCACAGCGGAAGCAAAAGATAAATATATTACAATCCGAATATAAAGTAATATCCAGTATTACAACGGAAAGTAAAGGATCCACAGGCGGATCTTAAAATATAAATATTGTTCAACAGACTTTAGACGCCTAGAACTTGCAAGATTCCTTAATAACGTCCTGAGCAGCTTCCAGCCTATTACGTACTTGTACCTGTCACTTAGACTTTTGAAAATACGTCAGTTTTCACCGGTAAATACACTCAACCGACTCATTTTGAAAAGAGTTTGTAAATTGGTTTGAATGCACTTCGGCACAAAATATGTAGACACATTGATTAAAATGCACAGGGCAAAATTAATCTTTTATACTTGATTAAAACGCACAGAGGCAAAATTAATCTTTTATACTTGGGGCAAACTATATCTCATGTTATCAGTTTTACATAACTTGCTCTACATACGGGGCCCGGATCTATGCCGGTTCATGGTTAACCGACACACCACTATTCCCTTATTGGGAATCCCTTATTGGGTATAATTAATTAATTAGCATATAGCATCTGTCGGGTGTATGCCTACACCCCGTGCTTAAGTCGTGGCCATTGCATTTAATGAGTCAAGGATATCCAGGACACGGTCGCATTAATCCCCAATGTTTCAGTCAAGCAATACGAATTAAAAACAGGTTATTTGGATTTCCCGATTTATTGGTCTTTGAATCCCATACCTGACCATGCGGTATTTATATTACCGTATCCCAAGCCCGTAATAGGGAAAATAAGTTAAGAGTGTTTACCTGAGCTAGCTCCTGTCTTAAATAGCAAGAATTTAATAACTCAGCCGTATTCACTTAAGTAAGCGTAGGTACAATTTACCGGAAGGCTCTAGTCTGGAAAGATGGTATAAATAACCAATTAGAATGCTAACGGGTCTTTAATTAAGCCTAAGCTTAGACCGGTTAGTCTTACCGAAAGATACGGTTCAAACGCATGATTAAGCGAAGACCGGATAGAATGTGATTTAGACCCAACAAGTTCGGAGACTTGCTTAATATGGGTATTTCATACACATTCCGGATTTTGAGATAAAACCGATAAGGTTTGACCCGTTTAGGCTAATTTATGTAAACTAGTTACATAAACCGAACCGAACGCATAATAAGCGTAACGGGTAATAATGAGAGCCATTTACAGGTTTCCTAAGTTAATATGCTCCATATATGTTGTGACATCAGTAAGATATCATTTGTTATGCCCGAATTGAATTTAAACACAAACTATGCCCCGTAGGGGTAGTTTGGTCATTTAAAAGGCTATAAAAGAGTTTAAGTGTTTGCCTGAGTTACAGGTCTGATGTAATCAGAAAACATACTCAATTTAATAAGTTATAACAGTAGGGTAAAGTATATATGTGAAATTTATCAATTATAACCAAACTATGCACCGTAGGGGCATTTTGGTAATTTCACATAAGCCGAAAAGCTCAAAACTGAAGTCTGAGTTTAACAACCTTTGCTTACTGTTAAAATATTATAATTTGCCTCAAATATCAGTAGGTATAAACCCTTGTATGTTTAAAATAGTCTTAGTACATACTATGCGTTAAAAACGCTTAAAAAGGCGATTAAAAGCCATTTACGGGTTCTATACATAAAGCTGATATTTTTATTATTCCAGAAGGCTTAAAATAATTTATTTATCATATGTAATCAGTAGCAAAAGTTTTGGAGTCAATTAGATATGTAAAACTCATTTTATGGCCCGTAAGGGCAAAACCGACAATTACCGGATTAAGCCTACGACTATAAGTTATGCTCAGCCTAAAATTAATTAAAAATCTTCAAAAATCCCAAAATGATATATTACATCAGTGGGTAATAAGTTTGATATCAAAAAGTAGGTTTAATTAGGCTATACGCTAATTACGCCGTTTAATTAATCATAAAGCTTTCAATTTACGTTAATGAGCATAACTCTCAAACTACAGCTCAAACTGATGTCAAACTTTGGGTGCAAGTTTATATATCAGTAATTAAAGTTTCTACTCTTTTACATTTTCAAAAATCACGTTTTAAGGTGAAAAGGGCATAACGGTCAATATATGAGCAATTTAACGGAATCATGCATATTAATCGGATAACTAATGATCCGAGGTGTATAATCACAGAGGGTTATACTAGCATGTAACCTGGTCCAAATAAAGCTCTAAGGTATTTTTAAAACATACCAAAACGGGTCAGAACTGAAGTCAAAGCAAAAGCAAAAGTCAAAGCTTTGCGTCTTTCGGTTCCGAACCGGGTCTAAACAGTAAATTGTCGGGTTGAACATGTTTAGACATGTTCTTACACTAATTACTAAGTTATATTAATGATCAAACAGGTTGTATATGTTCTACATTGCTAATTATGCATAAATTAGAATTTAAGTATCCTGTTGACTTTTTAATAACAAGTTTGACCCGACATTTGACCTAGTTAGAGTGGGAATCAGGGGGAACCCTTTTAAGGGTTTATTACCCACATAATTACCAACTTATAACTACTTTCAATTCGACTAATCACTGGACCATTGGTGATTAATCGCTAAGTCAACCGTTAATTACGACAGTTTGACTTTTAAGCTAATTACTAAGCAAAACTTAATCAAGGAAGGTCAAGGGTGCTTACCAAAGTCCTAATCACGATTAGGGATGCTTGGTGTCTGCTCTTGAGCTCCAGAAAGTCTCCAGAATTGCACAAGAAGTGAATGATCAAATGGTTGCAACTTCATGGCCTTATATAGTGAATTTTGATCCACAAAATGTTGACAAGTAAGTCTACCAATGACCACAACTCTTCAACAAGTGTCCCTAAGGGCTAAAAATCAGTTTAGGCAACTCATGGAAGTGTTAAAGGGCAAAACATGTCGTTTGAAAGGCTGAACAGGCAACAGAAAATGAGTTGCTGCATCTGGGTGATGCTTGCGCACCGCAACAACCACAGTGTTGAGGTGCGCAAGCCCTTGGCCAGCAAACAGAAACTTTTAAATGTTGACAGTTTTAGCCCCTGTACCTCCAATTGCCATTTCCGACACATCCAAGGCCCATTAAATCATTTTTAAGGCTCTACAATGATGCCTAAGTAAGGGGAACATGAAACATGCTCAAAAATATGCTGGATGTTGGTTCGTTTGGTCGTACGGTCACGTTGTTCGGTTAATTACGGCGAAACACAGACGGACGCGAAAAACAATCCAAACGACGCGACGAATGGAATTTTATCAAGCCAAACACTAAAATAAAATATTTTAGTGCTTACATAAATTTTTGGGTGTCCGGGGATGTTCAGAATGTGAGATATGCGCGTAAACGCAAACTTGTGCGCTTTTTGACACTTTTAGTCCCTGCATGACTTAAAAGCTTATTTGTGCGCACCAAACACCTCTAAGCCTATATCTAAGCTATAAGAAGGATAAATAGGGTATGTTTATCTCTAGTTCACATTCCGGAAGGTTCGATAACATACGAATCGGTATACTTTAGCAGTTTGACGCTTTAGGTCCTTCTAATGCGCAAACTTGCGTAACTTATCATTTAATAGCATTGAAGCCTCATATAATCTATATTAGGCATTCTTGAAAGTATTATTAAACATCAGAATGCTTCGGGCTCGATAAAAGGTCATTCAGAGGTATAATTAAACATATTGACACTTTTAGTCCCTTATACTTGCAAAGTTGCGCGTAACTTCACTTTTGGGCATAAAAGCCTTGGATAGCCAATGATTGGCATTCCCGAGAGTATAATAAAATATCATGAGGCTCTCGGTTTATTAAAAGGTCACTCAGAGGTAAGAATTAACATGTTGACGCTTTTAACCCTTTATTGCGCAAACTTTCAATTAATTACATAAACGGCTACACTTGATTAAAAAGTGGCTCATTTGCGAATATAAAACCATAAAAGGTTATTTAGAGACTTATTTTAGGTATGTTAATACTTCCAGTTCTTTCATAATTAATGTTTTTTGATTTTTCGAAAAATTAGTCCCTTATATTCAAGGTTTGACTTTACTAGGGTTTATTACACGTGTCAATACTTCCTTGAACGTGATTTTACGAGGTGTTATAGAAATGCTGGCGAGTACATAGGTTTTATAGGAGTATCGGAATCATGGCTTGTTTACATATATTGCAATACCTCGAAAACCTTGTTTTTAAAAAGTGTATAATATTGCAACATGATTAACCAAATCAAATCAAGATGGTTATAATTTATAAAATTTCATAGCCACGATTCTTAATCCAAAAGCTTTTTGTTTTAGAAAACCATCCTGTAAAACATCTCGTATAAACTCATTAATAAAACTCATATATTGTTTCGAAAACATCGTTGAGTGACATCGTTTCAATATCGTTTACCCAAGTGAACTAAATAACGCCACGGTATGTAATATGTTGAAAACACTTATATATAAGAAGTACCAGCGGTGTATCTACCATGTTTTCACCACATTACACCCGTACCGTTATCTAAACACTAGCCAAAAACCAATCGTTTACCCAAATCGTTTAACATCGTTTCCAAATCCTCTCCAAATCATTTACTCGTTTAAATCGTTTAAATCATCCTCGTTTTAATTGTGAAAACATATATATATGGTCGTCTCGTTAATAACATTCAAACCTTCGTGACTCGACTACCTCGTTCCACGCTTCTCGTATTAACAAACCTCCAAAGGGTAAGTTAATAATTACAGATTCAGTCGTTACCCACAACACCCAGACATAACCATGAGTATAGTGCAATAACGGGATTTGTCAGATCCTATGGTACCATAACCTAATATTGGTCGGTTCGGCCAAAATTAATGAATGTCATTCGTTATGTAACTACAACCAATAAGTTCGTTCACATTATCGAAATCGTTATTAGTTTAGTATAAATCGTTCTATTCGTTTTTGAAATCATCGTTTAAACCTTGAAAACATTTTGTACATATGAATCACCCCAAAACAATTGAAAACAGTAAAATAGGGGAACTATGTACTCACATGTAGTGCAAGGTATCCTCAATCAATAGTACTTCAACAAACTCGAGTAAACCAGAGAAATCAAGCAGCACCTAGTAATTGAATCACTAGTCAAACAATCGACGCCTAAATCGGAAGATCGGACAGAATGGGGTCTTGTAAACCAAGTGAGTGTTGGAACTCATGTGATATGGTTTAACAAAGTCTACATTCTAGATCGGAACCTAACCTAAGTGCTTTCGACCCATCGCGACCCATTAAGGTAGCTTACGCTACTTTAACGCATCGTGCGCGCAAATGCGCGTTCGAGACGTCTAACTAGTCCTATGACAAGTATTATATGCCAAAACATGTTTAAATATGTTACATAATCAGTTACGTGACAAAAGTTTAGGTTACATATGCTTATTTACCAATTATGCATGAAGAGGGTATTCTGGTAATTTACCTATGGCATATAATCTACTTATCATACAACTACCTAAACTAGGTGACCATAAGGTATAACCTCGGAAGGTTATCCCCTAAGCGACTATGGTCACTAAACATGTTTGGTCGGATCCTAAAGATCGACCAAACGGGTTGTGTTCGAAAGTCTAAGCGGGTGTTTAGTCCGCTTGACTTACGACTCTACACAAGCACTAAACTAAAAAGTGACGAGCTAAACATGCTAGAACATGTTTAGTTAAGTTAGAAAACAGTTTTTGATATCAAAACAAACGGTTTTGATATCCTAGTGTAGTTTGGTTACAAAATACGCGTAAATGCGTATTTTGGCCGAAACTACGACTCGTCACTGAGCCTAGATAACGTGGTAATCAGTAGGTATAGTCACTAGGGACTAAAATAAAATATTTTAATGCTTACATAAATTTTTGTATGTCCGGACATATTCAGAACGTAAGATATGCGCGAAAATGCAAACTTGTGCACTTTTTGACGCTTTTAGTCCCTATTGATCAATAAAGTTTATTTTAGCATACCGAACCCCTCAAAGCCTATTTCTAAGCTATGTAAAGGTTATTTAGGGTATGTTTAACTTATGATCAAGTTCCGGAATATTCGTTACTATACAAATCGGTATAGTTTCACAGTTTGACACAAATAGTCCCTGCGATCGAACAAACTTGATTTCAACACACCAAACCATTCAAAACTTATTTCTAAGTTATGTGGGGGGTTATTTAAGGTATGTTAAGCCTATGTCACTATTCCGGAGTGTTTTTCGCGTTATACTTACTGCGTTTACGCACCAGTTTGCGTATAACCTTCCAGAACGCGATTTAAAGCTTGCAATCGGAATCGAATCGAATTGAAAAATCACCAAACACAAATACACACAAAGAAACACCAAAACACATATAATAACACCAAAGCACATTATTTTATTAATAATCATCATTATTTTACATCGTACATCGATTACAGAACACAGTTGTCACATAACAAAGGACAGGGACCAGAACTACCATAGCAGAAACATTTTTATGCCGGAATGGGCCGGCTCGCGGGCCACGTAGGCCTGGGCCTGCCTCGTTCGCGGGCCGCGACCTATCAACAGCAGCAACCAGATTTCATATTTTGATGGTTTTTTTATTTTTCCTTGTTCACCACTTCTAGCAAAACCATTTCTAATCAAACCATGGGCTGCATACTGATTTATAACAGTTGTCTAGACACTTGTGATGATCTTATGAATCCCAAAAACACATGGCAAGATCCTATTAAATCACAAAAACTATATATAGGCTTCAACCTTCACATTTTCACTTGCACATTTCTTGATTTCTTCCTCTCCTTCTCACAATTGGGAGCTCTGAATTAATAACAGCATACCATTGAGTTTACTTCAGTCCCTTGGACCAGTTGTAAGTGTCCTTTCGTGGCTGGTTCAGTTTATTTGGCTTTTAAAGCCGAAAAGTCAAGCCATTTTTCGCAACGAACATTTCTACGTGATCGTAATTAGGTAGGTGTTAAACCCTCAGAAGGGTACCTCATAATTATCACGTTTACTTAGTTAATTGTCGGGTCAAGATAATAAAAATAAAAGTCAAACGGGTCAGTTTTCAAATAAAATTCATAACTGATAATGAAGAAGCTATAAAATCAGTTTTTTCACCATAATAACTTGGTAAACATTAATTGAACATGTCTAGGCATGTTCAACCCGAAAATTCTGAGTTTAGGCTCGGTTCGCAACCGAAAGTCGCAAAAGTTGACTTTTGCTTTGAGTTTCAGTTCTGACCCGAATTAGCTTAGTTTAGTTATGCCTTAGGGTTCCTTTGTGACCATATTATATGTTAGTATAACTCTCTGAAGTTATACTACATGGTCCCTTAGAAGTCTGAATCAATTGCATGTTCCGTTAAATGTTTAAAACTTGACCATTATGCCCTTATGATATAAAAACGAGATTTTTGAAAATGTGAGAGGACAAAAAGTTTTATTGCTAATATATAAGTATGTCATAAAAATTTGACATCAGTTTATGGTCCCAAACAAAAGTTATGCAAGATAGCGTAAAATGAAACTTTTTGTTAATTAAATGACATTCATAGCATAAATCATATTTAAGCCCAAATTTTGGAACCAAACTTATTAGCTACTATTTTGATATAATTTTTAGGGAATTTTGTAATTTTTTTTCAAATTTTATACTGACCATAACGTAGAGTTCTTGCATGAGCTCGGTAATTGACGATAAAGCCCTTTTCATTAATAAAATGAGTTTTACACATCATTTGAATGTCAAACCTTTTCCTACTGATGTTATATATTAAATAGAATATTTTGAGCATTCAAGACTGATAAAAATCTCAAAATTTTATAAACATCTTAAATATCGTCAAATACCGACTTTTACGCAAATTAGGCGCATAGTATGGTTTAAAACCATATTTAACGCCTAAGACTTGTTACCTACTGATTTTATAAATAAATTTCTACACTTTAACAGTAAGTATAAGTCTTGAATTCAGATTTCCAAATTTGACGTTAAAAGCATATGTGAAATGACCAAAATGCCCATACGGTGCATAGTTTGGCCATAATTGATAAACCTCACATATGTATGATATCTTACTGATGTAACTTGATAAAATAAATACTTTTACTGAATATTTTAGACCAAAACCTCATTTTTCTATTAAACCTCTTTTATAAATTTTAAAATGACCAAATTACCCTTTCGGGGCTTAATTTGGTTTTAAATTCATTTGGGGTATAATTGTTGATATCCTACTGATTAGGGGTGAGCATGGTGCGGTTTGGTGCGGTTTTAGCATAAAACCGCAACTCATACCGCGAGGTGCGGTTTTTATTTTTTTAAAACCACATGTTGCGGTTTTTTTGCGGTACGGTTTTTGCGGTTTATTTGCGGTTGCGGTTCGGTTTCGGTGCGGTTTCGGTTTTAATAGTTGAATACATCTAAAAAAACTCTCAGCAATACTTGAATACATAAAAAAAAACTCTCGGTTTTAATACTGGAATACATCTAATACTTGATGGTAATTAGAATATAATTTTTGGAGTGCTAATTTAATGGGCTTGTACTATCAAAAAAAAAACTCTCGGTTTTAAATTAGGGAAATGAAGGGAAAGGTACGTAGGTTTCTTTTTTATCAAAAGGTTATTGGGTTGAAAGTTGGGCTGTTTGGAGTGCTAATTTAATGGGCTTGTAACTAGTAGGTTAACATCATTTTTTTTTTTAGAGGGAGCAGACGATAGTTAACTTAACAAAGTCAAGTCTGTACGTTTTTTTTTAACAAACACAGATTATATAATATATAGGGAATTTTATATTTAAATCTTTAAGTATATTATATATATATATATATATATATATATAATAATTTTGCGGTGCGGTTTCGGTTTTTTGGTGCGGTTTTTAAAGCTAAAACCGAACCGCACCATACCTTTGCGGTTTCGGTTTTTGCGGTTTCGGTTTTTGCGGTTTTTGTGTCGGTTGCGGTTTTGCGGTTTCGGTTTTTACGGTTTTTGGTGCGGTTTCGGTTTTCGGTTCGGTTTTTGCTCACCCCTACTACTGATATCATAATATATTTTAAGCATAATGACTTATGGAACTCGTACATGACTCATCCGGTTACCCGTTATGCATATACGAGTTTAGTACGGTTTATGTAACTAGTTTGCATAAATTAGCCGAAACGGGTCAAACCTTATCATTTTTACTTCAAAATACAGAATGTATTTAGTTTAACCATTTTATACAAGTCTTCGTACTTGTTGGGTATAAATTACATTCCAATCCGGTCACCGCTTAATCTTGCGTTTTGTACCGTAAAACTTTCTTTAAAACTAACCGGTCTAAGTTACAACTTAAATAAGACCCGTTAGGAATCTAATAGGTTATTAAAACCTTCGTTCCAGATTAGGAGCCCAGTAAAAGCTATCTGCACTTGCTAATTAGAATATACATCTGAGTATAATTTACATTTAGCTCAGGTAAATACTTTTAACTTATTTTCCCTTATACGGGCTTGGGATACAGTATTATAATAATACCGCTTGGTCGGGTATGAAATCATTTAATTGGATCGTGATTAATAAATTGCATAACCCGTTTTAATCTGTTTTGTTTGATGTAGAGCCTTTGGGGGGGTTAATGACCCGTGTCCTGGATATCCTCGGCTCATTCATTAGAAATGGCCACGACTTAAGCATGGGGTGTAGGCATACACCTGACAATTGCGTATGTAAAACGGTATCTCACTCGTGAGGAAACTTCTTGTGGGCTTATACTAGTGGTGTGTCTATTAATCTTGTCTCGGCTCTTCTAATCGGGACCTGAACGTACGATAAACATATAAATCTGTATACAAGATTATTTTTAATAATTGTCCCAAGTTATAAAAGATTTTATGCCTTGTGCATCCAAACCAATTTTATAAACACTTTTCAAAAGAGTCAGTTAATTGTATTTACCAGTGTAAACTGACGTATTTTTCAAAAAGATTAAGTGCATGTACTACGCGTAATGGGCTGGAAGCTCCTGAGTGTTAGATCACGAGTCTTGCAAACTCTTAATACTTAAAGTCTGTTGAACCATATTTATTTTCTGTTTTTGATCCGCCTGTGGATCCATCTACAACCGTTGTGTAATATTTTATTATACTTTCAATCCGGTTTGTATTATTATTACTTTTAGACTTCCGCTGTGCATTAAACTGTGATTAATTGACTATGATGATATCAACTACGTCACGATACTCCCCACCGGGCCCACCAGTAATACGTGGAAATATCGGGGTGTGACAATCTCATTATTAAAATGGCCATCGTTACAATTCTTATAGTCAATCTTGTCATTACAAGTGTCTCAATTAGGTCCATCATTACATTTACGATGATCACATTCACTTTTGGGAATGGAGTAGATCCAAAACAAGCTTCATAGCTTTTCATTATTTACTCGGTCACATGAGTATAAAATCATTTCTTTTTTTCATAACTCTTATAATGATATTGCTACTTTAGGAGCATATGTCTCAAGTGTGACAAATGAAAATAATTTAATCGATTTTTCCTTGTAAATAATGTTCTCTTTGCTTACCATCAATTGAGAAGTAGTTGAGTTGTACAAGATTTATCAATCTTATATCTTACCACCTTTATAACGATCATTGTATAGTTATCACATTATTAAAATGGTTGATCTCATTACATGAGCATCATAACAATTTCCTCAATTACCGTGATTACGAACTTTACACCAAGTATTATATCATCACATTCACTTCAAGGAATGAATTATAATCAAACAACTATCATGGTGACATCATTACAATTTTCTTAGTTGTGTACATGATCTTCACCTTTGCACTGGTCATTATATCATCACATTCTATTCAAGGAATGGATTATAGCCATACAACATTCATGGTGGCATCAACACAATTTGCTTAGTTATTATATACATGATTGCGACCTTTACATTGGTCATTATATCGTCACATTCACTTCATGAATGAATTAGAATCACACAACTTTCGTGGTGGTCGTTTCAAACCTTACATATTATTTAACAATCTTGCTTCTTCAAAAGCATATTTGAGGTTTGACAATGGAAATTGTTTTGTTCACTTGGCATTAAAAATATTCTCATCACATAACATCAATTGAGAAGAAAATATATGGCTAGATCATTAAGATTTAATTATCAGTCTAAGGTCTTACAAGCTTCCATAAATTTAATAAGCTTTAGGGAGTTTCTCACTTTGGGTGACATATAATAAATGAATCTTGATCACAATTCAGTTGTGTTTATAACATACGATCATATACCACAACTTTGATCGTTTTGATGGTCTTTTCAATACTAATAACATGTGGGACACAATGTATGCATAAAGTTGCATTATGAAATGCACGACTTTATAACATGTCACACTATCAAATGCGGTAAAGTATAACTTTAAGAAACAAGATAATATATTTCATTAATTACAACAGAATATATATAATAAAATTATATTTTATTAATTACAAGAGAATATATATATAATAAACTTATCCCGATATGCTAACCTTATTTTTATGGAAAGAGTTGGGTCCCTTTCTCTAAACATATCTACACCCATCAATAAATATCTATGTTCCAGTTCTCTCATATACAAACAAAATAATAGTTTGGGCAAACATTTAATCGTTATCATACATTTTCCTAAATTGTCTAATAATGAACATTTTCTTTTATTAATGATTAGATAAATGGTATGACAAGTTCTTATCATATAAGGATTAACCAACTATCCATAAAAAATTAACGTTAAATATATCTAACAAGTAATTGGCTCAAAGGTTATGTCAAATATCATAACTAAAAAAATAACAAAATACATGTATTACTTTTGAATATCATTAACTTCATATACAACATCTTGAGATATAATTTTCTACGAATTTTATATTGCAGTTTTGAAATCATTATCTTTTAGTTTAAATAAACTACGACTCAACAGGTAAACCACGTAATTTTCTATAAAATAGTTAGCCAAATATGTTAAATTTTCTTTATAAAATATACTCAAAGGTAATAATGTAAGAATATAAAAGTTACCCAACAACATGATTTGTTGTTTGCTGTAACAAAATATTAAAATATTTAATCACAAGTATCAATAAAATCATAAAATTGTTTTCGTTATTCAAGCCAATTAGTTAAATTTCAACATAAAATTGTATTTGTAACACAAGTATATTTGTTTCTTTATCACATTCATTTGAATTGATTATGTTAATCTTTTTTGTAAAAACTTGAAATAAGAATGGAAAAAACATTTAAACTTTACAACCATTGCTTTTATCTTACGCGTCTAAATCTAAAAAAATAAAACTTTCATGATTAAATATTAGTTTTATTGTTCAATCGCACCTTGTACGTTATATTGTTATCAACTTTAGTTGAGTTTAAATCTAAATAAAATGCAATAGACAAATGACACAATTAGATTGCATTAACTATTATCAAAGTTGAAGAGCAAGATTGGGTTTTATCTCAAATCAATTTACAAATCTTAAACAATTTTTTTCTATTTATATCTGATTTTATATTTCATTAAAAATTATAAGACCATGTAATATGATTGTGAAGGTTTTATCCACATAATTCTGACCAGGAAAGTAACACATGTAATATTGAAAGGAATTCAAAACAGGATTCAAACCAACCAAAACAAGAAATGTTCGTGATTTTATTTTGAAACCCACAACCGAGATCATATACAACCGATTAATAGTTTGAGTTTAGTAAAGTCAAATATTATAATAATAGACACATATAAACAACAAGAGTATGCACTTGAATCTTATCAACAGAGAACAAAATCAAGAATGCAAAGGGATATACCTTAAGATGTTATAATCCAATCCAAAGCAATCGTGCTGATAACATGTTGTGAAACAACGGCCTAATAGCAACATCTAATATGTAAAGGATAATATAGAGAATATAGAGAGAATGAGAAGTATAGAAATTGAGAGAATTCTTATTCATTGAGTGTGTAATACCAATTACATAAACCTCTATTTATAGAGGTTTAACATTAATACAAAGGTAATCAATAGATGAAGGTTACATATGTGGAGAGTCACAACATTATGATGCATTCATAACAGGTAAGAAATAATACTAAGGCTAGATTGGAATTGTCGAGAACAATACCTGACCCACCTGTGTCAGAATCACAACGAAGCTCCATACTTTGACCATAGATTAACTCATGAAGGTTGTATCAAATAAACAAATTATGAATCATTTTGTGACATTTTACTTTTAATAATTGCTCAAAAAATATAACTCGTTAAGAGTCTTTACCCAGGCAACCAACCTTTGTGATTGTTGTTTAGGAGCTAATGACGAAGAAAACTTGATTGTTTAATTTTGGCGAGGTGAGACTGAACGTATCATTAGGTGTTAACCACATGAACGGAAATTGTAGCTTACTCTAGAAAAAATAACTTTATGTGTATTTATAGAACATTTATAGATAACAAAATTTATATATTTTTTTTGAACAACGGTTCTTAGATTTTATAGGATAAGTGCATGATTTAATTTTAAAACAAAAACATTTTGGTTATGAGACACATACCTTAACCATCATGATATATTTCTTTAAAATTTAATGTTTTATTCATTTACAAATATATTATCGTAATTTATATATATATATATTTTTATTTATTGTCATGTTTATTAGGGATTTAATTATTTATATATTTTTTTTATTTTATAGTCCTTAATAATAGAAATGTAGTTTTTTTATTTACTTAGTTTATATAATATTTTGAAATAATTTCTCTCCAAAACTTTGATAGTTAGATCGTGGGGTATGGTGGGCGGGGGTTTGGGGCATGGGTTGACACGTGGCTTGGGGGAGCAGAGCTGGGCTGACCCACATTTAAGACGGTATGGTGGGGCGGGGGTTTCGGTCGTGGGATTGGTGGACTTCGCTGGGCTGACCCAAATAGCCAAACCGCTGGGCTATTTGAATATTTTTCAAAGCAACAAATTTAATTTTTTTAATATTTTTAAATAAAGAAAATTACATAATAATATTCCTAACGTTTATATTTGTTTTTTATCTCTTCTCTCATCTCCAAGACTAGTTGCAACTCGTCACCCTCTAGGTGATCAAATGGCTGGGATAGAAATTTCAAATCATCCCGTCTTTGTTTCAGGGCATCTCTAGCATCTTTGTTCTTTCGAAGTTCGGCCCTTTGTTGTTGGAATACGTTGAATGTATCTAGCTTGCATGCAATGTCATCCAACTGATCGCTGTATATTCCCCTACGCGAGCCCGAACTCCCAGCTGAAGGCGATGCCGTATCCGATCTTGATTTTTGAGCGCGCCTTTTTGCGGCATCTCTTCCATATTCAGACCGGTTTGGCGAATCATCCAAAAGGTCCTCAAACTCTTGATCTCGTGCATCAGATTGGGCTTGGGACGAGGCCCTTGACCTTTTGGAAGACGTGTTCGATTCGCTACCACTGGGGATATTCGCCCACTTTGGATGGAACTTACAAATCTCCCAACAATACATGAAACTGAAGTCGGTCCCCACATTTTTTTGAATGTAACCAAAGCATTCGTCACAATGTCGGCTTCGGTTTCACCACTTTTAGGTTTTGCTTTGCTTTATTTAAATAACCACTAAATTTTGTAAGTTGGCCGCTTATCTCGCTCCACTTCGAGGATAAGCTATCGTTTTCACGATAAGCCTCCCTTCCCATTTCTTCATGGAATGCTCTACTACCCGCTTCCCACGAATGGCTTCGATGTTGAGAATTTCCTATTTTAATAAAAACAAAATTTAATATATTACAAAGTTATATAAAAAATAACCATAAATATTAAATAAAATTAGGGATACAAAATATTTAAGAATACCTAAACTTGGATGTTGAGATTGTTGACACCAAGCCCTCGCCAATGCACGTTCTTCATTAACGACCCATTTTTGTTGTTTTCGTTTGACGGTTTCAAGTGCTTTCTCCGCCTCGGTTTTTTCTTATGACTTCTCTTTTTGGAAACTATTGAGGCGGAAGGACCATCGTTGGGTGGATGAGTTTCGGGGACGGTTTCGGTTTGTGAAAGGTCGATGGAGGTTGGTGAAAGGTTGATGGGCGATTGTGTAAACGGGGTAGGTATCGAATCGTCGGTGTGTGGGAAGTTAGTAAACACACGACCACCGATATACGATGCATAACTCGCTTCAAGGGGCATAGGGGAGTGTATGAAAAATGGACGAGGCATTGGACGAATGGGTGGTGGGCTAGGATTATTTTCTTGGAACCCAAACGGGTTGTTCGGGTCGTAAACACGATTATGAGGATGCATTTTCGGTTTTGTAGAATGAGAATTGAAGATGATTATAGAAGATATTGTGGTTGAATGTGGTAAAAATAGGAATTGAAGTGTGATATTTATAGTGAAAAAATAATTTTTTTTTAACATAGCCGTTGGCCAACGGCTAGTGATGTGGGGTAAAATACACATATTTGTCCCGTGTAAATTGTATAATTATTATATAGTTTTTATTTGTTTTATTTAGTTTTTAGTAGTATACTATATTATCTTTTTTTTGGCAGGTCCTGGTGCAAATGAAGCGAAAAAGAGTAATATGGAAATAACCAGCCAGTTGGGCAGAGTGAGACGCCAGAAACCGAATTGAAATTGCCATTATTTTTCTTGATTGGCCCAGACCCACTTACCTCTATATTTTTAAAACAAAAGCCTACATTGTTAAAAATGGAGTTCAACAAAATAAGAAAAGAAAGAATTGTTTTTTTTGGGCCTGATCATGTCCAGCGAATTTTCTAAGAAACATGGCCATGGGTTTTGAAGTATTATTTAATATATGTTATGTTAATATCATATATTAAAAACCTAAAAACCTTTGGAGGTGATAATTGACCTGTGCCTAGAAGGCGTGAATAGTGGGCTGCAATTTATTAGAGATATTATTTATTGTTTTGGCGTACAAGAAATCAAGGGCATACGGCAATAAGGTGGAGAACAAGTTACGAACAGAAGACATCAGACGTGCGCGATCAAAAGGGACGAATTTTAGAGGTGGGTTTTAGCAAGGGTCGAAGGCCATGAATCATTGGAGACAAGTGGGAAGCTTAGAGATCAAGGAATTTACGGGTTCTACCTTTAGATTTCTTTTATTTTCTGGTTTCTTGTTTTTATTCAATGAATTCTTGTTTGAACAACCTTGCTTTGTTTCCGTTTATTAACATGCTCGGCTAAACTTTTAAGCCACCTAGACTTGATGAATGGATTAATATGAAGTTTTTACCTTTTTCATTATTTGCATGAATATTATGGATTGATTGTGTTTAGTAAAGAGTTTGTTTTATTGATTTGATGCACATGCGTACTTTAACTTGGTTTATTATTGTCATTTGCTTCGTATGATTCTTAGTGATGGTCTATATCACAACATAGAGTCATATTAGGGTTTAGGATTTTGGTGAATGTCTATATCACGTAAGAAATCTTAACTCTTTAAGGAGAAATTGCGCAATAACCCCTAGAAGTAATTGTTAGTAATTTGCTAGGTTTTAGTGTTCTGCTAGTCCTAATACCCGGAAAGTGAGGGGCTATTGGTAGGTCATACCCGGCGAATTGCTTTAGATAGTCCTTGGAAAAGGTCGTGTCTTAGTTGACCTGTCGGTTTTATTAATCTATCAAGTCAAGTTTAATAACTCAAACTACCCTAGATCTATGATTGGAAAAGAGTAGGTCAACATTAGGGTACTTACACAATAATTAGACAACTGGAAAGGCGTCTAATAACCGGTAGGATTAACAGCTTAGGTAGTTCCACAGGTTTCTCCTTGAGAAGGGTCGAGGGGCTTAGTTGGTTCTTAATAGGTTTAGTACTTTAAGATCCCGGTTCCATAATTCATGCACTTAACTTAATTGGTAATTCTTTAAAGTCAATCCAGGATTCTAGTCTAGGTGGTCTCGTCTCTCATACAAGAATCGTCTTTGTTGTCCTTCGTATTTAGTCTAGTTTTAGTTAATTAATTAGTTTAAATAGATTTCCTTAGTTTTTCCGTAACCCCCAATCAACAGTTAGAGTCCGTGTCAATCTAGGTCTAGATAGAGTCTAATTAGCGTAATCAGAGAGTCTCGTGGGTTCGATACTCGGACTTACTTAGGCTATACTGCATTGACCGGTACACTTGCCGGTGGTGTGGTCTAGGTTTTAGAGAGTCTGTTTTTATAAATTTAAAACTTAGAGTGTCTAATTTAGGGTTAAAATCAGTTAGTTTAATTAGACCACTTTTAGTACATCAAGTTTTTGGCGCCGTTGCCGGGGACTCTTGGCGATTGCATTTATTAACTTTGATTAGACCTAACTGAAAAATCCGTGCCACTTGTATAGTTGTGTAATTTTTTTTTAGTTAGTTTTTTTTTCTCTCTACCTTGTTCTGCTCTTTCTACTGTCTTAATGGCAGGTGATCCTATTGACCTGGATGTCTCTGATGATGAGTCTTATCCCACCGAACCAATATGGGATTTGTCAGATGAAGAGGATGAGGAAAGTGAAGATGGTCTATTTTGGGATAGATAATTTGCGGATGAGCTAGAGGGTTTGCACGTAGATGGAGAGGTAGGTACGTTTGATCCGGAGGGGGACCTTGCATACTTAGAAGCATTACTTGCAGGAAACCCAATGACAGACATCAAACAAGATGAAGTGGTGGTGGAAGAGGAAGACCACCACAGCTGGCCCATGGTACTGATAACGAATGCGAGTAAAAATTTAAAACCACGGGAGGAGGCAATGAGAAGAACACCTGGGATCGTGATTCGGTGGCTATTGCCAGGTAAATTCAAATTTTGGTGTTTTAACCCGGTTAAATATTTAAAATTCTTTTATAATTCCACTACAAAATTTTTAAATGTTTATGAGAAACGGGTGGAATTAAATGGATTAGACCGGGTTCAAGTCAAGGAAAAGCCTCCTGATTAAATTCAAGTGTGGGGAGGTTTTGTAGAGTTTGTATTTTGAGTCTTAGTTAGTAGTTTTTGAGTCAGTTTTTGTGTCGAGTCGGTACTGCTTTGGTTTTTGCTTGTTTTTGTTTATGTAGGTTTGAATATGTACCACCCGTACTCAATCTCCATTCGGGTGATTTTGGAGCTGCTTATCAAATTCCAGGCATTTATCGAGTGTACTAGTCAGTGTCAAAAGCTGATCGCGAATGAAATGCTATACGATCGAGTTGGATTGGACGAGACCGTGGGAGCTTACGTGTTATTAACCAGCTAAGTCCTTTCCGATTTGCCCTTTGTTTTTTATTTCTTATTTATTTTAGTCCTTTGAGTCGGTTTCCATCCTACATTGAGGGCAATGTGGAGTTTAAGTGTGGGGATGAGAAACTATCGTTTAGTGTATAGTTAGTAGAATCTTGAGTCATAAAAAGTCAAAAAATACAAAAAAATTAAAAAAAATTTGAAAAATCCAAAAAAATTGAAAAATCAGAAAAATGTCATTTGAAATGAGAAGTTTGCATATTAATACGGAAAATGATAGAAAAGATGAGTTTTATTCGGGATCAAATAATAATAATATGAGATTAAAATAAATCAAGCTTGTGTCTAGTTAGGGATATGTGAATAGGCCCGGGTTTGGTTTTAGGTCCCTTTGAGTTAATATACCTTAATTGTCGGTCTACTAGTGGGTTCTCATATGGGAAAAATGGGAAATTGAAACCGCCAATAAGAGTATAAGGGACACCGTTATAAGTTAAAACCGCTAGAGTTTGTGATCATAAAAAAATATAGAAAAAAATTAGAAAAAAAAGAGCTAGAAACTGAATGAAAGTAGCGCATTTCTATGTAGTCTGGGTTGGGGATAGTGAATTTACAACCGGATTACCGCTAGGGTGTGTGAAATCGACCTTGCAAAGAAAAGTAAAAAGTACCGAAACCTAAGTAATCCGAGTTGTGGATAGCGACTCTACAGCCGGAATACCTCTTGGTTAGGGAAAGCAACGTCTACGCTCATTGAAAAATAGAAAAAAAGGAAAGAAAAGCGAAAAAAATGGAAAAAGAAAAAAATTTTGATTGTAAATTCTCTTGGTTTTGATATAAGACGGTTGGGAATTGGTACAATGATCGTTCCCTTAGTTCTATAAGTTTGAGGCGGGAGTAGGTGAACTGTAGATTCTAGTGTGAGACCCTAGGTAGATTGACTGCACTTAAATTAAATTCACATGATAAGGGCTTGAGATTGG
This sequence comes from Helianthus tuberosus, assembly GCA_030545235.1. NCBI lineage: Eukaryota > Viridiplantae > Streptophyta > Magnoliopsida > Asterales > Asteraceae > Helianthus > Helianthus tuberosus. Next base: position 71,649,498 of record CM060366.1, read on the forward strand.
ATTCGGGTTTAAAGGGACAATTATATGTGCAATCGCGGCTAACGCAAGTTTTGGTTTTAATAAAATATAAATAAGTTTTTGACCCGAGTATTTATCTATCTCTGATTCCGTTGCATAATTCTTTTTCGGGGACGAAAAAAGGTTAAGTGTGGGGATATTTGATGTGGGGTAAAATACACATATTTGTCCCGTGTAAATTGTATAATTATTGTATAGTTTTTATTTGTTTTATTTAGTTTTTAGTAGTATACTATATTATCTTTTTTTTGGCAGGTCCTGGTGCAAATGAAGTGAAAAAGAGTAATATGGAAATAACCAGGCAGTTGGGCAGAGTGAGACGCCAGAAACCGAATTGAAATTGCCATTATTTTTCTTGATTGGCCCAGACCCACTTACCTCTATATTTTTAAAACAAAAGCCTACATTGTTAAAAATGGAGTTCAACAAAATAAGAAAAGAAAGAATTGTTTTTTTTGGGCCTGATCATGTCCAGCGAATTTTCTAAGAAACATGGCCATGGGTTTTGAAGTATTATTTAATATATGTTATGTTAATATCATATATTAAAAAGGAAAAATTACAAGTTTTGTCCTTTATCTTTATAGTACTTTACAGGCGGTGTCCTTTTTTTCAAATGTTGACAGGCGGTGTCCTTTAGTAGGTATTTTGTTGCAAGTTTTGTCCTTTACACCCAACTCAGTTAAAAAACTCAGTTAATTTGTGGCACATGATAAGCACATGAGGGTAATTATGTCTTTCTATGTTATATCTTCTTCCCCCTGGTTATATCTTCCTCCACTCTTCTCCATAAACCCTAATTTCCTCCAATCTTCTCCATCTCTTCTCCATCTCTTTCTATGTTATATCTTCTTCCCCCTGGTTGTTCATCATCACCATCGATTCATGCCCACCGTAGGTGAACGGAGGGGTAGTGGGTGAACGGAGGGTGGAGATGACGACGATGATGTTTTGAAGACGAAGGTGGAGGTGGCCGATGGCGGCGCTGGTTCGTTTGAAGACGATGATGTTTTGAAAACGATGATGTCTTGAAGATGAAGGTGGAGGTGGCCGACGATATTGATGATGACACGAGGGTGGAGATGACGACGATCTGTTCAATCGTTTCCCCCAATTTGGATCCTAGGGTTTCGGGCAATCCCGATCTGGTTCGTTTCTTGCTGCCGTTTCTCCGATCTGAAACAGTTTACATGATTCGACGAAGTTTTTGAAGTAGCATACTGATTTTGTGTTATTTTAGCTTCTAGTTTACCATCGATTCATGCCCACCATTGATTCATGCCCACTGCGGCTCGGGTGGAGGTGAACGGAGGGGTAGTGGGTGGTTGATGTGGCGGCGCTAAGGCGGTGAAGATGGTGGTGAACTGCCGTCGTTGTTTCTGGTCTTCAGGTGCGGCGCCGTAGGGTGGAACATCTGGTCTTCTGATTTAAACGATGAAGGGTGGAACATTAGATGGTGGTTTCGGTTAAACGATGAAATTGGTGATTGATGAAAATTGGGGGAAATTGGAGTTGTACATTAGATGGTTCAAAGGAAGGATGTTGATGAAATCGGCGATGTAATTGGAACATTAGATGGTGGTTCAAAGGAAGGATGTTGATGAAATCGGCGATGTAGATCTGTAAAAGAGTTGTACATATCTGTTCATATCATTATGAGTAGATAAGTTCATACATTTGCTTTTGGTTTACATCAGGTTCTTATCCTCATGAATTTTCAATTGTTGTAATGGAATTAGTCCTTAATTTAAAGTTGCCGGTGGTGGTTGATGATGGCAGGTGGTGATTAATAATAATAATAATAATAATAATAATAATAATAATAATAATAATAATAATAAATCTTAAAAAATGTTTTGTTTTAGGAAAAATTACAAGTTTTGTCCTTTAAATAAGTAAAAAGACTAAACTACCCTTGGGTAATCAGATTTAACAAAAAAATCTAACTAGGTTAGGCTCAAAGGACAAAACTTGCAACAAAATTCCCTATAAAGGACACCGCCTGTAAAGTTTTGAAAAAAAGGACACCGCCTGTAAAGTACCCTAAAGATAAAGGACAAAACTTGTAATTTATCCTATTAAAAACCTAAAAACCTTTGGAGGTGATAATTGACCTGTGCCTAGACAACGTGAATAGTGGGCTGCAATTTATTAGAGATATTATTTATTGTTTTGGCGTACAAGAAATCAAGGGCATACGGCAATAAGGTGGAGAACAAGTTACGAACAGAAGACGTCAGACGTGCGCGATCAAAAGGGACGGATTTTAGAGGTGGGTTTTAGCAAGGGTCGAAGGCCAGGAATCATTGGAGACAAGTGGAAAGCTTAGAGATCAAGGAATTTACGGGTTCTACCTTTAGATTTCTTTTATTTTCTGGTTTCTTGTTTTTATTCAATGAATTCTTGTTTGAACAACCTTGCTTTGTTTTCGTTTATTAACATGCTCGGCTAAACTTTTAAGCCACCTAGACTTGATGAATGGATTGATATGAAGTTTTTACCTTTTTCGTTATTTGCATGAATATTATGGATTGATTGTGTTTAGTAAAGAGTTTGTTTTATTGATTTGATGCACATGCATACTTTAACTTGTTTTATTATTGTCATTTGCTTCGTATGATTCTTAGTGACGGTCTATATCACAACATAGAGTCATATTAGGGTTTAGGATTTTGGTGATTGTCTATATCACGTAAGAAATCTTAACTCTTTAGGGAGAAATTGCGCAATAACCCCTAGAAGTAATTGTTAGTAATTTGCTAGGTTTTAGTGTTCTGCTAGTCCTAGTACCTGGAAAGTGAGAGGCTATTGGTAGGTCTTACCCGGCGAATTGCTTTAGATAGTCCTTGGAAAAGGTCGTGTCTTAGTTGACCTGTCGGTTTTATTAGTCTATCAAGTCAAGTTTAATAACTCAAACTACCCTAGATCTATGATTGGAAAAGAGTAGGTCAACATTAGGGTACTTACACAATACTTAGACAACTGGAAAGGTGTCTAATAACCGGTAGGATTAACAGCCTAGGTAGTTCCATAGGTTTCTCATTGAGAAGGGTCGAGGGGCTTAGTTGGTTCTTAATAGGTTTAGTACTTTAAGATCCCGGTTCCATAATTCATGCACTTAACTTAATTGGTAATTCTTTAAAGTCAATCCATGATTCTAGTCTAGGTGGTCTCGTCTCTCATATAAGAATCGTCTTTGTTGTCCTTCGTATTTAGTCTAGTTTTAGTTAATTAATTAGTTTAAATAGATTTCCTTAGTTTTTCTGTAACCCCCAATCAACAGTTAGAGTCCGTGTCAATCTAGGTCTAGATAGAGTCTAATTAGCGTAATCAGAGAGTCTCGTGGGTTCGATACTCGAACTTACTTAGGCTATACTGCATTGACCGGTACACTTGCCAGTGGTGTGGTCTAGGTTTTAGAGAGTCTGTTTTTATAAATTTAAAACTTAGAGTGTCTAATTTAGGGTTAAAATTAGTTAGTTTAATTAGACCAATTTTAGCACATCAGCTAGCCCAACGGATAGCTCAACGGCTAGTTTTCTTTGGCCATTGACAGCCCGCCATGTCACCTTGCTTCTCCCACCCCACGCCCGGCTTGAAACCCAAGCCCCAAGGGCCACGCCCCGACCCAAGCCCACCCGGGGTGGTGGCTTGGGCGTTTTCCCCCAACCCAAGCCCCATACCCCATAGTCTTAAGAGAATGACGTAGGAATCTAAGATTCTTTATTAGCTAACATATATTATCAAAAGTTATAAGGCTAGATGGTTTAGGCTAGCGTCCTCGTCCTGCTCGGATCCATAATGCCCTCATTTACACCTTTCCGTCGATGCCAAAGAAGGGGTGTCATGGTGTGTTCCTTGAAACCATTAGCGGGCGTGAAAAGAGATGTTGAGGGGGGGGGGGGGGGGGGGTTCACCATCCGTTTAACCGCCAACCATCATCGATGACATGGGCTTTATATGAGTGCTAGACAGTTAACAATGAAGCTCCTGTCCAGTTGACGTTGAAATGATGCTTACGTGTCGTAATAAAACTCCCAGAGGCTTTATCATAAATCATATAAGCTAATAACAACCACTCTTTAATAATTAAAATATGAATTCTACATAATTTTTGTATTCTCAAGTTTAAATAAACATGATTCCTTAAAGTAATGAATAATAAACTATTATAAATGCGATAATTATTAATTTTTTTTTATTTTGTTAAAATTTTAGATTAAAAAAAGAAACAGAAGAAGGAAAAGACGTGTAAGAGAAATGGGCTTGTGAGTTGGGCGGCTTGTTATGATGGGGGTCGACGTGGCCGTCTTGAAATCGTGGCTCCTCAACCGTCCACGCTGTATCTTCATTCGCCACTTGATACGAAGCTTTAAATGATTTAATCAGTATTTTTAATTTAACTAGAATTTTGAACCGCCTTGTGTTGTGACGGTGTTGAAACTTAAAGTAACTCAAATTTGTATCGTTAAATATTTGATCCGACTCGTTTCTGAACAAAACTTATCTCAAAACATAGACCAACTAAAAACATATATATATAAAATAAGCATGAAACCATATTATATTTGACAAAACTCATTTCCGAGAAAAATTTACGTTAAAACGTAGACCAACTTAGATTTATACCGAAAAATATTTATAAAAACACGTAAGCAAATATTAGGGCTGGCAATTGGTAACCTGTAGGTAACCTGCTAAGACACGATAACAGAAAAGTACACCATGTGATTTTTTACGTTTTTAAAAATAATCAAAATTTGAAAGTTATGATCCATTATTTCTCCTTCTAGGTGCATAAAATATACATTTGTCTTATAGACATTGGATATAAATTAGTTAAACGAGTCGTATTCATGTTTAAAATTTTTATTGCTCGCGTTATCAGATACCTGTTAAACCTGCTAAGACACGATTTGCCAGCCCTAGCAAATATTTTAAGTTAAAGATTGGTATCGTGAGTTGCGGTGGCGTTGAAACGTAAACTAAGTCAAAACTTATATACCACCAAGTGAAAATATATTATATTTGACCTTACTCGTTTTCGAACAAAAATTATGACAAACGTAGACCATTTACATCAAAACATAAACTAACTTGGATCTATACCGATACGTACTTATAAAAAAAGCATGTAAGATTATAATGTTTTTTTATGTTAAAAGAGTGGTACTGTGCTTGGTAGTCTTGAAACATAAAGTAACTCGAATTTATATCACCTAGTGAAAACGTATCATATATGACAAAATGTAAAACAACTGAAAACATAAAAAAAAAGCACGTAAAACTTAAGGGGAAAATTGGTTTTTAATAAACCAACCTTTGTCCCGATGGTAAATAATAATCTTACCTACGTAATTGGTATACAATAATCCTACCTATCAACATGTTGGTATTCAATGAACTTCCGTAATTTTTTTTTAACTGAAGTTAGTTTTTAAGTTTTATTTATTACACAAACAGTCCCTGTAGTTGTATTTTACTAGTTTTAACTATTTTAAAACTAGTAAATTACAGTACCTTGAGGTTTTTTTGTTTTATAAAATACTTAAAACTAGTAAATTACAACTAAAAGGATTTTTTTGCGTAATAAATAAAACTTAAAAATTAACTCCAGTTAAAAAAAATTAACGGAAGTTCATTGAGTACCAACATATTGATAGGTAGGATTATTGTATACCAATTACGTAGGTAAGATTATTATTTACCAACGGGACAAAGGTTGGTTTATTAAAAACCAATTTTCCAACTTAAGGGTGGTTAAAATGAAAAAGAAAAAAGCCAAAAACAAAATAGTAAATCATTTAAAAAAAACAAAAGAGTAAATTACTTTTTTGACGCCGTGTATTTTAATTGTGTTAACCATTTAAGTTCAAATTTAAAAGGTTTAATGTCTTGAATCTCTAACCACTCATTTTATAACATTTTAAGTCCAACTTTTTAACACTTGGACTTTGATTTTGGACTCAAATTGTTAAAACCACTAAAATACAGGGACTCAAAACATTATAAAATGCACGGTTAAGGTCTCAGATTTTAACCTTTTTGATTTTGAACTTAATTGTTATAGGCTTGGAGGAGGTCACCATGCTTATGATTTGAGGAGCTAATCCCCAAATGAAGCGTTCAATTCTCTTGAACTCAGGAGTGACCATGTAAGGTACCACATGCGATAAGTCATGGAACCTTTGAACGTATTCCGCTATCCTTGGACCGTCCATTTTCAAGTGCCAGAACTCGGTCTCCAATCGCTGGATTTCTGCGCGGGAACAGTACTTTTTGCGCATGAGTTCCTTTAGTTCGGTCCAGGTCAGCGCGTAGGCAGCAGCTTCGCCTAGTGTCTGTACTTGTAGATTCCACCAGGATAGGGCTCCATCTAGAAACAGCCCTGAGATATAGGTGACTTGCTGATCCAGCGCGCACTTGCTCATGCGTAGAACAGATTCGGTTTTCTCAGCCCAACGAACAAAGGCGACAGCACCTCCAGTGCCATCAAAGTTGACCGGTTTGCAGTCTAGAAACTGCTTGAAAGTGCATCCGTGAGGGGGATTGTTATTGCCTTGGTTAATACTCCCGCTCGTTCCGGGCTGAGATGCTGCATACTGTGCTATGGCAGCAGCAATGACTTGTTGTAGTTCTGCCTCAGTAGTAGGCATGCGTGTCTCACGTCTTGGCGGCATCTTCTAAAAGATGGTTTAAGTTGGTCAGGTCATAAGTAAAGTGTACGTATGTAATATCAACACATAACATCTCATGTTATCAATCACATAACATCTCATGTTATAAATAAATCACCCATATTGATAGCCTCTGCAATGGTTGAGGGCTTCGAGGTAGTAACCATACCCCTGATCTGGGGTGCAAGTGTCCAAATGAATCGTTCAATCCTTTTGAACTCCGGTTTGACTAAGTAGGGGGGCGACCCTAGATAAGTCGTGCGATCGCTGGACAAGTTCAGGAATTTCTGGTTCGTCCATTTTCAAATTCCTGAACTCCACCTCAAGCTTCTAAATTCCAGTCCTAAAACAACATTTCTTCTCAATCGTTTCCTTGAGCTCGTCCCAGCTCAGTGCATAAGCAGCGTCTGTGCCAAGGGTCTGAACCTGGAGGTTCCATTAAGAGAGTGTGCCATCTAGAAATATCCCCGAGATATAGGTAACACTCTGTTGGGGCGAACAGTTACTCATTCTTAGAATGGAGTCGGTCTTTTCGGACCAACGAACAAATGCAACGGCGCCTCCTGTTCCATCAAAGTTCAAAGGCTTGCAGTTCAGGAACTGTTTATAGGTGCAGCCAGTTGGAGGGTTATTTCCAGTAATGCCATCGTTGTACTTAGAGAGGAGGGCTTTATGTCGTGCATTTATTTGTGAGATGCGTTCTTGCAGCTCGGCTTCTGTCCTTGGCAACGTACTGGTGTTTGTGTCACGTCTGGGTGGCATTCCCTTTCGTTGAAGTGGTGTGAAGCGGGTTAGACAACGTTTCAATTGTCTATGAGGTGTATATAGCAACATAAGCCATCATGTAATCACCCAATTTCACACGCAAATATACTCACTGTATGAGTGGGGAAGTAAATTTCTGAGCCTTCACATAGGCTTGCCAATTTGGCTTGTTGCTCGTATTAGAATGAACTCGAGGCTTCATCGCCTTGGTCATTCGTGTTTAAGTTATTTCCTGCTGCATTGGTTATCATTAGCTTGACCCGCAGAGTCCACCAGGATTCCTGTGCACTACAAATCGTTATTACGTGGGCCCCCGTAATAATAAATTGTCTTGCACAGTTACCCCAAATTTTCTCTCGTCTAAGCAGATGATCAATCAAGGAGCAACAGTAGGTGCATTGGCATGAACAGGGTCATGCTCCAATGCGGGGTCTGGAGCAGCGCCTGGCTCAGGGGCCACGGCCGGCTCCGGATCAAAAACTCCATCTCAAGATCAGCTGGATCAATAAACACAGGGGGTTACAGGATCCTCCAAGGGCTGGTCCAAGTGTATGAACTCAAGGTCATGGTCTGGACCAAAACCAGGGGGAAAAGCAGGATCAACCTCAATATCGCGATCAAACTCAAAGCTGTAGGCGGGATCCGATGCAGCTGATGATGCCATATCAGGGTCGGCGTCGTGTGAGTGGTGCTGCATTCCCTGTATGTGCGAAGATGCGGATGTCAGAAACTCAAATGAGTCTGGGAATGGACATGAGTTTCCCCTACCGGAGCGTCCGCATGCAGTAGTCTAATACCAGCAGCAATAGGGCCCTGCCCTCGAATGGGTCCTCCTCCAGTAGACCGTTATCGTCGTCAGAGGCCACGTCGGGAGGGGGGGCATATCAACAACAGGATAAGCGGCAAGGGGGAAAATTCCCAGCAAGATGGCCATCAGTAGGCTCTGCTACGACTTCAGGCAGCGCAAAAGGGCTGAAAGTCGTCATCGTCTGTGCCGGTAGTATCGGAAATGTACACCTCGTGCTTCGATGAAACTATGTCGTCTGATACTATGGCCATGGGATTCGTAGTGTCCATCTTTCTAGTACTTGATGAAAGCATGACGTTTGTAACACAAACGCATATACGTATAATAATCAATCATATAATCATATAAACACGTTAGTCAGTCAAATAATCCTCCTAGTCTCACTAGCCAATTTCTCCCAGTCTTTAAGACTGCTCTATCCTCCACCTCGACCTCTTAGATCGAGCCTCGGTCCCCTTGACCGAGCCTCAGCCTTCATGACTGAGCCTACTCTTCCTAGCCTCACTAGCCAACTACCTCGGTCACCTAGACCGAGCCTCGATCCTCCAGACCGAGCCTTAGCCCTCCAAGCTGAGCCTATAATAAATCAACGTGCTCAACTACCTCGGTCACCTAGACCGAGCCTCGATCCTCCAGACCGAGCCTCAGCCCTCCAGGCTGAGCCTATAAACAATAAAATGTGCTCAACATTTGTTTGTAAAAAGTTTTGGATCTGGACTTAAGTGGTATGCAGAAAAATGTTTTCGTGAGAGCCCTAGTGATCATAGTCTAGACTCGAGAAGGAATCCTAGTTCGCTATGATCAGAGCTCTGATACCAAGCTGTCACACCCTTGCTTTGCGGAAGCGTGGTTAATTTGGTGTGACTTCTCAATACCATAGCTTAATCATAACAAAGCTATATGAAGTAAAAACATGCAAGATCATCCATTAAGTTTTGAAAACCAAATACAGTACCATTGTTTTAACGGGAACATACCCTAACAACCATAACCTTTGTTCAACAGACAATACAACTTAAAAGATAACATAAACATGGTTTAAGGATTGTGTCTTGTCCAGGAAAGAGACACATCCCCTAAACCCCGGATGACCTCGGAAACTAGTGCAGCGGAAAAACATGCCATACCGTGCCAGATCTCGTTAATTTCCTGAAATACATGTAAGTTGAAAAATCAACGATAATGTTGAGCGAGTTCATGTGTAAGTGAGTAAGTAAACCTTTGTGAGTATAAAAATAGTCGTGGTATGTAGCAAATAAGGGGACTTGTGATCACCAATGGTTTGCAAGGCCACTGATATATGTGAAGTGCAAATAGGGAGACTCAAACCTAGCAGATTTCGCCACGGCATTAGTATGTGGACAAAGTCACCCCAAGGTCCGTTTCTAGTTTGGCCTGGGGCTGGGCTCGCTACACCCAGATAGATCTACCGCTCCTGTCCCTCGGTCCCGACATGAGGACTAATGGCCTCATATTGCTCCTACCCACTCACATGATCTGAGTAATAAACCTCCTTACGCTAACCATACCGTATATAAAGTACTTGTAAACAAAGTAACATGTATTTCACCCCCGCAGTTTAAGAAAACTGAAAACAGTTAGAGAAAAGGGGGACATGAACTCACAGTGAAGCGTCTCTACCAAGTATCTCCAAATCAGAAAGCTGTGCGACGACCTACAAGTGCTAATTCTATTAGACGGACGGCCGTGCCTTAGCTTTATAGTTTAAGTTTTTGGGAAATAGTTAGACAACTATTTCGTGTTTATGTTCTGTATAAACTTGGTAGTTAAACTCCTTCCCAAGGATGGGGGATTTAATACATGTGCGTAAGTTACGTTTTTAACAATCGAGTGGTAATATAATTACCAGTGTAACTTATATAATTATGGTGAAAGCGTTCGTATTATTTTGGAATCGTTAACGTTTGTAAATATTATTTTTACTCTAAAAATAATATTCATGTATTTTCACAAAATAATCATAAACAGTGTTGTGACAATATATATTTATCACGTTAAATTTTGTGAAAATCCCACCTCCGAATATTTAATAAATAAAGTTATGGCGAAATTTATATTTCGAAAACATGTCAAAAATAATTCTAACACTTGTTGTGTAAATAATTCTAAGTGTTAGGTTTTTAGAAAAATTTCGCCAGAGTTTCCTCTGTAACTGGAGGTGGCCACGCTTTCAAGCGTATCATTTTCTTTTACCAAATCAATCTCAACAACTTCCTTATTCAATCAAACAATTTCCGACACATCAAACTAGTCGACAAGTATGTAAATCGCATAATCGCATGAACTTGTAGTTTTTCCGAAAACTATAGTGTAAATCCCATTATATTTTGTGGATCTTTATATAAAGTAATTTTGTTCTCGTAAAAACCTTGTTCTTAGAGAAATCCGTCTTTACAACTTCTCGTCATCTTTTACAAAAACGGTTATTTGTCGGATCTTTTCATTTCACAAGTGTTTACACACTTGTGGTTTATAAAATCATATTTGTTAGTGTAAGATCCGTCTTTTAGAAAAACATGGTTTCTTTAACTCTTGGTCCTTTGAAAATACCACTTGCAGATACGTAGATCTGCTAGTTTTAAACACTATTGTACAAGTTAAAACACTTTTACACAAGTAAAACAGTTTTACACAAGTTCATGTTTCGCGTGTGGTAGAGTTTCACCTTTTAACCCTTGTATTATCCAAAACAAGCTTATGTTAAGATCCATGATCTTACCAAACCGGGTTAAACGATGATCCGAGCTACCACAACATAGATCGGGTCTAAATAATCACATATTTCAAATACTACAACATTTACACAACATATATGCTATTAACCACCATTTTAAGTATTTTTAGTAGACTTTTGTTCATCATTTTGCATTTTAACGAGATTTAACCGATAAAAATCCTTTTAACCACTTTAGAATAGTTTAAATACGAGTTCTAAGTATTATACCTCTAGCTCAAGGCTAGGGAAGAATCTTGACGAAAATGGCGTGGATAAAAGCTAGATAAAGAGGTCCTTCGAACTCCGAGCGCACCAAGACTCCTAATACTCGACCTTTGATGTATGTATGATGTTGGAATGGCAAGAACCAAAACCGAAAGTATGATGGATGTGGGTGGGGGTCTCGGCCGAGAGCTCTAGAGAGCAAGAGAGAAGAGTTTGAGTGGTGAGATGGTTATGAGAAATCATGTGTGTTTAAGTTTAGTCTTATAGGCAATTTCAAGTTAATTATCCAATGGTCCTTATGCTACTTAGATACTAAACACTTAGGAATTAAATAATCAACTTAGTACAATGTGTGTCTCCCCATAGTTGGGGCCGGTTAGGAAGGGGGGGGGGGGTCTTGGTTCGAAATCAACTAGTAGTTAGGGTAAAGGTTGAGTTAAGTAGGTTAGGTTAAGTAGTTAACTCAGTTACTTGTGTGTAGTGTGTTATGACGGGTGTTAGGGTAATCAGGGACCCTAACTGGCTCAGAAAAATATAAATAGTGAGAATAACAATATTTTCATGTTCCGGGTATAGTCCGGTTGTTCGGTTGGATAGTAATCCGTTAAAGCGCTTAACAAAGCTTTAAAGTGTCGTTATTATTCTTTTTAGTGACACTACTCATTCCTGACACTTTGGAAAGTGTCTAGTGTTATTTTTCTCATGTTTTGGCACTTTATTAGTTAGCTAAAAGCTGAATTATTTTGTAAAGTGCTGAGTTTTGTACTTAGAGTACGTTTTAGGCACATCCAGTCATAGTGACTTATTCCTAGAGACGCAGTTCCACAACCCTTATATCCCTACACTCACTACTAGTGTAGCAAAACATTTCTGGCTCATACAGGCCTTAGAGGCAGTGTTTGCCTGATGCTGGCTTTATCAGCATGTTCAATAGGTTATCCGTGTATTGTGCTACTGTGCTTTTTGTGCATCATGTTTGTCACTAAGGTGCCGTATGTAAATAATGTAGTGACGATAAGTAAAGTATGATGCAAGTAAGTACATGTATCAGATATCAAGTAGCAGTTCATCAGCGAGTTCAAACAAGCACAGTAATTAAGCAGTAATTAATCTCTAATTAAGTCGTACGGATACCTGGTTTAGTGCGGGTTGTCACATTCTCCCCCCGTTAAATAAATTTCGTCCCGAAATTTAAGTGCTGCTCGTAGATGCAGGGTTCTTAGGAAAAAGGTGGGGGTATTTCTCTTTCATCCGGTCCTCACGTTCCCAGGTGTATTCAGGACCATGTCTGGCATTCCAACGAACTTTGACGAGTTTGACACTGCTCCGGCGGGTCTTGTTCACTTTCCAATCCGTGACCTCAACAGGTTCTTCAACGACGTGGAGCGTGTCGTCAACATGAATCTCGTCGATGGGAATGGCAACGTCAACTTGAGTTGGACTTTTCTTCAGGTTGGATACATGAAATGTATCGTGAACACCATTCAGTTCAGCAGGTAGGTCCAACTTGTATGCTACTAGTCCTATTCTTTCCAGAATTCTGAAGGGACCAATGTAGCGCGGATTTAACTTCCCACGCTTTCCGAAGCGTGCCACCCTCTTCCAGGGTGAAACTTTCAATAACACCATTTCTCCAACTTGGAAATCCACATGTTTCCGGTTTGGATCCGCATAGGCCTTCTGTCTGTGGCGAGCTGCTTCGATGCGTTTAAGAATTTGCGCAATCTTGTCTGTCGTCTCTTGGACGATTTCGGGACCAGCAAGCTGTCTATCACCTGCGTCAGCCCAACATAGAGGTGATCGGCACTTGCGTCCGTATAGGGCTTCGAATGGCGCGACACCAATACTGGTGTGGTAGCTGTTGTTGTACGAAAATTCGACCAAAGGTAAGTGTTTATCCCAGCTACCGCCCAAATCCATAACACACGCCCTTAGCATGTCTTCCAAAGTCTGTATCGTTCGCTCGCTCTGGCCGTCAGTTTGCGGATGAAACGCAGTGCTCAGATTCAATTGTGATCCAAACGCTTCTTGGAAGGATTGCCATATCCTAGACACAAACCTTCCGTCTCTATCAGAAATGATTGAGAGAGGCACTCCATGGCGTGCGACAATCTCTCTCATGTATATTTCCGCAAGTTTACTAGTACTGTCTTTCTCTTTGATTGGCAGAAAGTGTGCGGAATTTGTTAGGCGGTCAACTATCACCCAAATCATATCATGGCCCCTTGGCGTTCTTGGCAATTTCGTAATAAAATCCATGGAGATTTGTTCCCATTTCCACTTGGGAATCTCAGGTTGTTGCAGAAGTCCTGAAGGCTTCTGGTATTCCGCTTTAACCTTAGCGCACGTTAAACATTTGCTCACGTAAACAGCAACATCGCCTTTCATCCTAGGCCACCAATAATAATCTTTGAGATCTTGGTACATTTTATCCGCTCCAGGATGGATAGAGTACCGTGACTTGTGAGCTTCGTCAAAAATAACTTTCCTTAAATCTCCAAACAGAGGAACCCAAATCCTTTTCTCGAAGCATAACGTTCCTTCCTCGTTTGGTACCAAAAGCTTCTCCATCCCACGGAGATATTCTTCTTCAAGGTTTCCTTCTTTGAGGGCTTCTTTCTGCGCGGTTCGAATGCGCAAGGAAAGATCGGTTCGTATAATCATTTCTAAAGCTCTAACCCTTATGGGCTTGACTCTCTCTTTACGACTTAGGGCATCGGCGACCACGTTCGCCTTCCCTGGATGATACTTTATCTCGCAGTCGTAGTCGTTTAGCAACTCAACCCATCGTCTTTGCCTCATATTCAACTCCTTCTGGTTGAATATATGCTGTAGGCTCTTGTGATCTGTAAAGATTGTACACTTTGTACCATAAAGGTAGTGTCTCCAGATCTTTAAAGCAAAAACCACTGCGCCAAGTTCCAAATCATGTGTGGTATAGTTCTTCTCGTGCACTTTCAGTTGACGCGATGCGTAAGCAATAACCTTTTGGCGTTGCATCAACACACAACCCAATCCTTGACGCGATGCGTCGCAGTATACCACAAAATCATCAGTACCTTCCGGTAGAGCTAAGATTGGCGCATTGCAGAGCTTATCTTTCAATATCTGAAACGCTTCATCCTGTTTGATTCCCCAATCAAACTTCTTATCTTTCTGGGTGAGGAGCGTCAATGGTTGAGCGATTTTCGAAAAGTCCTCGATGAACCTTCTATAGTAGCCAGCCAAACCCAAGAATTGCCGAATCTCGGTTGGTGTTTTTGGCGTTTCCCAATCCTTGATCGCTTCGATCTTGGTTGGATCCACATGGATTCCATCTCCATTTACCACGTGCCCAAGGAATTGGACTTCACGTAGCCAAAATTCGCACTTGGAGAATTTGGCATACAACTGTTCCTTCTTCAGTAGCTCTAGAATGGCTCTAAGATGCTGCTCGTGCTCAGCCTTTGTCTTTGAATAAATCAAGATGTCGTCGATAAACACAATCACGAACTTATCCAAGTACGGTTTGCAAACTCTATTCATTAGATCCATGAATACCGCAGGTGCGTTTGTCCAACCAAATGGCATAACGAGGAACTCGTAGTGTCCATAACGAGTTCTGAAGGCTGTTTTCAGAATGCTTTCCTCTTGTATCCTTAGTTGATGGTATCCAGATCGAAGATCGATCTTTGAATAATAGTTCGAGCCCTGCAGTTGGTCGAACAGATCATCAATTCTTGGCAGAGGATACCTATTCTTGATCGTCAGCTTGTTCAGCTCCCGGTAGTCGATGCACATACGGAAACTACCGTCCTTCTTTTTGACAAACAGGACCGGAGCTCCCCAAGGCGAGAAGCTTGGTCGGATAAAACCCTTGTCTAACAACTCTTGAAGCTGTGTCGACAGTTCTTGCATCTCAGATGGAGCAAGTCTATAAGGTGCCTTAGCCACAGGCGCGGCGCCTGGAACTAAATCAATGTGAAACTCTACTTGCCTCTGAGGTGGCAGTCCAGGTAAGTCCTCTGGGAAGACTTCTGGGTATTCCCTCACGACAGGGATATCTTCGATCTTTGGCTCAGCAGCCTTTTTATCCACAATGTGTGCCAGGAAGGCAACACATCCTTTCTGCAAACACTTCCTTGCTTTCAAGCAGCTGATAATCCTTAACGGCGTATCACGCTTCTCTCCGTGAACCACAATTGTCTCGCCATCTTCGATTGGGATACGAACAACCTTTTCATGACAGACGATCTCTGCTTTGTTGCCTGATAACCAATCCATTCCTACCACCACGTCAAAGCTTCCCAACTGGACTGGTAGTAGATCTAAAGCAAACTCACGCTCTCCTAACTCGATCACACATCCTCTGATAACTTCATTGGCTTCAACTAACTTCCCATTGGCCAATTCGATTGAGTAGGGAATATCTAACTTATTAGCGGCTAACCCAAGCATATTCTTAAACTCTAACGATACGAAGCTATAATTGGCACCAGTATCAAACAAAACGGATGCATAGCGTTGATTTATAGGGAACGTACCAGTAACAACATTGGGGTCCTGGCGCGCTTCCCTAGCTTCGAGTTGGAACACTCTTCCACGGGCTTGGTTTAACTCTGGGCAGTTCTTCTTGAAATGTCCGATATCTCCGCAGTTATAACATCCAAGTCTTTGCCCGTTTCCACCTCCATTTCCAGCTTGGTTATTCCTTTGGTTATGATTCACAGCGCCCACTTGATTCACATTGTTGTCTCGATTCCCATTACCTCCATTGTTTCCTTGTGGGCGATTTCCAATTCCACCCCGGTTATTGTTTCTGTTTCCAAATCCTCCTTGGCCTCCCTGACCAACAGTGGCCCAACAAGAATCCTTCAAGTGGCCAAGTTTCCCACACGCTTCACATACCTTCAAACCACATCGGCCAGAATGGTGACGCTGGCAGGTGTTGCACTTGGGCTGGGTGCCCATATATCCCTTTCCTTTCTTTCCACTACCAGCTGATCCTCCTTTCTTAACAACACCACTAATGCCTTGCTTAAAGTTCGAGAACTTTCGTTTGTTACCTCCGGATGACTCGACGTGAGTCTCTTTCTTCTTTGTCTCGATCTCACCAAACTTGTTCAGGCGGATAGCCTCCTCAGTGAGAGCTACGCTCAAATCGATTGCCTCAGTAATTGTTATAGGCTTGGAGGAGGTCACCATGCTTATGATTTGAGGAGCTAATCCCCAAATGAAGCGTTCAATTCTCTTGAACTCAGGAGTGACCATGTAAGGTACCACATGCGATAAGTCATGGAACCTTTGAACGTATTCCGCTATCCTTGGACCGTCCATTTTCAAGTGCCAGAACTCGGTCTCCAATCGCTGGATTTCTGCGCGGGAACAGTACTTTTTGCGCATGAGTTCCTTTAGTTCGGTCCAGGTCAGCGCGTAGGCAGCAGCTTCGCCTAGTGTCTGTACTTGTAGATTCCACCAGGATAGGGCTCCATCTAGAAACAGCCCTGAGATATAGGTGACTTGCTGATCCAGCGCGCACTTGCTCATGCGTAGAACAGATTCGGTTTTCTCAGCCCAACGAACAAAGGCGACAGCACCTCCAGTGCCATCAAAGTTGACCGGTTTGCAGTCTAGAAACTGCTTGAAAGTGCATCCGTGAGGGGGATTGTTATTGCCTTGGTTAATACTCCCGCTCGTTCCGGGCTGAGATGCTGCATACTGTGCTATGGCAGCAGCAATGACTTGTTGTAGTTCTGCCTCAGTAGTAGGCATGCGTGTCTCACGTCTTGGCGGCATCTTCTAAAAGATGGTTTAAGTTGGTCAGGTCATAAGTAAAGTGTACGTATGTAATATCAACACATAACATCTCATGTTATCAATCACATAACATCTCATGTTATAAATAAATCACCCATATTGATAGCCTCTGCAATGGTTGAGGGCTTCGAGGTAGTAACCATACCCCTGATCTGGGGTGCAAGTGTCCAAATGAATCGTTCAATCCTTTTGAACTCCGGTTTGACTAAGTAGGGGGGCGACCCTAGATAAGTCGTGCGATCGCTGGACAAGTTCAGGAATTTCTGGTTCGTCCATTTTCAAATTCCTGAACTCCACCTCAAGCTTCTAAATTCCAGTCCTAAAACAACATTTCTTCTCAATCGTTTCCTTGAGCTCGTCCCAGCTCAGTGCATAAGCAGCGTCTGTGCCAAGGGTCTGAACCTGGAGGTTCCATTAAGAGAGTGTGCCATCTAGAAATATCCCCGAGATATAGGTAACACTCTGTTGGGGCGAACAGTTACTCATTCTTAGAATGGAGTCGGTCTTTTCGGACCAACGAACAAATGCAACGGCGCCTCCTGTTCCATCAAAGTTCAAAGGCTTGCAGTTCAGGAACTGTTTATAGGTGCAGCCAGTTGGAGGGTTATTTCCAGTAATGCCATCGTTGTACTTAGAGAGGAGGGCTTTATGTCGTGCATTTATTTGTGAGATGCGTTCTTGCAGCTCGGCTTCTGTCCTTGGCAACGTACTGGTGTTTGTGTCACGTCTGGGTGGCATTCCCTTTCGTTGAAGTGGTGTGAAGCGGGTTAGACAACGTTTCAATTGTCTATGAGGTGTATATAGCAACATAAGCCATCATGTAATCACCCAATTTCACACGCAAATATACTCACTGTATGAGTGGGGAAGTAAATTTCTGAGCCTTCACATAGGCTTGCCAATTTGGCTTGTTGCTCGTATTAGAATGAACTCGAGGCTTCATCGCCTTGGTCATTCGTGTTTAAGTTATTTCCTGCTGCATTGGTTATCATTAGCTTGACCCGCAGAGTCCACCAGGATTCCTGTGCACTACAAATCGTTATTACGTGGGCCCCCGTAATAATAAATTGTCTTGCACAGTTACCCCAAATTTTCTCTCGTCTAAGCAGATGATCAATCAAGGAGCAACAGTAGGTGCATTGGCATGAACAGGGTCATGCTCCAATGCGGGGTCTGGAGCAGCGCCTGGCTCAGGGGCCACGGCCGGCTCCGGATCAAAAACTCCATCTCAAGATCAGCTGGATCAATAAACACAGGGGGTTACAGGATCCTCCAAGGGCTGGTCCAAGTGTATGAACTCAAGGTCATGGTCTGGACCAAAACCAGGGGGAAAAGCAGGATCAACCTCAATATCGCGATCAAACTCAAAGCTGTAGGCGGGATCCGATGCAGCTGATGATGCCATATCAGGGTCGGCGTCGTGTGAGTGGTGCTGCATTCCCTGTATGTGCGAAGATGCGGATGTCAGAAACTCAAATGAGTCTGGGAATGGACATGAGTTTCCCCTACCGGAGCGTCCGCATGCAGTAGTCTAATACCAGCAGCAATAGGGCCCTGCCCTCGAATGGGTCCTCCTCCAGTAGACCGTTATCGTCGTCAGAGGCCACGTCGGGAGGGGGGGCATATCAACAACAGGATAAGCGGCAAGGGGGAAAATTCCCAGCAAGATGGCCATCAGTAGGCTCTGCTACGACTTCAGGCAGCGCAAAAGGGCTGAAAGTCGTCATCGTCTGTGCCGGTAGTATCGGAAATGTACACCTCGTGCTTCGATGAAACTATGTCGTCTGATACTATGGCCATGGGATTCGTAGTGTCCATCTTTCTAGTACTTGATGAAAGCATGACGTTTGTAACACAAACGCATATACGTATAATAATCAATCATATAATCATATAAACACGTTAGTCAGTCAAATAATCCTCCTAGTCTCACTAGCCAATTTCTCCCAGTCTTTAAGACTGCTCTATCCTCCACCTCGACCTCTTAGATCGAGCCTCGGTCCCCTTGACCGAGCCTCAGCCTTCATGACTGAGCCTACTCTTCCTAGCCTCACTAGCCAACTACCTCGGTCACCTAGACCGAGCCTCGATCCTCCAGACCGAGCCTTAGCCCTCCAAGCTGAGCCTATAATAAATCAACGTGCTCAACTACCTCGGTCACCTAGACCGAGCCTCGATCCTCCAGACCGAGCCTCAGCCCTCCAGGCTGAGCCTATAAACAATAAAATGTGCTCAACATTTGTTTGTAAAAAGTTTTGGATCTGGACTTAAGTGGTATGCAGAAAAATGTTTTCGTGAGAGCCCTAGTGATCATAGTCTAGACTCGAGAAGGAATCCTAGTTCGCTATGATCAGAGCTCTGATACCAAGCTGTCACACCCTTGCTTTGCGGAAGCGTGGTTAATTTGGTGTGACTTCTCAATACCATAGCTTAATCATAACAAAGCTATATGAAGTAAAAACATGCAAGATCATCCATTAAGTTTTGAAAACCAAATACAGTACCATTGTTTTAACGGGAACATACCCTAACAACCATAACCTTTGTTCAACAGACAATACAACTTAAAAGATAACATAAACATGGTTTAAGGATTGTGTCTTGTCCAGGAAAGAGACACATCCCCTAAACCCCGGATGACCTCGGAAACTAGTGCAGCGGAAAAACATGCCATACCGTGCCAGATCTCGTTAATTTCCTGAAATACATGTAAGTTGAAAAATCAACGATAATGTTGAGCGAGTTCATGTGTAAGTGAGTAAGTAAACCTTTGTGAGTATAAAAATAGTCGTGGTATGTAGCAAATAAGGGGACTTGTGATCACCAATGGTTTGCAAGGCCACTGATATATGTGAAGTGCAAATAGGGAGACTCAAACCTAGCAGATTTCGCCACGGCATTAGTATGTGGACAAAGTCACCCCAAGGTCCGTTTCTAGTTTGGCCTGGGGCTGGGCTCGCTACACCCAGATAGATCTACCGCTCCTGTCCCTCGGTCCCGACATGAGGACTAATGGCCTCATATTGCTCCTACCCACTCACATGATCTGAGTAATAAACCTCCTTACGCTAACCATACCGTATATAAAGTACTTGTAAACAAAGTAACATGTATTTCACCCCCGCAGTTTAAGAAAACTGAAAACAGTTAGAGAAAAGGGGGACATGAACTCACAGTGAAGCGTCTCTACCAAGTATCTCCAAATCAGAAAGCTGTGCGACGACCTACAAGTGCTAATTCTATTAGACGGACGGCCGTGCCTTAGCTTTATAGTTTAAGTTTTTGGGAAATAGTTAGACAACTATTTCGTGTTTATGTTCTGTATAAACTTGGTAGTTAAACTCCTTCCCAAGGATGGGGGATTTAATACATGTGCGTAAGTTACGTTTTTAACAATCGAGTGGTAATATAATTACCAGTGTAACTTATATAATTATGGTGAAAGCGTTCGTATTATTTTGGAATCGTTAACGTTTGTAAATATTATTTTTACTCTAAAAATAATATTCATGTATTTTCACAAAATAATCATAAACAGTGTTGTGACAATATATATTTATCACGTTAAATTTTGTGAAAATCCCACCTCCGAATATTTAATAAATAAAGTTATGGCGAAATTTATATTTCGAAAACATGTCAAAAATAATTCTAACACTTGTTGTGTAAATAATTCTAAGTGTTAGGTTTTTAGAAAAATTTCGCCAGAGTTTCCTCTGTAACTGGAGGTGGCCACGCTTTCAAGCGTATCATTTTCTTTTACCAAATCAATCTCAACAACTTCCTTATTCAATCAAACAATTTCCGACACATCAAACTAGTCGACAAGTATGTAAATCGCATAATCGCATGAACTTGTAGTTTTTCCGAAAACTATAGTGTAAATCCCATTATATTTTGTGGATCTTTATATAAAGTAATTTTGTTCTCGTAAAAACCTTGTTCTTAGAGAAATCCGTCTTTACAACTTCTCGTCATCTTTTACAAAAACGGTTATTTGTCGGATCTTTTCATTTCACAAGTGTTTACACACTTGTGGTTTATAAAATCATATTTGTTAGTGTAAGATCCGTCTTTTAGAAAAACATGGTTTCTTTAACTCTTGGTCCTTTGAAAATACCACTTGCAGATACGTAGATCTGCTAGTTTTAAACACTATTGTACAAGTTAAAACACTTTTACACAAGTAAAACAGTTTTACACAAGTTCATGTTTCGCGTGTGGTAGAGTTTCACCTTTTAACCCTTGTATTATCCAAAACAAGCTTATGTTAAGATCCATGATCTTACCAAACCGGGTTAAACGATGATCCGAGCTACCACAACATAGATCGGGTCTAAATAATCACATATTTCAAATACTACAACATTTACACAACATATATGCTATTAACCACCATTTTAAGTATTTTTAGTAGACTTTTGTTCATCATTTTGCATTTTAACGAGATTTAACCGATAAAAATCCTTTTAACCACTTTAGAATAGTTTAAATACGAGTTCTAAGTATTATACCTCTAGCTCAAGGCTAGGGAAGAATCTTGACGAAAATGGCGTGGATAAAAGCTAGATAAAGAGGTCCTTCGAACTCCGAGCGCACCAAGACTCCTAATACTCGACCTTTGATGTATGTATGATGTTGGAATGGCAAGAACCAAAACCGAAAGTATGATGGATGTGGGTGGGGGTCTCGGCCGAGAGCTCTAGAGAGCAAGAGAGAAGAGTTTGAGTGGTGAGATGGTTATGAGAAATCATGTGTGTTTAAGTTTAGTCTTATAGGCAATTTCAAGTTAATTATCCAATGGTCCTTATGCTACTTAGATACTAAACACTTAGGAATTAAATAATCAACTTAGTACAATGTGTGTCTCCCCATAGTTGGGGCCGGTTAGGAGGGGGGGGGGGTCTTGGTTCGAAATCAACTAGTAGTTAGGGTAAAGGTTGAGTTAAGTAGGTTAGGTTAAGTAGTTAACTCAGTTACTTGTGTGTAGTGTGTTATGACGGGTGTTAGGGTAATCAGGGACCCTAACTGGCTCAGAAAAATATAAATAGTGAGAATAACAATATTTTCATGTTCCGGGTATAGTCCGGTTGTTCGGTTGGATAGTAATCCGTTAAAGCGCTTAACAAAGCTTTAAAGTGTCGTTATTATTCTTTTTAGTGACACTACTCATTCCTGACACTTTGGAAAGTGTCTAGTGTTATTTTTCTCATGTTTTGGCACTTTATTAGTTAGCTAAAAGCTGAATTATTTTGTAAAGTGCTGAGTTTTGTACTTAGAGTACGTTTTAGGCACATCCAGTCATAGTGACTTATTCCTAGAGACGCAGTTCCACAACCCTTATATCCCTACACTCACTACTAGTGTAGCAAAACATTTCTGGCTCATACAGGCCTTAGAGGCAGTGTTTGCCTGATGCTGGCTTTATCAGCATGTTCAATAGGTTATCCGTGTATTGTGCTACTGTGCTTTTTGTGCATCATGTTTGTCACTAAGGTGCCGTATGTAAATAATGTAGTGACGATAAGTAAAGTATGATGCAAGTAAGTACATGTATCAGATATCAAGTAGCAGTTCATCAGCGAGTTCAAACAAGCACAGTAATTAAGCAGTAATTAATCTCTAATTAAGTCGTACGGATACCTGGTTTAGTGCGGGTTGTCACATCCTACACCAAAATATTGTTTTAATGGTGTAGGAAACGTTGAAAATGTAAGATATTGTGCATGATTGTTTTTATTGTGTAAGGTGCACAACTATTTTATAAGATATGCTCATTAAATGATTAGAGTTCATTAATTTGAATAGTAAAAATAAATAATAAACTTATTAAATGATTTGTCCAAATTATCTTTGTATCCTTTATTCTTTTTGTTCTTAATTTTTAATTCTTCTCATTTGAACTTTTCACACTATTTGTATTGCTTTATCCAAGATATTAGTATGTCGGTCTTGAATATCTAATAAATGATTTGACTGTTTTACATCCTAATATTATTAACAAAATCACCAAAAACAATAATGCCTCCTTGTTTGATTTTGGTGATGTAACAAATGCTGGTCAAAATCTTAATTTTTTACATTGCTTAAAACATGATTAGTTATTTCATGCTTAGTAGATCCTTAAGGTTACATTTGGGTTGCCATATGTCGTTTTGACACCCATATGAATGTAATATCTCGATTTGCATGCTTCATCAAAAAAATAATTGTTTCTCAAAATATATATCAATTATCAATCCTTACATACCAATACCAACCAAACTGACAACCTCTTGTTTCACTTGTTGAATCGATCCATCAGCAGTTTGAAGCCATATATATACGACTTCATCATCTGAAATATGGATAAGCAATACACATTATACAATTTCAGGCCGACTAATCTTGTAACTGGTCATGAAAAAACTAAAAATTTTAGAATTTCCTCTATTTATCTCCATCTATAATGAAAATAAAAACCCAAACCAATCAATTAATAACAAAATACTTTGAATCCAGATCTGGATTTGCAGCTGTTGGTTCATTTTATTCTGAATCAATAAGAGACTTCCATGGATTCAGAAATAAACCCATCAATTAAAAAAATCGGAAAATTTTCAATAACCATAGTAAAGAACGATACCTGCTTATCATGATTGTCTTCAAACACTATTGAAGGATTGCTAACCTGACTATGATAGATAGAAAGCGTACCAAGATCATTGGAAAAACAACCCGCCTGTTGAACACACTACAAACACGATCGAATTTTGGGTTTCTATAAAAAGGTTTAATCGATATATATGTAACACCCCGAAAATTCCGTCCAATTATGTGACAACACGTGTCCAATTCTCTAATTAATCCCGTCTACGTGGAGGGAGAAACCTCCAACTAATCCCGACTCTGTGGAAGGAGGAAGGACGTACACTGAACAATAACTGAAACGTGTTTTGAATCTCCAACTATTCCCGAATCTGGGAAGGAGAGAATGATGATTATTATTAAGCGTTAGCTAAAACGCTTCCCGAATCTTCTACTACTCCCAAATACGAGGAAGGAGAGGGACTAAAAGTGCCAAATGGCCAAAGATGTAAAGTCCAAGGACTAAATGTGAAAAATTCTCAAACTTTCAATTCTGGTGGTCACATACGAACCGCAAAGCCATATGGCTTACGGTCCGTAAGCTATTTCAAATCACTGTGTGCTGAAGGTCCTTACGGACCGTAAGCACTTATCTCTTACGATCCCTAAGCGACTGCCAGATGCAGTTTTTGCTTGGGGACCAAGGATTTCTGCCATGGTGACACCTTGCTCGTATTTGGCCATTCTTGCTCAGTGTTTGCCACCTCAGTAACACCTAGGATGATCCTAGGATGATCATGGACACTTGTCTTGGTCTTGTTCTTCATCTTCAACTATAAATGGCAAGCCTGAATCACACTTTAACTTGCTCATTCACATTATTCTTCTCTAACACTTGCTTGGAATATTCCTATGGACAAGAGGACTCCCTCTCAAGTTCTTTTCTGCCAAACACTTCCAAGTAAGTGTTTTACTTTAGTGCTTTTTGTATTTTAATTATTTAATTTGAAGATAAAGTCAAACAATTGACTTTCTGTTTGAGTTTAGCTTCTGACCATTTTGGTCAAGGTTAAGTTCAATCCGAACTTTCCTACGTGATCATAATAACGTTGGTATAATCCTTCTGCGATCATACCTTCGGACAATCACGTTTGCTAGTTGAATTGTAAGTTGAGCATATTACGTATAACATGAACTTTTCGACTAAAATGCATATATGTTTTTCGTAACTTAAACTCAGTTTTTTTATCATTTGTTCAAGTTTTATAACTAATATAAACTGATTATAACATGCTCAACTTGTTCATTCAGTTTAGGGTCTCATTCTATGTCAAAAGTCAAGCAGTTTGACTTTTGATTTGACTTTTGATTCTAACTCGTTTGGTCAATGTTTAGGTCTGTTTTAAAGTTGTTTTAGGACCATGTTATTGTTAAGTATAACTCACTAAAATCATGCTACATGGTTAGTCTGTTTGATAAGTTTATTGAAAAGTCTTAAAATTATATTAAAAAAATGACCACAATGCCCTTATGTGGTCAAATAAGCTAATCAATTGATTTTTTTAAACTAAACTAAACTATAATCTGACTTTACAACAGTTTATACGTCAAATAGAAATATATTTTACTACTTGGACCTGTCATAGACCCATCCGACCATCTGAACCTGATTTTTATGTGTGTAACTAGCTATGCGAACCTAGTTCGTATAAACTAGGCGTAACAGGTCAAAACCTTTTAAAACTTATCCAAATCATAATGTTGGTTAAATTATCATTATCCAATGAGTCCTTAAACTCGGATAGATATAAACCACATTCAAATCAATTACGCTTAATTTAGCGATTAATCTTATTCTTACGTAACGGGTCGTGTCAAAAGAACTAACCTATGACACGTATACATTCTAACAGAGAGCTAAATCTGTTCACTCTAGAATATAGAACCCTCCAGATAATCAAACTTAAGTTTAATACTTTGTCTTTACGGCTTTTACTATATTTGAAAACCGGTAACGGTTGGAAGCTAGCTAAAAGGTAAATACTCTTAACTTATTTTATTTTTAAACTTGGGGTATGGAAAATACGCCACTTGGAGCGGGTATTACATAAACGAGCCGCCTATGATTGCTCATAAATGTAAGAATCCGATTTAATTAGTTATATTTGATAAATGAAACAATTAGGGGTTATTGGTACCGTGTCCGGGCGTCCCGACTCATGAACTATTATGGCCATACAAAATAATGTGCTGGGGTAGGCATACCGACTATAAGACACGTTATTCAACTTTGGTGTGTACCTTAATCATTATAGCACTGAAAATGACCGGCTTTGTTTCTGGTTCCCAATGTATGACAAATATGTAAATCTGGTGACAAGACTAAATCTCAAGAAATATTAAATGATTACCTACATGTTTTCTCTATGTATAAAAATCATTTTTTGAAAAACTATTTTCAAAATGAGTGAGTTAATTGTATTTACCAACGAAAGCTGACGTATTTTCAAAAGACTAAACTGCATGTACCGAACCTTGACTATTAGGCTGGGAATCCAGGTCGGCTATGATAAAAGCATTGGAATTTGCAACTCCTAGCTTAAGGCCTATGATGTCTAAGCTTCGTTTACTTCGATCCGTCTGTGGGCTAGAATTTGAACACTTGAAAAAATTTGTATTTTGATTGTTCGACACTTTGATGTTATGAATGGATATTTTTACTCCTAATACTTCTGCTGCATTATTATTAGTTAATTGTGTTAAACTGATTGACCAACTGTCATGACTAAACCCTTCCGGGCCCACCGGAAATTGGGGTGTGACAAAAGTTGGTATCAGAGCTACAATTTGAGTGAATTGGATAATAGCCTTTTGTGTCTAAACTCAAATATCACAAAATGCAGATTCCATAAGATTATTCTGAGTTCTAGACCTGAACTTAGGCCTACTCCTCTCATTATATTATAGCTATCGATTTTATGATTTTTCAGGAAAATACCGCTGAAAAAGGAGACCGTTGATGATGATTCCATGTTATTTCATTTGAAGCTAAGGAATCCGAAGCTACATACTAAACCCAAGATATCGGTGCGACCAGTCTGGGGGATGAACTCATTACCCTCTACTTGTGACCAATACCATGTTCCCAAAACCAAACCTCAAGAACCTGTAAACCCGACATCAGAACAAATACCGGTGGACGGTGAAGACCTATATTTTCTACCCCCTAACTTTGAAATTCCAAACCTTAATTACACTAGCCAGTTCCCTATAAGCGATCCTTACTATTCGATATCATTGGAACCCACTAGTACATCCACTATTTCTCGCCCAGTAAACTTTATCGAATCACTAAACCCTCCAACACTGAATGGAGTAAAGCTAGAAGAGGAATAGCTTATATGACGAAAAGAGGATGACTGAAGACTTTTTTCTTTATTATGTTTTGTTGTTTTTCTAAAAGTTCGCTTATGGAAAATCTTGTATTTCAATTCCAAAAGTCCTTATAGGATATTGTACTGTAATTTTTTGATTAAATGAAATCAAATTTCAAAATTCCTTTTCTATTTAATTGACCTGCTACTAATATCCCAAAACCTTACTGATGGTGATATAGCTCCCGACTGAATCAAATGGCGAGCCAAAATACTGGTAATCTATCTAACAATAAGAACGATAGTGACAACTATGATCGCAGAGATCGTTCGGACAGAAAAAATAATCTTCGATCCTTAATCGCCGAGGAGGTTGGAAAAGCTATGGCCGAATTCATGGCTAAGTTAAAAGGGCCAGAGCCATCAGTACCCAATGATAGATCTGTTTCTAAACCTGAAAAGACTCACTACTCTACAACTAAAAGTGAGCAAAGTGTCAAGAACAATGTCCGAATTGAGCACCGTAGCTCTAAGGAAGGGTGCACCTACAAATACTTCGTTTCATGTAATCCCCGTGACTTTACTGGGGAAAAGGGAGCCATTGATGCTCTAAAATGGTTAGATGAGATGGAGACTATGATTGATATTAGCGGTTGTGCTATCAAGGACACTATCAAGTATGTGTCCCAATCTTTCAAAGAAGGAGCATTGACCTGGTGGAAGACAATGATCCAATCCACAGGAAAGGTTGCACTGTACAACCTAAGCTGGGCTATGTTTGTGGAACTTATCCATGAGACTTACTGCTACCTCACGAGGTGGAGAAGGTTGAATTTGAATTTGTCAAACTGACAATGAAGAATCTCAACTGTCGAGCTTATGTCTCTGATTATAGCTCACTTTCAAAACTTGTACCGTATCTGATTACCCCAGCGTCGAAGTGCATAGCGCGCATAGCGCGATTCATTGGAGGACTCGCTCCAAAAATCAAGGGGATGGTTAAATACTCTAAACCTGTGACGTTTAGATCAGCTGTTGATCTAGCGTTATCTCTCACTGAGGATGAGATACGGTCGAGAGCCGCCAAGTTTGATGACGACAACAAGAGAAAGCATGAAGACACCCCTGCCAGGGATTCTAAGAACGGCAAGACTGGTTCGAACTATAACCAGTCTAAGCCAATTAAGGCGAAGCCTGAATGCAAAACCTGTGGGAAAAAGCATTTTGGGAAATACCTGTTTAATTAGCCCAAAGGTTGTGGCATCTGCTAGCAGATGGACCACAAATCCCATGAGTGCAAGGATCTTAAGAACGCCACCTGCTATGGGTGTGGCGAGAAAGGGCATATCAAGGCCCATTGCCCTAAATATGTAACTGTTGCAAAGAACAAAGCTGCTAATGCCAAGAAAGGCAATGTTAGAGCTTTTCAGCTTACTGCATGGGAGGTTGTGAATGATGCAAAGGTCATAACGGGTACGTTTCTCATAAATGACATATTTGCTAGAGTCTTATTTGATTCCAGAGCAGATAAAAGCTTCGTTGACCATAAGTTTAGTAAACTTCTAAATCTACCCTTAAGAACCTTAGATGTTAAATATGAGGTCGAAATGGCCGATGGTAGTATAGAAGTAGCTTCCACGATTCTTGGCGGATGCGCTATATCCATCAAGAATCAATCTGTTCCTATTAACCTCTTTCCTATGAATCTCGCAGGATTCGATATAGTTTTAGGCATGGATTAGTTATCTAATAACCAGCATTGCCTGCGACAAGAAACGTGTCGAAATAAAATCCCCGTCTGGTGATATACTCACTATCCATGGAGATCGACATTACGGATTGCCTGAAGGAACTTCCCTACTCAAGGCATCCAGATGCTTGAAGAGAGGATGTGTCATTTACATGGCACAGGTGACCATTGATGAACTGAAGCCTAAGATTGAAGTTATTCCAATCATCTCAGAGTATTCTGATGTTTTCCCTGAAGACCTACCTGGTCTGCCCCGGATAGGCAAGTCGAGTTTAGAATCGACATTCTGCCTGGATCAGCTCCTGTAGCCAGAGCACCGTATCGTCTGGCACTCACTTAGATGAAAGAGTTAAAGGCACAACTTGAAGAACTCTTGGAGAAAGGCTTTATTCAGCCGAGTTCCTCACCCTGGGGAGCTCCTATTCTCTTTGTCAAGAAGAAAGACGGCTCGATGCGAATGTGCATCGATTACCGCGAGCTAAATAAAATCACAATCAAGAATCGGTATCCTTTGCCGAGGATAGATGATATATTTGATCAACTACAAGGAGCCAACAACTTCTCAAAGATTGATTTGAGATCTGGCTATCATCAATTGAAGGTCCGAAGTGAAGATTTTCCGAAGACTACGTTTTGAACTAGATACAGCCACCATGAGTTCCTCGTGATGCCTTTTGGGCTCACGAATGCACCTGCAGCATTCATAGATCTCATGAATAAAGTCTGCAAGCTGTACTTGGATAAATTTGTCATAGTCTGCATAGATGACATAGTTATCTACTCACGCAGCAAGGATGATCATGAGAAATATCTTCGGTATACTCGGTCTGCTACAATAGCAGAAGCTCTATGCAAAGTTCTCCAAATGCGAGTTCCGGCTCCGTGAAGTCCAATTTATAGGACACGTGATCAATGAACGTGGTATCTAAGTGGATCCCGCTAAGATCGAAGCTATCTTGAATTGGGAAGCACCCAAAACCCCTTCAGAAATCCGCAGTTTCCTAGGGTTGGCAGGCTACTATAGAAGGTTCATTGAGAACATTTCTCGCATTGCCACTCCTTTAACTACGTTGACCCGAAAGAATGGAAAATTTGACTGAGGTCCTAAACAGAAGGAATCTTTTGAGATTCTAAAGCAGAAGCTGAGCAATGCTCCCGTTCTAACCCTGCCTTAAGGGATAGAAGATTTTGTTGTGTACTGTGATGCTTCACACACAGGAATGGGTTGCGTGCTTATGTAGAGAGGCAAAGTGATTGCCTATGCATAACATCAACTCAAGATACACAAAAGAAATTACACCACCCATGATCTAGAAATGGGTGCAGTGGTGTTTGCATTGAAACTGTGGAGACATTACTTGTATGGCACAAAGTGTATTATATAAACAGACCATAAAATTCTCCAACATCTTTTTAATTAGAAAGATCTTAATATGAGATAACGCCGATGGATGGAAACTCTGAATGATTACGAATGTGAGATTCGTTACCATCCAGGTAAGGCAAATGTCGTTGCGGATGCTTTAAGCCGCAAAAAAAGGGCTAAACCAATTAGGGTTAATGCCAAAAGAATTAAGCTACGTACTAGCTTGATTGAAAAGCTATTAGAAGCTCAGAAGCAACCCCAACTAAAGGCGAATGTTCTAACTGAGGGATTAGGTGGAACTGTGGAATAGTTGACACTTGGAAAGGATGGAATCCCAGGACTGAATGTTAGAATCTGGGTTCTGATCGGAGTGTTATGCCCCGGTCAAATATAAAATTTATAAGCCCAAATTACCCTTAACAATGTGTTAGTGGTAAGGGGTCGAACCATGAAGAGTTTGTGGTTTGTGCACATATTTGATTGATTTTAAAGGTTTTGTCACAAATTATGAACCTTGCTAAGAAATAATTACTTTGGTTCATTGAAAAGGGTGTGAGAATGAACCAACAATTTTGTTTTGAATTATTTAACTATGAAAAGCTTAAAGGATTGCACAAAAACTTTAATGGACGATTGAAAAGAATAAGTGAAAGCAAGGCTCACACCCGGTTCAACAATTGCAAAGCCTAGGGTTACTAATTGTTTTAACTCGATTTAGATGAATTAGTTCATTAACGGTTTTAGGATCACGAGGATTAGGTGCCAATTGCTATTGACGTTCAAGATGGACCACAATGCACTTTGCTACCTCAGATAATTAAATCCTAACACAAGACAAGGCATAAATACATATTCATTTCACAAAGTTAAATTTCATAACTCATTCGGAAATTTGTAAATTCAATACAAACGTAAGAAAATTATCCAATGTTTCAAATGCAATTCAAATTGTCACAAACCAAGTATTAAACAAATAGTAAACCCTAAACCTTACAAAAGTCTACACCATGGTGAAACCGCAAGAATTAGCCGCTCATAGTAGGATGAACGCAATCAACAGATGATTGGAACTTGAACATCAACATCTTGAAGCTTTGAAGTGGTGAAAATGGTGATTAGGGTTTAGGAGGAATGGTGGTGATGAGTGGATTGAAGGATGGATGGTGATCAGATTTGTGGATGGGTTTTGATGAAGAATTTGGTTGAAGATGGATCGATTGGATGGATTGGGGATGATGTGTCTTGAGTTCTAGGCTCCAAAAAGTGATTTCAAACTCCCAAGAATGTGTAACTCCCGAAAAATGACCTCCCATAGTGTTTTAAGTCGTGAATAAGTGAAACAAACCCAAAATTCCCGTCAGCAAGTTGGGGAGGGCGTCGCCGACTCCTAGCAGGTAGTCCATTTTCTTGTCGACGCATTTCCTTGCTGTCTACGCCATTTTCCACCTACGCAACATAGAAAGCCACATCAAAGACAGCCCTAGGGCGTCGCCGACGCCCCTTGTTGCGTGGGTTTTCCTGTTTTCTTGTATAACGCGTTTCCAGATGATCCCGTTCGCTCCCGGTGCTCCCAATAGCTTCCAAATAGCTCCTTAAACTCCGTTAGGCCAGCAAAACATAAATCCAATAAAAACTAGGCTATTCGAAACTAAAAGCTATGTAAAAACATAAACTTAAACAAATAAGAACACCGGCTTTCTACCACGCATCACATCCCCACACTTGTCTTTTGCTTGCCCTCAAGCAAATATGTTTTTCACTTTCACGTGGGTCGAACGAAAAACAAACATCCCATCTTCAAGACATAAGTTAAGGCCTAATATCATACCCGTTCATGATTTTTTACAATTTTCAAAACATTAAACGGTAAAGTGAATAATCACATAAGAAATGATTACCCAAGATTAACCCGCCCTTGAAACTAACAAGTCATGCACATCCCTCACAATGTTCACTCCACTCGGTTTAGAAATTGGATAATAGATGATGTATTAGCACTTTTTAAGTAACCACTCAAACCGATTAGAACACGTACCAGCATAAGCTTGCAACTCAATCATTCTCCACCACCGATCACAAATACCAAGCACAAGTCAAAAGGTCTTTTACGAGTTGTAACGGGGCTAGGCTAAGGGTATGGAATATGATATTTTTAAAGTGGCTAAGGTGATGAAAACTCGATTTTTATTTCAAAAATAACTACTCTAAACATAACTTATGTACAAACTATAACCACATATTTTTGTATTTTTCTCGACGATATTCTGTTCTTTTTCACAACATTCTCTGTATTTTCGATTCTTTTCCGCATATAAACCACAACTATACAAACAAATAAACCTAAAATCGAATTTTCATCACATGGGTTTAAAAATAAATGGTTTAACGGTTGTGGGCTAAATAGGTTGGTCAAACGAAAGGTTTAGGCTCAAAGTTGGCGACTAGGATTTATTTGGCTAAGGATAAATAAATGGTGTAAAGGGAAAAGGTTTACCTAATGCCTTAATCATTCTTGTGCTTGTATTCGGTCTATGGTCTTAAATGTATCAAAAGTCGTAAGTTCTACAATACACGATTAATTGACCACTCAAACAAAGAAATATATATCGATGATGTGTAAAAGTGGCTCAAGATCTCACGTATAAGGGTATGGTATGTGATATGCATAATGTACTAGTTTCTTAGGTGGATTATTCCCAAATAACTACCCGCTAAATACCCTTCATGTTTAATCATTTGAAGATGACCATGACAAAAGACCAAATGGGTTGTGTCATCCCTCATTGACTTAGTTACTTGTGCTTTTTAGATTGCTTCAAACAAAGACATTTTTGATTTTTTTTTTGAATTTTTCCCTCCATCCCCACACTTGAGTTAAACATTGTCCTCAATGTGTAGTGTTTAAATGAAAAGGGTCAAAAACCGAAAACTTTTTTCTCCCCATCCCCACACTTGAGGTAAACATTATCCTCAATGTGTAAGAATAGAGCTTTTAAAACGCACAAGGGATGTGACACAACCAAACTCCCAAAATTTCAACCCGGTCAATAATAATACAATTTGTGTTCCACTTATTAACTAACTAATAATCAAAGAAAAGGAAACGAATGCACCTGGATTTGTTTTGTTCTTTGTGTGCTCTTCACTCTTCAATAAAAATGGCCGTCTCACGAACATAATGTACCTACAAATCTAAATCCTTATGTAGAAGCATGCTTCTCACAACCATCAAAATTTGTTAGCTACCCGTTCTACCATTTTTATAAATGATTTACCAAGCCATTCGTTACTTCAATTTGAATTTGATGGAAAAAAATAATTTACAACAATAACAAACCTAACTCACTTTCGTACGAATCACGGTTCATTTAGCTTATGCAACAAGCCCTTTTAAACTGTTGGATCTGAGTTTGATTTTGATTGTATTTTACGTTTGAAAATCAGATGGAAATGAATGAATTGTGCAGCGGAATTAAGATGGAAACAAACTTTGCATACAATCAAACGAGAGTATTGCTTTAATCAAAACACTTTTCACTATGAACCGAAAGATTGAATTTAGTTTCAACAACGATTACAAAGTAATGCTTGATACAAACTCCCCCTCAGCCAGAGCTCAGTGTTTGTTCGTGTAGAGAAGACGATTGTTGCAAAGAGCTAATAGAACAGTACAGAGCACTGTTCTATTTATAGGCACTAGCAAACCACTGAGCATCTAAGCTGACGTCACCATGAAAGTGACATCTAACCTCCTAACAAACTCTAACCTTTGATCTATACAAACACTGCTATACTAACTACTGCTAATTACATTACATAACATAAAGACAGAGTAAACAACTGCTGCATCCCTCCACTGCTGTGAACCCAGCAGTACTTGTCCGGATCAGCAATGCTTGAAACAAGGCAGTAGATTGAGCAGCAGAGCTTTAGTCTTTCATCAGGTCTTTACTTGATCAGCAGTTGGTAGATCAGCAGATTGCACGATCAGTAGATAGGAGGTCAGCAGATGTTGAAACCACTTTCAAGGGGAGAGACTTGTATGTAACATCTGCTTATTCTGGATCCACTGCTCTGACCCAGTTTTGGCTTTAATTATCTGTTCCTCTGGTAGGGTTCAATCCCAACAATCTCCCCCTGGAACAGATAATGCCAAAACTCTTCATTATTGTGGAATTCTTTATTGCCTCATCAGCAGTTCCCTTATCTGACCTTTAAATTGTAGTTCAAAGTCTAGGGCATCTGTGTCGTCATCATCCCTGCTAAGTGGAAGATCAAGGAGATCCTGCAAATCTTCAAGACTCAGGCCAAGAGCTTGTTCCCTTGATATTTTCTTCACTTCTCCACCAGACCTGAGCAAAGTCAATACGCAGGTCTGTTTGTCAGTTTCCCACTTTTGTATTTTTGAGCCTGGTGGGTTTCTTGGGAGATTTTTATTTGCAGAGGTGTTTGGTGAGGCTGGCCTATTCATGACTGGCTGAGCAGTACTTGCAGATTGTTCCAATTCAAGATCTTCTTTTATCATTAATTTAATGCCCTCTTTTACAACAGCATTTCCAGCTTTTAGATCTTGAATTGTTTCAGCACCTGACTGGTTTTGACTCCTTCTTTTGTAGATGGCAGCACCAGCTGGAGCAGTGGTTCTTTTGACTCGCAGCTTTGGTAGTCTTTTTGAGACCTCTGCTTTGGAGTAGTCAGGCTTTTGTGGAACTCTTGGATCTTTCTTTCTAAGTTCCTCTAACCTTTTGTAGGTAGCCCTGACCCTATCTTCTCCCCACTTTGTCACTGAATTCTTTGACCCATAATCAGCTGCTGTAACAACCCTAAATTTTTTATAAAATATATAAAAACTTATGTTATTAAAAGAATGCATCATGGGTAAGTTGACCAATAAAAATATAAGGTGTCTTGGCAAACGTAGGAATTGTTTAATTATTAAATTATAAAAATACATTATATTTGAACCTACTCCATTTTAATGAAACTTGGTTCAAAATGTAGATAAAATTATTCTCGTTCTAGTGACATAATTATTATTTTATAAAATGTCATATTTTAGAAGTTATAAAGCACCAAATGAGTGAAGCAGTTAAATTAATTATAATATATATATTATATAAAATGATAAAAGTCAAATCTAAATGTTATGTTAGTTTACGTAAGTTTTATAGAATAAATAATAAATATAATAAAATTTGAATCTTTAAGTGCACGTGTGATGTTATGGAAGTTAGAAAAATATATAAATATATATATAATAATAATAACAATAATAAATCAATAATAAACTTTAAAATGCATGTGTATGAAGACATTGAATTCAATGTATAGTATACGTGTCAACATGATACCAATTTGAAATTATGAAAACATGGTGTACGTGTTCAAGAAAGACGTAAGTCCCAAGGTTTACTTTTGTTACTTTTGTAGTATAAATAGACATTACAATCTGCTTGTTTATCCATCTCGATCTCTCCCTCCACTTTCATAAACCTTCTTTAGTAATTCACCCCATAATAATAATAAAGCCCTGCCCCATTTTAAGTGTTGTAGCCCCTAATCACTGATACTCTGTCCAAGTGACGTAGGGCCCCGTAACGTATTTCAAGGCTCTGCCTAAATTCATTGGGGTTCTGTCTCGTGACGTAGGGATAAAGTAGAATTGGGTTACTATACTTAAGTGTGAGTGCACTATATATTCTATTAAATAATCCAGGAGTTGTACCAAAATATATCAACCCTCCAAAAATATTTCTAACACCCCCAATATATTTAAGATACCCCTATATGTTTTTAAATACACTCCGTATGTGAAAACCGAGCCCGAAATATTTTAAATAGCATTAAAAATAAATAAAAAGTAAAATGTTAAGTTGAGGCGGGCCGCGTAGACCCACCCCAACCTTCACGCAGGCGGTATGGAGGTTTAAATCAGAATTAGTTAACTTATAAGTTAAAGCGGGCCGCGTAAGGTTCCCTTAACATTAACGCGGGCCGCGAGAAGTTAGAAAGGTGGGGCTGCCCTGGGCCGCCACGTGGCCCAACACCCGGCATGCCTACTCGATGACTCAGCCAAGCTACACGTTGACCCGGAGTCAACGCGGGCCGCGTAAGCCTTGCCTGTTCTTTACGCGGGCCGCGTGGAAACCAGTTTCAGCACCTATATAAAGAACGCATCGGATTTCATTTCAGTTCGTCCCAAATTTCATTCTCAATCTCGAAATTCTGTAGAAGAGTTATTATACTCGGGTATTATGCCTCTAATTAGCAAGGTTCTGCTCCGTTGTAAGTATTATAACCCCGGTTTCATAACTAGATACGCTGCCCGATTGATTTAGGATTCCGTAACAACCGTCGTGGTTCTGCCCGACGTAGTTGTTGGAATGCCGTCTCGGGGAGGGTATCATTTATATTTTCAAAGGGTTATGATACTAACCTATGTACATCTGTGTAAATTATAGATTATTCCCAGGAAACCCTTACGCGGAGTCTAAAATAGCAATGTGAGTTTATCCTCTTTTTGTTAATGTTTTTGGAATACTTTACAAAACCTTAATTATTTTACAATGGGATTAAGCGGTGATTGAGTCTTTGTAGTTCTTCAATTACTGCCGGTATTATGGGGTTTTGTATACAAAATTTATTACTGCTTGTGAGTAGTAAGTCAGGAATGACAGTTCATTACTATTGGACAACGAGTTAGCCAATGGGTAATTTGACCATAGCCATAGATCCGGTCGAGTGGCAAATACTGAATGAGTAATTGTGTAGAAATAAACAATGTGATCGCTCTCAATACTGTCTTAATTGAAAAAAAAATATTTCTTGATTAAACTGGGATTCACTCACCAGTATTTCCCGCTGACAAATGTTTTTAAAACACGTTACAGGTAACACAATGTGAACAGCCAATTAGTGAAAAGCCAGCTGGAGAGCACTGAAGGCTTGGGAAAAATGTGGCTATAAAAGTTACCTAATAAACGATGTTTTAAATTCAATAAAATAGGGTTTGTCCCTATAAATGTATTGTTACAAGAAACTTGGGTTTTGCCCATGTGATTATTAATATCAAATATGGTGGTTTTACTCTGATAAAATATTTCCTAACTACGGTCCTGAGGTAAATTCCGCTGCGAGATTAATAAACACCGATACCACCAAAACTGGCTCACGGCCGCCCGTTCCCGGGGATAAGGGATCGGGGGTTGTGACAGCTGCTATCAGCTCCTCTTTCATTCTCTTTAACTCTAATGCCTTATCAGCTTCAAACTGTTTGAACTTTTCAGGAGGAGTCTGCTTGACCTTATTTTTTATCATTTCTTGAATCCTGGCTGCCTCTTTTTCAAGCTCAGGAATGGTCCAGTTTTTGTACATGTGTTTCTCCCCCTTGTATTTATTGTAGGTCTTGATGTTCTCAATGTAGTCTTTTCTCAAGGACTCATCTACCCTTTCAGAGATTTGCTGACATACATTTTTGGCAAATTGCTCCATAGCTCTGACCTGTGTGAGTAGAAACTGATAGTTTTGCTGAAATTCTCTATCAGATTTCCCTTGTCTATTTCTGATTGTGACATCCTCTGCTTGCTTGGCCTTGAGTTTCAAATATTCTTCGACATTGTTAGGCCTGGGATATCCTTCAACTGATGGCAAACTCCTTTTAGCTGGGTCATCCTCATAATAAAAGGATTTGATTTCTTCCCTAACTACAATGAGTTCCAGAGGAAATGAGACACCAGCAGGAGGTAATGGCTTTAGAATTTGAGCTGAAGAGAGAGGTATGGGTTTTGGAATGGTGACAAGTGACAGGGATTTTGAAGATGTTGGTGGTGGTGGTGAATAATCATCATCTTTAAGGATTAGCCTTCTCCTTTTTGTTTGAGGAGGGAGTAATGATGTTTTGGGTGGAGCAGTGGTGATAGATTGGGTGGCAGTGGTTTGTGATTGACTCAGCAGATGTTGTAACATTTGTTGTCTTCTGCTTTTTGGCAGGAGGTGATGGTGGTGAGGTTGTTTTTGGAGGTGATTGAGGTGGTGGTAAGGCAGTGGTTGTGGTGTGTGTTGAAGTGATAACAGATGTTGAAACCTCTGAAGTACCAGCAGTAGTTGATACAGCAGGAGTTACAACAGCTGTTTGGGTGGAGGTTTGATGCTGATGGCTTTTGGATGGTGGTTTTGGAATATGCTTTGGAATTCTGGATGGGGTGGACTTAGGTTTCCTTTTTGTCTTAGGATTTTGAGTATCCTTTGACCCAGAACAACCCTGCGCATACAGCTCCATGAAAGCTCTTTTCTCCTCATTCCACCTTGAAATATACTTTGCCATTCTATCCCTTTTTACACTTGCTACTCCTTCATCAAGTGCTTCTTGGGTTGCATCAACCTTTTTACTACCATCTGGCACAGGAATTTTTCTGGTCATAGCATCCTTTTCTGGTTCAATGTAGAGACCATCATCTATTCCCTTCTTCTTCCACTCCTGAATTTTCTCCCCCTTTTTGGCATTATCTGGGGGAAGGTGATCAATGAAAAGTACTGTTGGAGGAGCAGTGCCAGTGGTTTCCAATAAATGGGCCTTGATTGCCTTAATATCTGCTTGAGTGTTCTTGTACCTAGACTCCATTATGTTTCTCAGCTTTTGGACATGTAGTTCATGTTGCTGATCAGCCATTTCTTTTTGTTATTGGAGAAAAGGTTGGAAGAAGTTCCAGAGCTCATTTGTAGCAAATGCTTGTGGTGGAGCAGGTGCTTGAGGTGGAACAACAGTGGATTGCATCTTTTGTATTTTCAACACCTGTTGTAACATGTTTTTAATATCTGCAACAGATGTATCCAATTTGTCAACTCGTTCCGTCAAATCCTGATATTTTAAATCATCACCCAATTTAATGGGATCATCTGATTTCCCACTAACAGTGGTTTGATCAGTGGTTGAGGTAGGGAGTGTACTCCAAACACTAACCACTGATGCCCCTTTTTCTTGGTACTGGGGTCTTCTTCCTTCAACACTTGACAACCTTTTGATGTTGCCAGTGGGAAAAATAAATCCACTGGTGGTTGGCAGAGGTGCTATGTAAGGAATTGCCTCCAAGGAAGTCTTATTAATGTAACCACTGTCCAACTGTAAACCAGTGGGTTCAACAGTTGTAGTGGCTGCTTCACTTGGATTACCACCAAGAGTTACTTGTAACTCAAGGGGTGTAACCTCCTCAGGTTGTGTTGGTGGGTTAGCAAGGATTGATACATCAGACCCAGTCATTTGTTGAGGTATATTCTCATTAATAGGTGATTGAGAAGGACTGGTTAGAGCATGGTTCAAATCAATTGCATCCAACAGAAGTTTGGTTGGTGTGGGAATTGTGGATGTGATGGTTGGTGTAGAAAGAGGATTTGCCCCGGGAAGTGGGCTGTGGATGATGGAAACAAGTGCTTCCAGAGCATCATGATGTGGTGTCCCGAGTTGTACAACCTGTTCTTTTTGTGAAGAAGCAGGAGGGGTTTCGGCTATGGGTTGAGATATTTGTACCAACTGCTGTGAGGAAGTAGCAGCAGTGGTTTCTTGTGACTTTTGTGCTGTCACTGGCAGTAGCTCTGGTATCTCATCCTCCAGAGTTGCTTTTTTGATGGGTTTGGGGGGTTTTTGAGTTTTTCTTTTTGTTGGCTTTTTGGTGATTTTAGGTGTGGGTTTCAAAGCAGTTGTTGTGCTACTTTGATCACCTTGAGCAGTGGGCTCAGCAGCAGATACCTGAGGAGCAGTGGTAGCTGCTAAATTCTGCTCAGGCACCTCTGCTTGTGTTTTGCAAGGTGTTGACATTCTTGTAAAAGTTTCAGCAGTTAAGCTGTGCATTTGTAAAGAGTCACCTTGGTTTATTGCATCAATATCATCCTTACTGAATTTCTTTTCAAAATAATAGCTTAAAAATCTGGGAAACAATAAGAATGATTTTGTTTCAACATTATTAACCAGATCATTAAAGATTTCCTGAGAATAATTAAAATTTTCTTCTTGAAGAATAGCATATCCCAGATTTTGAATCTTTAATGGTATTTCATTAAAAGAAGTGGTTTTGTTTGAAACACACATTAGGAGGGTATGGAATAAAAACCTTGTTGCAGAAGGAAAGAAACCTTTTTGTAAGGTAGCTTTCTTCATCATTGTGTCTGCATACCCTCTCTCAATGAAGTCAATTTTTAACTCGTTTTTAGGAAAAGAAAGTTTACCTTCCTGATCATCAAGTTGAAAGACCTCTGAAAGTGATTGTGGTGAAATCTTGACGGCTTTACCCTTTAGAGAAGAGTTGATGGCTATTACATTGTCTCCTTGTTTTTCAAGGGTTGCATTCTTCCAAAACTCTCTTTGGGTTGTCAAGTAAATTGGTGCATCGGCTGTTAACAAAGTTTTGTACTTTGATTTAGCCATTGTGTTGATGGTGGAGTCAAAAGCATCTGTGGTGCCGGGTTTTGTGAGAAGACCCAGAAGATTGTGAGATGGTTTGTGTGGAATTTCAGTGGGATTGGCCTTTTGAGAGGCCGCTTTCGACGATGATTTGGAAGTGGGTTTTGCAGATGGCTTCGATTTTGTCATTTTGAAGATGATGATCGAAGAAATTTGTGAAGAGATGAGATGGAAAAACTGCTTTGAGAAGAGAATTTTTGAGAATTCAATTCGACAGTAAAACCCTGTTTTTGATGTGAAGTGGGGGTTTTATAGAGGAAAAAGTGAAGGCTGACGTGGCCGCGGTTACAAAAGTACTGACCACTATGTACTGCCCACATGCCAAACTCTGATGAAATGAAGGACAGTACTTTTATGAAAGTTACTGATGAAGGCAGTGGTTACAACGGTAAAATGGAAGCAGTGGATGATTTTCACTATCAGTGGATAGCATATCAGTGGATAAGACACTGCTTTTGAACAACAGAGTTTATCAAGGAAATGAGAGAACAGAGGATGGCTTTCAGCAATGGACAGACTTTGTAGTAGAGCAGCCTTTTGAACAAGCAGTGTTTATGGCAGACTTTTAAGGATTTAATGAAAATTTCATTTTTAGCTATTTTTAAGGATGGATTTTTGATTTTCTGAAAACATTTTAATGCTTTTATTCATAGAACGACAAGATGTTGCTTGTTATTCCATGTTTAGCATCCCAATTCTAGAGACCAAGCTTTCAAAGGTCGCTGTATCAAGTGCTTTTGTGAGCACATCTGCCAACTGGTCTTTAGTTGGGACATGATGCAGAGAAATCAAACCTTTTTCATAGCAATCCCTCACAAAGTGATGTCTGATGTTGATATGTTTGGTGGTTGAATGGGAAACTGGATTTTTGATGATATTTTCTGCTGCCTGGCTATCCAACATCAGTGGTGTCTTTAAGGCAGTGATACCAAAATCCAGCAACTGGTTTTGAAGCCACAGGAGTTGGGCTGTACAGCTTGCAGCAGCAATGTATTCAGCTTCAGCAGTGGATGTTGAAACAGCTGCTTGCTTTTTGCTTTGCCATGAAACTAAGCAATCACCTAGAAACTGGCACCCTCCTGATGTGGACTTCCTTGTGGTGTTACAACCAGCAAAGTCACTGTCTGAAAATCCAGGCTCTAGGTGCTTGTTTCAAGCCATACAAGGCTTTGTTTAGCCTGTAGACATGATCTGGATAAAATGGATCCTCAAAACCTGGAGGTTGACATACATACACCTCTTCTTGAATTGTACCATAGAGGAAAGCACTTTTGATATCCATTTGGAACACCTTCATGTTGTGGTTGACAGCAAAGGCCAGGAACAGTCTTATAGCTTCCAATCTTGCTACAGGGGCAAAAGTTTCATCATAGTCAATCCCCTCTTCCTGTCTGTAACCTTGAACCACAAGCCTGACTTTATTCTTGACAACAATACCCCTTTCATCAGTTTTGTTCTTGAAGACCCACTTTGTGCCAATGGGATTAACCTCTTCTGGCAGTGGTACAAGCTCCCATACTTATTGTCTTTTAAACTTTTGGAGCTCCTCTTGCATGGCTTCTACCCAGCTGTTGTCTTTCAGTGCCTCTTGGTACTTGACTGGCTGATGGAGTGATAGAAAACCAGCAAAAAGACAAATGTTTTGGGTTTGGCTTCTTGTGAGCACCCCTTCATTGATGTTGCCAATGATTTGATCAGGTGGATGAGATCTCAAGAAGATTAAATCTCCTTGGTATGGTATGATGGCATTTGTTGGTGAGGGCTGCAAATGTATATCATCTGAGCTAACCACTGCTGGTGACTTTGATGACCCAGCAGTGGCTTCAAAAGGTGGTGGAATAGGAGGTAATGAAGTAGACACATGCTGACTTTTATCCACTATTTGGGGACTTTTGTCAGCAGTGTTTGAGGATGTGGAAGCAGTGGTTGATGGGCTACTTTGGTCAACAACTGTTGAGGTAGCAGTGGTTGAGCTTTGACAGCTGTTTTGAACATCTGATGCTCTTCCCATTTTGGCATACCTTTGAGGGATGATGATTTCATACCCATAGTCTGGTGTTGAATCCTCTGATGGACCTGCACTGTTAGTCTTGACAGCAGTATTTTCAAAAGTGAATTTCTCAAGATCAAACAGATATGCAGGATTTGCTGGAATTTTCATTGATGAAAGTTCATTGAACTTTACATTCAAAGTCTCCTCCACTGCCTTGGTCCGTGTATTAAACACTTTGTAGGCCTTGGCAGTGGTTGAGTATCCCAGATGATAACCACAATCAATTTTGGCTGCAAATTTTTAAATGGAATCTTTTAAGTTCAAAATAAAGCATGGGCAGCCAAACACCTTGAAGTATGAGATCAGTGGTTTGATTTTATAGAGAATTTCATAAGCAGTCTTTTTGTACCGGGGGTTTATTAAAACTCTGTTCTGGACATAGCAGGCAGTGTTTACTGCCTCTGCCCAGAAAGTTAATGGCAAACCTGAATCAACAAGCATGGTTCTGGCAGCCTCAATCAATGTTCTGTTCTTTCTTTCAACTACCCCATTTTTCTCTGGTGTTCTAGGGATGCTGTACTACCTTACAATCCCTTTCTTCACACAGAAGGCATCCAACTCCCTATTTTTAAATTTTGTGCCATTGTCACTCCTGAAGCTTTTCACTGGGAGGTCAAATTGCTTTTCTGGTTCAATGTAGAGACCATCACAAAGTCTTGCAAAATTCCTGTAGTCTCATCTTTTGAGTGTAAAAAGAAAGTCCATGTAAACCTAGAAAAGTCATCAACAATAACCAAACAATATCTTTTCTTTTTGAGACTCATGACTTGAACTGGGCCAAACAAATCCATGTGTAGCATTTGCAGACAATGGGTTGTTTTGGACTCTTCAATGGACTTATAAGAACTTTTATGCTGTTTTCCTTTTAAACAGGAAATGCAATGTTCAGGACATGAAATCAATTTTTGTGGTAGGCCTCTTACCAAACCATTTTTTGAAATTTCAGTGATTGTCTTAAGATTTGTGTGCCCCATTCTTCTGTGCCAAAGTTCTGTCTCTTTGTTAGAGGCAGCTGAGAACAGACATGCATCAGCTCTGGGACACTCTTTTGACATATCAACAACATAAACATTGCCACTTCTTTGAGCAACAAGTTTTGTTTGACCAGTTTTTATTATTGCTTCAATCTTTTTGACCATTTCTGGTCCAACAATCCTACAACACTCCTTTGTGAAGAATGACCCATATCCCTTGTCACTCATTTGTGAGACACTCAGGAGGTTGAATTTCAGACTGTCTATCAGATTGACATTTTCAAATTTTACATTTCCAGAATGTACTGTACCAGACCCCAGAACTTTCCCTTTACTGTTATTCCCAAAGGATATATCACCCCCTCCCTGAATTTTGAAATCTTTGAGTAAGGCTTTACATCCAGTCATGTGCCTGGACCCTCCACTATCAACATACCAAAGGCTATCTAAACAGGCAGAAGCTCCCTGCACATGAAGTAAAAGGATTAGTTCATTAGGGTTTCCAAAGCCAATAAGGCTTTGGATGGGGTCTCAACAGTGTCTGGGATGGATGCACATTGATGGACAGTGGTTAGGTCAGGGGTTTGGACAGTTTTAGTACTGTTTCTTGCTAACCATTGTTGGGGGTCTTGACCAATCACCTGTTGGTACCCAAAAGGATGCCTGTTCACTTTTGGTTTAGAGGGCCTTTTGTAGGCCTCATGAACGTGTGGAATCCTTTGGTAAGACTGTTTTTCCTTGCCTTTTCTGAACTGATTGGCAGAGGGTGCATCCGTAACCTGAAGATCTCTTTTGACAGATGTTTGGTTCAACTGTTTTGTAACAGCTGTTTGAACTGGCACAAACAGTGGTTGGTTCTTGGTGAATTTGACAGATGATTGTTAGGGGTCATTTTCTTAACATACGTATC
Organism: Helianthus tuberosus; assembly: GCA_030545235.1. Classification (NCBI taxonomy): domain Eukaryota; kingdom Viridiplantae; phylum Streptophyta; class Magnoliopsida; order Asterales; family Asteraceae; genus Helianthus; species Helianthus tuberosus. Next base: position 71,693,971 of record CM060366.1, read on the forward strand.
CTGATCAATATCCTGCCTTTGTTTGTTTATCTGTGACCAGGATGCTGGAAGAGGATATTGCTAACATCTTGGGCGATATCCTGAGGCTTATTGAATTAACCACGTGCAGGTTGAAGGCTGAGACTTGCTAACGGTCAAGAGGACTTCTTCTCCTCAAGACTCGGACGAATTTGTTGAGTGAGAGACGTTGAGCCCGAAAGACCAGGTCTACAACGTTCGAAGAAGGAATATTCGGTGTATCCCGCAAGTTTAGGGTAGTTTGTTATTTTATCTTTACTATAAATAGATGGGGGCGGATCAGCTTAGAACACACAATTTTTCACTAACACTCTCGTACACTTTCACTCTCTAGCTCATCGCAAACACTACACTTGTATTCAAGTTTCATTGTAACACTTAGTCGATCCGTACCACATCCTGCACTGTATCCTGATTTGTGAAGCAATAGAAGAACAAGGCAGCTGCGATTGTCAGCTCCCGAGGTTTTATGCCGGCGATCTAGATTGATCAAGGGCTTTCCTCGTACATCTCGTGTTGTTTACTTTACTTTTGCTCATTGTTTGATCATAGATACAGCTCTATATCCTGAGCCGTATCCTGAAACTGTTTTTACAATTAACTTGATTAACATATTTTTGACACTCATTTCTAGCACACTACCTCACTTAACTAATTTGATCACTTAATTACTTCGGTAATTTTTGACCAAAACAATTTGGCGCCCACCGTGGGGCAAGTGGTGCTTTCTTTACTAAAAATTTTTGTCAAATCGCTAATCGGTTTCCTATTTTCAAAACTTTTTGCCACATTGTCTGTAATGGCCTCAAGATCAAACATGAGTTCCTCTACTGTGTCTGCTGTGACTTCTGCTACTACTGGTCCGGTGCTTCCACCACCTCCTCCAAGGACGCCAGCCTCTTCACGACCTCAAGACATTATCCCTACTCGCAATGTTCAGGAATCTGCTCCTGTTCTAGCTTCTAATGATGAAATTCTTACTTTATTTGGAAGTGTGCAGGAACAAATGAGGCAGCAACAGGAAACAAACCAAATGCTATTAAGGGAAATACAACTCCTGAAGTCTGGCTCAAGCAGATCTGCTGAGGACAATGTCACTCCATTACACCCCAGAGCGTTGAACTTTAGTTCAGCTGTGTATACGGAGGATAACAGGGGGAATATTGTACCCAGCCTTCCTCAGAATCATACTCCTGAAATACCCTCCTCGGTCAGAATATCAACCATGAGGAGCTCAGGATATGCTTCAGGATATGGGCAAAATCCTCCAACGGGTAACGTGTCAAATAATAATAATACTCATGCTATTAACAATAATGGATCTTTGCAGGATACAGGTGTAACATCAGCACTTACTAGGGAACTTCAGAAGTTAAAGGACATGATATCTAGTGTACCTGGGGTGGTCCAGCCGATCCCAGAAGTGTCCCAGGACAACCACAAGATATCTCGTTTTGCATATCCTATCTGTGATGCTGAGATCCCAAAGAGATTTCAAACCCCCAATATGAAGCTTTACGACGGAACTACGGATCCTGAGGAGCATATTGCTCAGTATAGGGAAAGAATGGAGATCAACCCTATCCCTCCGGAGCTCAAGGAAGCGTGCTTGTGCAAGGGATTTGGTTCTACCTTAACAGGATCAGCCTTAAAATGGCTGTTAAACGTTCCTCCACACTCAATTACTTCGTTTGCTCATTTGGTTAATTTATTCAACAGTCAATTTTCTTGTAGTCGGAGTTTTGAGAAACTAACCAGTGATCTTTACGGGATAACTCAAGGGCCTCAGGAATCCTTGAGGGATTATGTGAACAAATTCAGTCGAGAATCCTTGGATATCCCACATCTTGATGTTGCAACAGCTGTGCAAGCTTTCAAGATGGGATTACAAAAGGATTCTCAGTTTTATCAGGATCTTGTAATGAATCCCTCCAGGAATCTCGACGAAGCTCGTAACAGGGCTTTGAGATATATTCGTCTGGTGGATGACAGGAAAATGCAAGAAAGGATGAACTCATCTAACACTTATGAGTCAACTAATAGGAAGTCAGAATCCTCGTTCAAGTCGTATCGGCCTAAGCCGTATGGTAGAAATGAGAACAAAAGAGTGAATGCTGTTGAAGATGAGGATCCTGAAGAGTATCCTGAGTTGTCCGAATATTGCTTTTCTGTTAATATTCCTGAATTGATGTATGCTATGCAGGGTCTAGGAGACAAGGCTAGGTGGCCTCGAAAGAATCAGCAAAAGGCTGACTGGAAAGATAAGTCAAAATGGTGCGCTTTCCACGAAGATTTCGGACATGTGACTGAGGATTGCATTGCTCTAAGGATAGAAATAAGCTATCTTCTAAGCAAGGGATATCTGAAAGACCTCCTAGGAAGAAAGAAGAATAAGGGTCAGGATACTGAGAAGGATCCTGAGCGAGCAGCGTCACCTCCCTCGGATGCCAAGATAATCAACTTCATTTCGGGAGGATCCGACATTTGTGGGACTTCGTATTCGGCAGCAAAGAGACATGCGAAGGAAGCTAAGGCCGAAAGGGGAGACAGACCTGTCAGGATGACTACCCTCACAACTGACAAAGTGATCACTTTTGATGCAGATGACAGGGATACTGTCCAGGATCCTCACCATGATGCTCTGGTAATAACGTTATATGTGGCTAACCATTTTTATACGCAGGATACTGGTTGATAATGGCAGCTTCGTCAACATAATCCAACTAGAAACTCTGAAGAGAATGAATGTATCTCCAATGGATATCACTTCAAAGTCTACTGTGCTTGTTGGGTTCAGTGGAGAGGTTAGAAACACAGTGGGAGAGATAAAGTTGCCAGTATACGTTGAAGGAGTCAACTCGATACAACGTTTCTGTGTGATGGATTCTCTATCCTGCTATAACATCATACTGGGGAGACCGTGGATTCACGATATGAAGGCCGTGCCATCAACATATCACCATTGCATCAAGATACCTACCCCTTGGGGAGTTGTCAAAGTTGATAGTGATCAGCAGGAGGCGAAAGAATGCTACTCATCCTCGATGAAATCCTCAACCAAACATAGTGCAGCATAGCAATTAAAGACGCGGGCCCAGGATATCGTGGAGGATCCGGAGCAGGATGTGAAGAAAATTATCCTAGACCAGGATAATCCCGATATTTCGGTGCTCGTAGGAACCAATATCCCTCAGGATATTGAAGAGCAATTAATTAACTTTTTAAAACGCAGGATGTCAACGTTTGTATGGAAGCATGAGGATATGACAGGCATATCCAAAGATATTATCACTCACAAGCTTGGAATTGATAAATCATTCAAGCCTGTGCAGCAAAAAAGAAGGAAGTTTGCTCCTGAGCGGAACGCAATTATCCAGGAGGAAGTTGAAAGATTATTAAAGTCCAGAATGATCAGAGAGGTTAAGTTCCCAAGGTGGCTAGCAAACGTGGTTGTAGTACAGAAGAAGAATGGGAAATGGAGAGTTTGTGTAGACTACACAGACTTGAACAAATCTTGTCCTAAAGACCCATTTCCTCTCCCCCACATTGATGCAATGGTAGATGCCACTGCCGGGCATGAAATGCTGACCTTCATGGACGCATCCTCAGGATTTCAACAGATCCAAATGGAACCTTCTGACCAGGAGGATACCGCCTTCATGACACCAACAGGTATTTATTGTTATACAGCTATGCCTTTTGGTTTGAAAAATGCAGGTGCAACATACCAAAGATTGGTAAACATGATGTTCAAAGACAAACTGGGGGACACCATGGAGGTATTTATCGATGATATGGTGGTGAAATCTAAAAAGGCTGAGGATCACCTCCAGGATATCAAGGGAGCATTTGATATCCTGGATCAATACAATATGAAGCTGAATCCTGCTATATGCCATTTCGGAGTGGGGGCAGGAAAGTTTCTTGGATATATGGTGACAAAAAGAGGGATAGAAGCAAGCCCAGAGCAGATCAAAGCCATCCTGGACATAAAATCACCCTCAAATATGAAGGACGCACAAAGATTGACAGGCCGAGTAGCAGCTCTAAACAGGTTTATCTCAAGATCCTCAGAGAAATGCAAAGACTTCTATGATATCCTGAAGAAGAACAAAAGATTCGAATGGGGGGAAAAGCATGAAGCAGCCCTGCAGGATTTGAAACGATATCTATCAACCGCACCTCTATTGATGAAGCCTGAAAATGGTGAACCACTATCCCTGTACCTTGCTGTATCAGGGAATGCTATAAGTGCCGTTCTTATAAAAGACCATGAAGGTCAGCAATATTCTGTTTATTATGTTAGTAAAAGTTTGTTAGATGCTGAAACTAGGTATTCTCATTTAGAAAAATTAATATTAGCCCTAGTCATGGCATCGACAAAGCTTAGACATTATTTCGAGACACATAGGATACATGTTAAAACGAATTATCCTGTCAAAAATGTGCTTAGGAAACCAGAGATGTCAGGCAGGATGGCCAAGTGGTCAGTAAAGTTGAGTGCTTATGATTTAGTATACGAACCTAGAAATGCCATAAAATCTCAGGCTTTAGCTGACTTTGTGGCTGACTTTAGTAGTGACATTCAGGACGAGGTAGACCTAGAAGTTCAACAGTTAGGAGAATCCTCAGGATCCTGGACATTATATACTGACAGTGCATCTAATGTAAGAGGAGTAGGATTAGGAATACTACTAAAATCGCCACAGGGGGACATATTACCCCAGGCTATTAGGTGTGAATTTCCTGCTACTAATAATGAAGCAGAGTATGAGGCTTTAATTGCAGGATTAGAGTTGGCTAAGAGCATGAGTATCAAAAATTTGCAAGTATATGTTGACTCTTTGTTAATAACTAACCATTTTAATGGATCCTATGCAGTTAAGGGTGAGAAATTAATCGAATATCTCGATATTCTCAAAAAATTAGCAGGATATTTCGATGTTTTTATACTTGAACAGGTACCAAGGGAGGATAATGCTGAAGCGGATGCCTTAGCAAATTTGGGATCATCAATCAAGATACCTGAAGGGACGCAAATACCAATATTACATGTCCTATATCCTGCAACGAATCCTCAGGATAGAGTAGTAGCTGGTATTCAGGATCCTGGAGTAGAACATCCTGAAGAGGATCCTAAATCCTGGACGGCTCCAATCATGAAATATCTCAAAGAAGGACACATCCCTGGAAATGGAAATCCTAAGGCATTTAGGATGAAGGTATCACGATTCACTATTATAAATAATATTTTATACAAGAAATCTCTTGCAGGACCGTATTTGAGGTGCTTGGAGGATCCTGAAGCCAAGGAAGTACTTCAGGATATACATGAAGGGGATTGTGGTAACCATGCTGGGGGCAGGTCGTTATTCTCAAAAGTATTAAGGACAGGATATTATTGGCCAACAATGAGAAAAGATGCCGCAGAATATGTTCGAAGATGTGACGCATGTCAAAGACACAGTAACATACTGCATCAGCCGGCTGAACCATTATATCCTATTGTTTCCCCTTGGCCATTTATGAAGTGGGGTATGGATATAGTGGGAAAGCTACCAAAAGCTCCGGGAGGAAAAGTCTTTATGCTAGCAATGACGGATTATTTGTCTAAGTGGGTTGAAGTAGAAGCATTCGTTCAAGTAAGAGACCAAGAAGTAATATCCTTCATCAAGAGGAATATCCTGACCAGATTCGGAGTACCAGCTGAGATAATTTGTGACAATGGTTCTCAGTTCATAAGTAAGAGGACTACTGACTTTTGCAAGAGTTGGGGAATCAAAATGATTACGTCTACTCTGGTACATCCTCAAGCAAATGGACAAGCAGAATCCTCAAACAAGATAATTGTCAATAACTTAAAGAAAAGGCTTGGAGCCAAAAAAGGAAGATGGGCAGAAGAATTACCCTTTGTTTTATGGGCTGATAGGACAACGGTAAAGAATGCAACAGGCCAAACCCCATTTTCCTTGGTGTTTGGAGCAGAAGCAATGATTCCAACGGAAATGACAATACCTACTGCAAGATCTATCTTAAGTGATCCTGAGCAGAATCCTGAAGCCTTGAGTCAGGATTTAGACACTATAGATGAAAAGAGAGATGCGGCGAGACTAAGGATGGCAGCATATTAACAGAGAATTTCCAGGGCATATAACAAGAATATTAGAACCAGAAGATTTAAGGTTGGAGATTGGGTGTTAAGAAAGGCTTTTCAAAATACTACTAATCCTGCCGATGGCAAGTTAGCTCCAAAATGGGAAGGACCATATGAAGTTGAATCAGAAGCAGGGAAAGGAGCATACAGACTCAAGAATATGAAGGGGGATATGCTACCGAGGTCTTGGAATGCCATACACCTTAAGCTCTATTTCAAGTGAGTTTAGAATTCAATTTCTAACTCAGAATGGTATGGATTCTATCTTTTTTAAATATTTTTTGGTTTAATTTATTCTTTGAAACTCAATACTGACTTAAGCATCGGAGGGGTTTTAGCCCGCCTTAGTTTACAATTGTTTTGCAAGATATGTTTCAGGATATAGCTCCAGGATATGTACTCAGGATAACTCGGAAGATTAGAGGATTGGCCCCCTCTCTCACGTTTAAGGGATACTAATCCCTTCACAGGTTTAAAGGTATTCACCTTTCTTCCGAATTGGGTTTAAACACCCCGCCTGGAGCGCAAGTTATTCAGGGATAGTTCAAGGTGGCGGGACCAGTCCATGTAAAAGTGGCTGACAATTTCGTTACTGTTGGCTATATCCTGAATCCTAAAGGTATATGAGGATTGATCACCCTCTCTCACGAAAGGGTATTTTCATACTCTCTAAGGTTTAAAGGTTTTCACCTTTTTAAGTCTTGAAGTTTATACACTCCCGCCTGTAGCGCATGAAAAGTTGGGATTTTCCCCAGGATACAAGGGATTTATCTCCAGTACATCCTTGGGTTTTACCCTTGGGATGTAAAAAATTGCTTATGCAATGGAAACTGACATTAAGTAGATTTCTAAGATACTTGAAGACATTGTACACAGGGGACATCCCTGCCAAGATGGTGATATAAAGCTAAAAGAATGAGGCTCAGAACTAATGCGCTAAGTGCCTTGCACAGGGGACACCTTCATTGGAAGAGTTGCAAAGGGATTGAAGTTTGGTAATAGGTTTATACCCTATTTCTGGTATGATCTTTCCTTTGTAAAGATCATCTAAGTTTTTAGTAACATTATTTTAAGTATCCTGATATATTCTGGAAGTCCTTTTCAGGATATTTGATTAGGGTGTTTGAAACCAGTATTAGTTTGGAACTCTGATCATTTAAATATTATCAAAACTTGGTGTTGAAAAGATGGACTATTTTTCACTTTCTAAAGGATTTTTTACAAAGTTGAAGGAACGCTTGGAAGTTCTATCTAATAAAAGGCTTTTGCGGTATGTCGCTGAGCATACTGATCAGGATATTTTAAGAGCAGCGATGTCAGCATTGTTGAAGCAGCAAATCTCCTTTGCTGGATCGGTGAATGAGGGTTGAGGCTGGTCGGTCTGATCGGGATTTCGTTCGTGGTGCCATGAAGAGTATTGAGCAAATTAAGAGAAATACAAGAAAAGAGAAGATATAGGGGCATCGTGGATCTCCATTGAGTAAAAAACGCGTTGGAAGTTACGATGTGATCTTGACCGTCGCTTCGTTTTAAATGCCTTGAGTTATGGGATAAGATTTTTGAAATATATCCGTTGGATTGGTATCCCAACCGATATATTTGGGGACAATTGTTAGGGGTCATTTTCTTAACATACGTATCCTGATCAATATATTGCCTTTGTTTGTTTATCTGTGACCAGGATGCTGGAAGAGGATATTGCTAACATCTTGGGCGATATCCTGAGGCTTATTGAATTAACCACGTGCAGGTTGAAGGCTGAGACTTGCTAACGGTCAAGAGGACTTCTTCTCCTCAAGACTCGGACGAATTTGTTGAGGGAGAGACGTTGAGCCCGAAAGACCAGGTCTACAACGTTCGAAGAAGGAATATTCGGTGTATCCCGCAAGTTTAGGGTAGTTTGTTATTTTATCTTTACTATAAATAGATGGGGGCGGATCAGCTTAGAACACACAATTTTTAACTAACACTCTCGTACACTTTCACTCTCTAACTCATCGCAAACACTACACTTGTATTCAAGTTTCATTGTAACACTTAGTCGATCCGTACCACATCCTGCACTGTATCCTGATTTGTGAAGCAATAGAAGAACAAGGCAGCTGCGATTGTCAGCTCCCGAGGTTTTATGCCGGCGATCTAGATTGATCAAGGGCTTTCCTCGTACATCTCGTGTCGTTTACTTTACTTTTGCTCATTGTTTGATCATAGATACAACTCTATATCCTGAGCCGTATCCTGAAACTGTTTTTACAATTAACTTGATTAACATATTTTTGACACTCATTTCTAGCACACTACCTCACTTAACTAATTTGATCACTTAATTACTTCGGTAATTTTTGACCAAAACAATGATGTTGATGGACTCAAGGATGTTTTAGCAATGTACTCATTCTTTTTCACATCAAAGTTTTTGAGATACACAAATGCTTGAGTTTTGTGGTTTGTTTTACCACAAACAATGCAGCTTTCAGCAGGAACAATGACACTTGTTTTGTTCAAATCATAAGCTTTTAAATGGAAACAGTCTTTTGTTAGATGATTCCTTTTCTCACAGAATAAACAAAACAGGTTATTGATCTTTTCTTTCTTCTTTCTCTTTTCAGACTCCTTTGCAGCAGAGGTTTTAACCTCTGTTGGGATGTCCTTGAGGGGAATGACTTTAGCTTTTGGAGCTTTAACACCATCAGTTGATGTAAAGTCCATGGGCTTGAAATTTTCAAGAATATCACACTCATCAGACCATTTTGGTTTAAATTGATAATTTTCAAGCTCTTCAAAAGTAGAGGATCCCATTGGTCTGTCAAGTGTGATTTTGTTTCCAAGTTTATCAGTGATTTTCACTTCTTGGTCATTCTTGTTTGTGGGGATGAACTCAGTGGTTACATCAGTGGTTTGAACAGATTTTTCAAAAGCTGTGTTTTCATCATCATGTTTTCTATAACCAACCCCAAATTTTACATTGCTTTTAATCTGTTTTTCAAGCATAACCTCATACCCTTTGCATGATTCCACCCATTTTTCACAGGTGATCTGGGTGGACTCCAACTCCTTTTTGCAAACTTGGTATTTTTCTACCATAGTTTGGAGTTGAGTTTTGGTTATGCTTTGCTCTTCTTTAAGACTGCTGATCTCTTTCTCTTTTTTCAGTCAATTTGTTTTTAAGTTCTTTTAAAGAACTCTCAAATTTGACTTCATCAGTTAAGATTTTATTCCGAAGGTTTTCATTTACCTCTTTGATGTTAGCAAAAGCAATAATGCAATTGTCAGAATACAGTTTTTCAAGAACTTGAGGAGATACCTTGGCAGCAGCCATCATTGCACAATCACATTGATGATTTTCTTCATCAACAGCTCTTACTTCCTTCTCACCTGCTCTCTTTTCTTCCTCTTCTTCTTTGTCCTCTTTGGACCATGGGTCTGTCAGTGGTTCAATCAGAGTTTCTGAATTTTATCACAGCAGCAATTCACCAGCAACTGCATTAACAACTGCTTCAGTCACCTCATCCACTGTTTCGTCACTTAGCTGTTCACCTTTAGTTTCAATCCCCTCTGGTATTGACTCTAATGCCATCAAACAAAATTCATCATTAGAAGGTTCATTAGAAGCATAGAGTGCAAAATTTTCATCACTAAGCTCATCAGGCATGCTGCTCCAGTCAACAAAGCCTTGCGTGAAAAAGCTTTGCTGATCTGGTTGTACCACTGCTGGAGCAGCTGTTTGAGGTGCAACAGATTGCACTTGTGCCTGGGGGATAGGGGTTTGAACATATTGAATCTGTGGAATAGTGGTTTGGACATAATGCACAGGCACAGGGGCAGCAGCATAATGAGCAGTGTTAACATGAGCTGCAGGGGTATATTGGGTATAGTGCACAGTGCTTTGATTCTGAGGTCTAGAGTTTGAGCTAGGATGAGTGATTATAGGACCAGTAGTTTGACTCCTGCATTCCCAAGCGAAATGACCTAGCCTATTGCACTTGTAACACTTGATTTTCGATTTATCCAACCCAACCCTTAGATTCCCATGTAACCCTGGGAACTTTCTCCCTGTTCTTTTGTAGAATTTGCTTGTTCTCACACTAAGCAAAGCCAACTGATGCAAAATGTCCATCTCCTCTAAGTCAGTGGGATCAAAATGTTGCAAATCATTGAGTTCAAAGCACAAATTATCTGACATCTGGTTTTCAGTGTTTGCAGTAAAAGCATAATTTGCAGAGTGAGGATCGGGGTTGGTAAAGTTACCACCAGCTGTTATATCAATGAAATGATCATAACCCTGTTCCTTACTACTGCTACCAGATTCTTCCTGACCAAGAAGAGCTGTGCTACCGAATGAATAATCATCAGTGACTTTTCCAGACTCTTGCAACTTCTTTTTCTGGTTCAACTCCCTTTCATAAGTCAGGAGTCTACCATGAAGTTGGGTCAGGGTCAGATCTTTGAACTCAACAGAGTTTCTAGTCACAAATGCAATTGTGTCCCATTTATCAGGTAGCGATCTAAGAAACCTGCTATTTTGTGTTGATTTTGGAAATTCAACCTTAACAAGTCTTAGTTCACTGATGAGACAACTGAAACGTTCAAATTGTTGGGTCAATGATTCACCCTTAATGTGACAGAAGGTTTCATACTGCTGATTCAGAATTTCTCTATTGTTTTCAATAACTTCTTCGGTTCCCCCAAACTGTTCCTTCAATGCATCCCATAGCTCTTTGGCACTGTTACAATGTAACAGTCCAGCATAGATCTCATTTGGTAATGCAGATGCTATGATGCTAAATGCTTTGGCATCGAGTTCGAACTTTTGAAAATCAGTTTCAGTATAGTTTTCATAAGGTTTTGGTACGAACTTCTTTGGATCCTCGGCACTTGGCACCATAGGAACATGGGGGACCAAAAACAACAGACCTCCAACATCCAGTGTTCTGTTGAGCAAGGATGTGATCCATCCTTCGCTCCCAGATGTTGTATTCATTTCTTTTAAGCATAGGTGGTTTAAAAAGCGAGCCAATGTTATTCTTATCATCTTGAGATTGTCACGTCATCCTGGTTGTTTTACAGACACTGATTAATCAACTTTAAGTGATTAAACCTTGCTCTGTTTTTCAACACAAACGAACAAACTATCGATATCAACTATTTTGAGCTGAACTATTTATGTCAAAATGATTGTTAAATAAAATTTGACTGTCCAAGCTCTGATACCAATTATTGGATCTGAGTTTGATTTTGATTGTATTCTACGTTTGAAAATCAGATGGAAATGAATGAATTGTGCAGCGGAATTAAGATGGAAACAAACTTTGCATACAATCAAATGAGAGTATTGCTTTAATCAAAACACTTTTCACTATGAACTGAAAGATTGAATTTAGTTTCAACAACGATTACAAAGTAATGCTTGATACAAACTCCCCCTCAGCCAGAGCTCAGTGTTTGTTCGTGCAGAGAAGACGATTGTTGCAAAGAGCTAATAGAACAATACAGAGCACTGTTCTATTTATAGGCACTAGCAAACCACTGAGCATCTAAGCTGACGTCCTCATGAAAGTGACATCTAACCTCCTAAAAAACTCTAACCTCTGATCTATATAAACACTGCTATACTAACTACTGCTAATTACATTACATAACATAAAGACAGAGTAAACAACTGCTGCATCCCTCCACTGCTGTGAACCTAGCAGTACTTGTCCGGATCAGCAGTGCTTGAAACAAGGCAGTAGATTGAGCAGCAGAGCTTTAGTCTTTCATCAGGTCTTTACTTGATCAGCAGTTGGTAGATCAGCAGATGTTGAAACCACTTTCAAGGGGAGAGACTTGTATGTAACATCTGCTTATTCTGGATCCACTGCTCTGACCCAGTTTTGGCTTTAATTATCTGTTCCTCTGGTAGGGTTCAATCCCAACATAAACCTTCCGATAGCTCGGAAGGACGAGTAGGTCTCATGAGGGTTATATAGTGAACACACCCACAACGTTCATTTAACTACTAAAAAGAAAAGAGAAATAACAAAAACAAGAAAAAGTAAAAATATACAACAAAAACATAAAACATACCACGCCATCACCATTGATATCGCTTGTTTGGATCCACAGGTGGGTATGGATGGTACGGGTAGCCGGTGAGAGATTCCATCATTTCGCTGAAATCATCAAGGGGCCCTTTTCCCCTTCGGTCGATGGTTGAAACTATGGTGGAACATAACTGGAGCCGACTCCTTCGGGCCAATGAGGAGATGGGTCGGAAGGCCCAACAGGCATGGGAAGGTCTTCATAACGGGTTCAAGGCATATGCTCGTTGTATGGTAGACCCGCTAGCTCGTCTCGGTGGTGCCGTTCTTGATCATGAATATGATGCGCATTGTTGACTTCAATCTGTTGCACAACGATACTTGTCATCCACCACCGATCTTCCATTGCTTCCCGTTCAAACCGGATAAGGTCTTGTTCCTGCTCTCATGCTAGTCTCCGGGATAATTCTTGTGCCTCTGTAGCTCCTCCTGTTCCAAGTGGGACTTTTGTAATGCCCACCGTTCTTGTTGCTGATTCCGCCAATCATCATCAGCCTTCATCCTCTTTTCATCTCTTTCTCTCACCTCAACCATAACCGCAGATACATTATCTTAGACATCTTGTTGTCCGAGGTTATAACTTGAATAGGCAGCCCTCCGCTTATTCGCCATAAACTAGGCGACATAGTTAGACGCCTCAATGTGGCATCGTGCGAACCTTTGCCTATCGGGCCACCCACCCGCTACTTCTTCTTCTTCATCACCATCTCCTTCTCCTTCACCTTCATCCATTTCTTCATCTCCACCTTCTTCTCACTCCGGATACATGTAATCGAACCCCGTGTCCTGATCCATAATTATGTACCTTTTCCCCACCTCCTCGATGTATATATGCGATGCTTTTCGCATTTTCGAGAAATCAATATCCTCAATGGGTTTAATCACCCATAGTGAGTTATCGGGCAACCGGTTCTGCTGTACAATCATTGCACTTATCAAACGGACATGCGGAATCATTTTTTGCTTGAACTGGTTCCGTGTATCCCATATATTCATCATGACGATGTGCCGCCAAGACAACTTTGGCTCACCGCACATGAGCGAGTGAAGCACCCAAAGATCCCAAACACGCAACTTCCCGCAATCTCCCAACCTGACCATGATGTTCTCCAAAGAAATGTTTTGTAAGATCTTCCCCTCAACCAATAAATGGATCCGGTTATAAGGACTAGTTGTACAATTTGGCAATGTTAAATCAACAAGGTCAACCGGATCCGCCCGAACCACCTGGCCTTGCCAGAAGAGCCCGATATCATAGTAATAATAACTACCCTCGCCCAAAGAGTTGAAGTTTGCAATTTGGTTCATCGTCCAAAAGGACATTACCATTGTCCCTTTGGAAGTCTCACCCTTCAATTTCCACCTCGCCGGATTCTCATCCGCATTCTCTAACCTCAACGTGGATAACTACTCTGTGACTGCCTTCAAATAGACCTTTGGAGTCGCGCCTTCAATCCAGTCAAGCATGCGCTCCCATCCAAGCCTTTCAAACTTTTGTGTAACTCCGATTAATCGGAGTTCTTCAAAATTCACCTATCCTTCACACACACAAAGTTTGTCTATCGGGTTTGTCACTTAAGCCATCTTGTATCTCCACAACTTAACTTTAGTTTATTTGTGGTTAAACCGGTGCAGATATTTACTTTGATCCTCATCCCATCGAGCCCCAATATTTGCGTCATTATACATGGACCAATCCTAACTTTGACGAAACAATCTATCATCGATGTCCGGTAACACAATTGCTCCCACTTTGCTAGTTGATGTGCTTAAAATACAACATATAAGTTATATCAAATACAGCGTAAAATCAACCCCTTTTTAGTACTAATGTTGGAAAAGCTTGGTTTTCTGTTCTTTTTTAATTTTCAGGGTTAAAAGAGCTTAAATGTGCAAAAGGAATAAAAAGACAGCAAAAACCAACATAAATACAAGAAAGGAGGAATTGACGTAACTCGCCAAGCCCCGATTCACATCCAAACCTTAAAATAGCAAGAACATAAGACTTGTGTGACACTCTAGGTTTTCCGAGCAAGCACCTTGTAATTACGTTGTGCGTATATATGTGTTATTAAATGAAAAGTTGCGTTTTACCTTAATGTGCTATGTGTGGTATGTATGTATATATATGTGTGTGTGAACCGAAACCATGACTCGAGACCACCCGGTCTCGAGTAAACAATGTAACAACGGGCCGGGCCGGTTGGGCCGTGACTTTAGCCCACCCAAAACCTCCCACTCGAAACCACCCTAAAACCCACTTTGGGTGCACTACCTCTTACTTGCACCTAAAACCCTCACACACTCCCTTTCACACTCTCTTCTCACTAAAACCCAAGAACACCACCATCAAATCTCTCCTCCCTTCTCTCGGATTCAAACCGGAAGCATCAAGACCCGGTCAAGCTCGTAATCATCTCCCGGATACTTCAATTCCTCATCCTCTTTCTCGACTTGGTGCTTTCTTCTCTATCGGTTAGTATTTCCTTTAGGTTGATTAGTTGCATAATACATGAAGATGGTTGTTGTTTTTATGTAATGAAGGTGTTTCTTATATAGAAGATGATATGCATGCTTGTTAGATGATTTGTATATATGTGATGATAGTTATCGGTTAACATGTCTTGATTTCGGATATATTACATAATGAGTTAGTGTTATCTTGTGTTTGAATGTGGTTTAAACCATGAGTTGTTGATGATCATGAGATTGGTTGCTTAGCGTTCATGCTAATCGGATTATATGCTCTTATGCTAAGAAATCAAATGCTTGTTAAAAGGTTGCACACATGTGGAAATCGGATTAGTTGTTGATGTGTTTCTATTGTTGTTCATGCTATAGTTCATAAAGGATGATGATAAAAACCTAAATGAAGAACTTGATGAATATGATATGAATGTGTTTCGAATGTGCTTTGAACATGAAAAGATGCTTGGTTTGATCTGTTTTGAATTGCATTTAGACAATAAAACATGTTTAAACATTCTGGTTGGTTAGTACAAAACCTCATGAAATTGCAATCTCATTGGTTAGTACATCAGAGGTTCTAGAAGGATTCTTGTGCACGTATCCAAGGTTGCGACTCGAAACCCCCGGTTGCGACTCGCAACCAAAACATGACAACTCGAGACCGCCCGGTTGCGACTCGCAACCAAAACATGACAACTCGAGACTACGGCGGTTGCGACTCGCAACCAAAACATGACAAGTCGAAACTCCGGTTGCGACTCGAAACCAGACCATGACAAGCCGAACCTCCGGTTGCGACTCGAAACTATGTGTTCTCGAGTCGAGACCTCCTGGTCTCGACTGGGCTGCTTGTCTCCGTTATTGGGCCTAGGACGTGTGGGCTGTGCATACCGTTCTATTTGGTTTCTGTGATGCTGTTAACTGTTAATGTGATCTGATAGGCCCAATAACACTTATGATTTGTATGATAGTTGTTGATATTCACTGTTTAACTGCTTCGTATCAGAATAGGCCCGATAACTTGCTGGATGATCATGTGTTGTGTATGCTATGTGTTAGTTATGTGTAGATTATACGTGAATACTTGTACCCCAACTTGACCTGTATTGGTGACCATGCTAGGACGTGGTGACCAACGTGATTGACCAAGTAAATAATCTACCGAGCAACCCAAGGTGAGTTCACACACTAAAAGCATGCGTCCCAGGGAGGGACACGAACCGACAAAATAATGTTTTCAAACTAGAAATTTCCGGGGAAATATGCAAACGGTACTCTTGTACTACTACATCCGGGGGAGATACGTTTGGGTATTATTTATAAATCACAACTAGCAACACTAAACGAATCTCTATCACATTAAGTCCCTGCTTATAGTACCGATTAATCGCCGGGGGCGAACGGGTTATTAGTTGATAGCGCTATTAGGTTTGACAACCTCACACCGTGACCGGGGGAGATCGGGCGTGAACTATAGACCTTGCATCTCGGTCAATGACGATAGACATTGACCTGGGGCACCAAATCTTCTCGTCAATAGTTTCGGTAATTCAAGTTTAGTAGCTTTTATATGGGGTAGCTCCCCATGACGTGATTATAAATGCTTTACCTAAACAACCTACATTTTCTTTTGAAAAGCTAAAACTGGACATCTCGTGAACTCGCCAACATTTCTGTTGACACCCTACTGCATGCTTTGCAGGTAACCAGTGAATCAGGAGCTTGCAGCTTGGGGATATGTAGTGGTCGTCTTAACCCGTGTGTTGGGTTTTCGAATAATCTTGAACAATGAACTTTGTTTTGAAACTGTTTGTTTTATGCTTCCGCTGTTTGTTTAAACTACTATTTGAACTTAAACTTTTAGAACTTTAAAAATATGATGTTTACTAACTACTGTGGTTGGTGAATACTTTTACTACTAATCAATGCTCAGTATAATTGGTGGCTGGATCCTGGTCAGTCACGCCTCCAAGCGGTAGTACTCCGCAAGTGGATTTTGGGGGTGTGACAGATTGGTATCAGAGCCATTGGTTATAGTGAACTTGGTTTTTAAAAGAAGAGTCTTTTTGAGAAAAACCAGACTATAACCCGTGACTCGTGACGACACTACACTCCAAGGGCAAGACTCGGCATACTAGACCTCGTAGCTCGGACTTGTGTTTACTTGCTTGTTTATCTTATATTGACTGCTCTACTATACATACTAGTGTGCCTAATTAGATAGATACACATTTCTCTTCTACCTCATTCTCGCTACGTTACAACATTGCACTCATACTGTGTTTTCTGGCTATGAAGACAATGAGTGGACGCGGAAGAGGAAGCGTTAACATGACTCAGGCTCAATTCGCTAACTTGCTCAACACGGTGGCTGCAGCTTTCGCAGCTCACCCTGGAGGTAAACTCGTTGCTATAGGATGTTTAGATCCTACCCCCACATCGTCTTTTCACCTCTAAACCTATTCGCCCCATTTCTCACAACAGGTCAGCCTGCGCCTGCGCAACCACGTGTTTGTACTTTCAAAACTTTCATGGACGGCAAACCTCTGCCTTTCAACGGCACTGAGGGTGCCATAGGCCTTCTACACTGGATTGAAAAGGCCGAAGCTGTCTTTGCTGTCTGCGAGTGCCCCCCCTGCTAACTGGGTCAAGTTCGCGACTGGTACGCTCGAAGGAAACGCGCTTTCATGGTGGAAAGCGCAGATTCAGATGCTTGGTCTGGAAACTGCTAATGCTACCGCATGGGAAGATTTCAAAGACATGATCAAAGAGGAGTACTGTCACAGGGATGACATCCACAAACTCGAGAACGAGTACTATGCGCTCAAGATGGTTGGGTCAGAGATTGAGACCTACACCAAGTAGTCCAATGACTATGCTGCACTTTGCCCAAACATGTCCCAACCTATGTATCGAAGGATCGAATTGTACATCAAAGGTTTGGTCCCAGAAATTCGGAGCCATGTGACCTCAGCCAACCTCAACACCATACAGCCCGTGGTTCGTCTTGCTCACAAACTCACCAATCAGGCGGTGGAAGAAGGCAAGTTGCCCCAGAGAATCAGTGCTACTACTGGAGCCTCTAATGACAACAAACGAAAGTGGGATGGAAACCAGGGTAAGGATGCTAACTCTACTCAGGCCCCGGCTCAGCAAAGGAAGACTGAAAATAACAAGGGCCCTCAGCAGCAGGGTGGCTATCAGGGCCATCTCCCCAAATGTAACAAGTGCAATCGGCATCACAATGGGCCCTGTGCGAAGAACAAGTGCCAGCGGTGCAACAAGATGGGACATGAGGCCAAAGATTGTAGGAGCCCTCATCCCGCAAGGCAAAATCAACCACAGCAGCAGCAACATCATGGGAACATCAAGGGTTGTTTCCAGTGCGGAGCTGAGGGGCACATTAAGAAGAATTGTCCTCAGTTAAACCAGAACAACCCCAATCAGGGTGCGGGAAATAACAACAACAACGCCAACAATGCTGGGAATGGTGCAAGAGGAAGGGCTTTTGTGATTGGAGCCGGAGAAGCAAGGAACGACCCCAACGTTGTAGCGGGTAAGTTCCTCCTTAATGATCGTTATGTTTCTATGCTATTTGATTCCGGAGCAGATGCTAGTTATGTATCCCTACGTATTAGTAAGAAACTTAAGCTCACTCTTACGCCGCTAATCTCTAAGCGCACCGTTGAAATAGCTAATGGTAGAAACCTCGAGGCCTCACACATAATTCGTAACTGTAAATTAGAGTTGTCTGGTCAGACATTCCGCATCGATCTCTTCCCCATCATTCTTGGAAGCTTCGACGTCATTGTTGGTATGGATTGGTTATCCAACAATCAAGCTGAAATCCTCTGCCAAGAGAAAGCCATTCGTATTCCCCGTCCCCCTGGCAAACCTCTTATAGTTCAAGGCGACAAGAGCGGAGAAGTCACGGGCATCATTTCATTCTTAAAGGCCCAGAAGTATCTACGAAAGGGGCACACCGCTATCTTAGCACTCATTACCGACACACAGAAAATGGAAAACAGGATTGAAGATTTTCCAGTTGTACGCGACTATCCTGAGGTATTCCCGGAGGAACTACCTGGGCTCCCTCCTCACCGTCAGGTCGAATTTCAAATCGAGCTAGCTCCCGGAGCAGCGCCTATAGCTCGTGCACCTTATCGATTAGCCCCCGCGGAGCTCAAGGAGCTTTCTACTCAACTACAAGAACTTTTGGACAAAGGTTTTATCCGTCCTAGTTCATCACCCTGGGGAGCCCCAGTGCTCTTCGTCAAAAAGAAAGATGGCTCATACCGAATGTGCATTGACTACCGCGAACTTAACAAGGTTACCATCAAGAATCGTTATCCACTTCCCCGTATCGACGACCTGTTCGACCAGCTGCAAGGGTCGAGCTATTATTCCAAGATCGATCTGCGATCGGGTTATCACCAGCTGAGAGTCCGCGATGAGGACATCTCTAAGACTGCTTTCAGAACCCGCTATGGTCACTACGAATTCCTTGTTATGCCTTTCGGAATGACCAACGCCCCTGCGATCTTCATGGATCTCATGAACCGAGTATGCAAACCCTACCTCGACAAGTTCATAATTGTGTTTATCGACGACATCTTAATCTACTCGAAGAGCCAAGAGGAGCATGAACAACACCTGCGTCTCATTCTCGAACTCCTTCGCAATGAGCAACTGTACGCCAAATTCTCGAAATGTGATTTCTGGCTTAGAGAAGTTCATTTCCTTGGGCACATCGTCAATCAGGAAGGGATTCATGTTGACCCTGCTAAGATTGAATCCATCAAGAATTGGCCTGTGCCCAAGACTCCGACCGAAGTTCGCCAATTCTTGGGATTGGCAGGATACTATCGAAGATTTATCAAGGGATTCTCTAAGATCGCTCAACCACTTACGACACTCACCCAAAAGGGTGTTGCTTACAAATGGAGTGATCCTCAGGAATCTGCCTTCCAGGAACTAAAGAAAAATCTTTGTAGTGCTCCTATTCTTTCCTTACCCGAAGGTACCGACGACTTCGTCGTTTACTGCGACGCTTCTATTCAAGGACTTGGCTGCGTATGGATGCAACGCGAGAAAGTTATTGCTTACGCCTCGCGACAACTCAAGGTCCACGAACGGAACTATACGACGCATGACTTAGAATTTGGAGCTGTGGTCTTCGCGCTCAAGCTTTGGAGACACTACTTGTACGGCACCAAGTGCACAATTTACACTGATCACAAGAGTCTCCAGCACATAATGGGACAAAAGGAGTTGAATATGCGGCAACGCCGATGGGTCGAACTCCTAAATGACTACGAGTGTGCAATCAAATATCACCCAGGCAAAGCTAATGTGGTAGCTGATGCCCTCAGCAGAAAGGAGACCAAACCCAAGCGTGTTCGTGCCTTACAGCTCACTATCCACTCGAACCTCCCTAATCAAATTCGGAATGCTCAGGTTGAAGCATTGAAAGCCGAGAACATCAGGGCTGAGTCCCTGCGAGGATCGAGACAACGAATGGAACAAAAAGAAGACGGCGCCTACTACGTAGCCGGGTGCATATGGGTTCCGCTTTATGGAAATTTACGTGACCTTGTGATGGATGAAGCCCATAAGTCCCGTTACTCAGTACATCCAGGTTCAGATAAGATGTACCACGACTTGAGGGCTACCTATTGGTGGCCTGGCATGAAAGCCCACACAGCAACCTATGTCAGAAAATGTTTAACTTGTGCAAGAGTCAAGGCTGAGTATCAGAAACCATCAGGCCTACTCCAACAACCAGAGATCCCGCAATGGAAATGGGAGCAGATTTCCATGGATTTTGTTACTGGCCTGCCCAGGTCTCAACGCGGAAATGACACCATTTGGGTAATAGTGGATCGCTTAACTAAGTCTGCACACTTTTTGGCTATCAAAGAAACAGACAAGTTCTCTACCTTAGCAGAAGTATACCTAAAAGAAGTGGTTTCGAAGCACGGAGTACCAACCTCTATCATTTCCGATCGAGACGCGCGTTTTACTTCTGAGTTGTGGCAAGCCATGCACAAATCTTTTGGCTCACGCTTAGACATGAGCACCGCTTATCACCCGCAGACGGATGGGCAGTCTGAACGCACCATCCAAACCCTCGAAGACATGCTTAGGGCATGTGTGATTGATTTTGGCAAGAATTGGGAGAAGCACCTACCGTTAGTAGAATTCTCCTACAACAACAGCTACCACACCAGCATCCAGGCGGCACCCTTTGAAGCATTGTACGGTCGTAAATGTCGATCGCCTCTCTGCTGGGCGGAGGTAGGTGACAGCCAAATCACAGGCCCGGAACATGTAGTCGACACCACAGAAAAGATTGCCCAGATTAGGCAACGCATGGCGGCAGCTCGTGACCGTCAAAAACACTACGCTGACAAAGATAGGAAACCGCAAGAGTTCCAGGTTGGTGAACGGGCTCTACTTAAGGTCTCACCCTGGAAGGGTGTGGTTCGTTTTGGAAAACGGGGCAAGCTTAATCCAAGATATGTCGGACCCTTTGAAGTTACCGAAAAGATCGGTACGGCCGCTTACAGGTTGAATCTGCCTGAAGAACTGAGTGCTGTGCACAATGTCTTCCACGTGTCTAATCTGAAGAAGTGCCTGTCAGATGAAACACACGTCATTCCTTACAAGGAACTTACTATTGACGAACAGCTACACTTTACTGAGGAACCGGTTGAGATCACGGATCGTGAGATCAAAACCCTCAAACGTAGCCAGATACCCCTCGTGCGAGTTCGTTGGAACTCACGCCGTGGCCCAGAATTTACCTGGGAGCGGGAAGACCAGATGAAACGCAAGTATCCCCAATTGTTCCCTAATGAAACCCCCAGCACTGAAGCTACAACTGAATTTCGGGACGAAATTCCAAACTAACGGGGGGATGATGTGACATCCCGTTGAAACGTTCGTATTTACATTAGCTTGTCAGTGGCTGCCTTAACTTTCGGGACGAAAGTTCTTAAAACTTGGGGATAATGTGACACTCTAGGTTTTCCGAGCAAGCACCTTGTAATTACGTTGTGCGTATATATGTGTTATTAAATGAAAAGTTGCGTTTTACCTTAATGTGCTATGTGTGGTATGTATGTATATATATATGTGTGTGAACCGAAACCATGACTCGAGACCACCTGGTCTCGAGTAAACAATGTAACAACGGGCCGGGCCGGTTGGGCCGTGACTTTAGCCCACCCAAAACCTCCCACTCGAAACCACCCTAAAACCCACTTTGGGTGCACTACCTCTTACTTGCACCTAAAACCCTCACACACTCCCTTTCACACTCTCTTCTCACTAAAACCCAAGAACACCACCATCAAATCTCTCCTCCCTTCTCTCGGATTCAAACCGGAAGCATCAAGACCCGGTCAAGCTCGTAATCATCTCCCGGATACTTCAATTCCTCATCCTCTTTCTCGACTTGGTGCTTTCTTCTCTATCGGTTAGTATTTCCTTTAGGTTGATTAGTTGCATAATACATGAAGATGGTTGTTGTTTTTATGTAATGAAGGTGTTTCTTATATAGAAGATGATATGCATGCTTGTTAGATGATTTGTATATATGTGATGATAGTTATCGGTTAACATGTCTTGATTTCGGATATATTACATAATGAGTTAGTGTTATCTTGTGTTTGAATGTGGTTTAAACCATGAGTTGTTGATGATCATGAGATTGGTTGCTTAGCGTTCATGCTAATCGGATTATATGCTCTTATGCTAAGAAATCAAATGCTTGTTAAAAGGTTGCACACATGTGGAAATCGGATTAGTTGTTGATGTGTTTCTATTGTTGTTCATGCTATAGTTCATAAAGGATGATGATAAAAACCTAAATGAAGAACTTGATGAATATGATATGAATGTGTTTTGAATGTGCTTTGAACATGAAAAGATGCTTGGTTTGATCTGTTTTGAATTGCATTTAGACAATAAAACATGTTTAAACATTCTGGTTGGTTAGTACAAAACCTCATGAAATTGCAATCTCATTGGTTAGTACATCAGAGGTTCTAGAAGGATTCTTGTGCACGTATCCAAGGTTGCGACTCGAAACCCCCGGTTGCGACTCGCAACCAAAACATGACAACTCGAGACCGCCCGGTTGCGACTCGCAACCAAAACATGACAACTCGAGACTACGGCGGTTGCGACTCGCAACCAAAACATGACAAGTCGAAACTCCGGTTGCGACTCGAAACCAGACCATGACAAGCCGAACCTCCGGTTGCGACTCGAAACTATGTGTTCTCGAGTCGAGACCTCCTGGTCTCGACTGGGCTGCTTGTCTCCGTTATTGGGCCTAGGACGTGTGGGCTGTGCATACCGTTCTATTTGGTTTCTGTGATGCTGTTAACTGTTAATGTGATCTGATAGGCCCAATAACACTTATGATTTGTATGATAGTTGTTGATATTCACTGTTTAACTGCTTCGTATCAGAATAGGCCCGATAACTTGCTGGATGATCATGTGTTGTGTATGCTATGTGTTAGTTATGTGTAGATTATACGTGAATACTTGTACCCCAACTTGACCTGTATTGGTGACCATGCTAGGACGTGGTGACCAACGTGATTGACCAAGTAAATAATCTACCGAGCAACCCAAGGTGAGTTCACACACTAAAAGCATGCGTCCCAGGGAGGGACACGAACCGACAAAATAATGTTTTCAAACTAGAAATTTCCGGGGGAATATGCAAACGGTACTCTTGTACTACTACATCCGGGGGAGATACGTTTGGGTATTATTTATAAATCACAACTAGCAACACTAAACGAATCTCTATCACATTAAGTCCCTGCTTATAGTACCGATTAATCACCGGGGGCGAACGGGTTATTAGTTGATAGCGCTATTAGGTTTGACAACCTCACACCGTGACCGGGGGAGATCGGGCGTGAACTATAGACCTTGCATCTCGGTCAATGACGATAGACATTGACCTGGGGCACCAAATCTTCTCGTCAACAGTTTCGGTAATTCAAGTTTAGTAGCTTTTATATGGGGTAGCTCCCCATGACGTGATTATAAATGCTTTACCTAAACAACCTACATTTTCTTTTGAAAAGCTAAAACTGGACATCTCGTGAACTCGCCAACATTTCTGTTGACACCCTACTGCATGCTTTGCAGGTAACCAGTGAATCAGGAGCTTGCAGCTTGGGGATATGTAGTGGTCGTCTTAACCCGTGTGTTGGGTTTTCGAATAATCTTGAACAATGAACTTTGTTTTGAAACTGTTTGGTTTATGCTTCCGCTGTTTGTTTAAACTACTATTTGAACTTAAACTTTTAGAACTTTAAAAATATGATGTTTACTAACTACTGTGGTTGGTGAATACTTTTACTACTAATCAATGCTCAGTATAATTGGTGGCTGGATCCTGGTCAGTCACGCCTCCAAGCGGTAGTACTCCGCAAGTGGATTTTGGGGGTGTGACAACTTGACACGGTGTCGTGTCCACCAGACACGGGCAGTGTCCGAAGATGGATGCTGTGCAGAAGAAAAGACAACTGCAAAGGATAAAACTGGCAGCCGACACGGGGCCGTGCTAATCCAACACGGGGCGTGGTCAACTCAAAGATTTTCAGACTCTATGATAGTACAGCAAGTACTTTGGCCACGGGCCGTGCCATTGACACACGGGGCCGTGTTAGTACAAAAACTGACAAGCAGTTAATGTGGAAGAGAGAGAGAGAGAGATATGGCCACGAAGCCATGCCAACTGGGCACGAGCCGTGCTAGCCAGGCACGGGCCGTGCTGAAGCTTCTAGACACAACTATAAATAGAAGTGCTTGGTTCCACTTCAAACCATCCCTTGGCAAACCACTTCTCTCTCACTTGCCACCACTCCACCACCACTACAACACCATCATCCACCACCATTATCCATTTTCCATCTTTTAGAGTGTGTGTGTAGTCTCGGGATCCAAGATTGATAGTAAGAATATTTGTCAAACAAAGATCATGCTTGGCTAAATTCTTACATCACTTGGTGAAGACATATCTTTTATGTATTTCTTTTATGATTTCCAAACTTTGGCAACTTTTTAAATTGCGTATGTATTAATGACTTTAATAAATAGTTTTTTATATTGAAGGCGAATTTATTCAATCATTCTTCATATGTCGTTTATTCACATATTCATGTCTTTACGGTCTATGTCAAGCATGTTAACTAGTTGGAAGGGGGTTAGCAGGGTGGTTGGGTAATTCTATGTCTCGTTCAGTGTATAGATCCTGCGAGAACCTTGTTCAAGCTTAGTACTACTCCATGGATTGGCCGGGAATGACTGGCCCGACTAAGAGTAAGAAACTGCTTGAACCCCTTATTTACAAACTACTATTAAAACTTTAAACCAACCCCGTGAGGACTGTATCCCTGCTGACTCAGACCAACGGGTTGAGCGTGATCGCTGCCTGGAAGGGGGCCCACCACATTTTGCATTTATAACTTACTTAATTATCTTTCAATATTCCGACCTAGTGGGATTGTATCCTTGCTGACTCAAACCACTAGGTTGAGGGTAACGTCGCCTTCAAAAGAGGGGTCTACTATTATAACTAAGATAATCTCTTAAAATGCCCAAAGTACGGAAATCATCAAAAAGGTACATGGAAGATATGTCGGATCCAAGTGATTCTTTCTTGTCTATCTATGTTTGTTTTATTTTCTGTTTTTATCTTTTTATTAGTTAAAAAATCTTTTCTCAAAGTTTGGTTCGATTAGACGTTGACGATAAGCCGGGATTAAAAGCTCTTGTGTCCTTAGACGACCTCGGTATCTTGCCATCACTATACTACGTCCATGATGGGTATACTTGCCCTAGCGTGTGTGTAGAGTGATAATAGAACTTCGTGTTTTATAAATTTAAAAGTTGAAACCAACGAGTAAAAAGAGCTAAAAATATAACTAAAAAATATAGACACCCGCACGCACGTCAAGTTTTTTGGCGCCGTTGCCGGGGACACAAGGATTTTAAGAAAGTTTAAAATTAACGGCCTAATCCTTTTTATCTTTTCTTTTTAGGTTTTTCTTCTTTTTCTGTTTATTTTTCACTTTCTACAGACTTGACACGGGGCCGTGTCAAACTCTCTGTTTGTATGAAAATAGTGACCGCCTGATCCCGACGGTCTAAAAAGATGGATTTCTTTGATTATTTCTACCCCCGCCACTCTTACGGTTTATGGTGCGATTATTGTAGGGTGGAGCATGAAGAATCGGAATGTAGCATTCTAAACTTCACTCCCCACTATTTAGCCCCATTGTTTTCCTATAACGAAAACCTTGAGACAAGCGGGAATGGAAATAATAACGAAATCCCTCCTCCCGAACTCCATCAAACCTCTTCCCTAGATGATCTAGAAGACATAGGTCAAATAGAAAAGAGGATTATCCTAAAGATCAAGGAATTAGAATCCTTCATGAAGGTTCAATATTCATCAAGGATTCCATCCAAAGGAGAATCGATGGAGGAAAATTCAGGTACATACAACAACTCCGAGTTCAACCAACCCTCCACCATAGACGACCGCGAAGACGAGAGCGATAGTCGTCCCTGTTTCGATTCAGCAATGACGGTCCCCCTTACCAAGTTTGAATCTCACACCAACAGCGTGGACAGGAGCAAATCGACTCACACCTTCTTTAATGAGAGCCCGAAAAAGGTAAATAAGGGAAGGTCCCATTTTCCTATTTTTAAAGAAATCTTCTACCTTTCTGATATCCTCTTGCGTTTTCGTACCCCTCGCCTAAGTCTACGGTATATCCGACAGTACGGTGTTGTTCTAACTAGTAAGGAACCACCCGATGTCGGATAATCCCTTAAAAAGACTAGACAACCTTCATAAAAACTCTGAACACGGGTCATGTTCCTTGAACACAGGGCCGTGCCCAACTTTCTTCTAACAACATGGGGCGTGCCGAACTAATACGGCGCCGTGCTCCTTGTATTTTTTTGGGAACGGGCCATGTCAGCAATGATGTAGGCCGTGTTCTACTAACGAACAACATTCTCTGACACATGCATCTGGCACGGGGCCATGCTGCCCAGACACGGGGCCGTGCCCGCGTGCTGTCACTGTCTATAAAGTCAGCCGTTGGGAGAATGTTTGGAACCATTCCCAAAAGGCAAGATCCCTGAGATTCTTCACACATACCCCAAAATGTATGTTCTTAAAAAGGTCTCATTTGACCTTCTTGTCCTTTCCTCTTTTGTGCATTTCCCCTTCTTCATGAACTCCATTGAAGCTTGAAGCTTCAAGCTTCAAAAGCTTCAATAGGAGGGTCATACTCTTGATTCTTAGCACAAAATTTTGCAAATTAACTGTAGTAAAACATTGTTACAGGTTCTTTACGTTTAGAAAATAAAAAATCAGTCAAATCTAACTTGAAATAAAATTTTAAGAGATAAGAATCTGGAGCAGCACGGGACTGTGCTGCACATTTTGATCTTCCATATCTTGTTAATGGTTGGTCATTTTCTCTCAAGATGTCAAGCTAGCAAAGTGGAACGTCGTCAACAAGCTCCAGGAACCAGAGAACAGGGAGAAGGCTCTCCATCGAGGCCACTCTCGTAAGATATGTGAATGCCTTAAGAGAGAGTCTGAACGAGATGACCTTAGTACAGGAGGTTCTAATAGACCGTGTGAACTATCTTACCATGGGGCTACAAAATTGTTTCAGAGAAATCAACCTTTTACATCAAAGGTTGAATATCTTGGCCTTACCTCCAATGGAGCCAATCTTCCCACAAGAAGATTGGAACCTTGCTAATGAGGTCATACACCCTACGGGATGGGAATATGAGATTCCAGAGCCTC
Organism: Helianthus tuberosus; assembly: GCA_030545235.1. Classification (NCBI taxonomy): domain Eukaryota; kingdom Viridiplantae; phylum Streptophyta; class Magnoliopsida; order Asterales; family Asteraceae; genus Helianthus; species Helianthus tuberosus. Next base: position 71,721,559 of record CM060366.1, read on the forward strand.
CCCCTATCAATGCTACCTTCGAGGTCCCGATAAATCCCGCTCCCCCTCAAGTAGAGGTAGAAGAGGAACCCTTCATCTTCCTACCAAGGGAGATTGAAGAAATGCTCAATGACCTCTAAATTGAGTATTCCCGCAAAAGCTCAAGTCCTCCATCATCCTACATTTGTAAATCAAGGATCGTAGCTTTAGGGTTGTTTAAAAATGATATCGAGGAGGCATTTCTCAAGGTCTTATCTATCTATCTTAGGACTATGTAGGTTTGTAAGTTTATTTTATTTCTTGTAATATCTTTATTTTAAATGAAATGGATAAATGGATGGTGGTATTTTAATAAATGTGTTAAAGGAAATGGAAACACCTGATGGATGATGAAAAATGGAACCTATGCACGTAAATCAGAGGCCTCCCGACTCAAAAACTGCAGAACAGTGGCTGCAGCACGGGGCCGTGCTCACCCAACACGCCCCCGTGCCCAACTTACTATTGTCAAAAATTTTATGTTCAGAAGGTGGCATGGGCCGTGCTCACCCAGCATGCCCCTGCGGCCACCCCACTGTAAGTCTTCTGATTTTATTTTATTATTGGCACTTTGGACACGGGGTCGTGTCCCCATAACACGCCCCCGTGCTGCAAGTGCCAGTAACCAAAAAATTTTGTTATTTTCACACTTTTTACACATTTTACCAAAATAAATCCTATTTGGGATACATTGAGGGCAATGTGTAATTTAAGTGTGTGTGTGGGGGGGGGGGGGAGGATAATAAAAACCTTGAATCATTTGTCCTAAATCAAGCCTTACACAAAATTTGCCTTGGAACCGCTAATCACCCCAAACTTTTTCAAAATTTTCTTTTCATTTTTTTTTACTTATCTTGGTTTAGTTTGGTAAAACAAGTTCTAAAAATTATGTTTTTACGAATTTACAACTGATAGCGTCGTGATAAAAAGATCATTTAGAAAAATTACGAAAACATGCATGACAAATCTTTGTAAAATTTGATTATATATACATTTTTACACTACAACCATTTTCCCACAAAAGTAAGTTTCCATCCATTACCGAGCATACAATTATACATCTATACTAATTGCTCAAATTATCGTTTCTTATGTGAATAGCCCATTTGGTTCTCACGAATCTAGAACTTGACAATGTGATGCCTTCCAAGTCCTTACCGACAAAAATCCAAGTAAGTAAATGATAGGCATTAGGACCAACCCATTTTTCAAAAACAAATATTTTTTTGCTTTATCCAAAAACATCCCTCTAGTTACCTTTGAACCCCAAAACCTTTTCCTTTCCAAACTCACAAAAACAAAACTTTTCATTTTTCATCTTTCATTTTTGTAAACTTGTCGGTTTTGAAATTACGATTACGACTCAGTTTCAACTTTGGCAAAAAAAATCAGAAAAATATGCCAAAGTATTTTTTGCTAAGCCACAAAGCAATAGAAAAACCGATATTTTACGTTTTTCACCTTTTTCCAATAAAACCTACCAAACCCGAACCACCACCTACCCTTCAAACCCCTCTTGATATTTATAAGGATTTAACATCAAAAGGAGGAGGTTTGATCAATTGTCAAGCCTATGGTAGGAGTAAGTTCAAAAAACAGGCACGAGCATTTTCACTTAATACATCATTGGTCGAGTGTTGAGTGACCACTTGTGAGGTGTGTAATACCAAAAATTTTAAAATGTGCTCATCTGGGAAAGTTTCATTAATCTCCACACGCGAAGAACCCTCTTCCACTAATAACCGGGACAAGTGGTCCGCAACCACATTTTCACTGCCTTTCTTGTCCCGTATCTCAAGATCAAACTCTTATTGTAAGAGAACCCGTCTGATTTACCGCGGCTTAACATCCTTCTTTTCCATGAGGTACCTGACATCGGAATGATCAGAATATATAATCACTTTAGCACCCCATATATACACCCGGAATTTATCCAATGCATATACCACCGCAAGTAGCTCTTTCTTGATAGTTGTGTAATTCAATTGTGCATCCAAGAAAGTCTTACTTGCGTAGTATATGGCAACCGGTTTCTTCTTTACCCGTTGACTCAATACGGCCCCAACCGCATAATCACTTGCATCACACATAATTTCGAATGCTAAAGACCAATTCGGTGATTGCAAGTTTGGGGCCTCAACCAATTTCTTTTTGAACACATTAAAGGCATTTTGACAATCTTTCTTAAAATCAAACGGTTAGTCTTTTAACAACAAGTTACACAAAGGTTTTGTTATGTCACTAAACCCTTTTATGAACCTTCTATAAAAACTCGCGTGACCTAAGAATGACCTAACACTCTTAACACTCGTGGGATAAGGTAAAGTAGAGATGACTTGCACTTTTGCATGGTCAACCTCTATCCCACGACTTGACACAACATGCCCCAACACAATTCCTTCTTGAACCATAAAATGGCTCTTCTCCCAACTCAAAACCAAATTTTTCTCTACACATCTTTTTAAAACTTTTTCGAGTTGGTCAAGGCATGCATTAAATGATGACCCAAATCTTGAGAATTCATCCATGAATATTTCCAAAGACTCCCCCACCATATCTGAAAAGATACTCATCATACACCTTTGAAAGGTGGCGGGGGCATTACATAGTCCAAATGGCATTTTCCTAAATGCGAATGTGCAGTATGGACAAGTAAACGTTGTCTTTGCTTGGTCTTCCGAATGGATAGCGATTTGATTGTAACCTAAATAACCATCCAAGAAACAATAAAATTTTTGACCCGCTAATTTCTCAACTATTTGGTCAATAAAAGGTAAAGGAAAATGGTCTTTGGAAGTTACAGCATTTTACTTCCTATAATCAATACAAATACGCCACCCGGTTACCGGCGGAGTGGCGACCTCTTCACCTGCGTCATTAGTGACGACTTGAATGTCTACCTTTTTAGGAACTGTGTGCGTTGGGCTCATCCATTGGCTATCAGAAATGGGGTATATGATACCCACATCTAGCCACTTCAAAACCTCCTTCTTAACCACATCCCGCATGTTCAGATTCAGTCTCCGTTGTGTGTCACGATTAGAAGTGATACCATCTTCTGTGATGATCTTGTGCATCACCACCGAGGGACTAATTCCCTTTAAATCCAAGATGGTCCACCCAATAGCCGTCCTATTGGTGAACTAGACCTCCATAAGCTTCTTCACTTGCTCCTGGTCAAGTTTGACGCAATGATGACCGGTAGCGTGTTGCCCTCACCCACATAAGCATATTTCAAATGCTTGCAGAAATTGCTAAGAGTCACATGTCTTTGTTGGGAACTGTTTTGGAATCATATGGTAGTTTTGTTGCAGGTCGAATCGGGAATCCAATGCTTACAAAAGAGGATTACGATCAAATCGACGTTGAGGAGATGGAATTGATGGGTATTAAATGGTGTTTAGCTAGTGTGTTGAGACGAGCTGAGAAATTTAAGCAGATCACAGGAAGAGATGATTTACGTGAAGCTAATGTTTCTACTTTAGGATTTGATAAATCTAAAGTCACTTGTTTTCGTTGCAGGGAAAAAGGACACTTCAAGAGGGAGTGCAAAAACCGCGAAGCAAGTGGAGCTCAAAATCCGTTCAACAACAACAATGACTACTATAGAAAAGCGATCTATCATCAAGTTGGTCAACAACAACAAGAACCGCAAGTGGCACATGGAAGAAAAGTGATTGAAGAATCTTCAAAAAGGGCTTGTATGGTGAATCAGGATGATAAAAAGCCAACGAAAGGTTTCAACTGGAATAACTATATCTCAGCTGATAACAAAGCATGCCTGATTAACCAAGATGATGAAAAGTTGCCTGAAGATTTTAGCTAGGGAAATTTCAATTGGGATGATTATGTTCCAAGCAAAGATTTAAATCACAAAGCGTATGTTGCTAGAGTAGAAGAGGATAGTGATGATGATCGTGAGTATTGGTCAAGGAAAATGGCAGATCATTTGAAAATGGTGGCTGAAAGTGATAGTGAAGATGAAAAGGCCAAAAAGAAAAAGAAAAAGGTCAAAACACCGGTCAGCAGTGATGATGAAGCTGTTCCAGTGATAAAGAAAAAGGTGAAAGAGGTTCCTAAATTTAAGGTTGATGCTGAAGTTGATGCTAAAAAGATTCCGGTGAAGTGTGACAACTGTGAAGCTATAAAGAAGCAGAACAGCACACTGATCTATAACTTGAACAGTCTGAAGGAATCTTACGATGTGCTGAACAAAGCAATGAATCAATACAATCAAACAAGTGAAGAACAAGCAACAGCAATGAAGACACTTCAAGGAGCTTTCATGATAAAGCAAAAAGTTGTGAACAACTACATTGAGAAGTGTGCTGTGCTTGAGCAGAAACCGGAAACACAAAGAATTGAAACTGAAAGAGTTAATCGTTTGTTGAAAAGTTACTCATGTACTTCTTATGTTATTGACAGGATATATCCAACAGTAGAAGGCATGAAGGCGTTTGAGGAAGAGGAGACTTCTGAGGCAAAGAAGTCTGAAGAGCAGAAAGTTTCTGAAGAAAAGACCCCTGAAAAGAAGGAAGAACAGAAGAAGGATACTAAAGTGAATGATTCTGGTAAGAAACAAAGTTTCAGTTACAACAAGTGTCCGCCCCCGCTTGAAAATGGATATTCTCCGAGAAATCCAAATTCAGAAAGAGTAAAAAAGGCAACAAATTTATAGTGGGATTCGGAGTCTTCAGTTAACTTGCCAGAAAATATTGATGTCACGTTTACATCATCTGACACTGATCATGAGTCCGAGTTAATAAAGAAAGTGGTCGATCAAGTGTTGGATGAAGATGAATCTGAGGAGTCAAAGTCGGAGTCTATGTCAGAGTCAAAGTCTGAGTCCAGCATTCCGAGTCAAACCGACAAACAGGACAAAAGGGTTTACAATAAAGAATTCCTGTTATCAAAATCTAATTTGGATGACGAAACGTTTAAAGTTGCATATACTTTGAATGATTCTGACAAATTATATTCTGATGAGGAATTTCCAATAAGAGGTGTTAAACCTGATATGATCAAAAAGGTTTTCAAACTAACAGAAATTAATATTTCTAAAATAAAAGATGTAAATCTTAATGATAAACCTAAAAAGTACACCTCAAGAGTTCAACAAAGAGAAAACAAGAAAAAGGGTTACAGTTCTGGTTCTGGTTATCGAAAGAAACCAAACCATAACGGTAATTTCAAAAAGAAAGGATTAGGTTTTATTCCATCAGAAAAACAGAAAAATGAAAAATATGTTTGAGATTTTAAATCAAAAATGACATTTGTGTCAGGAATATCAGCTGAAGAAGAAGAAAAGAAAGAATTCTGGAGGCAATCGAACAAAGAATTCCTTGCGAAGAAGCAAGAAGAGATGAAGATTGCTGATCAGATGAAAGAAACAAGAACCTGTTTCCAATGCAACACTGTTGGACATATTGCCAAAAATTGTTTCAAGGCAATACAATAAAAACAGGGAGTTTCTCGTAAACTGAAAGATAAAGAAGTTGAGTTTGAACCACCAATTGACAGAACCAAACTTTTCAAAAATTCAACTTTTGAGATTGGTGAAAGTTCAAACAGATTTTACAAGAAAAGGGCAAAACTTGGCAGCCAAATATGGGTTGTTAAGAGATCTGATGTTGAATCTAGCAATGATTCTGATTCATCAAAATCAGAGGAGCTATCTTCTGGCGATGAATCTGATTCCACAAAGTCAGAGGAGCCACAGGTTGAGGTAAAAAGTAAAAAATCAGTGCCGACTGTGAATGATGAGAATTTTCCACCACTTCGGGCTGAAAATTTTAAAAAGAAAATTGGAAAAGTTGAGATTTCAAATCAATTCTTCTCTGAAAAGAAAGAATTTGATATTGAAAGAGCTTTTAACTCCAAAGTCCATAACATTTTTGGCAAAATGGTTGACAGGAAGGTCAAAGGAGTTAAGGAATTTTATGAGAAAAAGACGAAGAAAGATAAAGTTGAACCATCTCTGGTTTGTGACTGGGATGGTACATATTACAAACAGTAAGTCTCTGAACTTGCCGGAGCTCCCAGGTTGGAAAGAGTGGAGCAGGAATCAGCATATATCTTTCTTGGTTGTTAATCATACAAGTGGTAAAGATGGTAAAGTACCGGTGATACTTTAAATTGTCAGTTTTCTACAAGTGGTAAGGTTGATGAATGAATCTACAGTGGTTGAAGAAGCTTTACACTTACAAGTGGTAAATCAGGGACATTAAGTTGTATCTGATTTCCTACAAATGGTATTTTGAAATACAATATGATGAACCCCTAATCTACAAATGGTAAAATCAATCAACAAAACTTATTTTCCCGAGAAACCATTTGATTAAAACAAACTTAAGTGTTTTGAAATCAATGGGAAAATAGTTTGTTGTAAGGGGGAGTTCTGATTGTTTATGCCAAGTGGATGGCGAATTGAAGCGATTTGATATCGGTTGTCAATTTTTTTAGAAAACAAACTGTACAGGTAGTATATCAAAATTTGTTTTTGTCACTTTATTGTACAGTTTATTTTCAAATTTCCTGAAATGTGTTTGCATTTTAGGGGGAGTAAGAAATTTCTGAAAATCCAAAAACATTTGAAATTTTGAAAAAGACAAAAACATGATAAAATGAAAAATGAGTTTTTGTGTCAAAGAAGAGGAAATGATAGTACATCAGTGGACTATCACAATATGCTAAAGAAATGGAAAGTAAAAATGTGATAAACGGTCTCACTGATGATATGCCAGTAGGTTTTTGCACATTTAGTAGATTGTGACGAGATATAAACCTAAATTCAAACTTGCTTATATCATGGGGAAACATCTCTCGGATATATGGGTAACCCCCGAAATCTTGTTTGAAAGGTCCCTCTTTCTGAGATACTAGGTCTTTATGCTCAGTGATATCTGGGGTATTATCCCGGGACTTCTGATTTTGCGGAAGCAATGGCCTAGTCCCCGGAGAATACTTTCTACTTGCTTGAAATACAGCGCCGCCCTCAGCAAATTGATGAAACAATAAAATTGATAGTCATTGCTATTGTAACAAAAGATCCTCTAAAGGGGACACACCCAAGTCGAGCCGTCATCTCTCTGCTGAACGGAAGTTCTGACCTGAGCTCTCACGGTTTCGTACTGATTCATAATTTATTCCCTTACAGATATCATCTGTGGTATACTCACCTGTAAGACTGAATATTGGGATCTGGATACGGGAGTATATTCTGAGGTGGGACACGCGATTAAGTTTAAGTGTTTAAGACATTAATCTTGTATCTCGAAGCAGTTGAACTTTGTGTGAAAATTTAAGTGGACCAGTATACTGAAAATCTAAGTGAATCGTTTAGAACTTAAAATGATTAAAGCTTAACGGTGTTGGTGATTTGTCTCATAAACTGATATGATCCTCTTACACAAACTCACAAAAAATATTGTTTGTAAATATTTCTTTTCTGCATTTCATTACATTGAAAAATCCAAAAAAAAAAAAAGATTTTAGTGTGTTTTAGCATAAATTTTGTAAAATACAAAAAGATTTTCAACAACTGGTATTGAAGAGCTAATTTTCAAAATTCCGAGTGCTAGACATGATGAACAGATGGTTTGGGAGAGTGTGTTGTCTTGATAAGAAAAACGATATTTCTTCAAGTGTTTTCATCAGAGATCTACATTGTAAAATCATTCTTTGATTGTATAATTCCTGCAAGTGGTTCAGAAGATGGTGAGATTGTTTTTATAAGTTATCATCAGAAAATTTATTTTTGGGTAGAAAATGTGCAGGATAAGAGCTAGGTGATCTTGGATAGATGATAGAGAGTCAGGTTCCGATACCTGAGGTCTCTGTGATTTTAACAAGCCAGGCTGCGATCCCAGCATATCGAAAGGGGGAGTCTGAAGACACCTAAAGGAAGGAATGTATTGGTGCTGATGAAAAAGAGAAGTGAGGAGATTTGAGGATACTTACAGCGTCAAATACTTCAAAGAGTTCGAGAGGACTGATAAAGACTGAAGATGCGAAGACTCGACACTGAAGACTCGTCAACATTCGAGGGGGAGTCTGTTGGTGCATGCGTCTGTCGACTTCGTCTTGTATCGAGTCTTGTTAGAAATGACTTTTTCCCCATGAATTAGAAAGTGGCACTTTCAAAGGGAATTGGCACTTTCAAAGGGAATTAGATAGTGACAGGTTCAAAGGGAATTAGATTTCGTTTGAAGGGTATCATGCCACCTTCAAACGGAATAGCTTCACCTATAAATACTTCTCATGTCCATTTCATTTGTAACTTTCCGGTTTGTGCAACGAAGTGCTGCCGAAGTGTTGTCAGGTTGTAAAACGTTATCAAATCAATCATACAACAGTTAAAAGTGTAAATCTAGCTGAATTGACCTCTACACGTCTGTTTCCGCCTTTCGTGTTAAGATAAACTCTTCTGATCGACTCGTTCGGGTCTGAAAACGATCCTACAACAACTAAGATAGATATAAACTAATATATATATCACCTATATATATGTATATATATCGATGCATAATTACTAACGTTTAGATTTCAGTTATAGTTTGTAACAGATGCATATATATGAAAAGAGTAAAAGTCGCAATGATCGACGATTTTAGTTCAATATGCTTGTGTGTTTGTTGTTTAATTTATTCGGTGATATTAATACCTGATAATGTTTACAATTCAGATGTCAAACGAAGTAAATCAGGAAATCCAGAATAACAATGATAACAGAAACCAAGTGGATAAAAGTGCTATCGAACACATAGTAGCTCAAGGAATTATAGATGTCACGCCCTACATTATTGACACTATTAATAAAAAGGCAGAAAATAATTCTATAATAGGTAGTAAACGTGCATCCACCGAACCAAATCACAGCATGAATGGAAATCACAGACTACTTATCCAAGCTCCGATTCCAAAAAGAAGAAGGACCATCTCATATGGTTGTTCTTATAAGGAATTCTTATCCTGTAAATGGATAGAATTCTCAGGCAATGAAAGAGCCATTTCAGCTTTATGCTGGATAGAAAAGACAGAAGCAGTCTTAAAAACAAGTAAGTGTGCAGATGAGGATAAAATCATGTATGCTTATAATCTCTTTAAGAATGCAGTCTCTTTAAGAATGCAGCATTAGAGTGGTGGTGTTAGTGCATTACGTCTATTGACTTCGTCTTGAATCATGTGATAGGATAGGATAGGATTATCAGTGTCCGAGTTGCAAGAAACTATTATTAGAAAGTTTAGAAGGCTGTTAGCTTGAACATGCATGTTAGCTTGAACATGCATGATAGCTTGAACAGGCCTGGTCGCTTGAACAGGTCTGGTCGCTTGAACATGCCATGTCCATTTCAAGCTAACTACACACACTATAAATAGGACACTTGTTGATTCATTTGGAAAACGCTTCAGGATTTGTAACGAAGTGCTGCCGAAATCTGTTCAGGTTGTAATTAGTGTTATAATCAATCAAAGTGACAGATTTAATAGTATCAAGCTGTTTCCACATCCGTTTCACTGATTCCGCCTTTGAACCGGATATAAAGCTCTTCTGAACGACTCAGTCGGGTCCAACAACGATCCTACAAGTGGTATCAGAGCTCAGGAAGAAGAGTTTAGCTTGATATCATATATTTTCTGACTTCTACACCTTCTTTCTTCAATTGAACGAGATTTCACGGTCCGAATTGGTTCAAATTTTCACAGTGTACTCGGAATTGAACATAGACAAACCCTTGAAAGTTTTATGGTCAAATTCGGACTAAAAATGACAAAAACAGGCCTAAAACTTATGTTCGCTTCAAACAGCCTGTTAGCTTGAAAGTGTCAAGACATGTTAGCTTGAAATCGTCTAACAGCTTGAAACCGTCTGACAGCTTGAAACTGTCTGACCGCTTGAAACTGTCTAACCGCTTGAAACCGTTTGACAGCTTGAAACGACACACCGCTTGAAATCGACACACCGCTTGAAAAGTGCATCGTTTATTGTGAAAGGATATTGAATGTTTTGAAAAGATGTCGGTAATTCAAGGAGATAGTATCATGGCTGAAATCAAGGAGAAAACTCGAGAAGAGATCTTGAATGAGAAAACTTATCGAGAAAGAAACGTTGTTTACAACAGAATGGATGAGATGCAGGAAGAATATGAGAGTGCTGTTATGAGCAGAAGATGGGATAAGAAGAGAGAATGTTACTTCAACAGAGAAGGAGAACCAGTTGTTCCAAAGAAAGACATAATCTTTGATGATGTTCTTCTCATAATCCCTTTGAGAGCCGAATATTATAGAAATGTAATGAAAGATGACACATATGCTAAAAGGCATGAAAAGGAGATCAGATATGCCATGCTATCTTGTCTGAGAAAAAGGGATGAAGAGAGAATGAAGAAGAGTGTTGAAGAGATGGTGAACAATCTGAAGAAAGTAGTTGAAGAAGTAAAAGAAGAAGTTGTTATGAATAAAGAAGCTGTCACTGAAAAACAGCAGATTCTTGAGGAAGTAATTTCAAAGAAAGAAGAATCTGAGAAGCTTGTATCTGTGAAATCTAAACTAGTGATTAAGAAAGAGGTTGCAGAAGACACACCAGTCTTTGAGATTGTTCAGAAGGAGAAGAAACAGGCTGAAGATATTCAAACTTTGAAAGCTGGAAAGAAAGCTGATGATGAACAGATTTTGGAGTTGCGCTTGAACTACGAAAAATTAAAATATGAAAATGACAAACTTTTGAAGAATGTTGAGAGTTTCTCATTAGAAAACGAAAATTTTAAAAAATTAGAAAAAGATTTTCAAAGTCAAATGAAGATTTTAGAAGATGAGAAATCTGCTATTTTTAAAAATAATCTTGAAAAACAGATTGAAATAAACTCTCATCTTCAGAAAATCATTCGGCTTGAAAATGAAGCTGAAAAAGCTCGGATTAAAATCAAAGAGCTTGAAGAGAAATTGAAAGGTTTTGAGACTTCGTCATCAACACCAAATTATCCATGTCCAAAACCGATCAATTCCGTTCCAATAAGTGACAATGTCACAAATTTTGACAAAGTCAAAATTGAAGATTGTGAGGACAAAGCTGATGATGAAAAAGAAAAAGAAAAGAAAAGAAAAATATTTTTAGATTTACAAGAAAAATTTAAAAATACTGTTTTGCAATCTACTGAAACAGGTGAATGTTCTAAGCAAAAATTTGTTAAGAAGAGTGTAGAACAGAAACAAAAAGTTAAAAATTCGGTAAGTTTTAAAAAAGAAAATAAAAGCTCATCAGTTCAGTCATCCAATCATTATAAAAAATCACAAAAATTTGTAAATGAAAACTCACAAAATGATGGTAATAAGTGGTGCAGGTTTGACCACAGTGCTCAAAAGACAAATCCAGTATTGAAGAGGAGAAATGATTATCACCAAGCCAAACAATGTTATGATTTGAAGGTTTGGACTGACAGAAGTGGATGGTACGATAACAGAGTGTGCTATACCTGTGGTGTTAGAGGACACATTGCTGTTAACTGCCGGAATTGGAATTTTGAAACACGAAGATGCTATAATTGCCATATCAGAGGACATATTGCCAGAGATTGCCCAAGGAGATCGATGGGAAGATCGAGGGTTGAATCTCAGAGAACGGTGAAGAAACCAGTCAATGTCAAGCCCAAAGAACAGAAGGTTCTAGAACAGAAAGTGAAACTTTCACAGGGGCAAAAAGACAGACTGAGGAAAAAGAGGAAGAAGGCGAGAGAGTATTTGGAGGATATTTTGTCATCAGGTTCACCAGTTGGTTCTAATAAAAGTTCTGATGAATCAATTCACTCGACGGCAAAGTCAAGCAAATCGAATTCTTCAGATGCAAATCTGAGGACAAACAAGAAGAAAAATAAGTTATTGGCGATGAATCTGGCTCATCCTGTCACACCCCGACCACGTAAAACAACAAAACGTGGCGGAATCGTCGGGGAGTGTTGTAACAGAATCATTGTTTCATAACACATGGAAAATTGAAATATTGTTTTATTGGTTAAAAGAGTTACAATATCTTAACAAACAAAGGAGTATAACAAAATTAACTAGTCTTCCATCTTTTATTGTCACTAAGGCCCAAGTCCGCCTAAGTGTATCTTGATCAATCCTATGCATCATTTCCTGAAACACATGTGAAAATAGGTACGGTAGCATAAAAATGCCGGTGAGTACATAGGTTTTGTGAAAATAGGATTCATGACTTATAAGTTTAGAAAAAAGGTTGTTTAACAAAAGTCAGTCATGATCCTTGTAAAATGTTTTGTTTTATAATTCATTTGAAAAACGATGATAAAGTAGATGATATGTAAAAGAATAATGTAAGATTAAATGAATAACCAAGTAAAATGAGTTTGTATAAGATAAGTTATTTGTAAAACAATGTCTTGTGAAAAATGTGTTATTTGTATAAAAATGTTATATGTCTAAACTGAAATGATTTAAATAACGCTACGATATGTAATACCATACAAGCACTTATATATAGGAAGTACCAGCGGCGTATCCACCATGCTTGTATCATATTACACACGCCTCGTTACTCAAATCACTTTACCCAAACAAACCACCAATGTAAATTGCCCATGTCTAAACCATTTGCCAAATGTCTTTGTGTAAACCATGTCAAAATGTTTATGTCAAATGTAGTCTATGAAATATGTATATCAATATCAAAATGTCTATGTCAAATGTAAATTGTGAAATGTGTAAACAAAATGTCATGTATGGCAAGTGAAATATATATATTTATATATATCTACTGAGCCATAGATAAAAATGCAGAAAACAATGTATTGAAGTAAAACGTGGTTCAAATCAATGTTATGTCTTGTGGAAATGCATGCTATACTAAATATAAACATTTATGCGGTAATGTGAAAATGCATACATTCAAGCCTTGTGACTGTGGTGATAAACCCTTTAAACAAATTAAAGGACTATCTGTGTTATGTTTTAATCGAATTCGGTCATTCCTTTCATCCAAACATACCTAGGATGTCAGGAACGGGAGTTGTCAATTCCTATGGTACCATTACCTACTAACGAGCGGCGTAGCTAATGTTAATGAATGTATACGGTCCCATTTAAACAAACCAAATGTCATATCAAAATGTAAGCATGTGATGAAAATAATGTACCTAGTATGCTAAGTAAACATACAAGGTAGAGATGTAAAACAATGTGTCCATATGTTACGAGAACATATGCAACAGAGATGCAATGTAAAACAAATGTACTAAGTATGATGAACATACATAGCATGAAAAGCTAAAACAATGTACTAAGTATGCACTAAATGGACATACATAGCATGAAATGAAATGTAAAACAATGTACTAAGTATGAACTAAATGAACATACATAGCATGAAATGTAATGTAAAACGATGTACTAAGTATGAACTAAATGAACATACATAGCTTAAAATGTCATGTAAAACGATGTACTAAGTATGCTACAAAGGACATACATAGCAAAAACACAATGAAATCATGTACTAATAATGTACTAATGAACATAGCAAGTATATGATATGAAAACATGGAAAGCATGAAAATAACAAGTAGGCACATGTGTTTCACCCCAAAACAGTTTGAAAACAGTAAAAGAGGGGTCTATGTACTCACTTGAGGGTGCTTAGAAGTCTTGAACAACAACCAAGCAAAGCTAGAGGGATCACAGAATCAAACGGCACCCTATATAGATAACTACATAAATAACCGGACCTAAATCGGGAGATTGGGTAGTATGAGGTTTCGTAAACCAAATGAGTATTGGAACTCATATGATATGGTTTAACAAAGCCTACATACTAAAATGAAACCTAACCTAAGTGCTTTTGACCCGTTACGACCCGTTAAGTAGCTTATGCTACTTTAACGCGTCGTTCGCGTAAAACGCGTTCGGACCGCTTAACTAGCCCTATGACAAGTAAGATATGCCTTAACATGTTTAATATTGTTGCTAAATCAGTTTAGATGTCAAAAGTTATGTTACATATGCTTAAAATGAATTTATGCGTAAAAAGGGTATTTTGGTAATTTTCCTAAGGCATATAAACTACTTATCATACAACTATTTAAACGATGTGACCATAAGGTATAACCTCTGAAGGTTATTCCCTATACAAATATGGTCACCTGATGTGTATGGTCGGATCCTAATGATCGACCAAACGGGTCGGGTTCGAAAGTATAAGCGATTGTTTAGATCGCTTACCTTACGACCCTATATAAGCACTAAATCTAAAAGTGACGAGCTAAACATGTTTAACAAGGTTTAAAAACAGGTTTGGTATCAAAACAAATGGTTTTGATACCTAAAAGTAGCTTGGTTACAAAATACGCGAGAATACGCATTATGGCCGAAGCTACGACTCGTCACTGAGCCTAGATAACGTGGTAATCAGTAGGTATAGTCACTAGGGACTATAACCATCGTGATTACGCTCACGTTATGAAGTTCAAACGAACTTCGCATTGACCATAAACTGGTTAATGCAGAAAGTCAAATGCAGTTTGACTTTAACGCTTAAAACGAATGAAAAGAACGAAAGAATACTTACAGAAGGTCCCCGCAAATATTTGACCCGATTCACTCTCAGGTAGGAAGCATATGAACTTCCACTTAGAGAGCTAGAATCAGATTTGAATGTGAGGAAATGAGTGAAAACATGGGGGGGGTATTTATAGGAAATGTACCACCGTTAAGATCGTTCCTCGATTCCCGAGCTTTGATCTCAACCATCCAAGTGTGCCCCTTGTTTTGGGAAACCTTGGGCACCCATAGAATGACCCCTAGTTTTCAGAAATACCATTTGCAAGTGGGTTTAAGGGGTATAACAGCTGGAAACAGGCTGTTTGCAACAATTCTTCATATCTGGGAGGGCCTAGCAGCCCGCTTAAGAGGCAACAGAAGCTTACGCGGCCCGCCTGGGCAGCACAGATCAGAAACAACTTTGCATATTTGCAGTTTCAGTCCCTGTATGTGTTTAAAGCCATTTCCGACACTTCTAAGGCCCGTTAAGCCAACTTTAAGGCCCTAAAATGATGCCTAAACATTGTGTACATGAAACATGCTAAAAAATATGCCGGATGTCGGTTCCTTTGGTCGTACGATCGCGATGTTTGCTTAATTACGACGGAATGCGCATAAGCGCGAAAAACGATCCAAATTGCGCGACGAATGAATTTTTTCTTATGCCAAACATTAAAATAAAATATTTTAATGCTTACATAAATTTTTGGACGTCCGGATGTATTCAGAACGTAAGATATGCGCGAAAATGCAAACTTATGCACTTTTTGACGCTTTTAGTCCCTGAATGAGCCAAAAGTTTATTTTAGCACACCGAACCCCTCAAAGCCTATTTCTAAGCTATGTAAAGGACATTTATGGTATGTTTAACTTATGGTCATGTTCCGGAATGTCTGTTACAGTTCAAATTGGCATACTTTCGCAGTTTGTCAAATTTAGTCCTTGTAGACGAATTAACTTGTTTTCAGCACACCAAACCTTCCAAAACTTATTTCTAAGTTATGTAAAGGTTATTTAAGGTATGTTAAGCCTCTTTCACTATTCCGGAATGTTCGTTGCATTAACCTGGTTATATTTACGCATCAGTGCGCGTATAACCTTCCAGAAAGCGATTTAGAGCCCGAAATCGAACAAGGATTGATATGTGCAAATGATACAGACATTTGTACAAATCCCAAGTATAAAATAAAATATTTCATTGGTTTGTTATTTGTTTGATGGTCACAGTGACCCAGGTGTCACAGTCTCCCCTACTTTAGGAAATTTCGTCCCGAAATTTATTCAGAGGAAACTTGTGAGAGCTTGAAACATGTAGTTGAAAAGATCAAACAACACTGGTTAGAGTCTTGAACTTCTAGTAACTTCATAATAACATCATGCTTGCAATGTGAGAGGGACACTTATATACAAGTACATAAAGCGTCATTGGTGCGTCCACCGTACCTCTATTACATTGTTCACATTTCGTTATGGTTGTCACTATCGGTTCTCACACATAATAAGTCTTTACCGAGGTTTCCGTGCACTGAACTTCGTAATTATGTATGCATCCATAATTACGTAATTCCTTGCATAGTCACGTGGTGCATCTTAAAAATGTGTTGGGGAAGAAAACAAATGAACGAGCCTGTGATGATTGTGACTAGACCTCCATAGGGTCCATTTTATTAAATCCATAAATAATTTTAATAGACAACCAAGGAGTCTTTTCAGCTTACATCATCACATGTCATTCTTAACCAGATTCTGAATCAATCTTTTTTACTAGACCACTAAAAGGGTCTCTTATGAATCATGGAGTGGTACTATATAATCCAAGGGTCTTGACTGTCACGTAGAAGCCCAATAAGGATTTAAGGTAGTACCTTTTTGAATAACCTACTACGAATCCTTCATATGAAGATATGAAAGGTTCTATGAGGATTTGGATAGCGAATATCCAGAGTATGCAAAAACATAAAATGCATAAAAGAAAACACAAAATGCATAAACACATAGTCACATAACCACAAAATTGTTTTTCTAGATCTTTAATTTGTTAATTTGTTTTGCTAACATAGCATATGTATTTAAAGCACACTAGGAATCCATCTCGTGGATTTCATTTGGTACTTTAAACATTATCAAGAATCTAACTATAAAGATAGAAAGATTTTTAAAAGAAGAATTCGATTTCGATTATAAGGAATCGAAATGTTCGAATTTAGGTACATAAGGAATCCAATTAAGGACTCTGATTTGAATGATAATCATCCACAAGGGTCTAAATGTGAAGATAAAAAGATCCCATATGGATTTTAGAAGTTGAAGATGTTTTGAAACCTTGCACTGGATGTGCTTAAGTCAAAACATGAAGTAAAAATGCTTATGAAGTTGAGATGCTAGATATGTCAAGGCGACATATGAAGCAGAATCTGAAAGTTAAGTCAATGTATGAGGAAAATATTTTGAAAACTATGCATGGGGTTTCTGTTTAATGTTTTTGAAACCTTATATATAATACTTTTGAAATCCTAAAGTAGGTGTGTTAGGTAAGTATATATAAAAAAAATGTTTTAAAACCATGCGAGATAAATTTTGAAATTATGTATAAGGTTTTTGAAAACATGAATGATGCTTTTGAAATCATGCACTTGATATAAATAATTATACTATATTAATAACATTTGGAAATCATAAAGGTTGTTTTTGAAATATAGACAATGCTTTTGAAATCATGGAGGTTGTAAAATATAGACAATGCTTTTGAAATCATGGAGGTTGTTTTTGAAAATATATATTATGTATATTGTTATGAAAACCAGAATGAAATGATATGGGTATGAGATTGAAAAGAAATTACCCTTAGTTATTCAACCAAGGATTTAAAGGCATAGATGTGCAAAAGCACAATTACTCATAATTTCACTTTATTTACGTACTTTGTTTCTTAGAATGAAACGAGTACTTAGAATTTTCCAATGGAATCATGAGTAAACACAAGAATGGGAAAATAACAAGAGTAGTCTGTAAGGAGCATAGTTCCTTGATGTAGGTATTATAGGGTAATGTCATACACATATGTAACTACACATGCACAACAGAATTGTGAACAACAATTTATTTATAAGCAAAATTGATTGTTTCACATTACAAGAAAAATAAAGAAACAAAAGCATAAGATTAAAACAGCAACATCTTATACTCAGCCAAATGCTCATCCGTGGGTCGGATTTGCATTGACAATCCTTGTTTACTTGTTCCTGAAATAGCTCGTCTCGCCGTAGTTGTACCAAGTAACAGATGGTAAACGAGCTGGAGCAGGGTTGACTTGGGGTTGGTTTGGATCACCTTGGATTGGGTTGAAAAGACAAGCATTTGCCAGGTGACCGAGTCGTCCATATGAAGCAAACAGACGACACTGCAGGTAAGCTTTGTGAGGTACAAAACACTTGTTGTACATCAGTGCAGTATGGTCATAAGGTTTCTTGGCAGGAGGTTGAGCAACAGCAAGGTTTATAGCAGCTTTGTTTTGGATAGCAAAGCGGCATATGCTAACCAAATGTCCCCACCGTCCACAGTAGGTACATTTGCAGCAGGGTATGAGGTTTGAATGATGACGGTTGCATCGCTTGCACCATGGGGCAGCTCCCAAGTACGGCTTCCTAGCTGGTGGCATCACTACCTGGCTAAGTCCCGCTTGATTAGGTGCAACGCTGTGGGTTTCCTTGAAGCCTTATGCTTCCTTGATTTTGGTGCAGGCTTGACTTCTGCTTCCTTCGGTGACTCTTGAGTGGCTTTATTATTGAGACGAGACATGGCAAGGCCTAAATCCACAGTCTTCAGAATCACTTCGCCTATTTGCTGAGCAAATTTGGCTGTTTGCTCGGACATTTGATCGTTGTTGAGAGAAAGAGACATTCTAGAAGAAAATGAAAGGCATAGGAAGAAACAAGTGAAAGGTTATCGGATAATCAAAACAGAATGGCAATGCATAAAATTGCGATCATTTGTTTGTTACCTAAGGCAAATAAATGAGACGGTGACTAATCAAAGTAAACGGGTCATATTAATGTATCACTGAAGACATGCTCGCCTATAAGTGAACACTCACCCCAAGAGTTCCCAGGTAAGAGTGACTGGTCCGATACAGCGGATTTGTACGAACACTCTAGCCTTAGACAGAAAACTCAGAGTACAGGCATTCACCCTTCCAGTTTGCACGTGTTCACATCAAAAGACCCAAACTTTGACGAGATTTGAAAACTTTGAAGGTTCAAAACCTTACAATAAATCATCCTAGAACAGATGATTGATTTTTCAAAGCGGTTTTGAAATTTGTGTTCCTGTTGTGGTTGTCGCCTAAGGATAGGTGACGGTATTGTTTTATGACTAAATGCAAGTAAACTCGCGTTAGGGTCCTAGGAATGTTATAGACTAGGTCAAAGCATTACTAATAACCTAATTCCCTATAACCATGGGCTCTGATACCAACTCTTCTGTCACACCCCGACCACGTAAAACAACAAAACGTGGCGGAATCATCGAGGAGTGTTGTAACAGAATCATTGTTTCATAACACATGGAAAATTGAAATATTGTTTTATTGGTTAAAAGAGTTACAATATCTTAACAAACAAAGGAGTATAACAAAATTAACTAGTCTTCCATCTTTTATTGTCACTAAGGCCCAAGTCCGCCTAAGTGTATCTTGATCAATCCTATGCATCATTTCCTGAAACACATGTGAAAATAGGTACGTCAGCATAAAAATGCCGGCGAGTACATAGGTTTTGTGAAAATAGGATTCATGACTTATAAGTTTAGAAAAAAGGTTGTTTAACAAAAGTCAGTCATGATCCTTGTAAAATGTTTTGTTTTATAATTCATTTGAAAAACGATGATAAAGTAGATGATATGTAAAAGAATAATGTAAGATTAAATGAATAACCAAGTAAAATGAGTTTGTATAAGATAAGTTATTTGTAAAACAATGTCTTGTGAAAAATGTGTTATTTGTATAAAAATGTTATATGTCTAAACTGAAATGATTTAAATAACGCTACGATATGTAATACCATACAAGCACTTATATATAGGAAGTACCAGCGGCGTATCCACCATGCTTGTATCATATTACACACGCCTCGTTACTCAAATCACTTTACCCAAACAAACCACCAATGTAAATTGCCCATGTCTAAACCATTTGCCAAATGTCTTTGTGTAAACCATGTCAAAATGTTTATGTCAAATGTAGTCTATGAAATATGTATATCAATATCAAAATGTCTATGTCAAATGTCAATTGTGAAATGTGTAAACAAAATGTCATGTATGGCAAGTGAAATATATATATTTATATATATCTACTGAGCCATAGATAAAAATGCACAAAACAATGTATTGAAGTAAAACGTGGTTTAAATCAATGTTATGTCTTGTGGAAATGCATGCTATAGTGAATATAAACATTTATGCGGTAATGTGAAAATGCATACATTCAAGCCTTGTGACTGTGGTGATAAACCCTTTAAACAAATTAAAGGACTATCTGTGTTATGTTTTAATCGAATTCGGTCATTCCTTTCATCCAAACATACCTAGGATGTCAGGAACGGGAGTTGTCAATTCCTATGGTACCATTACCTACTAACGAGCGGCGTAGCTAATGTTAATGAATGTATATGGTCCCATTTAAACAAACCAAATGTCATATAAAAATGTAAGCATGTGATGAAAATAATGTACCTAGTATGCTAAGTAAACATACAAGGTAGAGATGTAAAACAATGTGTCCATATGTTACGAGAACATATGCAACAGAGATGCAATGTAAAACAAATGTACTAAGTATGATGAACATACATAGCATGAAAAGGTAAAACAATGTACTAAGTATGCACTAAATGGACATATATAGCATGAAATGAAATGTAAAACAATGTACTAAGTATGAACTAAATGAACATACATAGCATGAAATGTAATGTAAAACGATGTACTAAGTATGAACTAAATGAACATACATAGCATAAAATGTCATGTAAAACGATGTACTAAGTATGCTACAAAGGACATACATAGCAAAAACACAATGAAATCATGTACTAATAATGTACTAATGAACATAGCAAGTATATGATATGAAAACATGGAAAGCATGAAAATAACAAGTAGGCACATGTGTTTCACCCCAAAACAGTTTGAAAACAGTAAAAGAGGGGTCTATGTACTCACTTAAGGGTGCTTAGAAGTCTTGAACAACAACCAAGCAAAGCTAGAGGGATCACAGAATCAAACGGCACCCTATATAGATAACTACATAAATAACCGGACCTAAATCGGGAGATTGGGTAGTATGAGGTTTCGTAAACCAAATGAGTATTGGAACTCATATGATATGGTTTAACAAAGCCTACATACTAAAATGAAACCTAACCTAAGTGCTTTTGACCCGTTACGACCCGTTTAGGTAGCTTATGCTACTTTAACGCGTCGTTCGCGTAAAACGCGTTCGGACCGCTTAACTATCCCTATGACAAGTAAGATATGCCTTAACATGTTTAATATTGTTGCTAAATCAGTTTAGATGTCAAAAGTTATGTTACATATGCTTAAAATGAATTTATGCGTAAAAAGGGTATTTTGGTAATTTTCCTAAGGCATATAAACTACTTATCATACAACTATTTAAACAATGTGACTATAAGGTATAACCTCGGAAGGTTATTCTCTATACAACTATGGTCACCTAATGTGTATGGTCGGATCCTAATGATCGACCAAATGGGTCGGGTTCGAAAGTATAAGCGATTGTTTAGATCGCTTACCTTACGACCCTATATAAGCACTAAATCTAAAAGTGACGAGCTAAACATGTTTAACAAGGTTTAAAAACAGGTTTGGTATCAAAACAAATGGTTTTGATACCTAAAAGTAGCTTGGTTACAAAATACGCGAGAATACGCATTTTGGCCGAAGCTACGACTCGTCACTGAGCCCAGATAACGTGGTAATCAGTAGGTATAGTCACTAGGGACTATAACCATCGTTATTACGCTCACGTTATGAAGTTCAAACGAACTTCGCATTGACCATAAACTGGTTAATGCAGAAAGTCAAACGCAGTTTGACTTTAACGCTTAAAACGAATGAAAAGAACGAAAGAATACTTACAGAAGGTCCCCGCAAATATTTGACCCGATTCACTCTCAGGTAGGAAGCATATGAACTTCCACTTAGAGAGCTAGAATCAGATTTGAATGTGAGGAAATGAGTGAAAACATGGGGGGGGGTATTTATAGGAAATGTACCACCGTTAAGATCGTTCCTCGATTCCCGAACTTTGATCTCAACCATCCAAGTGTGCCCCTTGTTTTGGGAAACCTTGGGCACCCATAGAGTGGCCCCTAGTTTTCAGAAATACCATTTGCAAGTGGGTTTAAGGGGTATAACAGCTGGAAACAGGCTGTTTACAACAATTCTGCATATCTGGGAGGGCCTAGCGGCCCGCGTAAGAGGCAACAGAAGCTTACGCGACCCGCCTGGGCAGCACAGATAAGAAGCAACTTTGCATATTTGCAGTTTCAGTCCCTGTATGTGTTTAAAGCCATTTCCGACACTTCTAAGGCCCGTTAAGCCAACTTTAAGGCCCTAAAATGATGCCTAAACATTGTGGACATGAAACATGCTCAAAAATATGCCGGATGTCGGTTCGTTTGGTCGTACGATCGCGATGTTTGCTTAATTACGACGGAATGTGCATAAGCGCGAAAAACGATCCAAATTGTGCGACGAATGAATTTTTTCTTATGCCAAACATTAAAATAAAATATTTTAATGCTTACATAAATTTTTGGACGTCCGGATGTATTCAGAACGTAAGATATGCACGAAAATGCAAACTTATGCACTTTTTGACGCTTTTAGTCCCTGAATGAGCCAAAAGTTTATTTTAGCACACCGAACCCCTCAAAGCCTATTTCTAAGCTATGTAAAGGATATTTATGGTATGTTTAACTTATGGTCATGTTCCGGAATGTCTGTTACAGTTCAAATTGGCATACTTTCGCAGTTTGTCAAATTTAGTCCCTGTAGACGAATTAACTTGTTTTCAGCACACCAAACCTTCCAAAACTTATTTCTAAGTTATGTATGTGACAACTCGAGTTTCCAAGATTCCCACATTTCGCATTTATTGCACGTTTATTTTTTATGTATTTGTTACACGACTTGTTTGTTTCGTAACTCTGCACGTTTGTAATACGATATATCGTGTTATGAGATACATATTATATTTGATATACAACATAAGTGTATTGTTGATATGTATGCATATTTGCTAATATAGGGTTACATTTTTGCTAACATATATGATATAAAATGTATATATATATATATATATATATATATAGGGAGGGGCTCATGCGAGAACCACCTTTATTGTGAGAACCGCGAGAACCACTTACAAGGACCAAATATGAAATTTAATTAAAGTTGTAAAAAAATAAAAAAAAGGCGGATGGCGAGTTATAACAAACGAGTAACTGTGTAATGTAGTTAGGGTTTTTTTTGTAAGATACTCGAATACACACACAAACGATTCATTCCGGCGGCGAGTTATAACAATTTCAGGCGAACCCGACGGCGATTACGGTTCGATTACGGCTGTTACAAGTTGTTTCGAACACATAAACGACTCATCCGGCGGCGATTTGTAACAATTTCAGGCGAATACGTTCGATAACCGGCGGCGATACGGATGTTCTAAGTTGTTGCGGAGGCGATTACGATCGATTACGGCGGCGATTACGGTTGTTCTAAGTTGTTGAGGAGTATAATGACTACAAATGAAATCGGTGAATCGGAGGACAAACGTGAAACCAGACAGGGTAGATCGAAGGGCATTTTGAGGAAGAAGATTACAGGTACCAAATTATACATAAATTTTGAGGAAGAAGACTAAATGTAACAAATTATACATAGACTTATTGTATTTTTTAGTTTACACATGTAATATGTATAGCAACTTGAAATTGAAACAAATATTTGCACAATTACAACAAATTAGGGCATATTTCACCCGAATAACACATTTTTAGGTCAATTCTGAAAAATAATATGGTACTTTAATGGCGTTTTTTTGTGTTAAATACAGTATTTAGTGTGTTAATAGACGTAGCTTGTATATTTTGTGATAATAGTTAAATAAATACATTTTTTGTGTAAAATTATGGATACAGAGATTAATTTTGTATGTTGTATGAATACACATGTAATTTAGTACATAAATGTATGATTATGTTAGTTTTGACAAAGTATGCATATATGCATATAACGTGATACGTACATATAAAGTATGTAAAATAATATGTATAAATGTACAGTTGAATGTACAATATGTTTTACATACACATATGCATATATATTAATGGTATGCATATATATTAATCATATGCATATAGATTAATGGTATGCATATATGCATATATATTAATGGTATGAATTTATGCATATATATTAATGGTATGCATTTATGCATACAGTTTGTTGAATAGGACAGAGATTAATTTTGTATGTTGTATGAATACACATGTAATTTAGTACACAAATGTATGATTATGTTAGTTTTG
Organism: Helianthus tuberosus; assembly: GCA_030545235.1. NCBI lineage: Eukaryota > Viridiplantae > Streptophyta > Magnoliopsida > Asterales > Asteraceae > Helianthus > Helianthus tuberosus. The sequence continues at coordinate 71,745,738 of CM060366.1, forward strand.
CCAAAGTATGCATATATGCATACAATGTGATATGTACATATATAGTATGTAAAGTAATATGTATACATGTACAGTTGCATATACAATATGTTTTACATATACATATGCATATAGATTAATGGTATGCATATATGCATAAATATTAATGGTATGCATATATGCATATATATTAATGGTATGCATTTATGCATACAAGTTGTTGAATATAAAGTATGTTTACATGTACATTGCATATAGATTAATGGTATGCATTTATACATACAAGTTGTTTAATATAAAGTATGTTTATATGTAAATTGCATATAGATTAATTGTATGCATTTATGCATACATGTTGATGCATATATAGTATATGTACATGTACAATTGCATACAGATTAATGGTATGCATTTATGCATATAAAATAACGGTAAAATATGTAAACGTATATGTTATTAGTTTTAATATATTAACATTGTTTAATTGCATGTTTATATAACAGGTGATGAAAGGGAAAAAAGGAAAGTGACATTTATTGCCGATGTTAATGATGATAAAGAAGATAATGATGATAAAGAAGATAATGAACCAATTGTGTCGATGATTAAGAAACCACAAATTAGAAAAAGGAAAAGTAACGTTAACAATAAAGAGGTGGAGAATGCAAAAAACACAACAACAGTTGAACAACCAAGCAAAGGTATGACATACTTGTTTGATATAATAATATTAAGTGTGTATGTAACATAGGGATATCATGTAACATAAACGTATAATGAATATCTCATTGGTTTGAATGCAGAAAATGATGAAGGTGTTAGGTTGAACAAGCGGATAAAGAGGGTGGCAAAGAAGAAAGCAAATGCAAAAAACACAACAACAGTTGAACAACCAAGCAAAGGTATGACATACTTGTTTGATATAATAATATTAAGTGTGTATGTAACATAGGGATCCCATGTAACATAAACGTATAATGAATATCTCATTGGTTTGAATGCAGAAAATGATGAAGGTGTTAGGTTGGACAAGCGGATAAAGAGGGTGGCAAAGAAGAAAGCAAATGCTAAATCAAAAAAAGATAACATTTTAATGTCATTGCAGTGTAGGATATCACCACACCAGTTGAGCTATGTGGTAAAAATGTTGTCAAAAGCACAAAGGGAAACAGTGGTGAACATGGGTTTTGGAAGGATGCTGACAATTAATACAGATTCAATACCATCAAAGCTTGCGTATTTCATAATGGATAGTTTTGATGAATCGTCAATGGAGATTAAAATGCAAAATGGAAGCATAAAAGTCAATGAGACTGAGGTGAGCAATCTTTTAGGATTAAAGAATGTCGGTATAGTACTGGATGATAAGGAAAAAAAGAAAGATGCTGAATTATTGAAAAAAAAGGAATGGGAAGCATTGTACAAAGGGAAATTGATAACACCAGCAAACATTGTAAAACGAATCGAAGCGAATATGGATGATGTCAGCTGGAAATTCAAATACGATTTTTTGACAGTATTTATGAATACTCTTGTTAGGGTGAATATGGATGGACGGTGCATAACAGATTATTTCAACAAATTTGATGATAGTACAGAAGTGGAGGACGTAAACTGGTGTGCATAGATATGCAATAAGATAAGGTGTTGTAAAGACGGTTGGAAAAAGGGAAGAAACAATAGTTCGTACAACGGGCCAATTCCAATATTGACTGTAAGTTTGTTTTTTATAATAAATGATTGTATATGTGTGTATGTTTATGAATGAAATCGGTTGTTTTTTGGATGATTATTATGTTGTTTAATGTGTGATTGCAGATGTTATATGCGGATATGACGGTATGTGGAGAATTGAACAAAGAAAGAACGAATGGTCCATTACAGTTTTGGACAAAAGATATGCTGAGTAAGAGGGAAAAATACGAGATTGTGAATGGCGGTTTTGGAAGGGCAATAGTGAGGGACAGCTTTAAGCAAGATGAATACAAAAATGACGAAATGGATGTTGAAATGGGAGATACAAAGAAGGATGCGAATGAAGGAAGCACGTCTGAGGTATATGAATATTGTGTGATGAAAAAATGTATATTTTACATATATAATAGGATAAAATTGTTATATGATGTATTTTTTGATGTAATGTAGAAATACGCTGATAAGAAAGGAGATGTTAAAAAGAAAGGTGAAATTGAAACAGAGATGTCGGGTATAAAAAAGGTATGTATGCATATAATAGTTGAAATGTTATCTATGCATAAATGCATATGCATATGATGGTATAAACAAATGTGTATATTATTTTAATTATGCATATTAACGTATTGATATTAGTTGGTAATAGTATAAACAGAGGAGTATAGTATGTATATAATTAATATGCATATATGCATATGAGTATATGAAACGTATATGCATAAATGAATGATAATATTACATTAATAAAATATGTGAATGTGTTGGTAATGTATATGTAGTTAATTAATATACAAATGTGTAAAAAATTTGTTGTTATTATTATTATCAGTATTATTATTATTATTATTATTATTATTATTATTATTATATATTTTTATTTTTTTTATTTTTTTTTAAATATGATAAGTTGTGTGTAAAATCACATATGCATATGCGCATATGCATAGGAGGGTATATAATGTATATGCATATATGCATAAACAAATTTATATTATATGCATATATGCATATAACGATGTATAAATTGAATAATGACGTGTAATTTATAGGAATATGTGAAAATTATAATAATTGTAGTATTATTATATAATATATATAATAAATTTGTTACTTTAATACTAAAAAGGTATGAAAAATAATAAATGCAGACACATATGGATGATATAGAAGATACGGTAATCGCATTGAAGCATCAAATGAATGACATAAAGGAAGAGTTGGAAAGACAGTTTTTGCTTAATGCAGACGATGAACAATTGTTGAAAGTGATTGGGATGTTTAATGAAACTTTCAAGGAAGGTGTAAAGATGGAAAAGGTTGAACAGAACGTGGATGAAATCGTAGATGATGTTATTAGTATGTTGAAGAAAAACGTAATGACATATGATACAAAGGAAGGGGAAGAATGTGGGAAGAAAAATGATGAAAGTGAGGGTAATAATGACGTACAGACATAAGATTAATCGGTAGCACAAAAAAAGGTGGCGAATAAGTATCGTAAGAAAGGGGAGAAGGTAGTTGATAAGTCAATGCCATCATTTTTATTATTGACCCCAAGTTCGCAAGAAACAGATGATGATGAGTGTGAGGAGGTAGTACCGATGAATAAACCGTTGGACGATACAGAAAAATTGTTATGGAATTTTGTGATGGTCATTGGGATGGAAAAAAAAGGTAATTATTGTTTGATGTGCGTGTGTGTGTATAGTTATAAATAAATATGTATATGAATTCATATATGTATATATTTAGGTAGCGTGTTGTATGTTTCATTTGTATTGATTTGTAAAAAAAACAAAAAAAATATATTGTAGGATGGAGAGAAAGAAGAATGATGATGATGTGAAAGGCGTACATGACGAAGATGGGAAAGGTGAAGTTGACACGAAAAAGGAAAAATCCGGATTAAGCTTTATGTAAGTTGTATATATATATATATATAATTATGTATGTAATTTATATGCATGTATGTTTGTTATGAATATGCGTGATACATATAAAGTGTATAGAGTTGTAAAAAACATTGTTAAAACAAATTAATTAGTATTTGATAATTGAAAAAATATATGTGCATGCAGGTTGAAGATGTTTGAAACAAAACATGGATTGAATGCTTTGGGGCATACAATGAACACGCTAGATTTCGGGAAGGAGATATCAACGAATCTGATAGATTGTTGGGCAGCAATGTTAAATGATAAGGAGAAAAGGATGGTGGTTAGAGGGAAAAGACGGTTGTTTTGTTATACATCAAACTTCGTAAGTGGATAGTATGTTTATATATTAATATAAATATATATGTATAATATGTAAATGTAAACATGTGTTGGATAATAAGTTAATATGTGAATATGCATATATGCATATTTAGGATAATGTAATATGTTAAGTTAACATATAGTATGCATATATGTATATAAAGAAAATTATGTTATGCATATGAATTAAATTATAATATGCATATAGGATTTTTAATAACAAAGTGATTGGATATGTATATATGTATACAGAATAAAATTTAATATATATATATATATATTTATATAAAACAAGTGATATGCAATAATGCATATGGATTGAAGTATGATATGCATGTATGCATATGAATGAAAGTATAATATGCATATATGCATATGGGTTATATTATAATATGCAGATATGCATATGGGTTATATTATTATATATATATATATATATATATATATATAAATATATATAATTGACGTGAAAAAAAAAACAAATTGCAGCCGGAATATATGCTGAAGAAAAAGCAAGAGGAGGAGTTGGCTTTGAGAACTGTGAAAAAGTATTTGAGAGAAATATTTGAAAGGGACGACACGCTGTTGGATTTGAGAGCTTTTAATATAATAGTGGTACCAATGATCGAGAAGGCACATTTTTATCTTATTTGTATGGATTTGGATACAGGAGATGTGCAGGTAATAGATAACATGGATTCAAGCAGAGATGCAGTGCTTGTAAAGACATCATCAGATTTTAGATACATGGGGACACCATGTAAAGTGGTATGTAAAATTAATGTAATATTTATGTATATTGTCAATTGATGTTTATTTTTTGTTTTGACATTTATTATGCAGAAAAATTACATGTGTACATACATGAAGTCAGTAAACCACCCGGATACAGAAAAGCTTACAAAAGGTGTAATAAAGAGATTGAAGATTAAGTGGGGAACAAAGGATAATGTGAAAGATTGTGGGGTATTTGCAATGCGCCATATGGAATGTTACAAGGGGAGTACAAAGGAGTTTGATTGTGGATTCAGTGATTTGAAGGATGTGAAGCAACATCAATTGAATAACATGCGAATGCGAATAGCAACAACATTGATGTTATCACCGTCAAACATTTATAGAAAAAGGGTGTTAGAGTTAGCGAAGGTAGCGTTGAGAATGTGAAGAATGTTGAGAAAAAGGGTAAGTTGAAAACAATATCAAAACTGCAGGAGGAGTGCTGGAGAGGATTAGCGAAACAGTAGGGTGGTTAGAATTTATATGGTTTATTGAACGGATTTAGAAAATGGTAGTTAGACTGATGATATGGTTTGTTAAGTAATTGGATAGGTAGTTTAACAATTGGAAATTGGTATGATATTATGAATATTGTTGGATTGGTGGTGAAATGATATATGATATTATATATATTTATATTTTGGTGGTTGTTATGTTATGATGTTAATGGGGTTTTAAATGTAGTATGTAAAATATGCATATAAAATTAAATGATCTTGGTGAATGTTGTCGTATTTATAATGTTGTATGTATATTGTGAATTGAACATGGTAAATGTGAACAAATAGATATGGAAAGTATTATGATGTAAATGTATGTATATATGTATATAAAATTAATTTGATACATACGTATTGACATATATATGTATGCATATATGAATATGGCAATTAGAAGAATATAAATGGATGAATATAACAAACGTGTTGATACATACGGAATGAATGCACATATATATAAAATTATATAGATAGGATGTAACAAAATACGGTTGTATATGCATATATGCATATGATGTGTAATAATGTAGTATGTTGCAATATAAATGGTTTTAGTTATGTAAATAAAAATAATATTATGTAAAATGAATGTATATTTGATAACAATATAGAAATATGTAATAATTTATATGTACATATGTATATCAATATGTACATACGGTTTTATGCATATATGCATATATAGATATGGAACGATTAGATGTAGGGTTGTAATGGTGGACGTGATGTTGCAATTGTTATATAAACATGATAGAAGGTAGAATGTGATAAAAAAATGTGTTAATATTCATATATGCATATTTAAACAGGTAAACATAGATTGTACTGATATGCATGTTAAAAGGTGAATGAAATTGAAAAGATAAACACAACAGAATGTAAAACGTGATACACGATATGTTTAATATAGTTGAGACAAATAAAAAGATGATCAAATGTTACTAATAAAAAATGAAAAGGTCAAACAGTGGAAAAATATATCAAACATCGTCTTCTGATTCAGTATTGTAAACATAGTTGGGGTCACGACGGGTTCTGGACGAACGTCTAATGGGTTGGTTAGATGTTTTTGAAGGTGCCAGGTCGACTTGTTGAGTATTTGTTGCAATCGGATCATCCACTATATCAATAGGGTTGTCGTTGTAGAACTCTTCATCAGAATCGGAAAATGCATATGTAGGTTCACAATCGAATTCATTGTCCGATACATCATAACGGGGAGGAGGAAGGTTGACAGCAGCCGCAGCATCGCATTTGGCCTTGTAGGCAGCCCGTTTTGCCTCTTTAACTTTTAGATAATTGCGACTATCATGATCAAATACGTATTTGTTACAATGGTTGCACAAACGTGCAGGACGTTTACGACGTTTAACAATTTTTTCACCCGGACGGACCCGTCTTTTTTTGGTGCCCGAACCTTTGTTTCGTATGCCCATAGGCGGCTGGATTGTTGAAGATGACTGAATTGGAAGGTTGAGGATATCACTGATGTTAACAGCCTTTGGATTATGTTCTGGTTCATCAGGTAAATCTTTATATATTTCATTTCTGATAGATCGTATTTGTGTAGACAGTGAACGAAGTCGATCAGGGTTTTTTCCAATCCGATTCATGCATTGGGTAAGTAAATCAAGTATTTCAGTTTTTAGTGTACCAGTCTCACTCATCTCTGTTGAATACATGTGTGATAAGTTGTACAAGCTGGATGGGACCGCATCACGTTTCCATCGCCCACTTATGTATTGGATGGGAATACGATCAATTGATTTGAACCAAAATACGCAAAATATATGACGGCACAAATAACCGATACGTGTAAATCCCATGCAGGAACAAGTATAAGTGTGTGATGGGATATCAGCGTAAACCTGCATGAATATGAATGGTGTAAGTTAAATAACTATATAAGTGAAGTGGATGTGTATATATATAAATGATGTATCGTTTGTATTGAATAACATAATAAAGTGGTATATATGCATATATGCATATAACTTAATATAATAAAAAAATATGTAAACAATTTATGGGAGAATATATGATTACATATGGAGTACGACTTCCATACGACGTATGTTCAGGCTTGATGATGGATAGTTATAAAGATATGTAATAAATGTGTGTTGTACATTATTATAATATAAATATAATAAAGCGGTATTTTAAAATATGAATATGTACATAAAGTGTACATGTTGTATAATGTTATGAATATGAATATGTATGCATATGGTATTGTAGGCATACATGCATGTTATAGTGTTAGTTACATGTATGCATAATAAAATAGGAATATATGCAAGTATGAATAATTTGGGATGAAGTAAATAATAAGTAATCAAATGATGTATGCATTTATGCATACAATGTAAATTATAATAAATATGCATCACATATATTATGCACATATGCATATATACATATAATTAATGTAAATAAAAAAATAAAAAATAATAATTAATAGTTAACAAAAATAGGTACCTCGAACGTGTTGACAGTAACTCTGTTTTTGTTAAGATGTCTAACATTATAAATAGAGTCGACAGACGTGGTGGGACGCTCAGAAATGATACAATGCAACATTCCTCGATGAATCTCCTTTTGAACTTCCAAAAATATATTCCAGGTGTATATCTCAGATGCTTGAATTTCAATGGGAAGGGTTGTTAAAAATTTTGGCGTGCGTGTGTCACTATCAAACTCATTTTTACGTTGTTTGTTACGATTGGAATCGACAGCAGTATCATAGCACATTAAGAATTGGACAAGGGAGTTTGTTTCTCTAGAGTTAGTTTTGAAACGTGCATTGGAACTCTCGCACCTGGATGTCGTTTTCATCAAACAGCATAACGGAATATCTCTGAAGTAACATGGTGCCCAACGTGTGCGAATGTTATACATATCGGTCAACCATTTGTGGTTTTCAAGTTTATACTCCTTCATTAAAAGTTGCCATTGTGCTTCAAATGTTTCAACTGGTATGAACAAGTTCCAAACAAGTTTGTGTATTGATTTTCTCAGATTACCATTTGCAAGTATATCACCAGATATCTGTAATTGGTTGACAATTTATAAATAAAGAATGTTAAATTATAATATTGGTAAAAGAATGATGATATATACGTACATTGGAATATTGAATAAGATAAAGTTAATAATATCGTTACCTTAGCGGGCAGTTTATCCGTTATGTGCCACATACATAAACGATGGGTGGATTCGGTGAATACATTTAAAACAGCTTGTTTCATAGAAGCATACTGGTCAGTAAGTATAAGTGAAGGTTGTTTTTTGTGGGCTTTAAGGAACATTTGGAGCAGCCAAGTGTATGATTCAATTGTTTCATCGTATAGTAATCCAGCACCGAAAATTACACAACGTTTGTGGTGATCAACACCAGTAAATGGAACAAAAATCATCTTGTATCTGCAAACATATGTATTGTAATATGTATTAATAATACAAATCATGAAATACAGTTACGATATGTATGTAAAAAAATGTATGTTGTGGTATGTAGGCGTGAATAATCAGAATTTACGTGTATGATGATAAAATATAATATAGTGTTATATTAACATATGCACATATGTATATGATGTAATGTATGAGTAATGATATGAATACAAAAGAATGTATGCAGATGATATTATATGCATATATGCATGTGGTTAATGTTATATATGTATATTTTAAATAGCATAATATGATTATATGCAGTTATGCATAAGTTGATATGAGGCAAATAATAAATAAATATATGGTGTATGCATAAGTGAATAACATGCAAATTATAATAAATTTGAAATGAGTATGTTATGTATATACGTATACATATTAATATACAGAAAATGAATATACACATATGCATATGTGCATGAATTACAATTAAACATATGATTATAAAATATGTTGTTATTTAGTAATAATGAAAATTAACATACTTGTTTGTATCATATGTAGCATCAAATCCACACACATCTCCGAAAGCTTCGTAATTACGTAAGGATACAAAGTCAGCCCAAAAAGCGGAACGAAGCTCGTTGTTTGTAACAACATATTCAAAGATGAAATCTTGACGGTTTTGGCTTCTTGATTGTAAGGTGTCAACAAAAAGGTTTGCATCGCGGGTACCAATGAATAATCGAAAGTCTCTACTTACATTTTTAAAATCCACTGTAGTACCCTGGACATTTTGTGGTCCACCTTTTAAGGAAACTTGAATATTATGGGCAATGCTCGGCCCAATTTTGTTTAACCCGACCCGATGTATAAATTGTTGATCTTCGAAAGTTACTTGTCTATTTTGTCTGAGAAGATCAGCATTTTCATTACTGATCATGCAATGGTTATGTTGCTCAACAATACTATATAATTGAAATTGTTTTGTTGTTTCCAAATATCGAAAACGGGCACATGCACCACAATTAGAGACGGTGTATCGGCTACGTCGTCTGTTGTTTGTAGGTGGTAGTGATGAATCGAAAGTGTTATGTCTTGGCTGGCCATTTTTTGAACATAAAAGGTACCGATGTGTAGGAATTCTTATGCTAGGATTGGATGGGTCTGGCTTTGATTTCAAAGTGCTAATACGGACAGAAAATCCAGCCTTTGAAGCGTATTGTTTATACATCATGATAGCATCATCCCAGTGTTGGAATACACTTCCAATGGACGGCATGTATTGAATGTCAACGTCGGGAGTCCAAAATTTGGTACCATCAGGGGACGAATAAACTGAACTTATAAATGTACCTGTTGAATGAGTAAATGAATATAAGGTATATAATGAATATTATAAAAGAATGACATAACTATGTTGTAACCTAATGCATGAATAGTCAATATGTAAATTGTTTTTAAACAAATGATGATGTAGTAATGTAATACCTTTCTATTCTTTATGTAGAAATTGTAGTTGTTGTGGTATATTTGATGAAGTTGACACATAAGAAGACGATCCAGAATCACAATATGACTGTGTGTTATACGGGATTTCAAAATTATCAGCTGTCACAATGTCATATATGGGGTCGATAGATGCAACAGCACAAGATGAATCAATGATAGGAATTAACCCTTTGTCAGATTGCATTGTTGTTGGACAATGTTGATCATTTCTAATAATATTGATTGGGGCGTTTACTGAAGACGAATCAGATGAGGCCATGATTTCTGCAATTAATGTGAGTAACATTTGTTGTTATTATATTGATAACATATTGTGTATTATGTAACAATAGGTAGAATGACAAATAATATAACATTTATAAATGTGTGTAAACATATGTGATCATATTAGAAGTAACATATATACAAAAAAGTGATGTATATGCATAGGTGCATATGTAGTAGATAAAATAAAGTACTAATTAAATGTTAACAAATCAGTTTAATGTTTATGACACAAGTGTAAATGTAATGTATGTATTAACATAAACTAAAAACATTTAATTATTGAATATGTATACAGATCTTATTGAACAAAAAGTCACATACATTACCTTGTAAGATGAGAAAGGACGAATATGATGTAAGAACGTTAGGGTTTGCAGGAATTTGATGAATTGACGTAATTGCGAATGTGACCGGAATTAAAAATACACTATAAGGAATCTTCGATCGGTAATCGGAATCGTGGTGGAGGATAAATGACAAATATGATCTAAGAATGTTAGGGTTTGCAGAAATTGTATGAATTGTCGTAATACATGAACTGATTCGTTGATAATTCGTTGAGGTTTTGAGAATGTGACCGGAATTAAAGATACATCGTCGGAATATTCGATCGGTGGTCGGAATCGTGGTGGCGGAGACGGAGGTGATAATCGGCGTCGGACATGAGTGAATAGCACCAATTGTGAACGGATATGACAACTGATTTATTGAAAATACCTTATTTTTATATTTCAGTCCTTGTAGTTTGAGTATTGTTGCGTTCACACTTGGTTCTCGCGGTTCTCACAATAAGAGGTGGTTCTCGCATGATCTTCTCCCTATATATATATATATATATATATATTTGTATGTTTATTATAAAACATGGAACGTTGTCAACCAACCCCCCCATACGAAAACACCCTGGTAAAAACAAGGGGTTTTCGCCAACTGTGAACTAACGAAATCTCTTTGGATTTCGTCGGAGATGTTGGGCCCAAGGTCAAACTCGGCCCAATGGCCTGAACTGTTTGCTTAAACACGTTAAGTTACGAAACAGGTTATTGTTAAACCCTAGCTTTCATACGGCAGTTCCATCCTTTGCAAACTCCTTCTCTTTTGCAAGTCCTTTACCTGCTATCATACCCCTCGATCTAGTGGTTAGTGTACTGCCTGTACCTTTAAATTGTTGCTAAGAGTTATTCGATGGTTGTTTGTTTTAAATCGCTATTGACTAATTGTTTTGGCATGCATGAACAAACTGTCATCATGTAATGATTAGGATTCTGGTAATGATAATCTGATGTTAAGATTGTTGTGCTATGCCTGCTCATGATCGATCTAATCTGATTATAAATGCATGACGACAAGATGGCTGTGCATATATTTTGTTGATGATGATTGGAGTGCATGTGCTTATTTGACAATAATAACTCTATCATGTGCAGTGTTTGAAAGACCCAATAAAGTTACCGATTCTTAATTTAATACACACAATTACATGTGCATGATATAGATCGGCCCAATCATATAACATAAAGGTTTAGTAGTTGTCGGCCACTGTTAATTATAGGGATGATATGATAGCATGTTTAGGGTTTCTTGTTGTGTTGATGATGAGGATGTACCCGATGAAAACCCCCACCCAATGAAATCCCCATCCCAACGAAATCACCTTGGTGATTTCGGCCAAAGTGATTTCGTCCCTTAAAGGGATTTCGGCCCATGGACGGTTTTCGGCCCTTTTAGTTCAGTAACTGTTAAACAATAACTCTGTTAGTTATAACCTGTTAGTTATAACTCTGTTAGTTTGTAATCTTGTTAAGCATGCAAACTCAGTTAGTTTTGATTCAGTTAGTTGTCAACTCTGTTAATCTTACAAACTCTGTTAAGTCATTAACCTTGTTAAGTTGTTAACTCCTGTTAGGTTATTTGATTATGACAAACATGTTAACATTGATTACTAGTTTAGTAACTCTGTTAACTCTATTAACTCGGGTTAAGTTATATAACCCCGTTAGAATGATAACTTGGTTGATACGTTAATTCTGTGGTATGTTAACTCTGTTAGACCTGTTAGTTGATTTAACTGCTTACGTGATACATGATGTTAATTGCTAAGAACTTTATGACATAGATTGCATGTTAAATATTGCTAACTCGAAACTGATTGTATATACGTGCGCACTATAGGACTTGACTGATTTCTTGTGAGCACATAGTTAAGCATACCGAGCAAACCAAGGTGAGTTCACACTCTTACCAAGGCATGGGATTCCCGGGGTTGGGAATGGGTTTGGATGATTACTTATGCTTAAATTTTTATCGGAATTACATACCATAGGCCTCGGGAGAGGAAGGTTATTGGTAGGTACTGCTAGACTAGTGATACATATACTTCTCTTCGCACACACGCCGGGAATGGCTGCGATAATAGAACTAATCTTCGCACACATGCCTGGAATGGCTGCGAACCATACTCTAAACTTCGCACACATGCCGGGTGGGCTGCGATACAAATATACCTAGTCTAGAAAACATGGGAGACCCCCACTAATCTTCGCACGCATGCCGGGAAGGCCGCGATACAAACAGACACGATACATTGGTTACTAAACAAACATACGGTTTACGAAACGAACACTATAACTAAACAACCAACTGTGAACTCGCTCAACTAGTTGTTGACTTTCTGTTACATGCCTTGCAGGACCTTAGGTACTCATGGAGCTTGCACGGGAGGCGAGGTCGTTGTGGGCACGGATTGTGGATGTTTTGATGAAAACGTTATGACTATTTAAACTTATTACTTATGTTGGGTTTTACATTTATGCTTCCGCTAAACATTGATACTATACTTTGGTTTTTGGAACACCTTTCATATTGTTTGGTTGAATTACACTTACTATTTACATTGTTCAATATGATTGGTGGCTTGATCCTGGTCAATCACGCCCCCAAGCGGTGATACTCCGCGTGTGGATTTTGGGGGTGTGACAATGTAAAGGTTATTTAAGGTATGTTAAGCCTCTTTCACTATTCTGGAATGTTCGTTGCATTAACCTGGTTATATTTACGCATCAGTGCGCGTATAACCTTCCAGAAAGCGATTTAGAGCCCGAAATCGAACAAGGATTGATATGTGCAAATGATACACATATTTGTACAAATCCCAAGTATGAAATAAAATATTTCATTGGTTTGGTATTTGTTTGATGGTCACAGTGACCCAGGTGTCACACATCCAAGTCAGACAAGCCAAGTTCGGGAAATTAATCTGATTCCACAAAATCAGATGAGCCACAAGTTGAGGTAAAAAAGGAAGAAACAGTTCCTTTAATGAATGATGAGAAATTTCCACCATTACGTGCTGCAAACCTAAAATCAAAAGGTGTTGATGCTGAAAAAATGTTTAATAGCAATGTTAAACATATATTTAGTAAGATGGCTGATGGTAAGGAAAAGGAGTAAAAAAAATTTATGAAGAAAAGAGAAAAGCTCAAAATACACCCAAGGACAGTCAGACTTGGGTAAAACTTTTCAAATAGAAAAATCTGACTTGCCGGAGCTTCCAGGTTGGTAAGTGTGAAGCAGGTGTCGGCATCATTCTTGAGACATTCACAGGATGGTAACTGTGATATTTCGTCTTACAAGTGGTTAATCAAGGACATTAAGTTGTACTTGATTTTCTACAAGTGATTGTGATGTTTGATCTTATATTATTAAAATTTTACAAAATGATTAAAAGAGAACAAGGTGATGAGATGACCCCGAACCCACAAGTGATGGGTAAACAAACTAATTTTTCCGGAAAAACCATTCTGATTAAAACAAACTTAAGTGTTTTGAAATCATTATGGGAAAATAGTTTGTTGTAAGGGGGAGTTCTGATTGAATACGCCGAAACCCTCACGGCTGAACAAACATGATTACTTTCACAAGATTGAAAAACGGTTTTCAAACTGTCGAAAATCAATGGGTTGTAAATCATGGGGGTAATTGTTTGTACTTTACGTTATATTTTCTGCAAAACAGGACATAGTTAGCAGAAAATGGATGGCGAGAGAAAGCTATCAGTGTTGGTTGTCAAATTTCTTTAAATGGTTTTGCATTTTAGGGGGAGAAAAATTATTAGAAAATACAAAAACATTTGAAAATTTGAAAAAGACAAAAACATGATAAAATTCAAAAATTGAGTTTTTGTGTAAAAAGAGGAAATGATAGTACATCAGTAGACAGTTACAGTACGCTAAAGAATTGGAAAGTCAAAATGTGTTAAACGATCTCACCGTGGATGTGTCGGTAGATTTTTATACATTTAGTAAACTTTTTCGGGATATAAACATAAATTCAAACTTGCTTATTTCGTGGGGAACACTACTTGGATATATAGGTAACCCCTGAAATCTCGTTTGAAAGGTCCCTCTTTCTGAGATACTAGGTCTTTATGCTTAGTGATATCTGGGGTATTATCTCGGGACTTCTGATTTTGCGGAAGCAATGGCCTAGTCCCCGGAGAATACTTTCTGCATTGCTTGAAATATAGCGCCGCCCTCAGCAAATTGATGAAACAATAAAATTGATAGTCATTGCTGTTGTAATACAAAAGATCCTCTAAAGGGGACACACCAAAAGTCGAGCCGTCATCTCTCTGCTGAACGGAAGTTCTGACCTGAGCTCTCACGGTTTCGTACTATAATTTATTCCCCTTACAGATATCATCTATGTATACTCACCTGTAAGACTGAATATTGGGATCTGGATACGGGAGTATATTCAAGAGGTGGGACACATGAATGGGTTTAAGTTCTTAATACACCTAATTCGTATCCTGAATCAGTTGAAATTTGTGTGAAAATTTAAGTGGACAAGTATATTGACAATCTAAGTGAATTGTTTAATTCTTAATGTGTAACTAAGCTCAACGGTACTTGTGACTTGTCAAAAACTGATATGATCCTCTGACGAATACTCAAACAAAAATATTGTCTGTAAATATGTTTGTACATATTTCTTTACTGCTTTATATTTTCAGAAAATACAAAAAGATTTTTGATTCTGTATTATTTTCGACAACCGATGTCTGAAATGCTGAGTTTCAAAATCTAAGTATGTTGATTGTGTTTCTGAAAATAAAGCAAGTTCATTAATTTGAAACTTGAGTTTTTAAATCAAAAATCAAAAACAGTTTGTGATATCTCCAAGGTCATTAGTTTGGACTTGGATGATTTTCTGTGAGGATTTTGGATACTGAACATTGCCATATCTGTAAAGAGTGTTGATAGAGGGAGTGTTTTAGAGAAGATTGAATTGCCGGGTTATGATTCCTGGTAGTTTAAAATGTTGTTACTTATAAACTTATGAGTGATTGCAGAGAGTCCAGATTACGATCCCGAGAGCAGAGTCTAAGGGGGAGTCTGAAGACAAGCTTGAAGCAAGAGGAGCTTGTAGATGGATAGCTAGGTGTCGATCCCAAAGCACAGAAGCTTGACGAAAGGGGGAGCCTGAAGCTGATGGAAGAAGAGAAGGATTGATGAATGCTTATAATGTTACAACTTGAATGAGAAGGCAGAATGATCAAGACTGAAGATGTGTCATACTGAAGACTAGACACTGAAGACTTCGTCAATATCCGAGGGGAAGTCTGTTAGTGCATTACGTCTATTGACTTCGTCTTGAATCATGTGATAGGATAGGATAGGATTATCAGTGTCCGAGTTGCAAGAAAATGTTATTAGAAAGTTTAGAAGGCTGTTAGCTTGAACATGCATGTTAGCTTGAACATGCATGATAGCTTGAACAGGCCTGGTCGCTTGAACAGGTCTGGTCGCTTGAACATGCCATGTCCATTTCAAGCTAACTACACACACTATAAATAGGACACTTGTTGATTCATTTGGAAAACGCTTCAGGATTTGTAACGAAGTACTGCCGAAATCTGTTCAGGTTGTAATTAGTGTTATAATCAATCAAAGTGACAGATTTAATAGTATCAAGCTGTTTCCACGTCTGTTTCACTGATTCCGCCTTTGAACCGGATATAAAGCTCTTCTGAACGACTCAGTCGGGTCCAACAACGATCCTACAGGTGGATAGGGTGTGCACGGTTCGGTTCGGTTTGGTTATTAGCATTATCCGTAACCATAACCGAAGTCATCGGTTAATCGGTTTGGTTAATTCGGTTAAGTTGTCGGTTTTTGGTTCGGTTCGATTAATTTTCGATTAATAACCAATTAAATCAAGGGCTAAATTTTTTGCTTAGAAATACATGTAATGGAGGTACAAATACATGAAATAGATGTATAAATACATGAAATGGATGTATAAATAAATGAAATGGAGGTGTAAATGCATGAATATATGTTTAAATAAATGAAATGAAGGCATAAATAAATGAAATAGAGGTATTATTACAAGAAATGAAAGTATAAAACATGAAATACATAAAATAGAGGTATAAAAGCTAGAAATATATAAAAAAAATAAATGTTATGTTCAGTTCGGTTCGGTTAATTTCGGTTAATCGATGGTAAAAAAAATATCCGTTAACCGACCCTAGCCTCCTCATGAAAAGGAGCAGATTGCTAATAAGTTCCTAAATCATAGAATGAGTGGAGTAAATTGCAGGGAATATACTACCATATTCTTTGAATATGCAAGGATAGTACCAACCCTAGCCTCACTAGGACCAGTATTAATCTCCTGTTACATCTAGAGATTAATCAGTGAGATCATACATGTAGTCAAGGCAGCTAGACCACAAACCATAGAAGAAGCAGTAGAACTTGCTAACACCCTTACAAATGAATTGGTACGTACCCAAGAGGAAAAATCAGAAAAAGAACCTAGATCAAAAGATTAATCAAGAATTTTGTTATGGTAATTCCTATCACGGTAAAGGAACATGTTCTTCCGTTTCACCCTACTACAAGTTTTGTAAAAAGAAGCACTCAGGAAAGTGTGTTGTGTCCTGCAATTTTTGCAAGTTCCCAGGACATAAGGAAGAAGAATCTAGGAAGAAAGCTAATGCCCGAATATGCTACAATTATGGAAAAGCTGGTCATATTAAGCCGAGCTGTCTAAAACTAGCTCTAGCGACAAACAACAAAACAAAGGCAACAGAAGGACCCAAGAAGAATGCCAGAGCATTCGTTCTGACAGCCGAAGAAGCCAAGATGATTCCAGATGTGATTCCCGGTACGTTTTTAGTTAATGATGTATATGCTAAAGTATTATTTGACTCTGGTGCAAACCAAAGTTTTATCAATACTTCTTTCTACAAACTTCTCAATCAACCATTAACTAAAATTCACCAAGCTTGCCTGGTTGAAATGGCAAATGCAGAGTCTATCAAGATAAGCGAAATCCTGCAGGAAGCAAGGATATAAATTTTAAACCATAACTTTACCACTAACCTCTTACCAATGAATCTAGCCGGATTTGACGTCATATTAGGAATGGATTGGTTAGTAGCCAATCAGACACGTATTTTATGTGATCAAAAGTCTGTACAAGTAAGTATGCCAACTGGTGAACAGCTCACAATTAAAGAAGATAAGCCAATGAGAACAACAAAATTCATCTTTGTGATGAAAGCTGCAAGTTATGCACGAAAAAGAGGAATGGTGTATATGATTTCCATAATCATTAACACTAAAGGAAAAGAATTAAAAGATATTCTTGTAGTATCTAAATTCTCAGATGTTTTTCAAGAAGAGTTACCTGGATTACCGCCAGATCGTGAGGTTGAATTTAGAATTCACCTGATACCAGGGACGGCACCGATTGCCAAAGCACCTTATCGACTAGCGCCAACGGAGATACAGGAACTAAATAAACAGCTGGACGAACTACTTGAAAAAGGTATTATACAGCCTAGTTCATCACCATAGGGAGCATCGGTGTCATTTGTCAAGAAAAAGGATGGATCAATGCGTATGTGCATTGATTACCGAGAATTGAATAAGGTTACGATTAAAAATCGGTACCCACTACCGAGAATCGATGACCTATTCGATCAACTTCAAGGAGCCGGATTCTTTTCTAAGATCGAATTATGCTCAGGATATCATCAATTGAAAGTAAAGGAAGAGGACATTCCAAAAACTGCTCTCAGAACAAGGTACGGTCATTATGAATGTACAACCATGCCATTTGGTTTAAACAATGCCCCAGCTGCATTTATGGACATGATGAACAGGATATGTAAACCATACCTGGATAAATTCATAATTGTCTTTATAGATGATATTCTAATTTACTCTAAGAGTAAAGAGGAACATGCAGAGCATTTGCATATACTTCTGACATTGTTGAGAAAAGAAAAGATGTATGCTAAATTCTCAAAATGTGAATTCTAGCTAAAAGAAGTGCAATTACTTGGACATCTGGTGAATCATGAAGGAATTCATGTGGATCCCAAAAAAATCAAAGCGATTACCAAATGGAAGGTCTCTGAGTCACCTACAGAAGTGAGAAGTTTTCTTGGACTGGTAGGATATTATAGACGTTTTATTCAAGATTTTTCTAGAATAGCCATTCCATTAACTAAACTGACTTACAAGACAGATAAGTTTGAATGGCGACCAAAACAAGAGGAAGCATTTAGGATTTTTTAGCAAGAGGAAGTATAACTCACTGAAGTTATGCTACATGGTCAGCCCGTTTGATAGGTTTATTGAGAAGTCTTGAAATTATATTAAAAAATGACCACAATGCCCGTATGTGGTCAAATAAGCTAATCAGTTGATTTTTTAAACCAAACTAAACTATAATCTGACTTTACAACAGTTTATACATTAAATAAAAATATGTTTTACTACTTGGACTTGTCATAGACCCATCCGACCTTCCGAACCCGATTTTTATGCGCATAACTAGTTATGTGAACCTAGTTCGTATAAACTAGGCGTAACAGGTCAAAACCTTTTAAAACTTATCCAAATCAGAACGTTTGTTAAATTATCATTATCCAATGAGTCCTTACACTCGGATACATATAAACCACATTCAAATCAATTTACGCTTAATCTAGCGATTAATCTTATTCTTACGTAATGGGTCGTGTCAAAGGAACTAACCTATAACTCGTATACATTCTAATAGATATCTAAATCTGTTCACTCCGGACTATAGAACCCCCAGATAATCGGACTTGAGTTTAATACTTTGTCTTTACGGCTTTTACTATATTTGAAAACCAGTAACGGCTGGAAGCTAGCTAAAAGGTAAATACTCTTAACTTATTTTATTTTTAAACTTGGGGTATGGCGAATACGCCACTTGGAGCGGGTATTACATAAATAAGCCGCCTATGATTGCTCATAAATGTAAGAATCCGGCTTAATCTGTTATATTTGATAACTGAAACAATTAGGGGTTATTGGTACCGTGTCCAGGCGTCCCGACTCATGAACTATTATGGCCATACAGAATAACGTGTCGGCATAGGCATACCGACTGTAAGACACGTTATTCAACTTTGCTGTGTACCTTAATCATTATAACATTGAAAAAGACCGGCTTTGATTTCTGGTTCTCAATGTATGACAAATATGTAAATCTGGTGACAAGACTAAATCCCAATAAATATTAAATGATTACCTACGGGTTTTCTCTATGTATAAAAATCATTTTTTGAAAAACTATATTCAAAATGAGTCATTTAATTGTATTTACCAGCGAAAGCTGACGTATTTACAAAAAGACTAAACTGCAGGTACCGAACCTTGACTATTAGGCAGGGAATCCGGGTTGGCTATGATAAAAGCATTGGAATTTGCAACTCCTAGCTTAAGGCCTTTGATGTCTAAGCTTCATTTACTTCGATCCTCCTGTGGGCTAGAATTTGAACACTTGAAACAAATTTGTTTTTTGAATATTCGACACTTTGATGTTATGAATGAATATTTTTACTCCTAATACTTCTGCTGCATTATTATTAATTAATTGTGATAAACTGATGACCAACCGTCACAACTAAACCATTCCAGGCCCACCGGAAATTGGGGTATGACAATATACATGGATATGGAAGATGCGTAAGAACCTTAACCTTAATATTTATACAAAATATAGAGAATTAAGTCTCAATAATCATTCCAAAAACTGAGAGATGATAAAAAAAAAAACATATATCTTACCTTAGATCTAAATGATGGCCAAGCCAAAACATCTGCTGGATAGATGAAATCGAGAGAAAATTGTGCAAAATTTGAGAGGGTTTTTTTATTGTTGAGGAGGAGCATCAACGTCGTCGTCTTGTAATCTTATGGAAACGATGGAGGATATTGCGGTGGCGATTGGAGTGAGAGTTGCAGCTTTATTTTTTAGGGTTTGTAAAGTGAGTTTAAGAGATGAGGAAGAAATAGACGGAGTGTGAAAGAAGAATGAGAAAAAAAGACATATATAAAAACCCAAAATTCCGACCCGATTGTTTCCGGATCCCGCGACCAAACAATGTAGGCTATCTAATATTGCTTCCCTCCCACTGAGGTTCCACTATAACACACCACGTGGCCCAAATACATCTCATTTACTATATTATATAAATCAGTCCCTAACATCTTATGCTTCATTTTTTTCTTGACACATGGAAAAAAAGACATAGCTCAATTTTAATGCTAAGTTATCTAATTGGGACAAAATGATACGAGTGATCTAATTAGAACACTTTTAAAACTTGGTTACTATTATGTGACATTTTCCCATCAATATAATATAAATTAATTGGAGGTCAAAAGTCAAAATACCCATTATTACCCGGGATAATTCACCATGAAGACGAGCTTTTTACTTCTAATAATATTGCTAACTAACTTCATCCTTGATAAATGTTACCGACATCAAGATGATTATAACAACCCTCGAAAAACACCCTAATATACCCCGTGTATACGTAAACTAAACCGTGTAACCCTAATTTTATTTAAAAACAAAAAAATAATTATTTTGGACCACTCGCAGGCCGTGACAAGTCAAGGGGGGATTGGTCGCGGGGCGCGACACCCCTTTGCTTGCCGGTTACCCCTGGTGCCACGTGTCCCGACGTGTGGCGGAGCTACGGTGCAACTCGAAAACCCTAGCCGTAGCTAGGGTGCCTTCGTGGGGCGTGACAGGAACGAGGGGAGGGGGTCACGGGGCGCGCTGGACTCCGTTTTTAGCTATAAAAGGAGCCTCAGTCAGCATTTCAATCTTCGTTCATTTCTTTCTTTCTTTCTCTCTAACCCTATAATGCGAAAATAAATCGATAATATACCCTTAAAACACGAAGCTCTGCCCCGTTGTAAGTATTTTAACCCCGATTACTAATTTGTTACACTACCCGATTGATTTAGGACCCACCAACGCATGTCGAGGCTCTGACTGACTAAATTCGTTGGGGGTTCTGTCTCGTGTTGTATGGCTAAAAGTGACTTGGGTTATTTTACTAACACATGTACATTGTATGTATTTAATAGAAACTCAGGAAAATAATCAAGAAATATTTCCAGGAAGCCCGTAGAATACCTAAGTCTACAATGTGAGTCATTCTCTTTTTCTCACAGTTTGTGAGCCATTGTTTCAATTTTTTTACAAATGTTTATCAATTATAATTACAGTGATTAAGTCTTTTCTATTCTACAATTGCTGCAAGTATTATGGGGTTTGTATACAGTACTTGATAACCTTCATAATTGGGCACGGGTATCCAATGTGTGATATGACCATAGTCACAGATACGTCGAGTGACAAGTACTAAACGAGTAATTGGGTAGATATAAACATTGTAATCACTCTTAACACTGTAAAGTTATAAAAGCTTATTTGATTAAACTGGGATGCACTCGCCAGTATTTCATGCTGATAAAATGTTTTTGAAACGCGTTTCAGGTAACTTGATGTGAGAGCTATTAGAAGCCAGCTATGGAGCATTGAAGGCTTAAAGAAAGTGGCTATAAAAGTTACGTAAATAAAAGAAGTATATGTTTTCAATAATTAAGGGTTTACCCCTATAAAGATGTTATGAATGAAACATGGGTTTTATCCCATTTATTTATTGTAAAAGTTTGGTGTTTTGAAACTCTGAAATTTATTTCCTAACTACGATCCTGGTGTCTCATTTCCGGTGCCAAATTAATAAACACAGATACCACCGGCTGTTGCTCACGGCTCCCGCTCCCGCGGTGGGCTCGGGGGTTGCGACAATGATCATGTTCAGGTTTACCTGAGATTGTTGTAATGGATCAAACTTGACTATAAACGCTGGATGCAGAGTATGAATACTTAAACGCCTAAGACTACTCACATTGGGCATGTCCTTCTTCCTCCATCTTACCATCTACTACATTTCATTTCATTTCACTCCTCCTCACTCCCAATCCTCACTCCCTCGCGTAACTTAAGGACACAGAGTGTGAATACTTATACGCCTAAGACTATGCACATTAGGTATTTCCTTCTTCCTCCGTCTCACCATCCACTACATTTTACTCCCCCTCACTCCCGCACATAAGTTAAGAATTTATCCTTACGCAAATATTATTGTTCTTCTCCTTCTACTGTCACTCACATCTACCTTAATGAGTTTCCTCTTATTCCTCTTCTCTCTCCGCCAGTGAAGATAGTTAGCGTTAACGTGCTGATACCTTGATATCCATTTTTGAGCATTGTAGCTCTTCACATAGTATGGATACTTTTCTTCTCATCCACCCCACAATCATCTCTCATCTACATTAACGCTACATTACCATATTCCAATTTCATATTTACCATCCGAGGTGGGGGAGGGGGTTATGGTTTTTTCTCACTCATTCGACAACCAATTAAATAAAAATAAATGAGGTGGCATGAGATGTTGGATGTTAAGAATGGATTGATGAAACGCCTCAAAACCCGGGGTTTTCAGCTGTTAACTTTACTCTTCGCCAAAGACTCCATAAATCATGTAATATGATTAAAATAACACTGGAAGTTTAAAACATAGACAACCAAGTCAATTACAATTTTAGTGATTGCCTTTAACTAAAAAACATTTAACATTATGGGATGTCTGTTAGCCAGTGGGAACCTTCGCCACAAGTAAGCCATCATTCTGTCTAATCAACCTGATGTGTGTACTAAACGTCAATTACGCAGAGTGAGTTTTAGTTTAATTAAGGGTACTGTAAATTTCAGCAACGTTAAACACGCAAGCAATTAAGGCACAATAGTATACCACATAACTATACACTATTAAATTACAACACACTTTATCATAAACTACTATATTATGAACTATAACATGCACTTTATGCTATACGCATTTTATCAACCACTGGCAAGTCATAAAGGCATGCCCCTTTATCAAATGGTCATAATGTTAACTTACGACACAATGTGTGACTACAACATTAACTTTATACGTTGTTTGAGACTTCTGTGTTAAATTAGACACCAATATTAACTTTAGACACAATAAGTCTCCTCTACCTTTTAACCAATGCGATATGCATGCTTTGAACATGTTAATACTTTATCACTTTAATCCTTTAGCACTTTAAAACTTTGCATAATGTATCCAGTTTGAAAACACAATACTTTACCATGAAAATTATAGTAACTATACACACCACTCCAAAACAGTAATAAAAAGAGGGCCTAGAGACTCACATGTGATACCATGTTGTTCTTTACCAATAAACGAGCTTTCTGACCTCTAGTAACCTCTATTTAACCTTTCCAAGTTAACGTGCAAAATCGGTCAACTATAAGTCCAACTATGGGGTGTAAAGCAAGCTTTGCCTCAAAGCTATCTCACGCCCAAAGTCCCTCTAAGAAGCGAGAGCTCACACACTATCTCACGCTCAAAGTCCCTCTAAGAAGGGAGCTCACACACAAGTTAATTCGACTTTCACGTATCAACCATCTGAACATTTTGCTATTTCTACAAAATAATATATATACACACTCTATTACAGGGGTTAAATAAAAAAATTAAATAGTTAGTAATGAAGATTTTGAAATTATAAAATGATATATTGAAATTCTATATGCAAAAAATAGAACATAAATGAGTGAAATAAGAGAAACAAAAAAGTATCTTAGCCTACAAAATTAGGACACGTGTCCAACCAGTTATACCATACATAACAAAGAAATTAAATATATGGTATTAAATTGCATTGTCGGTATGAAACACCTATGCTTTCGGCCCATAATAAATATTGACAAAAGATCAAATACAAAGAGTGTTATCGTACAAAACGTACGAATTGAATGTTTTGCTGAAATAACGTGGTGGCATTTTCATAATTAAAACTCGTAGAATAATTATCAAAATGATCTTGTAGGGTAATTTTTTATTTTGTTGGGTAATTTTGTAGGGTCTTGCTATTTACACACCCCACCTACCCCCTTTGTCTATTTACACACCCCCCAGTGTCGACCTGTGGCCAGAGCGCGTCGTTTTGGTCCGGTCAACCAGACAAAAGACTGACGGGTTTCTGACGGGTCTGTTGACCTGACCAAAACGCCGAGCTTTGGCCGCGTTCTGGTCCTGTCAACCAGCCAAAAGACTGGCCGGGTGTCAGTCTTTGTCTGGTTGACAGGACCAGAACGCGGCCAAAGCTCGGCGTTTTGGTCCGGTCAACAGACCCGTCAGACACCCGTCAGTCTTTGTCTGGTTAACCGGACCAAAACGCCGCACTCTGGCCACAGCTCGACACTGGGGGGTGTGTGGATAGACTAGATGTGTGTGTGAATAGACATGGCCAATTTTGTAAAATAATCTTGTAGGTAATTTTGTAGAGTATAATTATTACTCTACAAACGATCTTGTAGGGTAATTTTGATCTTATGTGATAATTTTGTAAAATTTCATAGTTATTCTACAAATGATCTTTGTAGGGTGATTTTGATCATGTAGAGTAATTTTGATCTTATAGGGTAATTTTGTAGAGTGTCATAATTACTCTACAAATGATCTTGTAATGTGATTTTGATCTTGTAGATTAATTTGATCTTATAGGGTAATTTTGTAGCATATCATAATTACTTTACAAATGATCTTGTAGGGTAATTTTGATAATTACCCTACGAGTAAATAATTACGAAAATGTCACCGTATTTTTTTAGAAAAAACCTTCACTCGTATGTATTTTTTTGAAAGGTTCGAATTATTCGCGTATGTCGGAAGGTCTAGCATACGTTGTCTTAACCGGGTTCGCGCTAGAGAGCCCTCTCGTACAATAGATCCCCAATTTATACCCCTCAATGAGAAATCCTTATCACTCAGACTCGAACTTGAGATCTGGAGGGGAAAACTCATCCCCATAAGTGGAACTTAAATACACGTAGCCACCGCTAAAGAACTAGTGATGATTTCATACGTTTTGTATGATAACACACTTTCTAACGTTACTCAATAAATATTAGGCACTTTTCCACTAACAAGTAGTCCCATATGTTTGTGTTATTTTACGTAAAATTAATGTTGTTTATATTTATGGCAGCAATTGACATGACTGAGACATGACATGTATACATAAAATATAAAGACAATTATAAACTGATAATGCACGGTGACTCTCTTAATAAACATGTTAACTTTAACCTAACTTATTTTATAAATGGGTTAAGGGTGTTAGGAGTGGTTAAACATTTGAGAGTGGCAAACTAAAAAATCAACCAATGAGAGTGTGCCACGTCAATCACTGGAAAGTGTTTAAATTTTGGTGAAAAGTGTTGGCAATGGTTTAGACATTTGGTGAAGTGGTAACTTTTTTTTTTTAAAACAGGAAAAATGTGTGATTGGTTGAGAGATGGAATAGACCCCACCCACACACCCCTCTCTCTCTCTCTCTCTCCTTCCTCCCCTCACCGCGTCGGCTTCCCCTCCCCGATCCAAGCGTTTGTCGGCAACGGCAAAGTGTAGGCGGCGGTGTTTGTCGCTCGGCAAAACCTTTTGCCGACTACCGCTCCGAACACCCTAACTTGTTATCTCGTTTAATCTTACAAGATTTTTTAGAAGAGTTCATATTTAGATTTTGGAGAAACTGTTATTCCTTTTGAACTTATATTCATTACTTCTAACTACTCATTCTTCACTATTCTATTCCCATGTCTTTTTACATCCCGGTCCTCTGTTTGGAGCTAAGAACAAAAACATATATAAAAATATTAGTTAGAGAAAAATGCAATTTGCGTCCCTGTGGTATGTGCCAAACATCAACCTGAGCCCCTAAATTCATTTTTTGGTTTTTTGAGCGCCTGAGCTTATGAATTCTTAACACTTTGAGTCCCTGCCGTCTGTTTGACTGTTTGAGCCAGGGGTAAGACCGTCTTTTGGCATATATTAATAACACTTTGCGTCCCTATGGTGTTAGTAAAATATCAACCTGAGCCCCTAAATTCTTTTCTTGCTCTTTTGTTAAGAAATCTAATAATTCAAATTAACTCTTTTTAAATAAAGGCAATCTAATAATTAACTATTTTTAAATAAATGCAATCTAATAATTAAATGTATACTATATATAACAAATTATTAAAGCCTAAATTGTATATTAAATGTAAACTTTTAATACATACAATACAGAGACAAAACGTCATACCAACTTCGTAGACATGACGGAACTTACAGACTCGATAACAAAAGACTGTAACATACAATACAGAGACAAAACGTCATACCACCACAAGCAATTGTGGATCTTTACTGACGGGTGCACTTCGGAATGTAGCAGATATGAATGAATATAACCCCAGTGTAGCTAATTACATATCTGCCAATGGGGTTATATTCATTCATATGAATGAATATAACCCTAGTGTAGCTCTTCGATTTTCCTTGAAATTCCAGAGCTCGCTACTTACATATCTGCCACTGGGGTTGTATTCATTCATATTCAATTGATCGTTCTGATCAATCACTTCCTTATGTGCACCGCACCATCTTCTAGGAGGTTGTCAAGTGTTCTCGCCTTCGTAGTTGGTGTGTTGCGTATCTTTACATCCGCAGCCATTCTGTACAATATAAACACATTCAAATGACCAATATAAACACATTCAAATGATCCGATCAGTTCTTTTTAAACGAACCCAAATCATCGAATCAAACCAAAAATCAATATGAGGAACACATCAATCCGAAACTGATCTGATCAGTTCTTTTTAAACAGTTCTCAAACAACCAACCAAAACGATTCAAAATTTACCAAAAATCAATTTTCACATTTCAAGTATCAATATTGATGTGTTCAAATAACTACACAAGAATCAACACCAAAACACATTCAAAAACCTCTGTTTTGAATTTAGTACCGTATTCATAACCAAAACACATTCAAATAACTACACAAGAATCAAACCCACAAGAATCAAACCGTATAATGACTTTAGTATCGTATTCATTCCGTATATGAGTTATCTAACCCGTATAAAGATAACCCTCTGTTTTGATACCCGAGACAAAAACCCACAAGAATCAAACAAAACCAAACCTCTGTTTTGATATCCGAGACAAAAACCCACAAGAATCAAACAAAACCAAACCTCTGTTTTGATATCCGAGACAAAAACCCACAAGAATCATGTTATCGATGTGATTTAGGTATGTGATTTTACCGTATGAAGATAACCCTCTGTTTTGATACCCGAGACAAAAACCCACAAGAATCAAACAAAACCAAACCTCTGTTTTGATATCCGAGACAAAAACCCACAAGAATCATGTTATCGATGCGATTTAGGTATGTGATTTTACCTTCGATTGTTATCGATGAAGATGAAGATGATGAAGCTGATGAAGATGAAGATGAAGATGAAGATGATGAAGATGATCTGTTCTGTTCTGAAGATGAAGATGATGATGATGATGATAATCGATGTTGGGAGTTGGAGAGATCTTGTTGAGAAGTGTGATGATTGATGAAACTGATCTTTACATTCATATCTGCTATTAAGTGTAAATGTTAAGGGTCAAGGGCATAAAGGACTTTTCACACTTGTCAAACGGTCAAACTGACGGAACACTGACGGCAGGGACGCAAACTGTTAAGAATTCATAAGCTCAGGAGCTCAAAAAACCAAAAAATGAATTTAGGGGCTCAGGTTGATGTTTGGCACATACCACAGGGAAGCAAATTGCATTTTTCTCTATTAGTTATAAATTAAAAGTTACTAAAGTAGATACATAGTTTCAAGTGTGACATCATACAACTAAAAATCAGACAATGACAGACTTAGTCGCTTCCCGAATGCCCATTTCCTTTGTTGCTAGGAAAGTTTTATTTTGTTTTGTTTTGTTTTTTTTTAAAATAAAGTCATTGGTTGTTTAAATTGTTAATAAATCACCAGATATATTACTAATTGTGAACAAACTAAAGGAACACGAATGGCGCATGTCCGTGTTCATTAATTTAGTTTTAACCATACAATCGATCAAACACAAACATTTAAATAAACATGATTTTCTTGTTTGCGTTCGTTCATTAAAAAAGGACGTGTTTAGGTACATTTATTAGTAGTATAAATGAACGGGGTCTTTGCGCTTAAAAGAACACAAAGGTACAAACAAAATTGGACCTCGATGGACAAACATAGCCAAATGAGGACCAATTAAAAGTGAACATCAAACACATGTCAGATGGATTTAAAAATAAAACTATACTAAATTATAATGAGTGATATTTAAAGTTCGTAAAACTATACTAAATCGTAATTGACCTAAAAAGTTTAAACGAATATATAAACAAACGAATATAAATGAACGTAAATAAACAAACATTCACAAAAATAAATAAATAAGACATGCGTTCATGTTCAATCATTTAGACATTTCTCGTTAGTCATTAATTTATAACTCAGTGAAAAAAAACCATTCATGATCAATCATTTATTAAATAAAGAGTAAACTGCCATTTTGGTCCCTGTGGTTTGGCCAGTTTTGCCACTTTAGTCCAAATCTCAAACTTATTACATCTGGGTCCCTGTGGTTTGCATTTTGTTGTCATTTTAGTCCAAAATCCAAAAAACCCCATTTTTGACTGTTGAGAGCTGCCTATTTTGTCCTTTAGTGCAGGGGCATTTTGGTCATTTTTTAAATTGAAAACTGATTATTTTTTTAGCTCTCTCTCTCTCTTATTAAAGATTATCAGCTCTCTCTCTCTCTCTTATTACCCAGATCAATGAAATATGCTCTATCTCTCTTCTCTCTCTCTTTTCTCTCTCTCTCTATAGCACCACCACCACCGCCACGGCGCCACCTCCCCCCTCTCTCTCTCTAGAAAGAAACTCAGCAGCACACCGATTTGTGGAAGGAACTCCGATGACGGATCTGAGATTTGGGGAAGAAAGGCGGTGGTGGCGTACAGTCGCTTACCGGAGACGAGGATGGTGGAGACTGGATCTGTCGACGACGGATGGTGGAGACGATGGCAGTGGTGGATCTTAATGGTGGAGACGATGGCGGTGGTGGTGGTGGATCTTAATGGTTGTGGCGGTGTTAAGCAGCAGGGGCGGATGAGGCTGATGTGGTGGTTACGGCGGTAGTGTTGGCCTGCCCGGTGGTGGTGGTGGGTTTCGGGTGTTGGTGGGTGTTGATCTGTGATTTTGTGATGGATGATGATCTGTGAACCCAGTCCTTTTATTCACCACGAGGATGTGATGATTTCACCTAATCCGAGTCAAAATTGGGTCAACATTTGAGATTTTCCGCAGCTTGGCGTGGCAGAATCGGAGGAGGGCAAGTGCGCTTGCAACCTCTGTTTGCAGCCATGGCGGTTTTGATTTGTTGTTGGAGCCTCGTTTCTTTTTACAAATCGGTTTTTTTTTATTTGTTGTTGTCTGTATTTTGATTTTTGTGATGGTTTCTAGTTTTGTTCTGGGTTCTTGATTTTCTTGAAGATGATGTTCTTGATTTTTTGGATGTTCTGGGTTTTGATGATGATGTTCTTGAAGATACAGATCTGAGCCTCGTTTCTTTTTACAAATCGGTTTTTGTTTTGATTTGTTGTTGGAGCCTCGTTTCTTTTTACAAATCGGTTTTTGTTTTGATTTGTTGTTGTCTGTATTTTGATTTTTGTGATGGTTTCTGGTTTTGTTCTGGGTTCTTGATTTTCTTGAAGATGATGTTCTTGATTTTCTGGATTTTCTAGGTTTTGATGATGAAGTTTGATGATGTTCTTGAATATGATGTTATTAATTATTGAAATGTTATAATAAATTAACATGGACCAAAATGCCCCTGCACTAAAGGACAAAATAGGCAGCTTTCAACAGTCAAAAAGGGGTTTTTTTTGGATTTTGGACTAAAATGGCAACAAAATGCAAACCACAGGGACCCAGATGTAATAAGTTTGAGATTTGGACTAAAGTGGCAAAACTGGCCAAACCACATGTACCAAAATGGCAGTTTGCTCTTAAATAAATGTTCACAAACAAACTTTCTATCAAAGTTAAGTGAACCTTCAATTTATTTAGAGTGGAGTTAATTGTCATTTTAGTCCCTAAGGTTTGTTCAAATTTGTCATTTTAGTACAAATAGTTTTTTTTTTGTCTCTGGGTCCTTGACTTTTCCCTTTTGTTGCCATTTTGATCACATACCCTAACTCCATCAAAAAACCCAATTTTTAACCAGGGGTATTTTGGGGATTTTTTTATTTTAAATCTTTTCAATTGTTATTTTGATTCAATTCTAAAAAATCAAAAAATTTTAAAAAATCCAAAAAATTATAAAAAATAAAAAAAATCATAAAAATAAAAAAAAATTCTAAAAAATCATAAAAATTATGAAAAATCAAAAAAATAAAAAAAATCTAAAAAATCATAAAAATTCTAAAAAATCAAAAAAATTCTAAAAAATAAAAAAATCTAAAATATAAAAAAAATCATAAAAATTCTAAAAAATAAAAAAAAAATCTAAAAAATCTCTTCTCTCTGTGTATAGAAAGAAATAGAATAAAAAAATAATGTATGAATCAAATACATGCGTGTATGAATAACATGATCGTTTATTATTTATGCATCTCCCTAAGACTAAGCGGTATGGGGGCCGGCTTAGGCCCGGCGCCGGTCCCCCACACCGCCCCCCTCCCTTCCGTTCCGTCGTCCCCGGCTACCCACAGCCGAACTCGCCGTGCCATGATCTCTCTCTCTTCTTTCTCTCTCCTCTCTCTCTCTTTCTCTCTCTAAATAATCAAATAAATTATATATTTTAATTGTTTTTATAAATTATGTGGGGCCCCATCCTTCACCCCCTCAAAAGTGAAGGAGGCCCATCCCCCATGAGCCGGTGATGTGGCGCCTATGTGGCGGCTCATCCTCATGGGGATGGGCCTCACCATACCCTCTAGACTTTTTTTTTTTGGAAAGAGACTTTCTCTGTACAAGACTGATTGGCCTCCGGGGTCATGTCAAAGACATTTCCCTGTCAGCCCCGCTCTTCCAGACACGATGTTTGATCGGGCCCCGGCCGGCGCGCAAGCTGACTTCCTCCCGAAAACCATACTGCCCCCACACGAGAGACTCGCTGGGGTAACGGCTGGGTAAAACCGGGTTGCCCTCAAGACCGCACCATGCCTCGGTAGGATACGATCTATCACTGGGACGTCCCCCCCCCCCCCCCTTCAAGACCACAAGTGAGAGTCGAACCGCCGACCTCCAAGGAGGAAGCCGGCCAACTTAACCCCATGGGAATTACCCACTGGGCCACGAGGAGGGGATACCATACCCTCTAGTCTAATACATGATCCTTTATTTACGAGTCTCGCTAATAACAACAATATTATCTACTATAACAAAAACCAACGCATGTAATAGTGTTTTCATTTGGTTGGTTGAGTTGGGCTGCCACCTGCCACCCAATTTCTTTCTCTCTCTTTTTTTTTTTTTTTTGCTAAATTACGATTTTGTCCCGTTTATATTTATAGTCATGTATGACACTTCCCTATTGGCCCAACAAATTTACGATTTTATCCCGTTTTAAAATTACGATTTACCATCAGTTCAAAATTATACTTTTCCCCTCATTTAAAAATAAATTTACGCTTTTGCTCTCAGCTAAAAATTTTCAATTTTTCTCTCGGTTCACCATTATGATTTTGACCCGTTTAAATTTACAGTTTTGCCATTAGGTTTTTCTCTTATCATAACGATTTTGTCATTTGTTCAAAAATATGTTCTTACCCCATTTAAATATACATTTACGCTTTTGTTCCCGGCTAAAATTTACAATTTTGCCCTCGACTCAAAATTACAATTTTGCCCAGTTTAAAATTACAGTTTTGCCATTAGTTTTTTTTTTTCCTCACACAGCCAAGTTACGATTTTGCCCTCAACCACATTGGTCCATTTAATTTACGATTTTATCCCTGAAACAAAATTATGATTTCCCCCTCAGTTCAACGTTACGTTTTCCCCATCGTTTTTATTTTTTTAGCAAAACTATAAAAGTTTTTTGTTTTAATTGGTTGACTCGATTTAATTTTTTTTTGTCTAAAGGAGCTGCCTAATACGCGCTCATTAGTCCTGAAAAATTACAGTTTTGCCTTGACCCCAAAATTACAGTCTTATCATCGTTTTTGTTTTTTACTAGGAAAATTATAGCGGTGTTTTTTTTAATTGATTGAGAACTATTCGGCCACCGCCCCGCAACGCGGGCGGGGCATCAACTAGTTGCATACATTTATCCAACTGTAAATGCCAGTCACGGTCAATCTTTTCAAGACTCACCTGTCCCACTTACAAAAGATTTATATTTTAAGATCTCGGATTTCCCGTGGCCCACTTACCTTTTTGCAATAAATCTCTAATCATTGTAATGTAATTCTACTTTTAGAAGATTTTTCTTATTTATTTATGATTATAAAAGAAACGAAAAGAAGTTACAAAACAACATGAGTAAATTGCCATTTCCGTCCATGAGGTTTGGGCACGTTTGCCATTTTCGTCCAAAATCACACTTTTCTACCATTTAGCCCCCAACGTTTGCAACTTTTTGCCATTTTCGTCCAAATTGCCTAACCTAGTTACTTTATAGCATCAGAGGGGGTATTTTTGAAATTTCTCAATTAAAAGGGAGTAGCTTGTAAACTATGTTATAACATAGTTATATATATCTCATTTTAGTCCCCCTTCTCTGCAAAACTCTCACAACCACTACCTTCACCCACCACCCACCACCGCTCATCTTCGCCATAGACCACCGGCATCTGGATTTAGCTTTGAATTTAAGGGTTTATGCATTATTGGATCTGTATTTGCACACCTAACATCTGGATTTGTGTAATTTGTTTGATCACAGGAAAAGTTTATTTTCTAGATTATATATAGTGTTTATCTCTAAGGGGTTTTGGATGATGATGTTGTTATGAAGAACTTGTTGTTCTTTGATGCTGTACCACAGGTGTTGCTTGTTTAAGTGATGATCAAACAGATCCTTAATAGGATACCGTCACGGAAGACACATAAGTCAGATAAACGAGATGGAGGAAACCGTAATTCTTCTTCGAATACAACTACCGGTTCAAAAGGCAACAGTGGTGTAGGACTTAATCAGGGTAATAGCTCGAATCCTACATCTGGTCATGGTCAAAGTGCAAAAGGCAACGATGATGTAGGACTTAATCGATCGAATAGTTCGAATCCTACATCTGGTCATGGTCAAATTCATTATCCTGGTTCAGATACTGGGACCGATAAGCTTGATAATGCCTTAAATACAAAAGTGAACGGTAATAAGGTGGTTTCCAGTTCCACTACAAATGAGGCTTTTACCTAGGCTCAAAGACGTTCCAAATTACGAAAAAGAAAACTTGTTTATCAGAAAATTGAGTATGTGTTGTGTTGTGTGTGACTTCACTGACCCGACAAAGAGCTTGAAAGAAAAGGAGGTCAAAAGACAGATTTTGGTTGAACTTGTGGACTATGTGCCTTCTGCAAATGGTACATTTTCGGGTGGTCTATGGCGGAGATGAGCGGTGGTGGGTGGTGGGTGAAGGTAGTGGTTGTGAGAGTTTTGCAGAGAAGGGGGACTAAAATGATATATATATATATATATAACTATGTTATAACATAGTTACAAGCTACCCCCTTTTAATTGAGAAATTTCAAAAATACCCCCTCTGATGCTATAAAGTAACTGGGTTAGGAAATTTGGACGAAAATGACAAAAAGTTGCAAACGTTGGGGGCTAAATGGTAGAAAAGTGTGATTTTGGACGAAAATGGCAAACGTGCCCAAACCTCAGGGACGAAAATGGCAATTTACTCAAACAACATATATGTATTTCTAAAAACATTATTCTTTGTGACTCATTTGAGTTCTAAACTGCACGAGGCTTTGGGTTTACAAGTAAAAACATTTCTAAGAGTTGTGTCCATGGAGTTAGAATAAACTCATTGAGGCGTTGCTTGGATGGTATTTTTGTAAATCTGATTCTATGTGACTGGTAGGGCCGGGTCCAGGGGTGGACAAGCCGCATTCCAAGCCGAGGTCCGTTTTTCTCGGGCCCTAAGTTTTATATTTATTTTTAAAAAATGAAACGAAAATTTCTTGAGTACTCTAAATAAAACCTTAAAACTTTATAGGGCTTCTATATAAAAAATTAAAACCACGGAGCTTATTAGGCTTAAATAAAAATGATAAATCCATGATCCATTAACCTAAATTTATACTATATTATAATGTATTTGGAAATGCCATTTTAAAATACTTAAAAATTAATTTTTTTAGTTTAATGCATAATGTACAACCCTAAAATAAATACTAAATTAGTCTTTCAAAACTAATTACACTTTAATCACCTTATCTTAATTAAACTTTAATCCCTCATCTTTAACCAAATTCTGCAAAGGCCAAGAACAGTCTGATAGCTTCCAATCTGGCTACAGGGGCAAATGTTTCATCATAGTCAATGCCCTCTTCCTGTCTAAAACCTTGAACCACAAGCCTAGCTTTATTCTTGACAACAATACCCATTTCATCAGTTTTGTTCTTGAAGACCCACTTTGTGCCAATAGGACTCACATCCTCTGGCAGTTGTACAAGTTCCCATACTTGTTGTCTTTTAAACTGTTGGAGCTCCTCTTGCATGGCTTCTACCCAGTTGTTGTCTTTTAGTGCCTCTTGGTAGTTGACTGGCTGATGGAGAGATAGGAAACCAACAAAAAGACAGATGTTTTGGGATTGACTTCTTGTGAGCACCCCTTCACTGATGTTGCCAATGATTTGGTCAGGTGGATGAGACTTCAAGAAGATTAGATCTCCTTTGTATGGAACTATGGCATTTAATGGTGAGGGCTGCAGATGTGAATCATCTGAGCTAACCACTACTGGTGACTTTGATGATCCAGCAATGGCTTCAAATGGAGGTGGAGGAATAGGAGGAACAGGTGTGAAGACATGTTGACTTTTATCCACTGTTTGATGGTTTTTGTCAACAGTGGTTGATGAAGATGGGCTACTTTGGTCAACAACTGTTGAGGTAGCAGTGGATGAGCTTTGATAGCTGTTTTGAACATCTGCTGCTCTTTCCATTGAAGCAGACTTTTGTTGTGGAATGATGACTTCATAACCATAGTCTGATGGAGGATTTTCTGATGGACCTGCATTGGTAGTCTTGACAGCAACACTTTCAAATGTGAATTTATCAAGATCAAATAATTCTGCAGGGTTTGCTGGGATTTTCATTGATGAAAGTTCATTGAACTTCACATTCAAAGTCTCTTCCACTGTCTTAGTCCTTGTTAGGGCTGTCCAAACTGCTCGACGATCGAAGATCGCTTGAAAAATGCTCGAAAAATGCTCATTCGATTCCCGCTCAGTTTGTAAATGAGCCGCTCGGATCGGTTCGATTCAAATTCAATCCAAGCATGAGCAAAGGTCCGCTCGCTCGTCGATCGCTCGGTTTCGCTTGAATTATTTTTATTAATAATTAATATATATATATATATATTATAGATTTTAAAGAGAGTTAATTGCCAAAATCGTCCCTGAGGTTTGGGCACATTTGCCATTTTCATCCAAAATGACACTTTTGTACCATTTTGCCCCCCACGTTTGTAACTTTTTGCTATTTTCGTCCAAACCACTAACTTAGTTTATTTTTTCTGTTAAGTTGAAGGATATTTGGATGAAAATGACAAATATAAACCATAGGGACGATTTTGGCAATTTAATAAAACTCTTTTTAATTTCTTTTATTTAGTTAATAAAATCATAATTCACTGATTAAGAAATAAATAATATCATGTATTATATAATTCATTGAATAAATATAATTAAAAATAAAAACTTAAAGGATTATTAAAATAAATAACAAACAAACAATTCATTCAATAGATAAAATTACGTACTGAATAAATTCATTGAACAAATATAATTAAAAATAAAAACTTAAAGTTCATTTTTTTAAAATAAAAACTTAAAGTTCATTTTTAAAAATAAAAATTTAAAGTTCATTTTTTAAAAATAAAAACAAAATTCCTTTAAGTTTTTATTTTTAATTATATTTGTTCAATGAATTTATTCAATACGTAATTTTATCTACTGAATGAATTATTTGTTATTTATTTTAATAATCCTTTAAGTTTTTATTTTTAATATTATTTATTCAATGAATTATATAATACATGATATTATTTATTTGTTATTCAGTGAATTATGAATTTATTAACTAAATAAAAGAAATTAAAAAGAGTTTTAGTAAATTGTCAAAATTGTCCATGTGGTTTATATTTGCCATTTTCATCCAAATATCCTTCAACTTAACAGAAAAAATAAACTAAGTTAGTGGTTTGGACGAAAATGGCAAAAAGTTACAAACGTGAGGGGCAAAATGGTACAAAAGTGTCATTTTGGACGAAAATGGCAAATGTGCCCAAACCTCAGGGACGATTTTGGAAATTAACTCTTTTAAAGAATAAAAACCCAAAAAATATACTAGCCCAAAAAAAATTAAAAGCCCAAAAAAATATACTAGCCCAACTTAATAGTTAATATAAAAATCTAGCACTAAATCCCTAATTCCTAAAACAATCACATAGTCATAAACTGATTGTTCGAAGATTTGCTTCTTGATATTGTTAAGAAAATTTTTTGAATCATGATTTTAGTTATGTATTAATTAAGTTGGGATTTGTTTTTATTGAATCCAGCCTTATAATTCAATCGAGCGAAACCGAGCGAAAACGATCCGCTCGATTTAAATTCAATCCGAGCATGAGCATCACTTTTGTGCTCGGTTTTTCAAATTCGATCCGATCGGTTGTAATTCAATCCGAGCACGAACAGACCTTCGATCGGATCGGATAGGTTCATGAACACCCCTAGTCCTTGTGTTAGACACTTTGTAGGCCTTAGCAGTGGTTGAGTATCCCAAATGATAACCGCAATCAATTTTGGCTGCAAACTTTGAGATAGAATCTTTTAAGTTTAAAATGAAACATGGGCAGCCAAAAACTTTGAAATATGAAATTAATGGCTTTATTTTATACAGCAGTTCATAGGCAGTCTTTTGATGCCTGGGGTTGATTAAAACTCTGTTTTGGACATAGCAAGCAGTGTTTACTGACTCTGCCCAAAAAGTTAATGGCAAACCTGAATCAGCAAGCATGGTTCTGGCAGCCTCAATCAAAGTCATGTTCTTTCTTTCAACAATCCCATTTTGTTCTGGTGTTCTTGGAATGCTGTACTGCCTTACAATTCCTTTTGACACACAGAAATCATCTAACTCCTTGTTCTGAACTCTGTGCCATTGTCACTCCTGAAGACTTTTACTGGCAAGTCAAACAGCTTTTCAACCTGTGTAACAAAGTCTTGCAAAATGCCTGCAGTCTCATCTTTGGAGTGTAAAAAGTAAGTCCATGTAAACGTAGAAAAGTCATCAACAATAACCAAGCAATATCATTTCTTCCTAAGACTCATGACTTTAACTGGGCCAAACAAATCCATGTGAAGCATTTGCAAGCACTTGGTTGTTTTGGATTCTTCAATTGATTTGTATGAGCTTTTATGTTGTTTTCCTTTTAGGCAGGAAACACAATGCTCAGGACAGGTGAACAGT
Organism: Helianthus tuberosus; assembly: GCA_030545235.1. Taxonomy (NCBI): domain Eukaryota; kingdom Viridiplantae; phylum Streptophyta; class Magnoliopsida; order Asterales; family Asteraceae; genus Helianthus; species Helianthus tuberosus. The sequence continues at coordinate 71,784,122 of CM060366.1, forward strand.
TTTTGAGGTAAACTTCTTACTAACCCCTGTTTTGAAATAGTAGTGATTGTCTTGAGATTTGTGTGCCCCAATATCCTGTGCCATAATTCTGTCTCTTTGTTAGAGGCAGCTGAGAACAGACAGGCATCAGTCCTGGGGCTCTCTTTTGACATATCCACCAGATAAACATTGCCACTAAATACATTTACATATTCATGAGATGTTGTTTCAACGGTCAAGTGGCTTGCCCTCCCTAGTGGAGACACGGATTCGATTTCCGCTTGAGCCATTTTCGAGGGACATTTGGGTGAAGGTACGAATCGAGGCTTTAATCGTGGGTTCGAACCTGACGGGAGGCGAAGGTTTACAGATTTCATCCGGTTTCCGTGCATCAGGGGGCACGGTCTCATGACAGTCGGAAAGTCTGTTGGTGCATGTTTGTGACAACAGCTTAGATTTGGTCTTTGGATATCTTGTAATTAGTTAAACGATAAACAGTTAGCGGGTTTAGCTTTGTATTAGTGAGTTAATAGAGTTTGGGCTAAACAAAACCCACATTGGGTGATGGGGGACGATTTGGGCCTAGCCCATGTAGGAACCCATGCCTAATGTTGCAACCTTGTGTTATATAAACAAGGTTAGGCTTTAGGGTTTAGGTTAATCAGCCAAAACAATATTTGTGAGGAATTTCGTGAGAGCTCCTACAGCTTGGACGAATTTGATAGTTGGTTAGGGTTTGATTGATTGTAAAACGTTTGTTTGGATAATCAATAGAAACCCAGTTTGAAAGTGAATTGTTGTTTCTGTTTCCTACACGTTTTCTGCTATATTCTGATCAAGAGGATTCCGCACTCTTGATTGGATTGACAATTCTGTGAAGATCCATACACATCAAGGGGACCTACAATTGGTATCAGAGCATTAGGCTCTTGAAGGCTCGGTTCAGAATTGGTTGCTGCAGAAACAGGGAGTTTTTCGAATTTTTGAAAACTAGGGTTTTGAAATTTTCGAAATTTTTCTGTTTGTTTGATAAAAATTTTCGAAATTCTTGGCTGTTTTGATCTTCTGGTTTGTTTGTTTGGTGTTTTGCAGGATTTCTGGATAGACTGTGTTGATTCTGGAAGAGTTTTCGGTTAATAGACTTGAAGATTCGAAGACTGTTCTTCGTGTTCTTCACGTTCTTCGTATGTTCTTCATAAAAGTTGACTGTTTTGGTTGTTTCGATTGTGCAGGTTTCTGTTAGAGAGAGATAAGATATTCTAAATTTCTGAAAAGATTTGTTTTTGGCGAATTTGTTTGGCTTGGAGGAGAAGTTGTTGCTGTTTGTTAAATCCGCTGAAAAACCAGCGTTTTTGAGACCCTGCGAAGTTGGGACTTAATATCTCGGTGACCGGCGAAGTAAATCCAAAGGCGACTTTGGTAACCGTGTAATTGTCCACAGCGAAATTACCACGGTTTCAGCGACTTCACTAGTCGTCGTAATAGCGAAAATAGACAGCGAAATTAACTGATCAACGAAGTTGAACTTGACAGCGAAATTACCTTAACTGACCAGCGAAATAAACCAGAAAAATTAAGTACAAGACCAGCGAAATGAACTCAGAACCAGCGAAATTAAGTGAGAAATTAATTTTGTTTGGCAAGCGTCGATAAAATTTCAGTGTTTTGCTTTTAGAAATTGATCCGTAGCTCGTTTGACAGAACCGTCTGCATCGTTAGATTCCTTGCATTTTTAGGGTAAAAAAGACTTTGGAAAATCCCGAATACGGCCTTTGACATTATATATCGTTGGATCTGTCTTTTCGAGACGATTCTAAAGGTGTAATTTGGTAACCACTGTTTTCGGAGATCTTTTGTACGGTTTTAACAGTCTGTTACGTTAAAATGTCAAACATGATGAATTTGAAAGCACCTAAGATGATGAAGGTGGAGAATTATCTTACATGGAAGTACAACTTCAAATCCTTCATTGAATCTCAGGATGCACGTATGTGGATCTGTATTGAAGATGGGTACACAAACCCAACACACGATTTTGAGGGCAGACCACGTCGAACAGACTATGTGAACATGCAAGAAGAAGATAAAAGGAAGTATGACGCTGAAAAGAGAGCATTGGCTGCAATTAAAATGTCCATACCTGATAGCATCAAGCATACCTTCAACAAGTACACTAATTCAAAGGATATGTGTGATGCATTACAAAAGCGATATCAGGGAAATGAGAGTGCCACTCAGGCATTCATGGCCGAGATAGTGCCAGTTGATGAGGCTGAAACTACTGTGAGTGATGCTGAATCTAAAATGGAGAATGCTGAAGCTCAAGTGGAGAATGCTGAAGCAAAAGTGGATGCTGAAGTAGAGAAAGAGAGTGAAGCTAAACAGGTTGTTGCTAATGAAAACTCAGAAGTTCATGAGAAAGAGGTACAATCTAATTCTGTATGTTTGAGATGTCGTGAACTACAGGGTGAGGTTGACAGGTTGTCAACACAAAACCAAAGTCTGGTAAGTGAGATGTCAAACGTAAAAGAAGCAAACTTTTTTGCTAAAAGAAATGAATCTACATACTTGAAGAAGATAAAAGGTTATGAAGCTGAAATTGAAGCTTTAACTTGCAAACTTAATGAAAAACTTCAAGTCATAGACTTAGCTCATGACATGATGGCTGAGAAAACAAAAGAGATTTCTGAAAAATGCAATGAGTTGTCAGATGCACAACTTAAAATTGTTGAACTTGAAAAGAAATTGAGTCAATTCAGAGATTCGTCTTTTGTAATGAAACACATGATGGGTGGGTTAAAGAAGAGTAATGACAAGACAAGTGTGGGCTTCCAGGGCTTTAATGAAGTCCCACCTCCTCTTAGTCATGACTATTCATTCCTGCCTAGTGAAGATGAGCTAGTAAACGTTATGGCATCTGCACCAAGTAGTTTCGGATCCACATCAAGTCAAGGTGATGGATCTGAGAGTGATGATGCTAAGGAGAACAATAACAGGGAATCTTTTAAAAAGAAAAATTCACCGCCTAAGAATAAAAATCAAGCTTTTGTCAAAAGGATTAATTTTGTTCAAGGTAGTGATATGAAAAATGAAACAACTGTTATTGAAAATGAATCAAATGTAGAGTTTGCTAAAAATAAAAACAAAGAAAAATCTGAACCCAAGCAAACTGAACATGGTTCATCTAAGGGATCATCACCATCTGATAAGGGATCTACCTCAGAGACTCCAGCTAAGAAGTCTTCGAAAAGGAGATCGTGCTTCAAGTGTCATGTCAAAGGACATGTAGCTAGCTGCTGTCCTAACAAAAAGAGTGAAGCACAACTTAGTGAAAAACAGAGAGGGAAATTACCAGTGAAGGAAGGTGATGGTGAGGAGAAAGGCTCAAATTTTCCAAAGAAATCTGCTCCTAAGCAACCAGAGAATGTTGCTGTTGGTGTAGATAAGGCTGGAACAGGAACTTCACAAGTTCCACGTTTTCAAAGAAATCAACCTAGATTTCAGCCTAGATCTCCACCAGGCAGATTTGACAGACCTAGAAGCAGTTCACCAAGAATGAACAATTTTAATTCTAATAATTTCAGAAGTCAAGGTCAATATCAAAATCGATACCAGAATAATGGTGGTCGAAATTTTTATAACAATGGCTTTAGAAATTACAACAATAATGCTTCTTGGAATCAAAATTCAAGATATCAAAATCAAAATTTTCAAAGGTCAAATAGTCCAAACACATATAGGAACCCTCAGGACCAAAGACCTAGTGGAAATCAAAATCAAATTCCATCAACAGGTCTGAGATCCAAGACTCCAGTTAGGAGTAATGGATATTGGATGGATGTTCCAGTGGTTGGTGAATTTGGACGACCCAAGACCATTAAGGCTTGGGTCCCCCAATCTAACTAATTTCTTAGTTGGTGTGTGTAGGAGTTGCTAAGGAGGATTATCAACTTATGTTGATAATGGCTGCTCTAGGCACATGAAGGGGGATGTGAGATTGTTGATATATTTATATTGATTGATTTAAATTGAAGTTCAAAGTGCTGAGTTGACACACTAGATAACCTGACAGATCTTTATACTAAAGCTTTTGACAGGGCTCGCTTTGAACATTTAGTTGAACTCAACGGGATGAGGAATCCTGAATAACTGGTTTTTCATAAGAATTTTTGTAAATAGTTTACTGCTTTTCTTAAAAATCAAAAAGAAAAAAAATTGAAAAATCAAAAACATAAAAAAACTGAAAAATTAAAAAATGAGTTATCACTGTGTGAAAAAGAAGAAACGATAGTACATCAGCAAGTTAGACTGTCACACTCAAACTGAATTAAATTGCTTAAGTGTGATAGTAGCTTCATCATATGATGTACCAGTAGGCAAAAAGCATGAAATAATCAACTTACCAATGTGATATAAACTTAAAAGAACTGTGTATGAGTGGGGAACACATCAGTGGTGTATGGTTTAATGACCTTAAATCTTGCGTTGATAGATTGCCAAAATTTGAAGTTTTGGGTCTTTATACTGTTATTTCATCTGGGGATATCTTGGCTGTCCTTCTGTTCAGAACTAAAATTGAACATGACCCCAGGAAAGAAAGTCACTTGGAATTAGCTCATTTCTATTTGAATGTCTGTATGTTGTCCCGATACACACAATTTTGATCTGATTCTGAAATCTTCTCTGAAAAAAGTCGTGTACCTCCTCTGCTGCATCCAGATATATGCTGACCTGGAGGTGCTAGGCAACGACAGCTTCTGCTGCATCCAGATACATGCTGACCTAGCTGTACGTTGTCGCGCTATAGATCTAATACACCCGAAAGAGGCCCTCAAGTGCCCAAAAGAAACCCAAGAAACCTATATCAAACTGAGAAAAACTCATTTGATCTGTATATTATACCATCTCTCCTAAAGATCTATTCTGTTCTCTTCTCAACCTATTCCCAGTTAAGATTTCAGAAATCTGGATTGGACTTATGAAATATGTGGTAGGGAAGATACTTGCATGATAGAGTGTGTTGTTTATATTTCCAGGATTTGATTAGTATTTATTTGGGTGTTAAGCAATCAAAACATGATAAAACAGATTATATGCAGACCTAGACAGTGTCAGGATATCTTAAAGGATGACATCAGTATACTCACCTACTACGATGAATCTTTGTGCATACCTTGATCGTGGGGGTATATCCTGAAGTGGGACACACTAGTATTTCAGAAATAAAATTACCTTAACGTATCATATGGTAATGGTACTTGAAATGTTCATGCATTTTGTTTAAGTGGACAAACATACTGGTAATCGTCTTGAACTGCTTTTCATGAAAAAATTAAATAAAGAATTATCTAATTGTGTGAAACAGTTTGATTTTGTTGATATGATCTTCTTACCAGTGATTCTCACAAAAATAGAGTGTTTATTGTTTTTGTTATTTACTTGCTTTCAGAAAATACAAAAATACAAAAATAGTGTCTTTTTCTGTTTAAAATTCTTAACGTACGGAAAACTGTTATTCTTGGAGGAATTGTTACTGATAGGGGGAGACAGTGTTGGAAAGTGAGTTCAAAATTTTAAATCATGCGGGTTATAGCGTGTGTGATTAAAACGTTTTGCGTGATGCTGAAAAAAAATTGAAAATGCTTAATCTGTGATACAGTTTAACTATCTCTTGAATAATAATAATTTGTTTAACTTATGTTGAAAAATTCTTATGGTTTCTCGAGATGTTTGTTTTATAGTAAACAGATTGAAGCAGTGTGTTGCTGAGAAGTTGCTGTGTTGCTGTGAAGATGAGAGTTTGATTGGATGCATGGTAGAACCTCCTTTCTACATTGCAGACAAAGTGAAGAGTTTGAAGATTGCTATACATATGCTGAACTGGAGTTTACTCAAACGCTAAAGTTTTTGAAGATTTGGTGATTGGATGCATCAGCTTAGGGGGAGTCTGTTGCTGACAGAAGCTATTGAAGCTGAAGCTATCCAAAGACCAAAGACAGTGCAAGATTACATGAAGATTGCAAGATGACTGAAGACAAAGTTATTTTATGAAGCTATTGTCAAGGGGGAGTTTGTTGGTGCATGTTTGTGACAACAGCTTAGATTTGGTCTTTGGATATCTTGTAATTAGTTAAACGATAAACAGTTAGCGGGTTTAGCTTTGTATTAGTGAGTTAATAGAGTTTGGGCTAAACAAAACCCACATTGGGTGATGGGGGACGATTTGGGCCTAGCCCATGTAGGAACCCATGCCTAATGTTGCAACCTTGTGTTATATAAACAAGGTTAGGGTTTAGGTTAATCAGCCAAAACAATATTTATGAGGAATTTCGTGAGAGCTCCTACAGCTTGGACGAATTTGATAGTTGGTTAGGGTTTGATTGATTGTAAAACGTTTGTTTGGATAATCAATAGAAACCCAGTTTGAAAGTGAATTGTTGTTTCTGTTTCCTACACGTTTTCTGCTATATTCTGATCAAGAGGATTCCGCACTCTTGATTGGATTGACAATTCTGTGAAGATCTATACACATCAAGGGGACCTACAAAGTCGACTTTGGACTTACTCCCGAGCAGAGTGGGTTTACACATGAGATTCTTTTTCATTTAAAAAAATACATTTACACAACATATTGTTTTTAAGATTAGTTCTTTCTCCTTGTTCGCTTAGACCAAGAGGTATGGGGGCCGGCTTAGGCTCGGCGAGGCCCGGCGCCGGTCCCCCACACCGCCCCCCTCGGCCCATCTTGACCAAACCGGCGTGCCCAAGCCGTTTATGCCGGGCCAACTTTTTGAATATATAGCCGTTGAACGGCTATATGTATTAAATAAAAAAAGAAAAATTCCTTTTTTCTTTAAAACCATCACATTTTATACCATTTTTCATCACTTTCTCCCCACTTTCAACCCAAAACACTCTCATTTTTATACCACTATTTTATAAAAAAATATCTTTTCATCCACAATGACATCTAATTCTTGGTGGTCATCGGGTTCTTCGGACGAAGAGGAGATGTTTTTCGCAAACGCTGTGGTAAACGCGACGCAGATTCTTATGGAGGAGGAAGATGAAGATGTCTCGTCTGAAAGCGTTATTACCAGACGAATACGGGTTAACAGAGACTGCGAAGGAGCGAACGAGAAATTGGTGAACGATTATTTTTCGGATGCACCCCTTTACAACGCCGACATTTTCATACGAAGGTTCCGAATGAGTCGCCGGTTATTCACACGGATTGCTGATGATTTGGCGGGGCTAGACCCTTTTTTCACGCAACAACCCGATGCTCGGAATTATGAAGCGTTCACCACGTTACAAAATTGTACTGCGGCCATTCGCCAACTGGCGTACGGGACAGTGGCCGACGCTTTAGACGAGTACTTACAGATGTCGGCAAGAACTACGCGGGAATGTTTGTATCGATTTTGCCATAATGTGGTGAAACTGTATAGCAAAAAATATTTGCGGAAACCAAACGCGTATGATGTTCAACAGTTGTACCAAGCTCATGAAGCACGACACGGGTTTCCGGGAATGCTTGGTAGCATTGATTGTATGAATTGGTCGTGGCATAACTGCCCGACTGCGTGGCGCGGCCAATACACGCGAGGTGATCACGGCCATCCAACCTTAATACTTGAGGCCGTGGCGTCACAAGATTTGTGGATCTGGCATTCTTTCTTTGGTCTCCCAGGTTCACTCAACGACCTCAACGTGCTATACCAATCGGAGATCTTTAGCGATGTCGTTAATGGAACCGGCCCGGACACCCGTTTTACAGTTTCTGGGGTTGAGTATAGACGCGGGTATTATCTTGCTGACGGAATATATCCGTCTTGGACTACAATTGTCAAGACTATTCCATTTCCCGAGGAAGAAAAAAGGAAAAAATTCGCCAAGCGTCAAGAAGCTGCAATAAAAGACATCGAACGTTTTTTGGTGTTTTAAAAAAAATGGGCCATCATTCAACAACCGGCACGTGCGTTCACACCGAAGAGGTTGCGCCTTTGTATGTACGCTTGCCTTTTGCTCCATAACATGATTATTGAAGACGAAGGTCGGGCCATTTGTGAGTATGATGAGAATGCATCTTACGGGAATACTGTCCCGGTAGAGCCGATGCAACAGGATTTAAACTCGTTCGCGCTAACCAACGACTACGCGCATGCAAACATTCAACAGGATTTGGTAGAACATATATGGAACAACGCAAACGACGCGGGCGGTGATGAAGACGAAGACGAGTAGTGTAGTTTTTTTTTTAATTTTTAAATGTTGTCTTTTTATAAATTTTAGGTGGTGTAATTTTTTTTTAGGTTATGTAATTTTTATTTATGTTATATAATGGATTTTATGTCTTCTTATTTTTAAACATTAAAATTAAACATTAAAAAATAAAAAATTATTTGTTATGTAAAGTTAAACAAATAAAAAAGTAAAACAAATAAAAATTAAACATTAAAAAATTATGTGGGGTAGCCCCATCATCCACCTCCCTCAAAAGTGAATGAGGCTCATCCTCCATAAGACGGTGACGTGGCGCCTACGTGGCGGCCCATCCTCATGGGGATGGGCCTCCCCATACCCTCTAGTCTTAGGCATTATTTTTTCTGCTAGGTTTACAATAACTCACGATGATACATATTGGTCAACTTAGCTCATGATGATGTTTCTCGGTGATGATTAATTGATAGATAATATATGAATTATTATTTGACTATAGATTTTGTTCGCAAGTGCGCAAAATAGCATTATTACATTTAAATTATTTAATAATTCCATACACTTCTATGCATGGCTACAATAATTATAGTTATCACTAGGACTTTGACCCGCCGCGCGTTGCGGCGGCGTCGAAAGTTAAAGTAACTCGAATTGATATCGTATGTTTGATCCAACTTGAAAAATATTACGTCATCGTTGAATGGAAAACTATTATATTTGACTCGACTCGCTTTCGGTCATAAAATAAGGATAAAAACGTATTATATTTAAGTATACTCATTTTAGGAAAAAAGTTTATCTCAAACGTTAGTCGTTTCCATTGAAAGACGAATTTAAACCGACATGTACACTAAAACTGCGATACGTCGCGTGTTACGGCTGCGGCACCTTAGTTGTTTATAGTTGGTGGTACATTATGTGGTGTGTTAATCATAGAAAAACACGTGTTTCGGTGTATCCGATCTACCTCAGTGTAACCCATATAAGTATTGCGGTTACAGGGTATGATGATGACATTAACGTGTAATGCCCGCACGTGAAATTACGCGTTTTTACATTGTTATACATGGTATGTTTGTGATATTAACGTCATTTGACATAGATAAAAAAAGAGAATTTCTCCATTGTTGCTGTGTAAAGCTGATGGTAACTTAGGCAACCATGTAAAATTGTAAAAGTTATTTAGATATTAATATGGTTAGGCATAGATAAAAAACCATATTAATGTGTGACACGCTACGATGTAAAGTCGTAAAAGCAATTCAAATAAAATGAGAGGTCAGTTATTAAGAAGAAAGGTTGACGGGTCAAAGTTATCAATTACCAAAATTAAAACTAGGGGAAGGTTCATTTGAGAAGAAAAATTTATTGAGAAGAAAAAGAATAAAAGGGGTATAATTGTAAAACATTAAATAGTTTTTTTCTCATCTCATTTATTATTATGTTTGACTAATTAATTAGTCATTAAGACTATAATCCTCCACACTAAATATTTTTGCCTACACACATCAAAAGTTATCCTACACATTTCGAAATTTATCCTACACATATTGAAATTTATCCTACACAACTCGTAATTTATCCTACACGCCTCGTATTTATCCTACACTTTAAATGAATTTTTATTTTTATTTTCTGTGAAAAATATATATCTTAAAAATAAGTTACAAATTTAATATAGTTAGTTATTAAAGATGAAACTAACAATTAATGATTTATGTAAGTTTACTAATATACCCTTATAGTTACATTAAGTACAAATATTAAATGAAGTCTAATGAAGCATTCCTATTGGTTTAAATTTCTTCTTTTTTCTTCTTACAAAGAATTTATTCTCATTTGAACCCTTAGGAGGTGTAGGTGTCCAATTAAGAAAAAGGAAATTTAAAGTGCATTTAAAAAATTTAAACTCCAATTAAAAAAAAAGGAAATTTAAACTACATTTGAAAAGGGAAAAAAACTGTAACTGGGAAAAAGGAATCTTAAGAAAAAGGAAATTTAAAACACAGTTAAAAAATTTAAACTCCAAGGGAAAAAACACAGTTAAAAAATTTAAACTCTAAGGGAGAAAAAAGGAACTGTTAAATCCATTTAAGGAGAAGAGAAGGAAGAGTCGAACTCGTGACCCCACCTTCAGCTTGAGAGACAGCAACCACCATACTAAGCTTCAATTTGATTTATCTTAGCTCCAACAATATATATATATAAAAGTAAAGGCGGTGGCTGTGATGTCACAGCCACCTACTTTTTGCTTTAAGATATAAGGTAATTTCATATCATCATGATAAAGTTCACAATATGTTTCATGATAATCCAACATTAATATTTTAAATATTTCTTATACTGTTCCTGATAAGAGGTGACATTTAAAATGCGTATTTGGATTCATTGCAACCATCACCATGTATCTCACAGTCAAAATGAATGGCATGTTTTTTTTTTAACAACAAATTTTTTTATTCGTGTTGTCTGTGAGACTTGATGTGTAATGTACTATTTCAGTTCTTCTAATGTACTAAATTTAAAGAACTAATTTGGATTGGCTTTAAAGGATTTTAGTTCGGTATTAGGAGCAGAACCAAGGCGGTCAAGAGGGTCCGTTGACCCTCTGAGTGATCCTCAATCACTAGATTTTGGTAGATTTCACATAAAAAATCTAACCTTATTTAAAAAAAATATGAGTTGGACCCATAATTGTAATCAATAGAGAAGATAATATTATGATGACCTGCTCAACTAAAAAGTTGTGGTTGTGCCACTATAAAATCAGTTTAATTTTTAGTTTAATCAACTTTGAGTAACAAAATTTGAGCTTCCCAGCAGTTACGAAACAGAATGACGAAGCAGGAGTTTTGATTTAAAAAAAAAACACTAGATGTCTACTCCACTATTGTCACCATATCTCGTGTTGGTCACCCATCAATTTTGTTGTGTATAATATAAATTCATCGCACGATCCTTTCCAATCAAAACAAGGAGATAGAAAACTGAAAAGCTCTTGTGAGCGATGAAGTGCTATCAACTTAAGCCTTACTTCTTTAGTTATAATGTTAATACTTAATAATTTACTTATATTATATCAGGGTGGGGAGGAGATCCTGAGCGAATAGCTTGTTATTCGAGATCTTTAGAGAACCACTATCTACCAAGTTTTTTTTTTTTTTTTTTTGTCAACTTTTTTAATTAAAAGGTTATTATTGTAAAAATATTAAAAAGCCCGAAAATAATATATGTAGATTGACGATATACATATGCGCAGTATGCGAATGTACTCATGTGTAGAAATATATGTAATTTACGATGCACCTAGCTGTGACTCGTTGATCTACATTTTTTTTTTTTGCTTTTTCTTCTATTTGGGTAAATATTAGTAACATATAAATAAAAGTAAGAAAATAAATTCAAAAAATTTACTTGGTTAGTAGTGGTTCTTTCAAATTCACAAATAACAAGTGGTTCGCATTTGATCGTAAACCTTATATTATTATTATCATTAACTTTTACTTGATTTATCCATATAACTAAATAACTAAATAACAAGAACACCTCCTTAGGGTGTCCGGGGCGTACAGCGGGGACCAATTCGGTGACCACCTTCCCCGATCGGGAACACCGCCGCCATCACCGCGGGGACCCGATTCGGGGGGTGGTTTCGGCACTTGTTCACCGCTTTGAAATGGCACGCATATTGAGGAACGGTCGAATTTAAAAAAAAAAAAATTCACTTTTTAAACAAATATAAATAACCACACCCACTTCACTATTTTTTATACTCTCAAACCACACCCACTTTTTATTTTTTATACTCTCAAACCACACCCACTTCTTATTTTTTATACTCTCAAACAACACCCACTTCACTAAATGGATCCCAAGTTCCCGTTTTTTCCTCCCCTACCCGACTTTCCCGACGATGAAGGTTCTCCGTCAAACGATAGTAGCTTAATTTTCTTCCAAAATCTCATCCAACAAGCGGAGATACTAGACACGGCATCGTCTAGTAAAAAAAAAGTTGTCCCTCGAGATCGTGAGGGTGGCCACGAAACACTAATGGCCGATTATTTTGCAGAAAATCCAAAATTTAATGCCGATATTTTTCGTCAGAGGTTTCGTATGTCCAAGTCTTTGTTCCTAAAAATTGTTAGTGACGTCGAAGCGAACGACGAGTGGTTTCAAGAGGGCTTGGACGGGAGAATGAAGAAAAGTTTCACGCCGTTGCAAAAGGTTACTTCTGCGATTAAACAACTTGCAATCGGTAACCCACCAGACGAAAACGACGAGTATTTAAAGATGTCTGAAAGGACCTCTCGTGAGTGCCTTGAATATTTCTGCCAGACGGTCTGTGCAATGTATGCCGGTGAATTCTTACGTAGACCAACGAGCCACGACGTTGCGCTATTGTATCAGGCTCATGAGGAGAGACATCATCTACCTGGTATGTTGGGTAGTCTGGATTGTACACACTTCGTCTGGAGAATGTGCCCCACAGAATTGCGTGGACAATATATGAGAGGCGATCATCAATACCCGACGGTTATGTTAGAGGCGGTGGCGTCTCAAGATTTGTGGATTTGGCATGCTTTTTGTGGCCCGACGGGTTCACAAAATGACATCAACGTGCTCCAACAATCTCCGTTATTTCTTGCTCAACGAAACGGAACGGCGCCATATTGTCCATTTCAGGTGAACGACCAATTATACAAACGCGGGTATTATCTTACTGATGGGATCTACCCTAGCTGGTCCGTGTTTGTGAAGTCTTTTCCATATCCTCACATCCCGAATGAAAAAAAGTTCAAGAGGCAACACGAGGCCGCAAGAAAAGATGTGGAACGGGCGTTTGGTGTGTTAAAGGCGAAGTGGGGAATACTAAATCGTCCAATGCGTTCGAAAACGGTGAAAAAGATAAGGTTACTCGTGTATACGTGCATTATTTTACATAACATGATTATAAAAGACGACGGAAGGGCGATAGCACCGGTACACATTCAAGATCCTCCAGTCGAACCCGTCTTCGCTGAAACAGCTTATAGCGAGCTCATTGACGAAGACACGCATTGGAGACTAAAACACGATCTCGTTGAGCATCTCGGACGTTTAGATCTACCTCACCTTGAAGTGAGTTCCGACGACGAGTAGTTTGTTTTTATATTTTTCTAGTTTGAATGTAATTTTTATTTTTCTAGTTTGAATGTAATTTTTATTTTTCTAGTTTGAATGTAATTTTTATTTTTCTAGGTTGTTTTTTTTTTAATTTAATGAAATGTCTTTTATTTAATTTTTATTTTTATTAATATTTTTTTAATTTATAAACATGCATAATTTTACAACAAATAAAAAAAAAAACCCAAGCCCCCTAAGAGGGGAGTGCCGCCATCAAAATGGGGTGTTAGGGGAGTTTAAGAGGGGAGTTGACGTGGCACTAGCTGATTGGTGGTGCGTAAGAGAGGGGACTCCCCTCCCTTATGTATAATATCATACAACTTGAGTGTCATGTCACTATCGTGACCAATCATCATTAGGATATAATACATTTTACACAAAAAATATATATCTTTCATTCAAATCAATAAACCAAGAAAATGATGCATATGTGTGTGCCTTTATGTAACTCCACAAAATATCTGATTTTCCAATAGCACATGCAATTATATATCCAAACAATCATTTATCTCTGAATTGTATTATAACTAGTATTCATAACTAGTATTCAGTGGAACTGTTAAGCCGAACAAAAAGTAAACGTTAAAATGATGAATCATACATGCATGTTACGACATGTTAACTCGCAACTATTAGACCAAAAAAGTAAAATATAGAACATAATAACTCAGTAGTCTAAGGACCCCCGAATTTCGAGGGAGCCGTTAAACGGTAAAAAATAGAGGTAAAAACGTTTAACCACACATATGCATTGCAACTTTTTTTTTGAACTGAAATTTTTTTTACTCCTGTCAAGCGGTACTTCCCGATACTGTATTTGAAGCAGTTGTTCGAATTCCTTATGATACGCAACTGAAACAAGTTCTTGCTAATGGTAAAAAGGGAGATTTGAATGTGGGGGCTGTTCTTATTTTAACAGAGGGGTTTGAATTAGCCCCTCCCCATCGTATTTCCCCCGAGATAAAAGAAAAGATGGGTAATTTGTCTTTTCAGAGCTATCGCCCCAATCAAAAAAATATTCTTGTCATAGGCCCTGTTCCTGGTCAGAAATATAGTGAAATCACCTTTCCTATTCTTTCCCCGGACCCCGCTACTAAGAAAGACATTCACTTCTTAAAATATCCTATATACGTAGGTGGAAACAGGGGAAGGGGCCAGATCATCTGTGGGACTTAAACCCAAGACCACCCCCTCCTAAGATATTTAAAGGCATTGTCTTTGTCAATAGACCACCACCCCATTGATATTGTATTGCAACATGTTAATTCGCAAAATCTAGAACAAATTGTAAAACGAAAAATTTGTAAAAGATGTAAAACAGGAGTCCAAAGTTGAAATTGGTTAAAAATAGAAAATATTTGTGACGAATATATAAAAGATAAAATCTATAGGTTAAAAAATATAAAAGATGAAAACTATAGGGGTTATGTAAAGGATGAAAACTATTAGGTTAAAAATGTAAAAGTTAAAAAGTAAAAGGGTTAAAAAGAAAAGAAAAGGAATAACGTTTTGTTGAGGGGAGAAAATTTTATAAATTTGTATAGGGCAAATAGGGGTGCAAATGAGCCGAGCGGCTCGAGATCGGATCGAGAAAATGTTCGAAACGAGTCGAGCCTTATCGAGCCCGAGCCGAGCTTAAGCCTAAAATAAAGCTCGTTTGTTTATCGAGCCCGAGCTCAAGTCTCGCATGTGAAGCTCGTTTGGCTCGTCGAGCCTTATCGAGCCTTAGTGTAAACAAGCCAAGTCGAGCAGAGCTTATTTAAACTTGCAGAAAAGCCGACATCGAATATAAAAATAAGCTTATTTATTAAACGAGCCGAGCCCGAGCTTCACTTATCAAGCTCATGAATCTAGAAAGTCTATTATTTATACTATTTTTATTTAATATATTAATTAATAGATAATAAACGAGCCGAGTCCGAGCCGAGCCGAGCTCGAGCTTGAGAAAATACAAACGAGCCGAGTTCGAGCCCGAGCTCTCATAAGTTAATCGAGCTCGAGCCTGGTCAAGCTCGGGCTCGGCTCAGCTCGTTTTCAGCCCAAGGTAAATAGGGTCGGACCCACATAGAGTGGGTCGGGGTCCCCAGAGCCCAATGTTTTCAGAAAAAAAATAGTAGATTCAGTATATTAAATTGTATAAGGACCCTATAAATAAAATTAGGTGGACACCATATAAAGAAAAGGAAAGCTAGTGTAGTGGTAAATTTCCTTCTCTACCAATAATAAGAGGTAATGGGTACAATCCTTGTATTGCTTGTTTTTCCTCTTTTTTTGAGTAAATTACGTTTTTGGCCCCTGTGCTTATATCACTTTTACTATATTAGCCAAAAATAAGAATTTTTAGTATATCTGCCCTATGGTCTCTACAACTAACCATTTTGGCCTCTAAATCTAACCATTTTAGCCATCATGGTCTCTATAACTAACCATTTTAGCCCCCATGATCTCTAGACTTAGGGGCCAAAATGGTTAGTTATAGAGACCATGGGGGCAGATATGTTAAAAATTCTTATTTTGAGCTAATATGGTAAAAGTGATATAATCACAGGGGCCAAAAACGTAATTTACTCTTTTTTTAAATCTAGTTCAAACCTCGCTCTAACCCGACCTGAAAGAGGATCGACCCGAAAATTTTAACGTTTTGTTTTGAAAATTTTGAATACCGAACAAATGAACCCTATTGGATAAAAAATTTGGGTCCGCCACCGAAGGTAAATGATAATTCTAAAAAACTAAAAATGTAGCATTCATCATTTACGTTAATGTTTTCATAAATGGCCGGTTAAACCAGTCATCTTACGGGTTTGCTGATCGATTCAGTTACACTAGAAGGAAAATTACAGAAAATTTTATAAAAATACCATAACTTTATACTCTACAAAATTGTATGTACGTTGGATATCCGAGTAATAATTTTTCGAATGCCCGACGTATAAACAATTGAAAGGTTCATACCAACTAATAATTGAAGAATTATAACACAACAGGGATTCCATCTAAACGTGGTAGTTGTGTATGTACGTTGTATAATGCGTTTCATAATGCTTGTGCCTTGTAGTACGAACAAGGTAAATTTCCTCATATATTTTATTGGGTTATTGAATTTTATCATCCCAAACTAATCAATTTTGGCCCTTACTACTCTTAACTTTCACTTTGACTTTCACCACCCCCAACTCAACATTTGGGTTGCTGTGTCACCCCGTCGTTAACCAGTCACTAACTCAATTAGTGTTTTTTTTTGTTGACGTGACCAAATTTTGATGACGTGGCTAGTTTTTTATGACATGGCATGATGATGGAATTTTTTTAAATATATGTAAATTATTTTCTTTAAGAAATCTATATGCAAATGTGATATATGAACATAATGCAATAAATCATCCCCAAATCAAATAACCGTTTTACTATTATACAAAACCAAAAAACCATCATCATCTTCATTGGTTCTTCATCTTCAACGGTTTATTATCATCTTCCCCAAATCACATAACCCTTATCATTATACAAAATCAAATAGCTTCTTTTTAAAGTTATTATATATCCCTTTACTTCTTTTGCTACACAACATTCTGCACAAACTCACTCATGGAAGAATCTGTCACCTTCGTTAAAGGCTACGGAAAAATCGATCCTTCTGACGGCGATACAACCATCGTTCACCGCCAATCTCCATCACCGAGCCACCGTAAAACCCTCAAAATCACAGTTAATAATAGTCGTGTATGTGTTTCTGTAGAGAGAAAGAAGAGGGATTTGTCCTCTGGCCGCTTTTTCGGTATATGGAATACTCCAGCCAAAGGTCTCGGGCATGGTGAATTACATGGTGGTCTTTATTTACCCGGAAGTGGAGCGGTGGTGGTTCAATCGTGTCTCAGATTGGAAGGTAGGAGTGAGGATGATTGTTGACGGTGGCTACGACAGTGATTGTCGACAGTGGAGGTAATCTAGGGTTCCGATGATATCATTTTTATGGTGGAAGAGGTAATGGCGGTGGTTATGCCTTGAGGAAACGGTTTCGGAAACTTGTCCTAACAAATCTATGGTGGTGGGTGGGGTGGATGGCAACAGAGGATGGTGGTAGGGCGGATGGCAGAATTGTGGTGTGGTCGTGGTGTTAAGAGAGAGAGAGTTGAAAATTTTTTAAACTGAATTTTGTATGTAATATATATCTATATACACATATATAAACATTTAAAAATTTTGTTGTTTATAAATTGCTATAGGGCAAGCAAGCATGTCTAAAATGCTATATTTGGTTCTGAACCTAAGCACACTTTGTTAATCAGGGAGTTCAGGATTTAATTAAAGATGATAAGAAGTTCACAACCAGGTTGAGTACAATTTCACAATCACCCTTATAGCAATGAACAAACTAATTGCATATAAATGAGACTAGGAGAGCAGTAAAAGACATTAATGGAATCAGAGGTTTGGGTAATGTTTAATGGAGTTTGCAACCGGGATTTAACTATCAACCCATTGGAATCCACAATCTAAACCTTCTTGTGAGCCTCTTCCAGATCTAAATTTAATTAGGATTTAACAGTGGTTAAATATCATTACCAAAAGCAGAGTTTTATAATTAAGCGGTGGTGTTCAGATATCTGAATATGTGGGTTGTGGTTGGGGGACGACGGTGGTGGGGGTGTGCATCGGGGATGGAGGTGCAGGTGCGGTGGCGATGGTGGTGCGTAGCCATGGTAATGCGTTGGTGATGGTGGAGGTGGGGTGGTGATGGTGATGGTGATGGAGGTGTGGTTGAGAGAAAGAGATAACGAAGAGTAGAAAGAGAGAGAGAGAGAGAGAGAGAGAGAGAGAAAGAGAGAGAGAGAGAGAGTAATTAGATTATTGTGTATGTATATATTTTTAAAATTTGATTTTGTTTATTTATTAAAATAAATATGTAAAAAAGACTAATTTGCCCTTAGATGGGTTTTACTTGGTCAGATTTAACAATGAAAACTAACCGGGTTAGGGCTAAAAGGACATAAAATGCAAGAGTTTGCAAAAATCGAGTATGTTTTTTGTACTTTTTAAAGATAAAGGACATAGTTTGCAATCTTGTGTCAACATAAATATAAGACCCTTGATCCACTTATACGATTATCATATAGGTTTTGACTATAATAATGTAATTATGGTTAAACATACACTAAAAAAATACGTGTTTGTCAAAACATTTTAAGAAATAAAACATTTAAACATTTTTTTATATATTCGCCGTTTAAAATGTGACGACAAAACTTTTTCGCGGAAGCTTGAATATTGATTGTGTTCGGTTCTTTATCGAGCTTGATCGTCCACCGGCAACTCATATTAAACCTACATTTCATAAAACATGAAATGAGTTAGTAATTCGGCATATAAAACATGTCCGAACAAGATCGTGGGTCGAAAAAAAAAACAAAACCACAATTTTTAACAGCTTTTGCAGAACTATACACCCGTCGCGTACCGCGACGGGATCTAAACACACTGTCGCGTGCCGCGACACCCACCGCGTGCCGCGACCATAACTAGCCATCTCCGTCGCGCGACGCGAGGGCCTAGTTTCGGCAGAATGATTGTTAACAGCTGCTGCACATTTCCAGCCAAACCAAGTTTTACGAAAACGAGCATAACTTGCTCATTTTTTATCCGATTTACGTCACGTTTCTTCCTACGTGATCGTAAATTTATTCTCCATCACATGGAGTTAACATCCGATATCTGAATTAAATAGATTTAAGACTTTTAAGCTTTCGGCTTAAAATATAGTTACTAACTTTTGTCCCGTTTATGTATTAATCGAACAAACGCGTTGTTTGATCCCGATTTCTTATGAATCGTATATTTATGATATTATCTATCATATTAGGTTCAAATCACGGGTCTCATAAGTGTTTTAAATAAATTTTCGCTCATATGCTTATTTTGACCCGTTAAGGGATTTTAAGCATAATTTAGACACCAATCGCTTCCATTCGTTCCTAGCATTTTATTACCACATTTCTTATCAAATAATCTTCCTTCACAACTATATTTGTGTCGGATTTAATGTGGTAATTCATAAATTCCGAGTTTTACCCCTTGGATCATTATTTTACGGCAAAGACTCTTATAGAGTCAAATGACCAAAGATTTACATTTTTCGCTTTTTATACTTATTCTAAGTATTTATTTAAGCATACTACTCGTTTCCAAACAACCTTTAAGGGTCGTTCGCTCGATTTAGTTTACAAGGGCGTTTTGGTCCATTTTAGTCTTTCATTTACAATGAAGGGCTTTTGGAAAGCATGTTTGACCCAAATTCCCTCTTTTTAGCTATGACCTTGTATTAAAGGTCATTAGGTTTTCAAAACACCATGACCATCATTTAAATCATTCGGTTTACTTATTTAAAGTAACCGAATGTCTATTAACTTCATTTAACTCTCAATGAACCTCTAGTTCAAATTGAGTAGTTAACCTATTATACATACCTGGCTCGGATCAATATATTGACCCGTTTTAAACACCTTGCTTTAATAATCGCTACTTACTAGCGATGCAAGTTATCTTTCACCTATTCACTCCTGTGAACATAAAACTCGACAATATTCATTAGTCGATATTTTTAAATGGTGATATTTTCACCATTCGACCCGTTTGGTCTAAGTGACCGTTTATCTTTGCGAGATGTTATTTAGTATCATCTCGTCTACATGACTCGCTCCGGTTTACACCGTACGGTCATTTTACTTATAATCCATTTCTTGATTATTTTGACCCCTTTATGTCTTATGGCATAAAGTGTCTTTCAAAACTAACGGTTATCGTCGACGAGTGACCGAATTACCGTTTTACCCTTATCATTTGCATTGGTTTACCTTATAAGGTAATTTTTCAAAACTCGATATCTTTTAGTCATTTCATGACTAAATAATCGTATTAGCTCATTTTAACCATTAAACATAGTTTATTTTCATTGTCTCTTATTCCGAACCGCACATGTCGTGTCGAAACATCATAACTCAAACAAGACTTTATATTATTAGTAACCTATAAAACCAATAGGTATTTAATACAAAGAGTGTAAGCTGTACTTACCTAGCATCCAGATTATGCTTTTCCATCATTCTTGATTCGTTTGACCCGTTTCCTT
The DNA here is from genome assembly GCA_030545235.1 of Helianthus tuberosus. NCBI lineage: Eukaryota > Viridiplantae > Streptophyta > Magnoliopsida > Asterales > Asteraceae > Helianthus > Helianthus tuberosus. Next base: position 71,804,613 of record CM060366.1, read on the forward strand.
CCCAAGCTTTCACCTATCTTGTCAAGCGTCAAACTATCATTGTAAGTGGTAAGATGGTTAGATTAGTCATAATCATTCATGACTACTCCATCCTATGATCTTTATGTCGAAATTATCATTCGATCAAATCATTGGTCAAACTGCCTATTGACAAAAGTAATTACACGATGTAGCTTAACTACTCGTTTTATTACTTTGCCACTATACGGTAAGCATCCTTATTATGCTACCGTTTAATCACTTATTTACCAAATTCTTGTAACCATAAGTTACCGAATTATTACTTGATGATATTAGACATCATCTAACATGAACCTATCATCAAATTTTATCATATCATACTAAACTTATTTCATAGGAAGTATGATTATATACTCAAACACACAATTTGTTCAAGTATTTCCTGATTACTAGCATGTATGATGATTCTAATCATAATTATATCATCATTTTCATCATATGATTAATACCCACTTATCCTAGTGTGGTAATTCATCAAACCATTCAAATTATAACATCATATATAAAATTTTCACTTAGGGTTTGGTTCCTAAGCATGTATACATCATTAATTCAGTCATAGCTTCAATAATTCATTCATAATTCGCGATTATGACAATTATCCAAATTTCACAACTTCACAAATCATCAAAAATTGACATACCTTATGATCCCCTAGCTTGGGTGATCATTAATTCACGTTCAATTGTGAATTTAGACCTCGTTTGAGCCTTCAATTTGATGATTATGTTGAGAGTTAGGGTTTTGGCTCCTGGGGAACCTCCTGGGTTCGTACAGAACACACACTCTGAGTGTGTGTATTGTTTTGACTTCTTTATTTATAATTTAAGTTTATAATTATCCAGATTTGGCCCCTCTTGTTTGGTTAGTTATTAAGTAGGGCACAACCTACTTATTTCTAACAATATTCCCACTTATTAACCAGGTTAAACATTCCTAGTTAAATTAGTGGGTTCGGGGAATCTATAACTTAGTTTATTTTAAGTCCCGTTAACTGGGGCTTCTATAAACCTTATTTTGTCAAAAGGTTTATTTCAGCTTTTAATTTAATAATAGGCTTATTTATTTAAAAATCCTAATATTCATCGGTTTTATCACTACGGTACTTAACCCTTCTTTTAGTATTAACGTGGTTTGATTACCAAACCCGTTTTCGGGGTGTTTCAAGTCTACCCCCCTTAAAGAGGTTTCGTCCTCGAAACCTTTCTTACATAGTTCATTGAGTTTTTAAACTCAATGCAATTTGACCCGAGTAATCATTTAAGCATTACTCATACCTTAACCAATTGTTAATATTACCAAAAAAATAAGGTAATATCTTTTTGGTTACTAATCATCTACGTATCTCATACGACATCATGTAACTTGAAATAACATAATCTCGTTATTCCTACTAGTTTAGTTAACTTAGAGAAATCCATCACTTTCATACTATCGAATTCTTTATGAATCCGTTATTTTGACCCGTTTAAAGGTCTTTAGTGAAATCTTTCACTTTTACCAAACAAACTCTTTTGTTTTCGAATTCATTTATTCGATTCATTTATACGGAATCCACCGCTTACCAACAAACCAATATCTTGATTTTTGTCTTAATTATCTAACACAATTTAATAGATGATATTAATGAAATTCTATAAAGCATATAAGCACGTACCTTATAGCTTTATTCTTCAATCGAGCTTTTGCTCGAATTGATCTCCCGACACTTTGCTTGTGTTGCCTTATGATCCCTCAATATAGGTAATCAAGATTTTCCGTTAGTAAGGCCTCATGGGCCATCACTTTCATCATGTACTATTACCTTTGTTGTTTACTTGACTGAGTCGCCAAAAGTTGGCCACTTAGGCACATGAGTTTATAAATTATGTTTATTCTACGCTAATCTTCGTAGCGAATAGCGTATTAAACAAATTCTTAATTTGAATTTTGACCTTAACCGGTCTCACTAACTAGACTTATCAGTCCAGTTACTTTACATTCATCACTCGGGCTACAATGTGATTATATTTCACATTACTTTTCTTGATCGTGATCGTGTCACATCATGTTTAAGTTTATATTTACCTTTCATTATAGAAAAATATTTCTTTACAGCCTTTGTTTTACGCGGGAATTCTCAAATATTTTCCTCGCTTTGTCTAAGTAACCCATAGGTTCTTTCACTTAGCCTCGTGGGCTATTTCTTTAGGCTTTCAACTCGTTAAAGCAAGGCCCTTATAATTCATTTCTTTTTATTTATAACCCCAAGGGTCATTTTGGTCCCGTAGACCTTTTTATTATTTATAACCCGAAGGTTATGGTGATCCCGTAGATCATTTCTTACTCATGTCATTCTTAAAATACATGTTTGGTGTCAAGGCACCTTGTTTATGTTTGAAAATCATTTGGTTTCAAGTTTAAGATCCGTTAACCTAGAATGTAGTTCGTGACTACAATCGTTTTATTTCGGATCATTTTCCCGACTTTATGACTTCTGACGTCATTTATGCGTCGGTCCGTCTTATGCTCACCGTTATCCGGTTTACATATATTCGTATTTGATTATGTCCCATTACCGGGCTCATTATTCTTTTGCGTTTAATGCTACCGTTATCCGGTTTGTGCTTACTTATGCCATCCGACATTATATTGTATTTAACCCGTTTGACTTGTTAATGTGAAATCCATCACTTATGAACAATCAAACTTTATTCTTTATTCAACCCGTTCAACCTTAAAATAGTCGAACATATTTATTCAAAATTTCTATTTACGAAATTTTTTTATAGTCTTTTAGTCAAAACTCGTAATCCGAGTCGTTTGACTTTATATCCGCGTTCCCGTCTCTTGGTTTACGCATATGTTTAAATTCCTACCCATTAACCGGGTAATTTACCGAATTCATTATTAATGCAACCCTTTAGGTATGCGTTAAGACTTCGCTTTGACTTGTTTGGTTGTCTTAGCGAAATCCATCGCTTTATTTAACCAAACCTTTATTCTTTAGGTGACCATGCTTGATGGTCTTATAAATTCTGAATGATGATTATCATCATCATCCTTTCTTTACTACGACCAAAGTCAATGATTTCGATCGTCTTTTGTATGGGCAATACCTTCGTTTGTATGACCTAGCGGGCCATTTATAATTTGGTTTTACATGCCCTTTTTGTCAACTATGGCTCTGTTAGGAAACTTTATTTGTAAGTATTGAAGAAAATCAGATTCAACTGGATCTATGAAGAAGATAACAGTCCTGAAGATCACAACAAGAAGAAGAAGATCGGATAGGACAACTGAAATGAACAGCATCTACTTCAAAGAATCACAAGTTGATCAAGAGCTGAAGAAGATTATCAGAGAAGGTCATTTCTGATGGATCTGATGATATTTCTGATGAAATATCATCAGTTTCTGATGATTCTGATCATCAGATTTTCTGATGATTTGTTCACCAGAATTTCTGATGAAATGGTTTATCAGAAATTCTGATGAATACCCCACTTGTCTAAAAATCAGCTCTATCCTGCCACAATAACCGAAGCAACTTGACATTATTGGATATCATGATTACAAAGGCAACTTGACTGTTGGATTCAATGAATATGTCTAATGGCTACTTTTTGCAGGACTTATTGCATGAATAAACAATTGTTTATTCATGTACCCAGCCTTCTATAAATAGAAGGCTCACCAAGCAGAAGACAATGAGTTAAGCTTAGCATTCATACATACTATAAAACTCCATTGCCCTCTCACCCACAGAATTCAAGATTCATTTGTAATAGATAATAATCTTACAATCACCTTGTAAACTATTTTGTTTCAAAGTGATATAAACTTGATAATTCTGTAGGTCTTCTTTCTTGAAAGTCTGATTTCCATTTCCGCACATCTTTTTCACATCTACTGAAATCAATTGCCATATTACGAGAAAAGAAGCTTTTAAGTCCAAACTGGGACCAACAATTGGTATCAGAGCAGATTGAATAAACTATTTTCAAACGATCAATCGCTCATCTTCTTTTCTCTAAATATGGCCAGCTTTCAATCCTGGAGTAATGCTTTTAACATTGGTTCTATGTCTAAACCTCCGACTCTGGTCAGAGAGGAATACCCTCAATGGAAAATCAGGATGGTCAATTTCCTAAATGGTCATGACCGAGCTCTGTTTCAATCCATTGAAAGGGGTTCACATATACCAATGACTGAAATACCAGCTATTCCAGCAACTGACCAATCACCAGCAATCCCTGCCTCCCGTGATCCCAAAAGTGAAATTAACTGGAGTGCGGAAGACAAGGAACTGGTGGCTGGGGATGAAAGGGCAAAGTCACTTTTAATAATGCCCATCCCCAATGACATATTTTCACAAGTTGATGCATGTGCATCAGCTAAGGAAATATGGGATCAATTGGAAAATCTTTGTGAAGGAGGAGAAAGGATGAGAAGAAACAAGAGAACAAACAATGTTTCCTCATATTAGAGGTTCAAAAGTTTACCCAATGAAAGATTAAATGATACATATCAAAGATTTACAAAACTTTTGAATGAGCTAAAGAAATTTGGTATAACAAAATCAAATGATGAAAGAAACATAAAATTTCTAGATACTTTACCTAGAGAATGGGGAAGTCTAACCATGACTTTGTCCTTAACCTTAGAACTAGGAAATATGAGTCTTCATGACTTATACAGCATCTTGATCCCCAGTGAGGAAGAAATATTTGAAGAAACCATTCAAAGAGGGGGATCTTTAGCTCTTATCTCAAACTCACAAAGAACACCACCTACCAATGATCCACAACCATCAAACAACCAAAATATTGAAATTTCTGATACATCATCATATTTTCAGCTTTTGCTGAAGCAATAGCACTGCTCACCAAAACATTTGAGCAGAGGTTGAGGGGAGGAAGCGAGAGATACCAGAGAAGTGACAGAGGGAGGATGGATGGAAGATCTAAGGAGGAAGGTAGATCTAAGGATAAGGGGAAGGCTGAAGTTGTGTGCTACAAGTGCAAGCAAAGAGGTCACTATGTATCAAAATGAAAGACAAAGAAGCTCAAGGATGTTGCTTATTATGAGAAAAAGCTAGAAGAAGCAAAGAAGCAGCAACAAGTCAGCTTAATTGCTGGGACAGATACATGGCTATCTGATGATTCTTCTGATGATGAAGAAGAGGAGATGGCTAACTTCTGCCTCATGGCACTTTTTGATGGCATACCAGAAACTTCAGAACAATAGGTAAATTTAGACAATCTTGATCTTGAACACAAGCTAAATGAGCTCATGTCAGATTTTCTAAATCTGCAAGATAAACATCAATCAGATAGTAAAAAATCTATTGAGTTGCAAAGGACCATGAACAAAATCATTCTTGAAAACCAATTACTAATAGAAGAAAGTTTAGATCAAAGAGCTAAAATTGAGTTCTATGAAAATGAAAGAAAAGATCTTTACAAGAAAATCAATGATAAAGAAATTAATTGTAAGAGGTTTTCAACAAGCCAAAGAATTCATAAACTTCATTGAGTCCACACCAAAGAACAAAGGAGAGGGTTTAGGATATGTAAAAACAAGAGAAAGTAAACCCACTGTCTTTGTAAAAGCAACCCATCAGATTTCTGATAAATTTTCATCAGAATCTGATTCTAAATCTTGCAAGTCAACCTGTTCTGAATACTCTTTTGAAAAACCCAACTTTAAACCAAAAGGAAGTGAATGCAAACAAGAATCTTTAAAGGCTCCAGAAGCAGTTCACTCATCTTTTCAAAATTATCCACTCATTCCATCACAAGAAAGAATATCAGAAAATTCTGATAAATCTTGTATGTGTGTTGACATACTGAAGCTTGTTCAACACCATCTCCAAAAGAAAAAATGTAAAATCTGTTTATGGCTCAGCATATAACAGAATTTCTGATGAAAGGCCAACAAGAGAAAATAATTTGTTTAAAATCTCATCAGAAAGAGTACCCAAGCAAGCCTGGGTACCAAAAACCCTCTAATCATTCCATTTCAGGACCATCATGTTCAGCAGATCTGGTACTGCGACTCAGGAATCTCCAAGCACATGACTGGGGACAGGAGCTTACTCAGCAACTTTGTTTCAATGGTAAACTTTGGAAATGGAGTGAAAGGGAGGATCATGGGATATTGATGCATAAGGAATGGATGCTTGACCATAGAGAAAGTAGCCTATGTTGAAGGCTTAAAGTATAATCTGCTAAGTTGTGGTCAATTCTGTGACAAAGGTTTTCAGGTAACCTTTTTACCAGAAAAATGCTTGCTGATAGGTATGGATGATAATAAAATCTATTTAAGTGGAAAAAGAATAAGACAATCAATATACTATTTTGATTTCAAAGAAGAAAATGAACATCCAAAATTATGTTTATTTTCAAAAATCAACAAGGGAAGTAGTTGGTTGTGGCATAAAAGGTTAGCCCACTTAAATTTCAAAAACCTAAGCAAACTAGCAAGCAAGGGTCTGGTAAAAGGATTACCTTTTATATCCTCAAAGAAATATAAAATTTGTGAAGCTTGTGAGATGGGAAAATAAAAAAGAAGCTCACACAAATCAATTTCTGAGTCCTCTATCACACAAAATTTGGAACTTTTACACATGGATTCGTGTGGACCCATAAGTACATAAAGTTTTGCTGGAAAAAAATACATACTAGTAATAGTAGATGATTTCTCCAGATACACATGGGTCGAATTTTTAAGGAAGAAAAGTGAAACTCCTGATCTGATCATTAATTTAATCAAGAAAATTGAAAATCTGTTAAAACTAACAGTCAGAAGGATCAGATCAGACAATGGGACAAAGTTTAAGAATTCAAAAATTGAGAGCTTTCTTGTAAGTAAAGGAATCTCTCATGATTTTTCTACTCCCCGAACACATTAACAGAATGGGGTAGTTGAAAAAAAAATAGAACCTTAGTAGAAGCTGCCAGAACAATGCTTGCTTATGCTAAAATGCCCACTCATTTTTGGGCAGAAGCAATAGCAAATGCCTGTTTTACCCAAAACAGAACCCTAATCAACAAAAGGCTAAACAAAACACCCTATAACATTATTAATGGAAGGATTCCAAGTGTAAAATTTTTACATACATTTGGTTGTAGATGTTTTGTTTTCAATGATTTTGAAAGCCTTGAAAAATTTGACAGAAAAGCAGAAAAAGGTATTTTTCTTGGTTATTCTTTGTCCTCTGTTGGTGCATATGTTTGTCGACTTCGTCTTGTATCGAGTCTTGTATCTAGATAGGATAGAATGAAGCTCGGTAGCATAGAAAATAGGGCCTTAGTAGTGTTGAACCATTTCACACGAAATGGAAAAGACCAATTCGTACGAAATGGCTATTGGCCATTTCGCACGAAATGGATCTTGCACATTCCATGCAAAATGGTAACACTATATATACCTGAGCCTGTCATTCATTTGTAAGAGTTCGTCATTCCAGGGCCGAAGTGCTGCTGAAGTGTCGTTTGATCTGTAACGCTTTCAAATCAATATAACAAGACATTATAAGTGAATATGTGTGTGAATCAAGCTGTAATCAAGTCCGAATCACTGAATTCCGCCTTTGATTTAGATTAGAACTCTTCTGATAGACTCGTATAGGTCGAATCTCGATCCTACAAGTGGTATCAGAGCTCAGGAGGAAGAGTTCATACCGATACAGCTTGTTTTCATCAAAATTTCTGACTTCTACTCATTCTTCTTCACATTTTTCAAAATTAACAGAGTTTTTACGGTTAAAATGGACTGATTTTCACATATAACGTGCGAAACATAGTTTTAATCAATCCTTGAAAGAATCGGACCTAAACTCAATCTAAATCTTGATCAATTTTGTCAAAAACATGCCGATCGTGTGACATCAGCAGCATTTCGTGTGAAATTACCTACAATTCGCACGAAATAAACTTCCATTTCGCACGAGTTGGTATTTCAGAGGACCATTACACACGAATTGAACCCTAAGTATCCCATTTCGCACGAATTGAACCTTGACCTCCATTTCGCACGAAATAGACTTCCACTTCGCTTGAAATAGACTCTCAGATCACAACAAAGTGACCATTTCATTTGAATAGTGTCAATTCGTGTGAGAGTTACTTCCATTTCGCACGAATTGGACAGAACTGATTCCATTTCTTTTGAAAGGTTCCATTTTGTTTGAACCTATTTCGCATCAAGTCAGATCGTTTGGAGTCATCCCAATTCGTTTGAAAGTAGCTTCATTTCGCTTGAAAAGAGCCAATTCGCACCAAATCAGTTTGTTTGAAATCTTAGTTCGTTTAAATCATCAATTCGCTTGAACTTTGAGATATTGTGAAATTTTTTCCGAAACATGGAAGAAGAGTTTTACAATGCGTTTGCTACTACTCCAGGTGCTCCAATTACAGTTGCCGAAACTTTTGAAATCGAAAATGAAACGGGAACGTCTCAAAAGCCTCCAAAGCTTATGTATATCGAGGACTTTAAAGGATGTCAAAATTGTTTTGAAACATGGGTGCAAGCTTATAAGTTTGATGCATGGGTTTCGTTGGACAAAGATTATGTTAAACCGAAAGATGAACGTGGAAATGAAAAATCTTTAAGTGATTATTCAGCAGATGAGAAATTAAAATACACCAGTGAGAAAATGATGATTAGCATTCTCCAACAAGCGGTAAAAGAAGATATTTTTGTTTTGCTTCAAGATGAGGATACTGCTAGATCAATTTGGTTGGCGTTGCTTAACAAGTTTAAGGGAAGTGCCGATATGATAAAAAATAAACGTGCATTACTAAAGAAATCTTTTGATATGTTTACAGCTTTTGAAGATGAGACGACTAAGAAGACTATCGATAGATATTGTCATCTTTTTCAGGAAATGAGAAGATTGGAGATCAAGAAAGAAGACGATGAATGGGTTGATAAGCTAGCTGATGCACTACCACAGAATAAATGGGGAACATATTTGTTGATTTTGAAACATATGAGAAAATCTGAAAGTATGAATTTGAGTAAGTTCATTCAGAAGATTGAAGAACATGAATTGGATGTTCAGAAAACTGCTATCATGAATAATCCAAATGCTCAACAGGATGTTAGCCTATATTATAGAGGAAGCAAATTTGAGACTACTCCGAGTCCGAAGATTAAGACTGCTTTTAGTGCTGATGGTTCTTCCGGAACAAATGTTAGCACGACAACTTAGAGTGGTGGATATTCGTCATCTTATTCAAGTTTGATCCGAATTTCTCAACACCAAGTTCTCAACGACAGAGTTCAACAAATTTGCAATGCAATGTGACTTTAAACATACAAAATGGTCAAAATCTCTCTCCAGAAATGGCTAAGCAACACATGGCATCACTTGTTACTATGTTAGAGTCTTATGAAAGCTTAGTTTCTGGAAGAATTGGAAATCCGATGCTCACTAAGGAGGATTATGACCAGATTGATTCTGAGGAACTTGAGTTGATGGACCTCAAGTGGTGTTTAGCCAATGCTGTAAGAAAAGCAGAAAAATTCAAACAAATCACCGGTAGAGATGATCTTTGTGATGCTGCTACATCTCCGTTAGGATTTGATAAATCAAAGGGGCATTTTAAACGAGGGTGCACAAATAGAGAAGCAACTGGAAGACAAGATCCATTTGGAAACAACGATTATCATCGAAAAGCAATTTATCATCAGATTGCACAACGATCGTCATCATCCCGTGTTATTGAAGATGGAAAGAAGAAAGCTTATCTAGTTAATCAGGATGATGAAAGATTGGCAGAGGGATCTAGCTGGGACAAATACGTTCCTACTGATTCAGAAAAATCCGCATTTGTTGCTCGAATCTTGGAAGATGAATCAGTCAAATCTAAGCCAAAAAGAACGAAGATTTTCAAATCATCAGAAAGTGATGAAGACACTGATGATGAGGACGATTATATTAATAATACTAGAAAAAAATTTAGACTCATTCAGTTTTAATTTGTTTTTTGCAGATAAGATCGAGATGTTGAATGAGAAAAAGGCTGCTTGAGTGAAGAGAGAAATGGAAGAATTGGAAGCAAGAAAGATTGTTGAAGAAGAATTTGAAGCAAAAAGGGTTGTTGAAGAGCAAACTCAAGTTCAGATGGAAGCTGAAAAGGCAAAAGTTAAAGAAAATTCGACAGAGAAGGTCGAAGTTGAAGAGAGTGAAGTAAAAATAGAATTTGATGAAGAACAGAATGTGATTGGGAAGGTGGTGGAGAAAATAGTTGAAGTTGAAAAAATAGTTGAATTTGAAAAAATAATTGAAAAAATCGTCGAAGTTGAAAAGATCGTCGAAGTTGAAAAGATTGTCGAAGTTGAAAAGATTGTTGAGGTCACAAAACCTTGTCTAAAGTGTTTGGAACCATGCAAACACTGTGAAGAAAAAGACAAGAAGTATAGTGAACTAGAAGAGTTAAAAGAATAATTGTTGTTTGATGTGAAGTATGTAAAAGAATCATATGATGTGCTGAACAGAACGGTTGATAGTTTGAACAAGACAAACCTAGAAATGGGAGCTGCTGAGACGATGATGAGTTCAACATTAATGACTAAGCAATAGATCATCAATAGCTATATTGAAGAGTGTGCAAAGCTGAAGCATGATTTGGAGACTGAAAAGATTGAAAATGAGAGAATCAAACGATTGCTGCTAAGTTATACAGCTTGTGATTATTTGATTGATAGAGTTTATCCTACTATTGCAGGTCTTGAAGCTTTTCAAGATAAAAAGTCGGAAGATACGGATACTGGTAAGAAACAAAGTGTCAAATATAACAAGTGTCCGCCTCCGATCTGGGAAAGTTATTCTCCCAGAAAGCCAAATGAGGAACAATTAAAAAAGGCAGTCAGCATAAAGTTAAAGTCTGAAACCATTGATAAGTTACCAGGCAACTTTGACGTCACATTCACAGCGTCTGACACTGATCATGAGTCTGAGTTATTAAAGAAAGTGGTCGATCAGGTGTTGGATATGGATGAAGAGTCAAAGTCGGAGTCTAAATCTGAAAGTTCAAGTTCATCAGACAAGAGTCTGAGTTCACCGGTCAAACGGGTTTACAATAAAGAATTTCTGATGTCGAAAAATAATTTGAAAGACGAAACATTCAAAGTAGCATATACTTTGAATGATTCTGACAAAATATTTTTTGATGAAGAATTTCCAATAAGAAGTGTTAAAACTGAACAGATCAAACAGGTTTTCAAATTAACAGAAATTAATCTTTCTGAAATAAAAGATGTAAATCTTACTGAAAAACATAAAAAATACACTTCAAGGGTTCAACAGAGATTGTACAAGAAAAAAGGTTACAGTTCTGGTTCTGGTTTTCAAAAGAAACCAAACCATAACAGTAATTTCAAAAAGAAAGGATTAGGGTTTATTCCACCTAAAAATCATAAAAATGAGAAAACTTATAAACCAAAAACTAAATTTGTCTCAGGATCAAGTTCAGAAGAAGAAGAGAAGAAACCATTCTGGAGACAGTCAAACAAAGAGTTTCTTGCTGAAAAGAAAAAGAATATGGTGAATGAATCTGAGAAGAGAGTTGAAAGAAGAACCTGTTTCAAATGTCAAGAGGTTGGACACATCGCTTGGAATTGCCCAAAGCCAATCTACACAAAACATGGAGTTTCTTCTAACTCAAAGATAAAAGAAAATTGTGTTGATAAAACAGAACAACCAGCAGAAAAATTCAAAGTGTTCAAAAATTCGACTTTCGAAGTTGGTGAAAGTTCGAAACGTTTTTACAAAAGAAGAGTTGATTAAAACAAACAAAAATGGGTTGTTAAATCTGAAACTAGTTCTGAAAATGAATCTGACTCGTCAAAGTCAGAGGAGTCATTTGTTGTGAAAAATGATGAGAATTCTGTTCCAGAAATGAACGATGAAAACTTTCCGCCATTCTCAAAAGATAATTTGAAATCAAAAGTTGGAAAGATTGAGATTTCAGATCAATTCTTCTCTGGTAAGGAAGAATTTGATGCTGAAAAGGCGTTTAATGGAAAAGTGAAACATATTTTTGGAAAAATAGTTAACGGGAAGGTGAAAGGAGCAAAAGAATTTTATAAATAAAAAAGATGGTGGATTAAAGATGATTCACAATCACCCAAGGCTTGTCAGGCTTGGGTGACAACATTCTCTACTTAAAATCCTGACTTGCCGAAACTCCCAGGTTGGTAATTGGGGAGTAGGAATCGGCATCTCTCTTGAGAAATATCACTTTCGTGAATGATGGTTGTTCAATGATATTTCGACCTACAAGTTGTAGTATTCTTGAAAATTGTTATATTTCAATTTACAAATGGTATTGTTGATAAGTAAACCTATATGTGGTTGAAAAATGGGTTTTCACCTACAAGTGGTTAATCAAGGTCATTAAGTTGAACTTGATTTAACTTTCATACAAGTGGTTGAAAAAGAAAAACAATGTGATGAATTTATCCCCGATCTTGCAAGTGATTTCAACAAAACTTATTTTCTGAAAAAACCATTTTGATTAAAACAAACTTAAGTGTTTTGAAATCATAATGGGAAAATAGTTTGTTGTCAGGGGGAGTTCTGATTGTTTATGCCAAGTGGATGGCGATTTGAAGCAATTCACATCGGTTTGTCAAATTTTCTTTAAATGGTTTTGAATTTTAGGGGGAGTAAGAAATTTCAGAAAATCCAAAAACATTAGAAAATTTGAAAAAGTAAAAAACATGATAAAAATAAAAAATGAGTTTTGTTGTGAAAAAGAGGAAATGATAGTACATCAGTAGACAATCACAGTACACTAAAGAAATGTATAGAAATATGTGATAAACGGTCTCACTGATGATATGCCAGTAGGTTTTTACACGCTTAGTAGATTGTTGTCGAGATATAAACCTAAATATCATTACTTTCTTATCTCGTGGGGAACATCTCTCGGATATATAGGTAACCCCTGAAATCTTGTTTGAAGGGCTTTCTATTTCTGACATACTAGGTCTTTGTGCGTGGTGATATCTGGGGTATTATACCAGGACTTCTGATTTTGCGGGAGCAATAGCCTAGTCCTCGTATAATACTTTGCACAACTTTATTCATAAAGCCCACCCCAGCATAAAAAAATGATGAAACATTGAAAAATGCTAATCATGTGCTGTTGAAAAGAAGATCCCCAAGGGGGACCCACCTAAAGTCGAACCATCATCTCTTTGATTTTGCGGAAGCAATAGCCTGAGCTCTCATGGTCTCGCATTTAACCCATTACAGATATCATTAGTGTACATTCACCTGTAAGACTGAATATAGGAGTCTGGATACGGGAGTATATTCTGAGGTGGGACACGCGAATAAGTTTAAGTCTCTAAAACATTAATCTCGTATCTCGAAACAGTTGAACTTTGTGTGAAAATTTAAGTGGATCAGTATACTGACAATCTACGTGAATCGTTTAGAACTTAAAGTGTTTAAAGCTCAACGGTGCTAGTGATTTGTCATAAACTGATATGATCCTCTTACACAAACTCACAAAAATATTGTCTGTAAATATTTTTTTATTGCTTTCCATTAGTATGTTTTAGCATAAAACTTTGAAAATCAAAAAGATTTTATTTCATCTTATTTTCGACAACTAATGTTGAAAAGCTGATTTTCAAAATTCCGAGTGCTAAACATGATGAACAACAGGTTGGGAGAGTGTGTATTAAATGAGATTTGATTTTGAAATGATTAAATGGTTCATTCAGTTGAAACCAAACTTGAGTTACAAGTGGTTAGCAAAGATTCTAAAATTGTTAAATCTTAAATAATTGTGAAATTTATTTTGCGGTAGAGTTTGTGCAGGCAGAAGCAGCCAGGTTTCGATTTCTGAAGACTTTCTGCATAAAACCTGAGCAGAGTGTGAGAAAGGTCATGATCTTAGAACGAGAAGCTACGTCAGATTGCGATCCCAGAACAACTTAAGGGGGAGTCTGCTAGCAAAGGGGAGTCTGAAACTGCTTAGAGCCAGATTCAAATCCTGATGATCACGCCAGCTGCTAGTGCTAATGAATGAGAGAAAGAAGAAATTGAAGATTTTTAGATCAACATCCAAGGGGAAGGTTAGATGCTGATGCTGAAAAGGAAGAGAAGAGATTGAAGGAAGCTTACACTGTCAGATACTTTGGAAAGAGCACGAAGACTGCTCAAGACTGAAGACTTTTCATGCTGAAGACTCGACACCGAAGACTTCGTCAACATCCAAGGGGGAGTATGTTGGTGCATATGTCTGTCGACTTCATCTTGTATCGAGTCTTGTATCTAGATAGGATAGAATGAAGCTTAGTAGCATAGAAAATAGGGCTTTAGTGGTGTTGAACCATTTCACACGAAATGGAAAAGACCAATTCGTACAAAATGGCTATTGGCCATTTCACACGAAATGGATCTTGCCCATTCCATGCGAAATGGTAACACTATATATACCTGAGCCTGTCATTCATTTGTAAGAGTTCGTGATTCCAGAGCCGAAGTGCTGCTGAAGTGTCGTTTGATCTGTAACGCTTTCAAATCAATATAACAAGACATTATAAGTGAATCTGTGTGTGAATCAAGCTGTAATCAAGTCCGAATCACTGAACTCCGCCTTTGATTTGGATTAGAACTTTTCTGATAGACTCGTATAGGCCGAATCTCGATCCTACAAGTGGTATCAGAGCTTAGGAGGAAGAGTTCATACCGATACAACTTGTTTTCATCAAAATTTCTGACTTCTACTCATTCTTCATCACATTTTTCAAAATTAACGGAGTTTTTACGGTTAAAATGGACTTATTTTCACATATAACGTGCGAAACAGAGTTTTAATCAATCCTTGAAAGAATCAGACCTAAAATCAATCTAAATCTTGATCAATTTTGTCAAAAACATGCTGATCGTGTGACATCAGCAGCATTTCGTGTGAAATTACCTACAACTCGCACGAAATAAACTTCCATTTCGCACGAGTTGGTATTTCAGAGGACCATAACGCACGAATTGAACCCTAAGTATCCCATTTCGCACGAATTGAACCTTGACCTCCATTTCGCACGAAATAGACTTCCACTTCGCTTGAAATAGACTCTCAGATTGCATCAAAGTGACCATTTCGTTTGAATAGTGTCAATTCGTGTGAGAGTTACTTCCATTTCGCACGAACTGGACACAACTGATTCCATTTCTTTTGAAAGGTTCCATTTCATTTGAACCTATTTCCCATCAAGTCAGATCGTTTGGAGTCATCCCAATTCGTTTGAAAGTAGCTTCATTTCGCTTGAAAAGAGCCAATTCACACCAAATCAGTTTGTTTGAAATCTTAGTTCGTTTAAATCATCAATTCGCTTGAACTTTGAGATATTGTGAAATTTTTGCCGAAACATGGAAAAAGAGTTTTACAATGCGTTTGCTACTACTCCAGCTGCTCTAGTTACAGTTGCCAAAACTTTTGAAATCGAAAATGAAACGGGAACGTCTCAAAAGCCTCCAAAGCTTATGTATATCGAGGACTTTAAAGGATGGCAAAATCGTTTTGAAACTTGGGTGAAAGCTTATAAGTTTGATGCATTGGTTTCGTTGGACAAAGATTATGTTAAACCGAAAGATGAACGTGGAAATGAAAAATCTTTAAGTGATTATTCAGCGGATGAGAAATTAAAATACACCAGTGAGAAAATGATGATTAGCATTCTCCAACAAGCGGTAAAAGAAGATATTTTTGTTTTGCTTCAACATGAGGATACTGCTAGATCAATTTGGTTGGCGTTGCTTAACAAGTTTAAGGGAAGTGCTGATATGATAAAAAATAAACGTGCATTACTAAAGAAATCTTTTGATATGTTTACAGCTTTTGAAGATGAGACGACTAAGAAGACTATCGATAGATATTGTCATCTTGTTCAGGAAATGAGAAGATTGGAGATCAAGAAAGAAGACGATGAATGGGTTGATAAGCTAGCTGATGCACTACCACAGAATAAATGGGGAACATATTTGTTGATTTTGAAACATATGAGAAAATCTGAAAGTATGAATTTGAGTAAGTTCATTCAGAAGATTGAAGAACATGAATTGGATGTTCAGAAAACTGCTATCATGAATAATCCAAATGCTCAACAAGATGTTAGTCTATATTATAGAGAAAGCAAATTTGAGACTACTCCGAGTCCGAAGATTAAGACTGCTTTCAGTGCTGATGGTTCTTCCGGAACAAATGTTAGCACGACAACTCAGAGTGGTGGATATTGGTTATCTTATTCAAGTTTTTATCCGAATTTCCCAACACCAAGTTCTCAACGACAGAGTTCAACAAATTTGCAATGCAATGTGACTTTAAACGTACAAAATGGTCAAAATCTCTCCAGAAATGGCTAAGCAACACATGGCATCACTTGTTACTATGTTAGAGTCTTATGAAAGCTTAGTTTCTGGAAGAATTGGAAATCTGATGCTCACTAAGGAGGATTATGACCAGATTGATTATGAGGAACTTGAGTTGATGGACCTCAAGTGGTTTTTAGCCAGTGCTGTAAGAAGAGCAGAAAAATTCAAACAAATCACCGGTAGAGATGATCTTTGTGATGCTGCTAAATATCCGTTAGGATTTGATAAATCAAAGGTTACTTGTTTTCATTGCCGAGAAAATGGGCATTTTAAATGAGAGTGCACAAACAGAGAAGCAACTGGAAGATAAGATCCGTTTGGAAACAACGATTATCATCGAAAAGCAATGTATCATCAGATTGCACAACAACCGTCATCATCCCGTGTTATTGAAGATGGAAAGAAGAAAGCTTATCTAGTTAATCAGGATGATGAAAGACTGGCAGAGGGATTTAGCTGGGACAAATACGTTCCTACTGATTCAGAAAAATCAGCATTTGTTGCTCGAATCTTGGAAGAAGAATCAGTCAAATCTAAGCCAAAAAGAACAAAGATTTTCAAATCATCAGAAAGTGATGAAGACACTGATGATGAGGAAGAGTATATTAATAATGCTAGAAAAAATTTAGACTCATTCAGTTTTAATTTGTTTTTTGCAGATAAGATCGAGATGTTGAATGAGAAAAAGGCTGCTCGACTGAAGAGAGAAATGGAAGAATTGGAAGCAAGAAAGATCGTTGAAGAAGAATTTGAAGCAAAAAGGGTTGCTGAAGAACAAACTCAAGTTCAGATGGAAGCTGAAAAGGCAAAAGTTGAAGAAAATTTGACAGAGAAGGTCGAAGTTGAAGATAGTGAAGTAAAAATAGAATTTGATGAAGAACAGAATGTGATTGAGAAGGTGGTGGAGAAAATAGTTGAAGTTGAAAAAATAATTGAGGTTGAGAAAGTAGTTGAAAAAATCGTCGAAGTTGAAAAGATCGTCGAAGTTGAAAAGATTGTCGAAGTTGAAAATATTGTTGAGGTCACAAAACCTTGTCTAAAGTGTTTGGAACCATGCAAACACTGTGAAGAAAAAGACAAGAAGTATAGTGAACTAGAAGAGTTAAAAGAAAAATTGTTGTTTGATGTGAAGTATGTAAAAGAATCATATGATGTGCTGAACAGAACGGTTGATAGTTTGAACAAGACAAACCTAGAAATGGGAGCTGCTGAGACGATGATGAGTTCAACATTAATGACTAAGCAGAAGATCATCAATAGCTATATTGAAGAGTGTGCAAAGCTGAAGCAGGATTTGGAGACTGAAAAGATTGAAAATGAGAGAATCAAACGATTGCTGCTGAGTTATACAACTTGTGATTATTTGATTGATAGAGTTTATCCTACTGTTGCAGGTCTTGAAGCTTTTCAAGATAAAAAGTCGGAAAATACGGATACAGGTAAGAAACAAAGTGTCAAATATAACAAGTGTCCGCCTCCGATCTGGGAAAGTTATTCTCCCAGAAAGCCAAATAAGGAACAATTAAAAAAGGCAGTTAACATAAAGTTAAAGTATGAAACCATTGATGAGTTACCAGACAACATTGACGTCACATTCACAGCGTCTGACACTGATCATGAGTCTGAGTTATTAAAGAAAGTGGTCGATCAGGTGTTGGATATGGATGAAGAGTCAAAGTCGGAGTCTAAATCTGAAAGTTCAAGTTCATCAGACGAGAGTCCGAGTTCACCGGTCAAACGGGTTTACAATAAAGAATTTCTGATGTCGAAAAATAATTTAAAAGACAAAACATTCAAAGTAGCATATACTTTGAATGATTCTGACAAATTATTTTCTGATGAAGAATTTCCAATAAGAAGTGTTAAAACTGAACAGATCAAACAGGTTTTCAAATTAACAGAAATTAATCTTTCTGAAATAAAAGATGTAAATCTTACTGAAAAACCTAAAAAATACACTTCAAGGGTTCAACAGAGATTGTACAAGAAAAAAGGTTACAGTTCTGGTTCTGGTTTTCAAAAGAAACCAAACCATAACAGTAATTTCAAAAAGAAAGGATTAGGGTTTATTCCACCTAAAAATCATAAAAATGAGAAAACTTATAAACCAAAAACTAAATTTGTCTCAGGAACAAGTTCAGAAGAAGAAGAGAAGAAACCATTCAGGAGACAGTCAAACAAAGAGTTTCTTGCTGAAAAGAAAAAGAATATGGTGAATGAATCTGAGAAGAGAGTTGAAAGAAGAACCTGTTTCAAATGTCAAGAGGTTGGACACATCGCTTGGAATTGCCCAAAGCCAATCTACACAAAACATGGAGTTTCTTCTAACTCAAAGATAAAAGAAAAATGTGTTGATAAAACAGAACAAACAGCAGAAAAATTCAAAGTGTTCAAAAATTCGACTTTCGAAGTTGGTGAAAGTTCGAAACGTTTTTACAAAAGAAGAGTTGATTTGAACAAACAAAAATGGGTTGTTAAATCTGAAACTAGTTCTGAAAATGAATCTGACTCGTCAAAGTCAGAGGAGTCATTTGTTGTGAAAAATGATGAGAATTCCGTTCCAGAAATGAACGATGAAAACTTTCCGCCACTGTCAAAAGATAATTTGAAATCAAAAGTTGGAAAGATTGAGATTTCAGATCAATTCTTCTCTGGTAAGGAAGAATTTGATGCTGAAAAGGCGTTTAATGGAAAAGTGAAACATATTTTTGAAAAAATGGTTAACGGGAAGGTGAAAGGAGCAAAAGAATTTTATAAATAAAAAAGATGGTGGATTAAAGATGATTCATTGATAAATGGATGGAGTCCAGAGGATGGTACAAAGAACTGTACAAGGAAACTCAAAAGGCAATTGATCACAAGAAAAGACTGAAACCAGGAGACAAATACAGAAGTGGAGTGAAGATCAATTGATGAATTGATGAGACTAAATTTTTGTTTTTGAGAACAATATGTTACAATTGTCTGTACAATGGTTGGTTTGATTCTGTTTTTGTTTTTGAATTTAGTTGTTTGAACTTTCTTTTTGAGAATTAGTTGAAGTTGTTTATGTTAGATATAGATAGTTCATTTTCTTACAATACTTGGGGGGAAACTGTTAGGAAACTTTATTTGTAAGTATTTAAGAAAATCAGATTCAACTGGATCTATGAAGAAGATAACAGTCCTGAAGATCACAACAAGAAGAAGAAGATCGGATAAGACAACTGAAATGAACAGCATCTACTTCAAAGAATCACAAGTTGATCAAGAGCTGAAGAAGATTATCCGAGAAGGTCATTTATGATGGATCTGATGATATTTCTGATGAAATATCATCAGTTTCTGACGATTCTGATCATCAGATTTTCTGATGATTTGTTCACCAGAATTTCTGATGAAGTGGTTTATCATAAATTCTGATGAATACCCCATTTTTCTAAAAATCAGCTCTATCCTGCCACAATAACTGAAGCAACTTGACATTATTGGATATCATGATTACAAGGCAACTTGACTGTTGGATTCAATGAATATGTCAAATGGCTACTGTTTGCAGGACTTATTGCATGAATAAATAATTGTTTATTCATGTACCCAGCCTTCTATAAATAGAAGGCTCACCAAGCAGAAGAGATTGAGTTAAGCTTAGCATTCATACATACTATAAAACTCCACTGCCCTCTCACCCACAAAATTCAAGATTCATTTGTAATAGTTAATAATCTTACAATCACCTTGTAAACTATTTTGTTTCAAAGTGATATAAACTTGATAATTATGTAGGTCTTGTTTCTTGAAAGTCTGATTTCCATTTCCGCACATCTTTTTCACATCTACTGAAATCACTTGCCATATTACGTGAAAAGAAGCTTTTAAGTCCAAACTGGGACCAACAGGCTCTTTTGTCCATAATGACCTATTTCTCGAATTCTCTTGGGTCATTTATTTCTTTGCGCACCATACATCGTTTTTTATGGTTCCCTCGAAAACCATTTATACGAGTATGACCATAAAATTTCTTGACCCCAAGGTTCTTTTAACTTTTTTTCATTCGTCTTGACCTTACCACATTGGACATAACTGTGCTCGTTATAAGAAGCTCATGGTATCATGTGTTCACTACTTACTTGGCCAGAGTAAGCGATCTACACATGGTACGCATGATCTTATTATAATTACCACATCATGTCCATGTAAGTAATCTCTGGATCTATTTTATTTGGTAAAACTTTATTTAACTGTCAATTAGCAATTATTGGTTTTACCCGTTTTATCTTTGAACATATACAATGTTCCTTTTTATAATCATTTATACAATCACATTCGTCGATGTGATCATTACTTTTCTCAATTGTATCCTTATTGAGAATACTTACTTGGATGATTACTTTCGTCCAAGTTTATATTTAGACTAAATTTAATTATTGCCTTATTATTCACGACTGTGAATAATACATATCTCTACTGAATTTCTCTTGGAAACGTCATCCTGAATAGGAATCCTATCCAGGTTTTCCAAGTTTTATATTCTATATGCAACTGTCATTCACTATGTATTTTTTGCATATTTCTAGTTATACTATAAGTTTAATACGTGTACCTTGTAGATACTCGCCCTAATAACTTTCTTGTTATTCGATCTCTCGTTCGAGATCATTTCGTGGTTTCATGTCTTTGGCATGTATGACTTACTTGTCATACTTCAGATCATATCTTCCTCGTATCAATAAATCCTTAAACTCTCGTCATCTTCCAATGCGAGGTTCCTTCATCTTAAAACGTTTACAAACATTAGTAACGTCGATCTTTATAAGCGCCCGTATTATAATACAAGGCTTTCTACGACACGTGTTATCACACGTAATTCGTTTAACTATATCGGTCTTTTATTACTTTATTTGGGGTAACGTGTTTTACACGATAACCCTATATGTTGTTTTCAACACTTTACATGCTAGACCATTAATGTATTGAATAACTTACCAGATTTTGCGATCAAGTCTCGAACCGAACACCTTACTCCTTAACCTGGAGCTCTGATTACCAACTTGTAAGACCCTTGGTCCACTTATACGATTATCATATAAGTTTTGACTATAATAGTGTAATTATGGTTAAACATACACTAAAAAAAATACGTGTTTGTCAAAACATTTTAAGAAATAAAACATTTCAACATTTTTTTATATATTCGCCGTTTAAAATACGACGACAAAACTTTTTCGCGGAAGCTTGAATCTTGATTGTGTTCGGTTCTTTATCGAGCTTGATCGTCCACCGGCAACTCATATTAAACCTACATTTTATAAAACATGAAATGAGTTAGTAATTCGGCATATAAAATATGTCCGAACAAGATCGTGGGTCGAAATAAGCAAAACCGCATTTTTTAACAGCTTTTGCTGAACTATACACCCGTCACGTACCGCGACGGGATCTAAACACACTGTCGCGTGCCGCGATCATAACTAGCCATCTCCATCGCATGACGCGAGGGCCTAGTTTCGGCAGAATGATTGTTAACAGCTGCTGCACATTTCCAGCCAAACCAAGTTTTACGAAAACGAGCATAACTTGCTCATTTTTTATCCGATTTACGTCACGTTTCTTCCTATGTGATCGTAAATTTATTCTCCATCACATGGAGTTAATATCCGACATCCTGATTAAATAGATTTAAGACTTTTAAGCTTTCAGCTTAAAATATAGTTACTAACTTTGACCCGTTTATGTATTAATCGAACAAACGCGTTGTTTGATCCCGATTTCTTATGAATCGTATATTTACGATATTATCTATCATATTAGGTTCAAATCACGGGTCTCATAAGTGTTTTAAATAAATTTTCGCTCATATGCTTATTTTGACCCGTTAAGGGATTTTAATCATAATTTAGACACAAATCGCTTCCATTCTTTCCTAGCAATTTATTACCACATTTCATATCAAATAATCTTCCTTCACAACTATATTTGTGTCGGATTTAATGTGGTAATTCATAAATTCTGAGTTTTACCCCTCGGATCATTATTTTACGGCAAAGACTCTTATAGAGTCAAATGACCAAAGATTTACATTTTTCGCTTTTTATACTTATTCTAAGTATTTATTTAAGCATACTACTCGTTTCCAAACAACCTTTAAGGGTCGTTCGCTTGATTTAGTTTACAAGGGCGTTTTGGTCCATTTTAGTCTTTCATTTACGATGAAGGGCTTTTGGAAAGCATGTTTGACCCAAATTCCCTCTTTTTAGCTATGACCTTGTATTAAAGGTCATTAGGTTTTCAAAACACCATGACCATCGTTTAAATCATTCGGTTTACTTATTTAAAGTAACCGAATGTCTATTAACTTCATTTAACTCTCAATGAACCTCTAGTTCAAATTGAGTAGTTAACCTATTATACATACCTGGCTCGGATCAATATATTGACCCGTTTTAAACACATTGCTTTAATAATCGCTATTTACTAGCGATGCAAGTTATCTTTCACCTATTCACTCTTGTGAACATAAAACTCGACAATATTCATTAGTCGATATTTTTAAATGGTGATATTTTCACCATTCGACCCGTTTGGTCTAAGTGATCGTTTATCTTTGCGAGATGTTATTTAGTATCATCTCGTCTACATGACTCGCTCCGGTTTACACCGTACGGTCATTTTACTTATAATCCATTTCTTGATTATTTTGACTCCTTTATGTCTTATGGCATAAAGTGTCTTTCAAAACTAACGGTTATCGTCGACGAGTGACCGAATTACCGTTTTACCCTTATCATTTGCATTGGTTTACCTTATAAGGTAATTATTCAAAACTCGTTATCTTTTAGTCATTTCATGACTAAATAATCGTATTAGCTCATTTTAACCATTAAACATAGTTTATTTTCATTGTCTCTTGTTCCGAACCGCACATGTCGTGTCGAAACATCATAACTCAAACAAGACTTTATATTATTAGTAACCTATAAAACCAATAGGTATTTAATACAAAGAGTGTAAGCTGTACTTACCTAGCATCCAGATTATGCTTTTCCGTCATTCTTGATACGTTTGACCCGTTTCCATCCCAAGCTTTCACCTAGCTTGTCAAGCGTCAAACTATCATTGTAAGTGGTAAGATGGTTAGATTAGTCATAATCATTCACGACTACTCCATCCTATGATCTTTATGTCGAAATTATCATTCGATCATATCATTGGTCAGTTTGACTTTGCCTATTGACAAAAGTAATTACACGATGTAGCTTAACTACTCGTTTTATTACTTTGCTACTATACGGTAAGCATCCTTATTATGCTACCGTTTAACACTTATTTACCAAATTTTTGTAACCATAAGTTACCGAATTATTACTTGATGATATTAGACATCATTTAACATGAACCTATCATCAAATTTTATCATATCATACTAAACTTATTTCATAGGAAGTATGATTATATACTCAAACACACAATTTGTTCAAGTATTTTCTGATTACTAGCATGTATGATGATTCTAATCATAATTATATCATCATTTTCATCATATGACTAATACCCACTTATCCTAGTGTGGTAATTCATCAAATCATTCAAATTATAACATCATATGTAAAATTTTCACTTAGGGTTTGGTTCCTAAGCATGTATACATCATTAATTCAATCATAGCTTCAATAATTCATTCATAATTCGCGATTATGACGATTATCCAAATTTCACAACTTCACAAATCATCAAAAATTGACATACCTTATGATCCCCTAGCTTGGGTGATCATTAATTCACGTTCAATTGTGAATTTAGACCTCGTTTGAGCCTTCAATTTGATGATTATGTTGAGAGTTAGGGTTTTGGCTCCTGGGGAACCTCCTGGGTTCGAACAGAACACACACTCTGAGTTTATAATTTAAGTTTATAATTATCCAGATTTAGCCCCTCTTGTTTAGTTAGTTATTAAGTTGGGCACAACCTACTTATTTCTAACAATATTCCCACTTATTAACTAGGTTAAACGTTCCTAGTTAAATTAGTGGGTTGGGGGAATCTATAACTCAGTTTATTTTAAGTCCCGTTAACTCGGGCTTCTATAAACCTTATTTTCTCAAAAGCTTTCTTTCAGCTTTTAATTTAATAATAGGCTTATTTATTTAAAAATCCTAATATTCATCGGATTAATTTTATCACTACGGTACTTTACCCGTTAGTATTAACGTGGTTTGATTACCAAACCCGTTTTCGGGGTGTTACAATAAAGGACGTATTTTGTACTTTACTCTTTTTATTTTTATTATTTTTTATAAGACAGAGTAAATATAGCAATAATAAATTAATATAAACAATACATGAATCAAAAAGTGTACAAACTAAAGAGTGAAAGAAGTTACAATTAGGGAAAAAAATAAATGAAAATGAAGTATATACAAGGCAGATGGTGAATGCGATATATTTTGATTACGACAAAAATACGATCATATAATACAAATGTTACGAATAAGACAACATGCAATATGGGTTACTTGAAGGCGTATATGGCATTGAGGTTTATGGATGACACTTAGGTGGCATCAGTGGCGGATTCATAAATTTTTTTCTGAGGGGGTTCACTTTTTTAAATGATAATATGTCTGAACATAAAAAAATATGGGTCGGTTCGAGGAACTGTCCGTCTCCACCGACACTAGTACATGGCTTTTCGGTTGCCTAAACAAATCAAACCAACTACTCTGAACACAAAAGCTACACAGTTTTTTCGCTCACAAAGTGATTCAAAACTAACCTTTTTAACCAAGAATAGTATACGAGTTTTCGGTTGTGAGGCTAATCAAAACCAACTCTTCATCTCTACAGTCTACACACAAGAGTACACGAGTTTATTAGTTGCTTAGCAAATCAAACTAACTATTCTCTAACTTTTCTACTTGTTTAAAAAACAAAACCAATGTTATTGTTCAAAATTCAAGAACTCTCAGTATTTCAAACTTTAAATTAACTTTTCAATTTTCAAAGAATTTAGATAATTACTGTAGTCAATTTTGGATTTAAAAAAATTCAAGTTGAATTTAACATAAACCAGTTAATGGCGTAAATTGTGGAGGATTTCATGCTTTTCTTTTTCTTGCCTTTTATTATTCTGTTCACCTTTGACCCCTATCTATATAAATGGGGCTTTCTGTATTATTTCAATCAAGAGAAAATTGAGAGTATTATCCTTTACCATAATAACAAAGTTATTATGGTATCAGAGCGGGATTAACTTCTCTCCACAAAACCCACAAAAAAACCCTAAAAAATGGCCGGCGGCAAAGATGGTAATGTCGTCGAAAAATCCGAAAGCCAAAATCAGAATCTGTCCGATCATAATTCTCCCTTCTATATCCATGCTTCAGATTATCCAAGGCAGATGCAGGTTAGTGAAACACTTACAGACGGAAATTATACCGATTGGGCGCAAGAGATGTTGAATTTTTTGTTCGCCAAAAACAAAGTTGGTTTCATTGATGGAACCCTCAAGAAACCCGAACCTGACTCAGATGATTACATGGCCTGGATGAGGGCTGATGCCATGATAAAAGGGATGGTTGCACACAGCCATGGAGAAGGACATTCGCACGAGCATGAAGTATGCAACCACTGCACAAGAGGTCTGGGTAGATTTAAAGGAACGATTTGGCAAAGGAAGCGCGCCAAGAGCATATGAATTGAAACAGTCTCTTAGTGGCATACGACAAGAATGTGCCCCTATTTCTGCTTATTACACAAGGCTTCGCACCTTGTGGGATGAGATAGAATCCGTTTTTCCTTTACCAATCTGTAGCTGTAAAAAATGCACTTGTGATGTTGGAAAGAAACTACGTGAACATAAAGATAAGGAGAGATTGTATGCATTCTTGCTAGGCTTAGATCCTGAGTTTGCCACTATAAGAACTCAGATCTTGGCTATGTAACCTATACCCGGTCACGAAAGTGTTTACCACCTTGTAGCAGACGATGAACAACAAGTCATAACCGGAACCAAGAGGTCCACTGATGCAGCTGCATTCCAGGCTTCCTTTTCAGCCAAGCAAAGCCCAGGTCAGTCCCATATTAAATTTGTGAAGAAGGAGACTAAGAAGGGAATTGGCAGTGAACCCGTGGATCATTGTGATCATTGTGGCAAAGACGGTCACAAGAAGAGTGGCTGTTTCAAAATCATTGGTTATCCGGAATGGTGGTTAGGCAAAGGGAAACAAACATCCAAACCAATGGCTGCTTTTGCTGCTAACATGACTGGTCCCATACTAGGACTAACCGAAGAACAATATCAACAGTTCATTAACTTCTTTGGAAGTAATGAGCAAATGGACAAAGAAGAAGTTAACCAACTGTTGGGATTGAACCCTACCAAAGGAACAGTTGATAAAGCCAAAACTGGATCAGAACAGTGGATTCAGAATAAGCAGATGTTTGTATTCAATCTTTCCCTTTGACAGTGGCTCTAACATCTGATGGATTCCAAGCACAACCCTACCTAACTACTGCTGACCAAAAAACTGATGAAGACTAAAGTGCAGATGCTCAATCAACTGTTTTGTCTCAAGTACTGCTGAAGACCTAAAGCACTGCTGGAGCCTAAGTAGTGGAATGAAGGATCAGTTGTTTCATTTATGCTTTGTATATTTGTAATAGGTCAGTAGTTTGAGTTTTTTAGGAGGTTAGATGTCACTTTCATGGTGACGTCAGCAAAGATGCCAGAGTGGTTTGGTTCGGTACTATAAATAGAACAGTACCCTGTACTGTTCTATTAGCTCTCTTCTTCTACAAGTCATTCTATATGAACAAACCATTTGTGAGCTCAGGCTGAAGGGGAGATTGTATGCATGCATGCATTGTAATTTGAAGTTTGTAATAAATACAATCATTCGATTCCATGTAAACATGTTTGCTTAAAACAATTCTCTCATTTGATTGTTGTTCAAAGTTTATTCACATCATTCTGCTGCAATTGTTTATCATTCATTTTCACTTTTGTTAAACAAAAACATTCATAAGAAACTCAGATCCTAACAATTGGTATCAGAGCTAGGACAGTCAAACTTGATCTAACAATCATTTTGACTTAAAAGTTCAGCTCAAAATCGTTGATACTTTTAATTGTTCATTTTGTTGAAAAACAGAGTAAGGTTTAATCACGAGCAAAGTTGATTAATTAGTGCCCATAAAACAACCAGAATGACGTCACAATCACAAGATATGAACAATAACATTGGTTCTCTCTTCAAACCACCTATGTTGAAGAGAAATGAGTACAACATCTGGGAGCGAAGGATGGGTCACATCTTAGCTCAACATAATACTGGATGTTGGAAGTCGGTTATCTTTGGACCACATGTTCCAATGGTGCCGAGTGCTGAGGATCCAAAGAAGTTTAAACCTAAGAAAGTTGAAAACTATACTGAACAGGATTTTCAGAAAATTGAACTGGATGCCAAGGCATTTAGCATCGTTGCATCTGCACTTCCCAATGAGATCTATGTTGGGCTATTACATTGTAACAGTGCCAAGGAATTGTGGGATGCACTTAAGGAACAATTTGGGGGACTGAAGAAGTAATTGAAAACAAGAGGGAAATTTTGAACCAACAGTATGAAATCTTTTGTCACATTAAGGGTGAAACATTAACACAACAGTTTGAGCGATTTAGTTGTCTCATAAGTAAAATTAGGCTTGTTAAAACTGAATTTCCTAAATCAACTATAAACAACAGGTTTTTAAGGTCACTTCCTGAAAAATGGGACACAATTGCTTTTGTAACCAGAAATTCTGTTGAGTTCAAAGATCTGAAGCTGATCCAACTTCATGGTAGACTCCTGACCTATGAAAGGGAGTTAAACCAGAAAAAAGAAGTTACAAGAGTCTTAAAAAGTTGCAGATGACTACTCATTTGGCAGCACAGCTCTTTTGGGTCAAGAAGAATCTGGTAGTAGTAAGGATCAGAGTTATGATCATTATATTGACATAACTTCTAGTGGAGCTTTCAACAACTTTGATTCTTACTCAAACAACTATGCTTTCACAGCTAGTAGTGAAAACCAGAATTCTGACAATCTGTGCTTTGAACTCAATGATTTGCAACATTTTAATCCAACTGACTTAGAGGAAATGAACATTTTGCACCAACTTGCACTGCTGAGTGTTAGAACCAGCAAGTTTTACAAAAGGACAGGGAGAAAATTTCCAGGGTTACATGGGAACCTAAAAGTGGGGCTGGATAAATCAAAGATTAAATGCTATAAGTGTAATAGGTTAGGTCATTTTGCTAGAGAGTGAAGGAGTCAGAACAATGGACCAATTATTACACATCCTAGCTCAAACCCTAGACCACAAAATAACCAAAACATTGTGCACTATGCCCAATATGCCCCTGCTTCTCATGTAAACACTGCTCATTATGCACACCCTATAACCCCTGTGCCTGTGCATTATGTTCAAACCACTGTTCCTCAGATACAGTATGTCCAGGCCCCTGCTCCTCAGGTTCAGGTACAACAAGCTACACCTCAACAAACTGCACCAGCAGTGGTTCAACCAGATCAGCAAAGCTTTTTCACCCAAGGCTTTGTTGACTGGAGCAGCTTACCTGATGAGCTAGGTGATGAAAATTTTGCACTCTATGCTACTAATGATGATTTTTGTTTTATGGCATTAGAGTCAATACAAGAAGGGCTGGAAGCTGAAGAAGGACAGTCAAGTGATGAAACAGTGGACAAAATTGCTGAAGCAGTGGTTATAGCTGTTGCTGGTGAAATACTGTTAGGAGAAAGTTCAAAACCCCTGTTGGAACCACTGTCTGACCCCTGGTCTGAAGAAGAAGAAAAGAAGAAAGAAGGTGAAAAAGAAGAGAAAGCTCAAGAAGAAAGTCATCATATCTGTGACTGTGCCATGATGGCTGCAACTAAGGTATCACCCCAGGTTCTCAAAAACCTTTGTTCAGACAAATGCATCATAGCATTTGCAAACATTAAGGAGGTGAATGAAAACCTTAGAGATAGGTTATTAACTACTGAAGTTCAATTTGAAAAGTCCTTAAAAGAATTGAAAAACAAATTGAATGAAAAAGAAAATGAAATTTGCAGCATCAAACAAGAGCATAGCATAACCAAGGACTAACTCCAGACCATGATAGAAAAATATTAAGCCTGCAAAAAGGAGTTGGAATCCACCCAAATCACTTGTGAAAAATGGGTGGAATCCTGCAAAGGTTACGAAGTTATGCTTGAGAAACAGATCAAAAGCAATTTAAAATTTGGTGTAGGTTTTAGAAAACATGATGAAATTGAAAACACTGCTGCAAATGAATCTGTTCAAACCCCTGTTGAAATCATACCCACAAACAAGGATGGCCAAGAGGTTAAAATAATTGATAAACTTGGTAACAAGATCACTTTGGAAAGATCTGTGGGATCCTCAACTTTTGAGGAGATTGAGAAATACCAATTTAAACCCACATGGTCTGATGAGTGTGACATCCTTGAAAACTTTAAACCCATGGACTTCACAACTATAGATGGTGTCAAAGCTCCTAAGGCCAAGGTCATTCCTCTTAAGGACATCCCAACAGTAGTTCAAAACTCTGTTGCAAAGGAGTCTGAAAAGAGGAAGAAAAGAGAAAAGATTAAAAACTTGTTTTGTGACTTTTGTTAAAAGAAAAATCACTTGACCAAAGATTGTTTTCACTTAAAATCTTATGATCTTAACAAAACAAGTACTATTTTGCCTTCACAGAGCTGCACCATCTGTGGTAAAACAAATCATTCTACTCAGCAGTGTGTGTACCTGAAATCCTTTGAGGCCAAAAAGGAAGAGTACATGTCAAAAACACCAATGAGTTCATCAAAACCACAAGTCAAACAACCACCACTATTTGTGCCAGTTCAAATAGCTGTTACAAAACAGCTGAACCAAACCTCTATTAAAAGAGAAGTTCAGGTGATTGATGCACCCCCTGCAAACCAATACCGAAGAGGTAAAGGTCAACCACCATACCCTAGGGTCCCACATGTTTATGAGGCTTACAAAAAGCCTTCTAAACCAAGAGTGAACAGGCATCCCTTTGGGTACCAGTAGATGATAGGGCAAGAACCCCAACAGTGGTTAGAGAAAACTAGTTCTAAAACTGTCCAAACCCCTGAGCTAACCACTGTCCATCCACCTGAACTTAACATACACACTGTTGAGACCCCATCCAAAGCCTTATTGGCTTTGGAGACCCTCATGAACTAACCTTTTACTTGATGCGCAGGAAGCTTCTGCATGCTTAGATAGTCTTTGGTATGTAGATAGTGGAGGCTCCAGGCACATGACAGGATGTAGAGCCCTACTCAAAGAATTCAAAACTCATGGAGGGGGGATATATCCTTTGGTAATAATAGTATAGGGAAGGTGATGGGGTCTGATACAGTTCAGTCTGGAAATGTTAATTTGAAAATGTCAATCTAGTAGACAATCTAAAATTCAATCTCCTTAGTGTCTCACAAATGAGTGATAAGGGCTATGGCTCATTCTTCACTAAGGATTGTTGTAGGATTGTTAGACCAGAAATGGTTAAAAAGATTGAAGAAATAAAAAAAATTGGAAAAACCCAACTTGTTGCTCAAAGGAGTGGCAATGTTTATGTAGTTGATTTGTCAAAAGAGAGTCCCAGGACTGATGCTTGTCTGTTCTCAGCTGCCTCTAACAAAGAGACAGAACTTTGGCACAGGATTTTGGGGCACACAAATCTCAAGACAATCACTGCTTTGTTAAAACAGGGGTTAGTAAGAGGTCTTCCTCAAAAACTGTTCACCTGTCCTGAGCATTGTGTTTCCCGCTTAAAAGGAAAACAACATAAAAGCTCATTTAAGTCCATTGAAGAGTCCAAAACAACCAAGTGCCTGCAAATGCTGCACATGGATCTGTTTGGCCCAGTAAAAGTCACGAGTCTTAAAAAGAAAAGATATTTTTTGGTGATTGTAGATGACTTTTCTATGTTTACATCGACTTATTTCTTACATTCCAAAGATGAGACTGCAGGCATTCTGCAAGACTTTGTCAAACAGGTTGAAAAGTAGTTTGATTTGCCAGTAAAAATCTTCAGGAGTGACAATGGCACAGAGTTCAGAAATAGGGAGTTAGATGAGTTTTGTGTGTCAAAAGGAATTGTAAGGTAGTACAGCATTCCAAGGACGCCAGAGCAAAATGGGGTTGTTGAGAGAAAGAACAGGACATTGATTGAGGCTGCCAGAACCATAATTGCTGATTCAGGTTTGCCATTAACTTTCTAGACAGAGGCAGTAAACACTGCTTGCTATGTCCAGAACAAAGTTTTAATCAACCCTAGGGATCAAAAGACTGCCTATGAACTTCTGTATAAAATCAAACCACTGATCTCATACTTTAAAGTATTTGGCTGACCATGCTTTATTTTGAACTTAAAAGACTCGATTTCAAAATTTGCAGCCAAAGTAGACAGTGGATATCATTTGGGATACTCAACCACTGCTAAGGCCGACAAAGTGTTTAACACAAGGACCAAAACAGTGGAAGAGACTTTGAATGTAAAGTTCAATGAACTTTCTTCAATGAAAATCCCTGCTAATCCTGCAGAATTGTTTGATCTTGATAAATTTACTTTTGAAAATGTTTCTGTCAAGACTAACAGTGCAGGTCCATCAGAAAATTTTCCATCAGACAATGGGTATGAAGTGATCCTTCCATAAGAAACATTCAAATCCATTGCCAGAGCAGCAGATGTTCAAAACAACTGTCAAAGCTCAACCACTGCTACCTCAACAGTTGTTGACCAAAGTAGCCAATTAACCCCTGCTTCCACATCATCAAACACTATTGATAAAAATCCTCAAACAGGGGATAAAAGTCAGCATGTTTTCACACCAATTCCACCTATTCCTCCACCTCCATTACAAGCCACTGATGGATC
The DNA here is from genome assembly GCA_030545235.1 of Helianthus tuberosus. NCBI lineage: Eukaryota > Viridiplantae > Streptophyta > Magnoliopsida > Asterales > Asteraceae > Helianthus > Helianthus tuberosus. Next base: position 71,836,946 of record CM060366.1, read on the forward strand.
ATCAAAGTCACCATCAGTGGTTAGCTAAGATGATTCACATCTGTAGCTGTAACACCTCGTAAAATCACGACCAATATAATAAAGACACGTGTCATGGATTCTAAACATGTTATAAACCCGGATCATGATTAAAAAGGATATATGAAGAAATTAAAAGTGTCAACATGTTAATTATTACCTCTGAGTGACCTTTTAACATTTTTCAACTTTAGTAAAATATAATTACATTCCCATAAAAATCTGATTAAGATTTCATGGGTATCCGGTTAAATCATGTAATGAATAATTCCATATTCAAACCCAAGAATTTGGAATCCCATGTGCAAAATCGACCAATTTCATTCAATAACCTCTTTTTACAAGACTCCAAGGCAACCAATGCATGGCAATGCATTCTTATCAATGCAGACCTGATCATATGGGCCTTTACTGCTGATAATGACCAGATATTCAAGGTATTATAGGTTGCATGGTCAAATGCCAAAAGTTCTCAAAATTTTTGTATTCTGACCAAGTCTTAAGGACCGCAAAGAGACCACCTTACGGACCGTAACGTGCTGATCTGGGCGATAAAAATTAAAAAGCGGATACGGACCGTAAGGCCCTAAACTTACGGTCCATAAGACCTGTAACTGGGCAGAAAAATGGACCACTGCCTGTCCAGCCAATTCCACCGCCTTAGGAAGCTTGTTTTCGAATTCAGGGACTGAGCCAACAGTATTACACGCATAGGGGACACCTGGGATGATCAGAAAACATCTGTAGACCTTGTTGAATTGATCTTGTGAGTTCTAATGTCCTATATAAGAACTTGTTTGTTGCTAGTTCAATTGCACCTTTCAAAAATTATTCATAACACACTCTCTGGAGCTCTCTGGACTTCAAGCAAGATTCCACAAATTCCTAATTCGTGTTAAGGGCCTTTGTAAGCAATCTTAACCTCTCTAAGTCAAGTTTCATTAGTCTAATGACCAAAAGTCGAAGCCGTCGTAATTAAGCTTCGACTTAGTGATTAATCACTAATGGTCCAGTCATTTTTCGAATTGAAAGTGGCTATGAGTTGGTAATTATATGGGTAATAAACCCTTAAAATGGCACCCTCTGATTTCCACTCTAACTAGGTCAATTGTCGGGTCAAACTTAATATTAAAAAGTCAACAGAAAGCTATTTTGCAAATAACATCATAATTAACAATGTAGAAGCCATGAAACCTGTTTTAACACTTATATAACTTGGTAATTAAAGTAATAACATGTATAAGCATGTTCAACCCGACAATTTTGAGTTTAGGCTCGGTTCGGAACCGAAAGTCGCAAAAGTAGACTTTTGCTTTGACTTTCAGTTCTGACCCGATTTAGCTTAGTTTAGATATGCCTTAGAGTTCCATTAGGACCAGGTTATAGGTTAGTATAACCCTCTGAGGTTATGCAACTTGGTTCCTAATTAATCCGATTCATTTGCATGTTTCTATTAATTGCTTAAATGTTGACCATTATGCCCTTTTGACCTTAAAACAAGATTTTTAAAAATGTGAGAGGACAAAAACCTTTGTTACTGATTTATAAACATATCCTAAAGATTTGACATCAGTTTGAGGTCTAAATTAGGAGTTATGCTTAATATCGTAATTTGAAAGCTTTTTATTAATTAAACGACATTATTAGCATGAAGCCTATCTAAACCCAAATTTTGACACCAAACTTTTTACCCACTGATGTAATATAATATTTTGGGATTTTTGAAGATTTTTATTTATTTTTAAACTGAACATAACAAAGGGTTTTTGTTTTGATTCGGTAATTGTCGGTTATACCCTTTTTGCTAATAAAATGAGTTTTACATAACATAATGATACCAAATCTTTTGCTACTGATTTCATATGATAAATAAAATATTTTAAGCCTTCTGGGCTGATAAAAATCTTAGCTTTCCTTATATAACCCGAAAATCACCTAAAACCGACTTTTTACGCGTTTTAAACGCATAGTTTGGGTTAAAACTATTTTTTGGCATATAAGACTTAATACCTACTGATGTTTTAAGTAACTTTTTGTACTTTAACAGTAAGCAAAAGTCTTGAAATCAGATTTCTAAATTTGACCTTTAAAGCTTATGTGAAATTACCAAAGGCCCCTACGGTGCATAGTTTGGTTATAAATGATAAATTTCACATATATGCAATACCCTACTGATATAACTTATTAAATTAAATATTTTTACTGATCATTTTAGACCAGAACCTCAGATTAATATTTAAACTCTTTTATAATCCTTAAAATGACCAAAATACCCCTACGGGGCTTAAATTGATTTTAAATCCGTTTTGGGCATAATGGAAGGTATCCTACTGATATCACAACATATTTAAGGCATATTAACTTGAAAAACCTGTAGATGACTCTTTTGGTTACCCGTTATGCACTATTCGTGTTCAGTACGATTTATGTGACTAGTTTCCATAAATTGACCGAAACGGGTCAAACCTTATAATTTTTACCTCAAAATCCAGAATGTGTTTAGTTTACCCATATTATACAAGTCTTCATACTTGTCGGGTCTAAACCACATTCTAATCCGCTCTTCGCTTAATCTTGCGTTTTGAACCGTATACCTTTCTTTAAAACTAACCGGTCTAAGTTTAAACTTAAGTAAGACCCGTTAGGAATCTAATAGGTTATTAAAAATTCGTTCCAAATTTAGGAGCCCAGTAAAAGATAGTTGCACTTGCTGATTGTATACGGCTGGGATAAATTTGTATAATTTTCTCAGGTAAATACTTTTAACTTATTTTCCCTTATACGGGCTTGGGGTACGGTATATAAAATACCGCTTAGTCGGGTATTGAATTTCTAATCATATGAAGGTTAAATCATTGAGATAACCCGTTTAATCTGTTTTGTTTATTTTAAGCCTTTGGGGGGTTAATGACCATGTCCTAGATATACTCGGCTCATTCATTGAAATGGCCACGATTTAAGCACGGGGTGTAGGCATACACCTGCCGGTGCGTATGTAAAATAATGTACTCACCTGTTCAAGAATAACTCGTCGTGGGATATATTATGTGGTGTGTCTATTAATCTTTAACCCGGTTTTCAGTCCGGGCTACTGAACGTATAATGATATCAACTATGATTATTGAATATGATGATATCAACTACGTCACGATATTCCCCACCGGTAATACGTGGAAATATCGGGGTGTGACAGGTTGGTATCAGAGCCAACATTGAGTGAATTAAACACTGGCCTTTTGTGTTTAATCTCAATGACACAGTTTGCACATTCCTCGACTTCCGAGTCTAGACAAAGAACTTAGGACTAATCCTAATTCTTTTTATTTTGCCGTTTATTTTTTTTCCTTTGTTGTTTCTTTTGTTTGTTTTGACAGGTTCAACAAAATGCCACCAAGGTTCCGAAGAGGAGGACGAGGAAAGTTGCCATTCAACGCCCCAACGATCACGAGGCCGGACCTTCCCACCGGCGAACTCCGTCTGTTACAATGAGCACCAGTCCTCAAGAAGACTAGAGGACCTACTTAGAGCCTGCGAGGCGTTCTGTCTCGCTTAGCTCCTCACCTTCCTACAATGATTCCTTAGGACTCCATCAAGGCAATGAGTCCGACCATTCACGACATTCCTACCTACCACTACAATGGTCGGGGTCACACCGCGCGTTTCAAGACCCGACCCCATATTTCCAGAGCCGGTTTAACCCGGCAAATCAGATTGAAGGACCAATGGGTCATAACCCATTGGGCCCCGAAGACCACTTCCCTGAAGCTCAGGACATGGAGATGGATGATGACCCGGATCCCGCCGAACCACCATCTGGGACACCGACTCACCCCATCAAGATTTCAGATGGGTCATCTTTTCATGGATCACCTTATCGTGGTCCAGACAGCTATGAGGCAAGGTTTGCCCAATACGACTGGGTGTTTACTCCCTCTTACAACCCATCACAGCAGCAGCAGCAGGATCCCTCTGAGGATTCACGTTTTGTAGCGGTCACTCCATCGCCACCACCGCCGCCTGAACAGCAACCGCCTCCGGAGCCACCGAGGCGTAGGAGATCAGGAGCACGGATGTCCGTGCGAGGAGGGGATTTCCACTTCATCACCCCTTAGCATTCAAGTGGCAGTCACTACCCGCCACTTTATGAAGACCCACAAATGGGTGGGCCTTCAAACCCCGTTTCCGAGGTGGACTCTGCGCCAGTCGCACCGCCACCAGTGGGTTATGATAACCCAATTCCTTCATACGCCGGTGCAGCGTCATATAACCCTTTTGAGCAGCCTGCCTACCCGGGGTACAACTACTACAATGCCCCCGATGTTAACCCATACCTCGTAGCAGCCAACTACAATGCTCTTCACCCTGAAGGGCCCTATGCAGCTTCGTACCAGTCTGGGTACCAAGCTTTTGGGTATCCATACCCGCCACCTCCTCAACCTCCGCATCAGCAGCCGCCGTAGCCGCCATTGATACCGCCACCGCAGCAACAGGAGATTCTTCAAAGGTTGAGCCAGGTGGAGCGGGAGGTTCAAGAAGAGCGTAGGAGCCACCGAGGATTTCTCAAGGGTCTGGCGAATCTAATCAAGGGAAAGAAGAAAAGGGATTTTTGAAGATTCCTTATTTATTTATTTGTATTGTAATTTCCTTGTTTCAATCAAGTCCCTGTGTGGACATCTATTTATGTATTCAGTCCCTGCGAGGACTTGTATTTTCAGTTTAGCCCCTGCGTGGGCAAGTTATTTCTATTAAAGTCCCGTCTAGGGCATTTATGTACTCTTTTTATTTAATTATGGAATGTGTTGAGTTTAAAATTTTAATTATCATTATATGCATAAATATAATATATAAAATAAAATAAAACAAAATATCATTCCTTTTGAAAATTAATCTGCCATTATATAAAAGAAAATCTTGAAGGCAAAACCTAGCCATGTGTCATTTTAAAACAGGGCCATGATGGTAGTTCCTTGTAAGATTCAAAATCCTTGTTAACATCTGAAAACATGTTAACACTCCTGGCAAATGTGATTCGATAAAATCACATAAGTCATCCTTATATTGGATCCTTCCCATTTCCTTTCTTATTATTTTAAACATCCATTAGTGATGTAATGCCTACGGGCCATAATCATTGTCATATAAGACAAAAGACAGTTGTAGTCTATGACTCCCTATTAAGAAAGGTAATGAACTACGATTCAATGCCTTAATGCCTCGATCATATAAGATCATGGCTTATAGTTTAAATTGTCCCTGTGACTTGGCTTTTGTGCCATTATAATATTAATAAATTATAACTGAGGAAAATTATAATGAATGTGCTTAATAAATTAACCAATATGGTTTATTAATACCATGGTTAATAAATTTATCAAGCTGACAATTGTGTTATAGACTTCTGAATGAATCATTATCATTATTTTATGTAGCAAACAAGCTACATGGAAAAATCTGAAGAAATCCACAGTCACCCTATAGAGAATCATGATACTACCAGAATCAACGTAACTGGTGCGGAACTTCAAGCATTGATTGACAATGCTGTTTCTAAAGCCACGAACAGGCAGTTTAGAGAATCTAGTGGTACACGCTCTAAGACTCACTCTGTGGCTCATAGTAAGCCACCTTCTAAATCTCATGATGTCACACCCCGACTTTCCACGGGTCACCCGTGGGCCCGGTGGGGAGTATCGTGACGTAGTTGATATCATCATAGTCAAACAACACAATATATAAATGCACAGCGGAAGCAAAATATAAATATATTACAATCCGAATATAACGTAATATCAAAGTATTACAACGGGAAGTAAAGGATCCACAGGCGGATCTTAAAATATAAACATTTGTTCAACAGACTTTAGACGCCTAGAACTTGCAAGATTCCTTATTAGCACCCTGAGCTTCCAGCCAATTACGTTCAGTACCTGCCACTTAACCCTTTTGGAAAATACGTCAGTTTTCACGGGTAAATACACTCAACTGACTCATTTGAAAAGAGTTTAAGAAATTGATTTAGATGCACCAGGCACAAAATATTTTGACACTTTGATTAAAATGCACAAAGGAAAAATTAATCTTTTATAACTTGGGACAATTATATTTATAATCTTGTATACAGATTTACATGTTCGTTGTACGTTCAGGGCCCGATGTAGAAACCGAGTCAGATTAACAGACACGCCACAAGTATAGGCCCACAAGAGAGTGAGATACCGTTATTACTTAAGCAACTGTCAGGTGTATGCCTACACCCCGTGCTTAAGACGTGGCCATTTTATAATACAATGATGTTAAGGATATCCGGGACATGGTCATTAACCCCTAAAGGCTTTTATTTCAAACAATACAGATTAAACCGGGTTACCTCAATAATTTAACCACAATAAGATTAATATTCAATACCCGACCAAGCGGTATCATTATACCGTATTCCAAGCCCGTATAGGGAAAATAAGTTAAGAGTATTTACCTGAGCTAGCTCCTGTCTTAAATAGCAAGAATTTAATAACTCAGCCGTATTCACTTAAGTAAGCGTAGGTACCATTTACCGGAAGGCTCTAGTCTGGAATGATGGTATAAATAACCAATTTAGAATGCTAACGGGTCTTTAATTAAGCCTAAGCTTAGACCGGTTAGTCTTACCGAAAGATATGGGTTCAAACGCATGATTAAGCGAAGACTGGATAGAATGTGATTTAGACCCGACAAGTTCGAAGACTTGCTTAATATGGGTATTTCATACACATTCTGGATTTTGAGATAAAACCGATAAGGTTTGACCCGTTTAGGCTAATTTATGTAAACTAGTTACATAAACCGAACCGAACGCGTAATAAGCGTAACGGGTATACATATGAGCCATTTACAGGTTTCCTAAGTTAATATGCTTCATATATGTTGTGACATTAGTAAGATGTCTTTTATTATGCCCGAAACGAATTTAAACACAAACTATGCCCCGTAGGGGTAGTTTGGTCATTTAAAAGGTTATAAAAGAGTTTAAGTGTTTACCTGAGTTACAGGTCTGATGTAATCAGCAAAGATAATCAATTTGCTAAGTTATATCAGTAGGGTATTGTATATATGTGAAATTTATCAATTATAACCAAACTATGCACCGTAGGGCATTTCGGTAATTTCACATAAGCCGTAAAGCTCAAAACTGAAGTCTGAGTTAAACAACTTTTTCTTACTGTTAAAATATTATAATTTTCCCAAAATATCAGTAGGTATCAACCTTTGTATGTTTAAAATAGTTCTAGTACATACTATGCGTTAAAACGCTTAATTAGGCGATTAGAAGCCGTTTCCGGGTTCTATATAGAAATCTGATATTTTTATTATTCCAGAAGGCTTAAAATAATTTATTTATCATTTAAGATCAGTAGCAAAAGGTTTGGAGTCGATTAGATATGTAAAACTCATTCTATGGCCCGTAAGAGCAAAACCGACAATTACCGGATTAAGCCTATGACTCTAAGTTATGCTCAGCCTAAAATTAATTAAAAATCTTCAAAAATCCCAAAATAATATATTACATCAGTGGGTAAAGATTTTGATATCAAAAAGTATGTTTAAATAGGCTATACGCTAATTATGTCGTTTAATTAATATAAAGCTTTCATTTTACGCTAACGAGCATAACTCTTAATCTACACCTCAAACTGATGTCAAACTTTGCATACAAGTTTATATATCAGTAACTAAGGTTTCTACACTTTTACATTTTCACAAATCACGTTTTAAGGTTAAAAGGGCATAATGGTCAACATATGAGCAATTAACGGAATCATGCGTATTAATTGGTTAACTAATGAACCATGGTGTATAATCACAGAGGGTTATACTAGCATGTAACCTGGTCCAAATGGAGCTCTTAGGTATTTCTAAATCATACCAAAACGGGTCAGAACTGAAGTCAAAGCAAAAGTCAAAGCTTTGCGACTTTCGGTTCCGAACCGGGTCTAAACAGTAAATTGTCGGGTTGAACATGTTTAGACATGTTCTTACTCTAATTACCAAGTTATATTAATGATCAAACAGGTTGTATGTGTTCTACATTGCTAATCATGCATAAATTAGAATTTAAGTATCCTGTTGACTTTTTATTAGTAAGTTTGACCCGACATTTGACCTAGTTAGAGTGGGAATAAGGGGGAACCCTTTTGAGGGTTTATTACCCACATAATTACCTACTTATAACTACTTTTGATTCGACTAATCACTGGACCATTAGTGATTAATTTTAAAGTCAACCGTTAATTACGACGGTTTGACTTCTAAGCTTAAACTAAGTAAAAACTCAACTAAGGAAGGATTAGCAAACTTACTGAAGTCCTATGCTTGATTAGGAAGGTCTTGTGTCTGCTCTTAAGCTCCCAAAAGCTCCAGAATTGCACAAGAATTGAATGATCAAATGGTAGCAACTTCATGGCCTTTTATAGTGAAATTTTCACCATAGATTGTTGACAAATAAGTCTACCACTGACCACAACTCATTAACAAGTGTCCCTAGTGTTCTAGGGGTTGTTTAGAGGTCAACCAATATGAGGAAAATCGTTTAAAGATCGATTATGCACAAAAACAGGCAGCTGTCAAAAGTTTCTGCAACTGGGTGTCTGACGCGGCCCGCGTAAGACCTTAAGGTCTTTTACGCGGCCCGCTTGAACCCTGTATACAGATTTTACATTTTCTATTTTCCGCATCTTTGTCCCTTGGCTCTCCGAAAGGGCAACTAAGCCTAATTCTTGCAATTTGACCCCTTTATATTTATTTACAAGGGCCTCAAGACTTATACCCACTTTGCCAAGTCCCTGGACACTTCCAGTTAACCCGAAAAGTCATAACGTTCGATGTTAACGCTTTAACCCCTCGCACACGAATTTTCTCATAATTTTCTCATACGATAACGAAACTTTATGAAATTTATATCGCGCATTCTAGTGAGCATAATTAATAGTTACAAAGCTTCGGGTTTGCTAAAAGGTCATTCAGAGGTATACTTTAAACATGTTGACACATTTAACCCCTGTAGTTTGAAATCTCTCACTTTTAGCCTCGTATGATCTATGATTTATTCGTCTGATGCTATCAACATCATGTAGGGTTATTGTAAAGTATATTTATTCAATGTTGACATTTTGAACTCGTATATTCACATACTTTCCGTGTTTGTCAACTTTAGTCCCTCAAGAACATTCTTTCACACGTTCAAGCTTATGACACGTGTCAATACATTATAGGGCGTGAATTTTCGAGGTGTTACATCCTCACCCCCTTAAAAGAAATCTCGACCTCGAGATTTGTTAAAGTAAAGGAAGTAATTTCTGCCTTACATTGGGCTTAATCTTCCCCAGTACCTTTGAGCCTCTATGGCATTCCAATTGACCTTTATGATAGGTGCATGTATCCTTTGGAGCTTCTAATCCTGTCGATCCTTAATCGACACAGGTTGCTCATCATATCATGAATATGTATGTCATTATGTGATAGTGTTTCTTGACTTATTGGCAAAACACGTCCTTAAATCATTAGGGTAGGGTGGGGTGCATTGCGCGTTCCACTGAGCTCCTTAATTAGGTCTTAGCTCGTAAGCTATTTAATCTTGATACATTCTAATCCTTCGAATGGTTCTATATACTCAGAGCCTGACTAGCCTGATAATTTAACAATTTGGCACACCCTTCCTGGGTGATATCTTTTGTTGAGCCTTATTTCTTAACAAGAATTTAGGAAGGTTACTACTTTCCGTTAATCCTTGATTTTCTGCCGAATAATGGCAACTTATAGATAATTAGGGGTTTGTATGATCTTATTCGTTGTTTCCAATACAACTTTTAGATCCTGATAAGTGGACTTACCAATCTATTGTCCTAACAATAGATGTTTAACATTCCATCTTTACAAGGTCTCTAAAGGAGCAGCCTTGTTGCTTATACATCACTATTATAGAAAAGCTTATCTTAAGGTGAGATGGTTATTCCAACCATTGCTTAACTAATCTTACGAAATAGCTAATCCTTATAGTTAGTCGAACGAATCGACGATCCTGGGCAGGTAATAGCGATTCTTAATTGTTGCTTAAGTAGGGTTGGGGTAACAATGCATAAGCAAAATGAACCGTCTTTTATATTTAACTATACCGAATTCTCCGGATATTGAGTCAGGCTATATGAACCCTCTATTCTAAACGTAGTTAATCAGGGTTTCGATTCTTCCAATGATGATACTAGTCGTCTTGGAGATTTCATAGTAATACAGCCTTAATGGGAGGTAAATCTTAATTCTACCTGCCTTCCAGGGGTAAACAGGGTAATCTTAGGAGGAAAATAATCAAGATACAAGGAGGTTACAAAGATTTCCATATCTCAGGCTCCAGTTCACCCTTCATTGCTTGTGTCAAATAAGTGACACACTTATGTTACTAGTCCACGAATTCCTTAATTGGGAACATTTACTTGGACAATTCCATGCGGGATATCTCCTTTGAATACCATTAGTTGACTTTAGTATCATATGACCATCGGAATATCTTTGTGGTCCCATGCATTAAACCGCCATACTGATCAGGCATGGAAGCAAGCTATGGAACATATTAAGATATACCAATCCTCCTATGGCGCTTTTTATCATACTGTTTGGTACTCGCAATCAATAAGGATTAAAGAGATGTCAATTACATGCGAATGTCCTTTATCTATAGAGAGGGTACATTAAAATTTTATGACTTAAAGATTTCTGACAGGAACAGAAAATGGTTCCTATTACTAAATGAATCAATTTCTTGATTGCGCTCCGACCACTTCTATTCCTCATCCTCATGGCCTTATATACTAACCATGGTTTCGTTTAAACCATACAGGCCAATATAGCATTAACATTCTTCATGAACGTTATTTAACATATATAAATTATACTTAGCCTAGGTCATAAAAGACCATTAATGGCATTTAAAGTTTGGTCCTAATCCATCATCTTTCTGACAGGGAATCAAAATGTCACATCTGTCTTTATTATAGTGATGAATTTGGATAGCTTGAAAGCTTGCCATAAGGATATCAGAAAGAGTGATTCCTAATAGATATAAAATATCAGTCTAAGATTTGTTGGAGCATTTTCTATAGTGTCATCGGCCAATTTCTATCTTACGTTAAATGACCGGAGTCCTAATCAGGCTGAGACAACAGTTCTCAATATTTATCGTTTCTTATAGAATCATATTTGTCAGTATCAAATAAATTTCTGTATAAACTGCTTGATAAGGAAGGTACCTGCTATATAGTCATCATCTTTCACCATTTCCTGGGCGTTCATCTGGAAAACTTATGCGTTTGTTCTCTTGGCTTCTTCGGGCTTCTTCTGATTCCTAGGGCAGTTGGTCTTGATATGCCCCTTCTCGTTGCAACCGTAACAGGTTGCATCTTTTAGCTTCTTGCAATCCAGGGTTTTATGTTCCCGAGACTTGCAAATTCCACACGGTAGATGCTGAGATTCAAATCTGCATTTCCCGAGGTGGTATTTCCTACAGGTTTCGCACCTGGTCTTCTCAACCGACTGCTGGCTGTCTCTTTTAAACTCGAAACTCTTCTTATCGGAGCGATGAGAATTCTCATCCTCCCTTTTACGCTTTCCATCTTCAGAGGCTTTGGCAGCCTTGTTTCTAACCACATCGAGTGTGAGAGATAGCGACAGATCTGCCGCTGACCTGAATGTAGTAGGTCTTGAAGCTTTAACACTGGCTTTGATTTCTAGGGCAAAACCCCCAATGAAGCGAGCAATTCTCTTGGGTTCTGGTGTTACTAGGTAAGGAACTAGTCTGGACAGGGTATTGAAACTGGTGAGGTAAGCTTGACAATTTAAGTTTGTCATAACCAATGATAAGAAATCTGACTCAATCCTCTCAACCTCGTGTTGAGGGCACTAGTTCTCCATAATGAGAGCAACGAACTGTTCCCATGACATGTTGTAAAGTGGGATCTTCCCAGCAGCTTGAATGAGAGCCTTCCACCATGCTAGTGCCTCTCCCTTGAACGATTGGGATACATATTTCACTACATCCCTCTCAGCACAACCGCTGATATCGACAACTGTGTCCATTTCATCCAACCAGATCATACAATCTATTGCTCCTTTCTCCCTAGTGAAATCTCGGGGTTTACAGGAAACAAAGTACTTATAGGTACAAGACTTGGTACGTGGTTCATTATCGAACACTATCTTCTTGGATGGAACACTGTGTTCATTTGATGAATGTCGATCATCATCCTTCTTTGGCTCCTCTTTCTTAGAGGGCGGCTTGTTATGAGGCTCTGAATGAGTTTTAGGGACATACTTAGAGTGGGGTACAGATGAGGCTCGACTATGCGTCCCACTATACTCCTTAAATTGTTCCTCTACAGCTTTAGATACAGCTGTGTCAATCAGTGTACGAAGCTCTCCTTTGGTTATATTAATCCTATCATTATCATCGTGGTTTTCCAAAGGATGACTGTTTATCTCGTCAGAGTCAGCCATGTAGTCTTAGTTGCTACAAAAAGAAAAATAAGGGCAAGGTTTATTTAGAAGCCCTTACAGTACTATCGTTCTTAAACGATTTATTAACCATGCTTTTAATACACATTTTAGTTAATTTGTTAAATATAAAAATTGTTCAGGATCTTTATCATAATCCTAAATTATAAGTTAATAATAGCACAAAAGGCCTAGTCACGTAGACAAGTTTAATTTATAAGCCATGATTCCGGAGAATTGAGGCATTAAGGTTTGAATCAAAGTTCATTACCCTTTTTCTGGACAGAGAGGCAAAGGCTACTACTGTCTTTAGTCCCTTAGGACAATAAGTATGGCCCGTAGGCATTTCATCATTCATGGATGTTTATAATATGATCATCTTCATTTGATGATATTAGTCAGGATCGCATTGATCATACAAACTATTATGCTTGGACGTAGTCCAACATCTTTAGACGGGGTCAGAGACCACCACGGTCGTTGTCTTATCGGACAACAAGTTTGGCCCGTAGGCATTTCATCACTAATGGATGATTATTTCAAACAAGGGAATTTAGGTTAACCCCCTTTTTAAAAGATGGCCTGTGTGACTTTAACGATTCACAGTTTACCAAAAATGTTAATGTACTTACAGATGTTAATAGGGATTGGAATCCTTTGGATAGGTTTTACCGTCTTTGCCATGTCTGCAATGACATTTAGGCTAGGTTTTACCATCTTGGCCATGTCTGCATTGACATTTAGGCTAGGTTTGACCATCTTGGCCATGTCTGCAATGGCATTTAGGCTAGGTTTTACCTTTTAGATTCCTTTAATATTTAACGCAGATCAATCTTAAATTGAAATGTTAACAAGGGTCTGAATCTAATTGTGGAACTACCGTCTTGGCCCTGCCTTAAAATGACACATGAGCTAGGTCTTCTCCTTTTTAGATATTGCCATTTTATTATAATGGTAGATTTTATAATGTAGGAATGATATTTTTAATAAAATCGTTCCTTTAAAATTTAAACAAGTATATGGTTGCCCTAAACGGGACTTCTACAAAAATGACTTGCCCATGCAAGAGCTAATCAGAAAATAACAAAGGAACCAAATAAGGACAAACAAAACGAATTTTGAATTTGTCCTATGTTCTTGTCTAGACTCAAGAATGTGCAATCTGTGTAACTGAGATTAAACACAAAAGCTAGTGTTTAGTTCACTCAGTGTTGGCTCTGATACCAACCTGTCACACCCCGACTTTCCACGTGTCACCGGTGGGCCCGGTGGGGAGTATCGTGACGTAGTTGATATCATCATAGTCAAACAACACAATATATAAATGCACAGCGGAAGCAAAATATAAATATATTTCAATCCGAATATAACGTAATATCAAAGTATTACAACGGAAAGTAAAGGATCCACAGGCGGATCTTAAAATATAAACATTTGTTCAACAGACTTTAGACGCCTAGAACTTGCAAGATTCCTTATTAGCGCCCTGAGCTGCCAGCCAATTACGTTCAGTACCTGCCACTTAACCCTTTTGGAAAATACATCAGTTTTCACTGGTAAATACACTCAACTGACTCATTTGAAAAGAGTTTAAGAAATTGATTTAGATGCACCAGGCACAAAATATTTTGACACTTTGATTAAAATGCACAAAGGCAAAATTAATCTTTTATAACTTGGGACAATTATATTTATAATCTTGTATACAGATTTACATGTTCGTTGTACGCTCAGGGCCCGATGTAGAAACCGAGTCAGATTAACAGACACGCCACAAGTATAGGCCCACAAGAGAGTGAGATACCGTTATTACTTAAGCAACTGTCAGGTGTATGCCTACACCCCGTGCTTAAGACGTGGTCATTTTATAATACAATGATGTCAAGGATATCCGGGACATGGTCATTAACCCCTAAAGGCTTTTATTTCAAACAATACAGATTAAACCGAGTTACCTCAATAATTTAACCACAATAAGATTAAATATTCAATACCCGACCAAGCGGTATCATTATACCGTATCCCAAGCCCGTATAGGGAAAATAAGTTAAGAGTATTTACCTGAGCTAGCTCCTGTCTTAAATAGCAAGAATTTAATAACTCAGCCGTATTCACTTAAGTAAGCGTAGGTACCATTTACCGGAAATAACCAATTTAGAATGCTAACGGGTCTTTAATTAAGCCTAAGCTTAGACCGGTTAGTCTTACCGAAAGATACGGTTCAAACGCATGATTAAGCGAAGACCGGATAGAATGTGATTTAGACCCGACAAGTTCGGAGACTTGCTTAATATGGGTATTTCATACACATTCTGGATTTTGAGATAAAACCGATAAGGTTTGACCCGTTTAGGCTAATTTATGTAAACTAGTTACATAAACCGAACCGAACGCGTAATAAGCGTAACGGGTATACATATGAGCCATTTACAGGTTTCCTAAGTTAATATGCTTCATATATGTTGTGACATCAGTAAGATGTCTTTTATTATGGCCGAAACGAATTTAAACACAAACTATGCCCCGTAGGGGTAGTTTGGTCATTTAAAAGGTTATAAAAGAGTTTAAGTGTTTACCTGAGTTACAGGTCTGATGTAATCAGCAAAGATAATCAATTTGCTAAGTTATATCAGTAGGGTATTGTATATATGTGAAATTTATCAATTATAACCAAACTATGCACCGTAGGGCATTTCGGTAATTTCACATAAGCCGTAAAGCTCAAAACTGAAGTCTGAGTTAAACAACTTTTTCTTACTGTTAAAATATTATAATTTGCCCAAAATATCAGTAGGTATCAACCTTTGTATGTTTAAAATAGTTCTAGTACATACTATGCGTTAAAAACGCTTAATTAGGCGATTAGAAGCCGTTTCCGGGTTCTATATAGAAATCTGATATTTTTATTATTCCAGAAGGCTTAAAATAATTTATTTATCATTTAAGATCAGTAGCAAAAGGTTTGGAGTCGATTAGATATGTAAAACTCATTCTATGGCCCGTAAGAGCAAAACCGACAATTACCGGATTAAGCCTATGACTCTAAGTTATGCTCAGCCTAAAATTAATTAAAAATCTTCAAAAATCCCAAAATAATATATTACATTAGTGGGTAAAGATTTTGATATCAAAAAGTATGTTTAAATAGGCTATACGCTAATTATGTCGTTTAATTAATATAAAGCTTTCATTTTACGCTAACGAGCATAACTCTTAATCTACACCTCAAACTGATGTCAAACTTTGCATACAAGTTTATATATCAGTAACTAAGGTTTCTACACTTTTACATTTTCACAAATCACGTTTTAAGGTGAAAAGGGCATAATGGTCAACATATGAGCAATTAACGGAATCATGCGTATTAATTGGTTAACTAATGAACCATGGTGTATAATCACAGAGGGTTATACTAGCATGTAACCTGGTCCAAATGGAGCTCTTAGGTATTTCTAAATCATACCAAAACGGGTCAGAACTGAAGTCAAAGCAAAAGTCAAAGCTTTACGACTTTCGGTTCCGAACCGGGTCTAAACAGTAAATTGTCGGGTTGAACATGTTTAGACATGTTCTTACTCTAATTACCAAGTTATATTAATGATCAAACAGGTTGTATGTGTTCTACATTGCTAATCATGCATAAATTAGAATTTAAGTATCCTGTTGACTTTTTATTAGTAAGTTTGACCCGACATTTGACCTAGTTAGAGTGGGAATCAGGGGGGACCCTTTTGAGGGTTTATTACTCACATAATTACCTACTTATAACTACTTTTGATTCGACTAATCACTGGACCATTAGTGATTAATCTTAAAGTCAACCGTTAATTATGACGGTTTGACTTCTAAGATTAAACTAAGTAAAAACTCAACTAAGGAAGGATTAGCAAACTTACTGAAGTCCTATGCTTGATTAGGAAGGTCTTGTGTCTGCTCTTAAGCTCCCAAAATCTCCAGAATTGCACAAGAAGTGAATGATCAAATGGTAGCAACTTCATGGCCTTTTATAGTGAAATTTTCACCATAGATTGTTGACAAATAAGTCTACCACTGACCACAACTCATTAACAAGTGTCCCTAGTGTTCTAGGGGTTGTTTAGAGGTCAACCAATATGAGGAAAATCGTTTAAAGATCGATTATGCATGAAAACAGGCAGCTGTCAAAAGTTTCTGCAACTGGGCGTCTGATGCGGCCCGCGTAAGACCTTAAGGTCTTTTACGCGGCCCGCTTGAACCCCGTATACAGATTTTACATTTTCTATTTTCCGCATCTTTGTCCCTTTGCTCTCCGAAAGGGCAACTAAGCCTAATTCTTGCAATTTGACCCCTTTATATTTATTTACAAGGGCCTCAAGACTTATACCCACTTTGCCAAGTCCCTGGACACTTCCAGTTAACCCGAAAAGTCATAACTTTCGATGTTAACGCTTTAACCTCTCGCACATGAATTTGATCATAATTTTCTCATACGATAACGAAACTTTATGAAATTTATATCGCGAATTCTAGTGAGCATAATTAACAGTTACAAAGCTTCGAGTTTGCTAAAAGGTCACTCAGAGGTATACTTTAAACATGTTGACACATTTAACCCCTGTAGTTTGAAATCTCTCACTTTTAGCCTCGTATGATCCATGATTTATTCGTCTGATGCTATCAACATCATGTAGGGTTATTGTAAAGTATATTTATTCATTGTTGACATTTTGAACTCGTATATTCACATACTTTCCATGTTTGTCAACTTTAGTCCCTTAAGAACATTCTTTCACACGTTCAAGCTTATGACACGTGTCAATACATTATAGGGCGTGAATTTTCGAGGTGTTACACATGAGTCAAAGAAAGATGATGCTCAACACTCATCAAATCAGAATAGTATTCCATCTAAGAAGATTGTATTTGATCAAGAGGCACGTGCAAAGACCTGTTCATATAAGTATTTCATCTCTTGTAAGCCCAGAGATTTTACTGGGGAAAAAGGCGCCATTGATTGCATGACGTGGCGAGATGAGATGGATACGGTGGTTGATATTAGTGGATGTGCCGAGAAAGATATTATGAAGTATGTTTCACAGTCATTCATGGGAGAAGCCCTAGCTTGGTGGAGGTCCTTAATCCAAGCTACTGGAAAGATTCCGTTATACAACTTAACATGGGCTCAGTTTGTTGCGTTGATCAGAGAGAATTTCTGTCCTAAACATGAAGTTGAGAAGATCGAGACTGACTTTCTGACATTGGTTATGAAAAACTTAGACTGTCAGGCATATCTCATGAGTTTTAACACTATGTCACGATTGGTTCCATACTTGGTGACACCGGAACCAAAACGTATAGCCCGTTTCATTGGGGGTTTAGCCCTAGAGATTAAAGCTAGTGTGAAAGCATCAAGACCTACAACCTTTAGGTCAGTAGCTGATTTGTCATTATCTCTTACCCTTGATGTGGTCAGGCAGAGATCGTTTAGGAATTCTGATGCTGGGAAGAGAAAACCTGAGGATGATAACTCACACCGTTCAGCCAAGAAGCACAAAGGGAACTCTGATCACAAGAAGAGTTCAGGGTTTAAGAAAGAGGTCCAACAGCCGGGTGAGAAGCCCAAATGCAAGACCTGCAAGATGCGCCATTTGGGAAAGTGCAGGTATGAATCAAAGTCCCAATCACAGCCAAGAGCTTGTGGGATCTGTAAGTCTTCTGAGCATAAGACGTTGGATTGTAAAAAGATTAAGGATGCAACTTGTTACAATTGTAACGAGAAAGGGCATATCCAGTCCAACTTCCCAAAGTATGCGAAGAAACCTGAAGAAGGCAGGAAGACCAATGCCCAGGTTTTCCAAATGAATGCCCAAGAAGCGATCCAAAATGGCAACGTGATAACAGGTACCTTTCTTATCAATGATGTTTATGCAAGGGTATTGTTTGATTCGGGTTGCAGATAATTCATTTATAGATAATAAGTTTTGTAAGTTATTAAATCTGCCTGTTAAAACGCTAAGTATAAAGTATGAAGTAGAATTGGCCGATGGTACCATAGAAACTGCTTCAACCGTGTTAGATGGATGTTTCATATCCATTAGGAACCACTCTTTTCCATTGTCCTTGCTTCCTTTTAAACTAGCTGATTTCGACATAGTGATTGGCATGGACTGGTTATCTCATAACCAAGCCCAGATTGTTTGTGACAAGAAACAAGTGGTTATCAAGACTCCGTATGGTGAGCCACTTACCATACAAGGAGATACTCAGCATGGGTTTCCTAAGCAAGTGTCTATGCTTAAGGCGTCAAGGTGTTTGAAGAAGGGTTGTGTCATTTACATGGCACAAGTAACTATTGATGAACCAAAGCCCAAAGTTGAAGATATCCCTGTCATTTCTGAATATCCAGAAGTTTTCCCTGAAGAACTACCTGGTTTACCACCAGATAGGCAAGTGGAGTTCAGAATTGACATTATTCCTGGAGCAACGCCAGTTGCAAGAGCACCTTACAGATTAGCACCGACTGAGATGAAAGAGTTGAGGACTCAACTGGATGAATTGTTGGCAAAAGGTTTTATCCGACCTAGTTCATCTCCCTGGGGAGCACCGATTCTGCTTGTGAAGAAAAAGGATGGATCAATGCGTTTATGCATTGATTATCGAGAGCTGAACAAGGTTACAATCAAGAACAGATATCCATTGCCCAGGATCGACGATCTGTTCGATCAATTGCAAGGGGCAAGCTACTTCTCCAAGATTGATTTATGGTTAGGTTATCATCAGCTGAAGGTAAGAGATGAAGATGTGCATAAGACTGCATTCAGGACTCGTTATGGTCACTACGAGTTCTTAGTGATGCCTTTTGGGCTCACTAATGCACCAGCAGCGTTCATGTATCTCATGAATCGCGTTTGCAAACCCTACATGGACAAGTTTGTCATTGTCTTCATTGATGACATTCTTATTTATTCGAAGAACCAGGCTGATCATGAGAAACACCTTCGTTGTATTCTTAAACTAATTCAGCAGGAAAAGCTCTACGCCAAGTTTTCAAAATGCGAGTTTTGGCTTCGTGAAGTCCAGTTTCTTGGACATGTGGTTAGTAAGCGTGGTAACCAGGTGGATCTCGCTAAAATTGAAGCTATCATGAGTTAGCAAGAGCCGAAGACACCCACTTAGATTCATAGCTTCTTGGGTCTGGCAGGATATTATAGGTGTTTATTGAAAATTTCTCAAGAATTGCAGCGCCCCTAACTTCACTGACTCGCAAGAATATCAAATTTGACTGGGGTCCTAAGCAGCAAGAATCCTTTGATATACTTAAGCAGAAGTTGAGCAATGCACCTGTGTTGACATTGCCTGAAGGGATTGAAGAATTTGTGGTTTACTGCGACGCATCACACACTGGCATGGGATGTGTGCTAATGCAGAAGGGCAAAGTTATTGCCCATGCTTCCCGACAATTAAAGGTGCACGAAAAGAATTACACCACCCACGACTTGGAGTTGGATGCCGTTGTGTTTGCACTAAAACTTTGGAGGCATTATTTATATGGTACCAAGTGTGTGATCTATTCTGATCATAAGAGCCTTCAGCATCTGTTTAATCAAAAAGATCTAAACATGAGACAACGTCGATGGATGGAGACACTGAATGATTATGATTGTGAAATCCGATACCATCCAGGTAAGGTGAATGTGGTCGCCGATGCTTTGAGCAGAAAGGAAAGGGTTAAGCCCATTAGAATCAATGCCAAGTGCATTGAATTGAAGAACATCTTAAATGAAAGATTGTTAGCCGTTCAGAAGGAAGCTGTATTGGAAGCCAATTATTAGAATGAAAAGTTGGGAGTAACTGCTGAGCAGTTATCATATGGCAAGGATGGAATCCAAAGATTGAATGGACGAATATGGGTTCCAATCTATGGAGGACTTTGGGATGTTATCCTCCAAGAAGCCCATAGTTCCAAGTATTCTGTTCACCCTGGTAGTGACAAGATGTACCAGGATTTAAAGGCAAATTACTAGTGGATACGTTTGAAGAAGTCTATAGCCACTTATGTGGCCAAACGTCTGACATGTGCTCAAGTTAAAGTAGAACATCAGAAGCCGTCAGGTTTGCTGCAACAGCCTGAACTTCCCACCTAGAAGTGGGAAATGGTAACTATTGATTTCATTACTAAGTTACCAAAGACGAAGCAAGGAAATGATACTATTTTGGTTATAGTAGAAAGATTGACCAAGTCAGCCCACTTCCTACCTATAAAGGAAACACACAGCTCAGATAAGTTAGCTCAGCTGTACGTGGACAAGATTGGATCTCTTCATGGAGTGCCAGTGTCTATCATCTCTGATAGGGATACGAGATATACATCGCATTTTTGGAAAAGCTTTCAGCAATCCCTAGGCACTCGATTAAACTTCAGCACTGCGTATCATCCTCAGACGGATGTTCAAAGCGAACGTACAATACAAACACTCGAGGATATGCTACGAGCTTGTGTTTTTAACTTAGGAGGAAGTTGGGATGGTCATCTTCCATCGATAGAATTTTTGTACAATAATAGCTATCATTCGAGTATTCAAGCTGCACATTTTGAAGCTATGTATGGAAGAAAGTACAGGACGCCCGTTTGTTGGGCAGAAGTTGGAGATGTCCAACTAACAGGACCTGATATAGTCCTGGAGACGACATATAAGATTGTGCAGATATGTGATCGTCTTAAAGCTGCCAGGGATAGGCAGAAAAGCTACGCAGATAAAAGGCGTAAACCTCTAAAATTCGAAGTAGGTGACAAAGTGTTACTTAAGGTATCACCCTAGAAAGGGGTGATGCGTTTTGGCAAGAAAGGCAAGTTAAGCCCAAGATACATAGGACCATTCGAGAACATCGAATGTGTCAGAACAGTGGCTTACAAGTTAAACCTGCCTGAAGAGCTCAGTGGAATTCATAATGTGTTCCACATCTGCAATCTAAAGAAGTGTCTAGCCGATGAATCGCTAGCCATGTCACATAAGGATGTGCATATTGATGAGAGCTTAAAGTTTGTTGAAAAACCTTTGGGTCAATTAGGATCGACAGGTTAAGAAGCTTCGAAAGAAGCATGTACCGATTGTAAAGGTTAAATGGGATGCCCGTAGAGGTCCCGAATACACGTGGGAGGTTGAATCTACAATGAAACAGAAGTACTGTAGGATCGAGATTCGATCTAAACGAGTCTATCAGAAGAGTTCTAATCCATATCAAAGGCGGAATTCAATGATACAGACTTGATTACAACTTGATTCACTCTTTAATTATCTTGTTTATTGATTTGAAAGTGTTACAGGTCAAACGACACTTCTTCTCTGGAATCCAGATCTGTTACAAATGAACTGGCAGCTCAGATATATATAGGGATGCCATTTCGCACGGAATGGTCAAGTTTCATTTTGTACGAAATGTCCATTTCGTGCGAAATGGCTTCTTCCATTTCGTGCGGAATGGTTCAACATCTCCCAATTCCAATTATCTAGCCTACCGAGCTCCATTCTATCCAATCTAGACACAAGACTCGATACAAGACGAAGTCGACAGACATATGCACCAACAGACTCCCCCTTGGATGTTGACGAAGTCTTCAGTGTTGAGTCTTTGGTATGTCACATCTTCAGTCTTTATCAGTCTTTGCGTGCTCTCTCCAAAGTATCTGACAGTGTAAGCTTCCTTCAATCTTCTTTCACTTCCAGAATCTCAAACTGGCTCTTTATCATTCAAACTCCCCCTTGAATGATGATCTGATAATCATCAGGATTCGAATCTGGCTCTAAACATCTTCTATTTCGAATGTTATCCTAAGATCTGTAGCTGGCTCTAACGTCTTCAGACTCCCCTTTGCTAGCAGACTCCCCCTTAAGTCGTTCCGGGATCGCAATCTGACTTAGCATTTCCACAAGTTCAGGTCATCACCTGGCTCTCCGTAGCAACAGGATCAGGAACCTGGTTCAAATCTGCACACCTTCAGGAGTCGAAGCCTGGTTAACCTGCACAGACTCTACCTAGAAATAAATTTCACAAATTTTAACAATTTGACAAATTTAGAAATCACTGGTAGATATCAATCACCACACTTACTTTGAAGTAGATTTATTTATAACAATTTTCATTCCCAAACAAACTCTCCCAACCCACTGTTCATCATGTTTAGCACTTGGAATTTTGAAAATCAGCTTTTCAACATCAGTTGTCGAAAATCTTTTTGTATTTTTAATTTTTTTTGCTAAAACACTTCGAAAATCTTTTTGGATTTTTGTTTTTAAAGAAATGCAGTAAAGAAATATTTACAAACAATATTTTTGTGAGTTTGTGTAAGAGGATCATATCAGTTTTTGAGACAAATCACTAACACCGTTAAGCTTTAAACATTTTAAGTTCTAAACGATTCACTTAGATTGTCAGTATACTGATCCACTTAAATTTTGACACAAAGTTGAATTGATTCGAGATACGAGATTAATGTTTCAGAGACTTAAACTTATTCGCGTGTCCCACCTCAGAATATACTCCCGTATCCAGACTCCTATATTCAGTCTTACAGGTGAATGTACACTAATGATATCTGTAAAGGGTTAAATATGAGACCATGAGAGCTCAGGCTATTGCTTCCGCAAAATCAGAGAGATGATGGTTTGACTTTCGGTGTGTTCCCTTTAGAGAATCTTTTCTTCAACAGCACATGATTAGCATTTTTGAATGTTTCATCATTTTTTATGCTGAGGGCGAGCTTTAAGATTAAAGCAATGCAAAGTATTATACGAGGACTAGGCTATTGCTCCCGCAAAATCAGATGTTCAGGTATAATACCCCAGATATCACCACGCACAAAGACCTAGTATGTCAGAAATAGAAAGCCCTTCAAACAAGATTTCAGGGGTTACCTATATATCCGAGAGATGTTCCCCACGAAATAAGCAAGTTTGATATTTAGGTTTATATCTCGACAACAATCTACTAAGCGTTTAAAAACCTACTGGCATATGATTAGTGAGACCGTTTATCACATTTGACTTTCCAATTCTTTAGCGTGCTGTGATCGTCCACTGATGTACTATCATTTCCTCTTTTTCACAACAAAACTCGTTTTCATTTTCTCATGTTTTTGGATTTTGAGATTTTATCATGATTTTGGATTTTTCAAATTTTATCATGTTTTTGGCTTTTTCAAATTTTCGAAATTTCTAAAATTTTTACTCCCCCTAAAATCAAAAATATGTTTCAATTTTTGATTTTCAAGGAAAATTTGAAAACAAACTGTACACATAAAGTGACAACTGTTGTGAATTGCTTCAAATGGCCATCCACTTGGCGTAAACAATCAGAACTCCCCCTTACAACAAACTATTTTCCCATTATGATTTCAAAACACTTAAGTTTGTTTTAATCAAAATGGTTTTTCCGGAAAATAAGTTTTGTTGATATTACCATTTGTAAGATTGGGGTTTTTCATCACATTGTTTTTTCGACCACTTTGAGTGAAAGTTAAATCAATTTAACTTAATGACCTTGATTAACCACCTGTAGGTGAAAACCCACTTTTTTCAACCACTTGTAGGTGAAAACCCACTTGTAGGTTCAATCATACTATTTGAAAATTGAAATATGACAATATTAAGAATACAATCACATGTAGGTTGAAATATCACGAAAGATGCCGATTCCTACTCCACAATTACCAACCTGGGAGTTCGGGCAAGTCCACACTTGTAAAATTTAACAATTTTAGGTTTTCCACAAATTTTTTTAAGAATGATGCCGATTCATGCTCCACGATTTTCAACTTGGGAGCTCCGGCAATTCAGGATTTTAAACAGAAAATGCTGTCACCCAAGCCTAACCAGCCTTGGGTGATTGTGAGTCATCTTTAACTCCCCATCTTTTTTATTTATAAAACTCTTTTGCTCCTTTCACCTTTCCGTCAACCATCTTCCCAAAAATATATTTCACTTTTCCATTAAACGCCTTTTCAGCATCAAATTCTTCCTTACCAGAGAAGAATTGTTCTGAAATCTCAATCTTACAAACTTTGGATTTCAAATTATCTCTTGTCAATGACGGAAAGTTTTCTTCGTTCATTTCTGGAACGGAATTCTCATCATTTTTCACAACAAATGACTCCTCTGATTTTGACGAGTCAGATTCATTGTCAGAACTACTCTCTGATTTAACAACCCATCTTTGTTTGTTCAAATCGACTTTTCTTTTATAAAAGCGTTTCGAACTTTCACCAATTTTGAAAGTCGAATCTTTGAACTTTTTAAAACTTTTTGTTTGTTGTTTCTTTTCCTCAACACATTTCTTTTTCAACTTTGAGTTAGAAGTAACTCCCTGTTTTGTATAAGTGGACTTTGGGCAATTCCAAGTGATGTGTCCAACTTCTTGGCATTTGAAACAAGTTCTTCGTTCAACTCTCTTCTCAGATTCTTTCAACATATTCTTCTTTCTTTCAGCAAGAAACTCTTTGTTTGTCTGTCTCCAAAATTGTTTATTCTCTTCTTCTACTGAACTTGTACCTGAAACAAATTTAGTTTTTGGTTTATAAGTTTTCTCATTTTTATGATTTTCTGGGGGAAAGAAACCTAAACCCTTCTTTTTGAAATTACTGTTATGGTTTGGTTTCTTTTGAAAACCTGAACCAGAACTGTAACATTTCTTGTTGTTCAATCTCTGCTGAACTCTTGAAGTGTATTTTTTAGGTTTTTCAGCAAGATTTAAATCTTTTATTTCAGAAATATTAATTTCCGTTAATTTGAAAACCTGTTTAATCATTTCAGTTTTGACACTTCTTATTGGAAATTCTTCATCAGAAAATAATTTGTCAGAATCATTCAAAGCATATGCAACTTTGAATGTTTCGTCATTCAAGTTATTTTTCGACATCAGAAATTCTTTATTGTAAACCCGTTTGACCGGTGAACTCGGACTCTTGTCTGATGAACTCGAGCTTTCAGATTTAGACTCTGACTTTGACTATTCATCCATATCCAACACCTGATCGACCACTTTCTTTAATAACTCAGACTCATGATCAGTGTCAGACGCTGTGAATGTGATGTCAATGTTGTCTAGTAACTCATCAATGGTTTCAGACTTTAACTTTATGTTGAGTACCTTTTTTAATCGTTCCTCATTCGGTTTTCTGGGAGAATAACTTTCCCAGATCGGAGGCGGACACTTGTTATACTTGACACTTTGTTTCTTACCAATATCCGTATCTTCCATCATTTTATCTTGAAAAGCTTCAAGACCTGCAATAGTAGGATAAACTCTATCAATCAAATAATCAGAAGATGTATAACTCATCAGCAATCGTCTGATTCTTTCATTCTCAATCTTTTCAGTTTCCAACTCCTGTTTCAGTTTGGCACAATCTTCAATGTACTCATTAATGACCTTCTGCTTAGTCATTAATGTTGAACTCATCATTGTCTCAGCAGCTCCCATTTCTAGGTTTGTTTTGTTCAAACTATCAACCGTTCTGTTAAGCACATCATATGATTCTTTTACATACTTCACATCAAACAACAGTTTTTCTTTCAACTCTTCTAGCTCACTATACTTCTTGTCTTTCTCCTCACAATCTTTGCATGGTTCTAAACATTTCAGACAAGGTTTCGTGACTTCAACAATCTTTTCAACTTCGATAATCTTTTCAACTTCGACGATTTTTTCAACTTTGACTATTTTTTCAACTATTTTCTCCACTTCAACAATTTTCTCTACCACCTTCTCAATCACATTTTCAGTCATCGGTTCTTCATCAAATTTTGCTTTTACCTCACACTCTTCATCTTCGACCTTCTCTGTTGAATTTTCTTTAGCTTTTGCTACTTCAGCTTCCAATTTTCCCTTTTCTTCAGCAATTCTTCTTGCTTCCAACTCTCTCTTCAATCTAGCAGCCTTTTTCTCATTCAACATCTCGATCTTATCTGCAAAAAACAAATTAAAACTGAAAGAGTCTAAACTATGTCTAGCAGTATTAATATACTCTTCCTCATCATTGGTATCTTCATCACTTTCTGATGATCTGAAAATCTTCACTCTTTTTGGCTTAGATTTGACTGCTTCTTTTTCCAAGATTTGAGCAACAAATGATGAATCAGCCGGAACGTATTTGTCCCAGCTAAATCCCTCTGGTAATCTTTCATCATCCTGATTTACTAGATAAGCTTTCTTCTTTTCGTTTTCAATAACACGGGAGGATGACGGTTGTTGAGCAATTTGATGATAAATTGATTTTCGATGATAATCATTGTTTCCAAACGGATCTTGTCTTCCGGTTGCTTCTTTATTTGTACACTCTCATTTAAAATGCCCCTTTTCTCTTCAACGAAAGCAAGTAACCTTTGATTTGTCAAATCCTAACGGAGATGTAGCAACATCACGAAAATCATCTCTTCCGGTAATTTGTTGGAATTTTTCTGCTCTTCTTACAGCACTTGCTAAACACCACTTGATGTCCATCAACTCAAGTTCTTCAGAATCAATCTGGTCATAATCCTCCTTAGTAAGCATTGGATTTCCGATTCTTCTAGCAACTAAGCTTTCGTAAGACTCTAACATAGTAACAAGTGATGCCATGTGTTGCTTAGCCACTTCTGGAGAGAGATTTTGACCATTTTGAATATTCAATGTAACATTGCATTGCAGATTTGTTGAACTCTGTCGTTGAGGACTTGGTGTTGTGAAATTCGGATCAAAACTTGAATACGATGACGAATATCCACAACTCTGAG